>CM031386.1:10664119-11864119 GCA_018350135.1 Citrus trifoliata | reverse complement strand
TCCTCCATATTATTTTCTTAAAGTAATATGTTCTCAACAATCTCACTGACATATTATATGCATGCACTTTCTGTTTTTTAGTTCAATTAATCGACTCAGATATTCTCATTGTCTCACTTTAAAAAATTAAAAGTTTCTTTAACATCCATATTCAATTGTTTGTATGTAGGTTTGTGTTTTTTTTTTTCATATACATAACTACTAAAGATAGAGAACAATATTGTTATACATTTATACTCCTTTTATTAACTTATTCTAACATTTTGTATGTATCCATGAATCTATATATCCAAATTGATGCGTGTGTGTCTATATATATATATATATATATATAAGTAGTTTTTTAATAAGTGATCCCTGACTTTAATAAAGTCAAAGATTAGTTAAAATGCAAAAAAATTTAGATTTTAATACACTACATAACAAAACACAGAAGTTTGTATTTATTTTATCTTTTAGTTGATGCCTGACTTTATTTTGTCTTTTAGTTGATCCCTGACTTTATTAAAGTCAGGATCCCTAATTGAAAAGCTACTCACACACACACACACACACACACACACATATATATACTAGGGCTTTGGTGTAGTTGTTTGGCCATTTTGACTCTAGCTAAAAGGTACAACTACAGAATATTTGATAAACACTAAAAACTCTAGCGTGAAAGTTAAAATGACTTTTACTTTCTCTATGATTGTTTCATGAAAAGAAAATCTATGTAACTTATTATTTTTTAAAATTATTAATTTAAAAAGTCATATTTATTAAACCTTATATTTCACTGTAATTATAACTTTTAAGTGACAACACCACAACAGCATAACACCACACAAATGCAACAATGAAGGATATAGAGTTTAAACTATACAAAGTACACTATGCATTGCTCAAATTTATGACCTAAGGATAGAGAAAGTAATAACCTATGAAGATAATGTTGGGCTCAGTTTTATGCTTTATCAAAAGAATGAATTGTATAGAATATCATACCTTTCCATGAAGACAGAGGAAGTGAGAAAACCAATAAGGCAAATTTCCTTTGTGCATTATTATGATTTTAATTAATAGTTACTAACACTATATTAACTAATATCTTGGTTTAAAAATATAAAAGGAATGGAAAAGAAGACTATATAAAACATAATACAAACTAAATGTGGATTTTAAGCATATATAGTTAGGGACACATTAAAAATTTTTTAATGGGAGCCTAATACGTGCACAGTCGCACATCATAAGATGAAGGACTACACACATGATCATGTTCGTATATAATGGTATGTAAATTAGTATGAAAATATATAGATAAAATATGAAATAGGATCAATAGAATTATCAATCAAGGAGAGTTTTTGTTTGAGTGATGGAGAAATGGGCAGAAAATTGAAAAGTAAATTAAGGAGTTGATGTAAATACTGATGATACACATGAAGAGGAATCCAATGACATATAAATGGTAATTAGTCCAAAGCTTTTTTTTTTTTTTTGAATATGTGGGACAACAAATTATGTCAGTGGGGATACCACCAGGGATTCTCAAGAAAATAATTTGATGTCTCAACAATCCGGATTGTACCATTTTTGTTTTAATATTTGAGAGGGACTTAAAACAAACAATTAATGCAAAAATGTCTATTAAATGCGTATATTCTGGCAACTGAGTCGCTGAGTTTGAAGTAGGTAACAAATTAGAAAGATGAAAAAGAACATAATACCCGCACTACATATACTCTTAACTGAAAACATTCATATTTCATTCTCCTTGTGAAAATTTATCTAAAATACGCTATATATACAACATACATTTAATATGGTTATTGATTCTTTTCAAAGGCATGAAAAGGGAAACAAAACCTACCATTTCTACTATATGTAAAATAAATACTTCAATAAAAATCCACAATATCCAGTGGTGACAATGATAGTTTCTTCCCATGGTTTTTATAAATTTACATAATTTTTGAGGATGCAACAAGCTATAGAACAAAATATGTTTGACAATAATAAGTATCTTTAAGATCATGAAAAGGGTTAAAAGAGGAAAGAGCAAAGGGACTTACCCAATTCTTCGCCTCCGGGTTTTGTCTTGATCAACTCATATATATAATTCTTGCTTTAATCTCATAATTAGACTGCTTGAGGCACTAAAAAGATAAGGAACTTCATTCGAGTAATGTTGTTTTGCAACATCCAGCAAGATAGAGCTCCGGAACATGAAGGCGAAATCGAGAGCTTGGATTTATTGAGGGCCTGAAAATAGTTGAGTGATCATCAGAACATAAATGGAAGTTTCATGCAAGAACATTTATGACTTTCACAGAAGGTAATGCAATTTGTAACTCAATCAGCATATCCAATATTGTATTATGGGACAGAGACTAGCAAAAAAAGAAAAACCAAAAAAAAAAAAAAGAAGGAATAAAAGAATGACGCAATTGCCAGGCTGTGAATTTCGTCAGACATTTGAAATTTGAACAATTGGGATACGGATGATGCTTTTGTGAATTTTTAAGATAATAAAAATTTGCAAACTTACATATTAATTATTCACAACAAACATTGTCCCAATGCTCCTAATATTATATATTTAGGTACAAATCATTTGTGGGTAATACAAACAGCTAGAATGCCATCAGCACTTCTGTAATGCAGACAAAAGGACAATCTTATTCTAAACAAAGGTAAATTACATATAGCATTATCAAAGAAAGCGATTCGCATATTTATAAATAATAATGTAAACTTAAAAAATTGATGTAAAAATATTGTAAAAATATGAAAACAGACAAAGGAGCAGAACGAGAGGATTTAATATATGTAGGATCTTAGTAGTGGATGGTGGTATTACCGCCAACAAACAAACAACCTGAATACGCATTAATTTGTTTTATCCCAATTACCGAAAGATCTTTCAATCAAATATTATGAAAAATTGTATTATATGCAATGATATGCACATTGATGGCGAGCACAAGATCGTGTGGAATCTTAAAAGAGCTAGCTAGGACTAGGAGGGGGGGGGGGGGGAGAGAGAGAAAGCTAACACATATATAAATATAAATTAAAATGTGAATTTTCATATGAGAGAGAGAGAGAGAGAGAGAGAGAGGGAGAGGGAGTCTTCCATTTTAATCATCGCATCTAACATTGATTGTTTAACATGTTAAGGTAAAGTGGTAATATTGTAATTATGTCTTTTCCTTTTTAACGAAAAATTAGGGTTTTGAATCCCTTGGCCTAGGGTTTATCATGAAAGGAATCATATGGGGCCTAAATTTCAAAATGTATACACAGACTCTTCAACAATATCAATCATCAATAATTTAGAACTGTATGTAATATATATTCACATAGTGTTTGATAATTTTAATATTATAGACCTAGCTAGCTTCTAATAGAAGAATATTAATTATCAAAAAGAAAAATTACCATTTCCTATAGCTAAGAAAGCAATAGGAACCAAGCTCTTATTGCATAGGAAAATTTGAGCTATGATCATTAGTAGCCTTCACAGTCATCCTCTTCTTCTTTTTCTTCTTATAAGGGATTCCTCGAGCCTTAGCTTGAGAGTCCCTCACTTCACGCAAATAAATCCTTATAGCACCACTTGCAAAAGGGTTTGTTTCTGGCAAGCCGCCATTTTCTTCATAAGCAGCCCTAAGCCGGCCGATGAGTGCATCAAGGCTGCCCCAAGCTTGCTTAAGAGGGCAAGAACAAGGGCCCGGTGGCTCTGGCTGGCCAAAGAAAACACACCCTTGTAGGTGCACTTTAGTCTTGCCAAATTGATCAAGATACCGGAGAAAATCAAGAACATGATTCGAGTTGCACTGCGAAAGCGCCACTGGAGGCCTCTGGTTCCTCAAGTACTGACCAAAAGTGTTCCAGTCTCGCCTCTTCTGTGATTCATATCGACTAAGAGGTGCCGGACTTTGCTGATCAGAGGCAGCAGCAACAGCAGCTGTCGCTATCGTCGATGATCCTGATGATGATCCTTCAGCTACCTCTTTCCCTTTGTTGCTTGACATGATCACTTAGCTATCTAGCTCAAAGAAAAGAGGAAGAAGTTTAAAGAATCTTTTGAAGTGTGGAAAGAAATAAGAGAAGAGAGAGTTTTATTTTTTATTTTTTGAGAGGACAAAAATGAAGATCACATCATGGGGCTAATGAGGAGACATGTAATGGGTCCTATCAGAAGTGCTTTAGCTCTTCTTTTTCTTCTTATAACATTATTTTCTTCCTTTAATTGTACTGTTAGCATTAACTATTACCCTTTTTTTTCGTATGTACTATATAATTGTGCTTCCATCATGTAAGCAATCATTATGTATTACATTAGCGTAATTAAGGAACTACGGTTTAAATAATAAATCCAGTGCAGAAGAAAGAATGACATTTAATTCTCTTATATTTCTAATTTTAATCATTTAGGACCCAATGCTATTTTGAGTAATTAAATGATCATTTAGTACATATATTTAGGTTAATTAGTGATATTTTAGATTCTATTATATATATATATATATTCCTGCTTGTATTAATACCCTTAAAACAACTTTGAATAATTAATGAAAAGAAAAAATATTAATTACCGAAGTAGTGAATTAACTCTAAAATTAAAATAAAACTAGTGTAACTTTTTGTCATTATTTAACTTTACCTCGTCTAGGGTGGTTGAAGAGAATTCCCTGAATTTTGTTCCTCTGGGTGAGAACTAGTCTGTCTATCATGAGAACATCTCCCTTTAGGCAGGGCTCTGGCATAATTGTCTGATTTCTTCCTCCATCTTCAAGAAAGACTAACTCCTCCTACTCCTCCTCTTATTTTCTACTTTATTACTTTTCATTAATGTCCCAAAATTATTGCAAAATAAAGGTGTTCAGAATCCAAGTGAATTCGCTCAATCTGACTAATCCATAGAAATTCGATCCGTGAATTGGTGGATTATATTAGATTGAAATTTTAAAAATCTGCAATCGGTGGATTGGATATGAATTTACTTATGTAAATCCATAAAAATCCGTGAATCCGTAAAAAAATAAAAAATATTTATTTAATAAAAAACTAAACTTGTAAATATGGCATTATATTTACTAATAAATAAATAAGTTAAAATATAGTTACATTAACACCATATTATATCTTATCCGATAATAATATAAAATAAAAATAATTAAGTAAAAAAATGAGATTTATGTACTGATCTAAACAAATGAAATTTACATTAACACCATACTTATTAAGCAGTTGATTTTTATATACTAATCTAAACAAATGAGATTTTTTTTTCTTTGGTGTATTATATTTCGAAACTTTAAATGTATTTTCTAAGTTTATTTAAATAATTAACTTATTTAAATCTTATTTATTTTTGAATTTGATCGGTAGTAAAATTATTTTTATATAGTTAGTTCCTAGATAGGACATAATTAAAAAATTTTAGTATGCAAACCAATCAGCAACATGATGGATTGGATATGGATTTACTCAAATCCGCATTCGATTCGCAGATGTATGGATTTGATTTGTATTGAATTTCACCAATTCGTGGATTGAATTTGTATTGAATTTCACCAATTCGTGGATTGGATTGGATTAAAAATTTATAATCTGTAAAATCATGGATCAGATATGGATTGATGTTCAATCCGTAAAATTTGATCCGTGAACATCCCTATTGCAAAGTTATTATTATAAAAGCTAAGAAAAAATAAATGTAAGATAGTAAAATAGTCAACAACATGGATATCTTGGCATAATTTTTAAAATATAAAATTAAACAAATACTTAACCAAAATATAGGGCTAAACAAGTATTTATTCATTTTTAATTATATATATTACATCCTTAACACTATAATTTTATCATTCAAATTTTCTTGTTGAAGGATATATATGACATTTTAATTTATAAAATGTTTCCTATCTTTTGATTAGCACATTACATTAGACCAACAACTGGGGTAAATAATAAATGAATCCAAAATCTGTGTTTTTTTAAAATTATTTTGTCGTGTAAGATGTAATTGATAATTGAAAAGAATCAGGGACCTGAATGTGAATTAAAAAAAAAGGGATCTAAGTGTAATTCTGCTTAACCTGTATATGGTAGATTCAACACGTAATTACCAATCAAGAAAGTTAAAATAGACGGATCAAAATCCACGAACAAATTAATATCTCATTCACATAAGTACAAATTAATTGCGTAATATACCCTTCACCAAACCTTTAATTATGTTAATAGGAAATTAACCACTACGATAATAAATTTGTTGAGCTCAGCTGTTTCCCTCTTATTTGAAAATTGAAATTAAGTGAAAAATGACTTTAATTATGGTATTGAAATTTATATACACGTTTCTTGTTAATTTAAAGAAAAATGAAAACCATGTACATAAATATTTGCTGAGTTTGTCTACAGTAGAAAAACTCATGTGTTGAACTTAGATGACTCATAAATTAGGTCACAAGTTAACGATTGCCTATAGTTTGTAATCTTATTTACAAAATCATAATTGATGTGTCATATTCTTCTAAACACCCCTATCATAAATAAGTCATCGATCACGAAATTTGATTTTGATATTATATAAACACCTATGGTTAATCCTCACCTCCCTCCCCCCCTATAAAAAAAAAAAATTTGCTGATGATTTGAGGATCATCTAAACTTATATTCTTAGAGTATCTCCAAAAGCCTCTATAAGTTTTACTCTTCAAATACTTATTTGCTTACTTATGTGGCAAATAAAAAGATGAAAAAATATGATATTCTCCAAAAGACTTTTCAAATAGAAATAAATTAATATTATTTTAATCAAATAATTATTTTTTTAAAGGAAAAGTCAATGGTAATTAAAGTACTTCTCTTTCTTTCTTTAATGAAAAGTCATAAAATATAAATTGAAGAGGGAGAAATTAACTCTCCAAATTTGAAGAGAGAGAATTAATTCTTATTTGAAGAATCTTAATTGGAGTGTCTGTTGGAGCTTTAAATATTGTTGTGACTCTTCAAATAAGTAATAAAATCTTATTTGAAGAGCCTTTTGGTGATGCTCTTAGTCCAAAAACTATTCTCGGCTAATTAACAACCTTAGTGGACATTAACAAATTAATTCAACTTGGTTCAATGGATCCATCTCTATACTTCAATAATAACCTAAGTAAATTGAAAAGTCTCTCAAGATCACTCTTGTTCATGTAAATGGTGATTAATGTTTAAGTTAAATAAAACGTAATCATTTTGCGGGATTTTGTTGCCTTCCACTGATCCAAAGCTGTTCAAAATTCATTCATGAAATTACTCCTAGTGTTATTATTAGACGGTTTGATTTTGACTCTTACAGGTGGAGGATTAGGCATTTATATACATATGTACAGTTATATTATTGATGAGTTTGTTGACCCTCAAAGGTTTTTATTTCATATTATATATGGTATACAGAATGATCATCTCACAGCTTGGTTACAATTAAACATTTTAAATGTCCAAACACTAAAGCTTTTCACATCTAAATCATAGCCACGTATTGTATTGTAAATGATTTGTTTGGGAACGTCTTGTAACTATAACAATTTCTTGATAGAATAATCTCAATAATTACAAGCACAATCATCACTGTTGATAATGCAGAATGATTCTAAACAATATCCAATTGTACGAACGTTAGTGATGTTTTTGTTTTTTCTCTTCTGGTTTCCTTTTCCCTTCCTTACTTTTGGAATTTTCAACAGAAAAATGCACACAGGCGATTGAATTAAATCAAAGCCTAGCAGCCTCTTTGAGAAATTCATTTTAATATGTCAATTTATTTTTCAATGGATGCAATTTCTTGTAAACTGGAATTATACTTGGCAGGCTTTGTGGCCATTTATTTGTAGTTGGATAACTGGATGACTTTTTTCTAAATTTTTTTTTTATAAATTGAAACAAATTAATTTTACATTTTAGACGCTCTTCTACCAAATTAAAACAAATAGTTGTGTAACCAAACAAAGCAATCATCTCCCATTGCAGGAATGTACTCTTACCAAACATACACTTAAAAATAATATTCTCCAATTAAAATTTGAACAAGTTGGTTAATATGGGGTCCGTTAGCAAATTGCCAAGGATCAAATTATTTCGATTCAGTAGCTGAGGAACATTATGCTTAATTTCCTGCTCAAATCTATTATTAAATCTTGTTGTAGACTTTTGTCTTTCACATTAATTTCATATGGGTCTGGATCTGCATTTCTTTCCTTTTTTGGGTGTCGAAAGAGCATTAATCAGTGAGATGGGTTTGATTAGAGCATTGATAATGGGAAAATATTTGGAATCTATTTCCATCCTAACAATCTTAAGTTTCTGTGTTTTTCCGCAATCCCCCCCTTCTTCTTCTTTCTTTTTATTTGATATAGTGCACGAAAAGAAAATATGCATTTACAACTTACAACTTACAAAAGAATAAATAAGGAAACTAGATTAAAATAATTTTAAGTAACAAATCTTGTGATTCTAGAATTATCTAGAATCATAGTCTTACAGATTTATGGAGATTGATTGGAGATTATTTTCTTAAACTTGAACAGTGCTTTCTTTAATTTGATTCTTTCCTTCAACATTATTAATGAGTGAACCATACAAATAAAAGCAAAAAGATGCTGTGCCCATCAAGTCAAATAGACTAAAAACACTACAAAAGAAGAATGATCGAAATTCTTTTTCTTTTTTGACTTTGTATTATATGTGTGTGTATATATATATGATAGAAATTCTTTATTAAAAAAAATCTAATTCTTTCTCTATACTTATATATAGTTTCGGGGAAAAGTGAAAAATGTCACGGGACAAGAGGTTTCAAGCCCGTACGGCACTCCCGCATCCCATACTACGAGAGTAAGTCTAGTGGAAGTGGCACAATATCGACTGGTTTCGCCCTGCCTTGGGCTCGTTAGGAGAATGGCTCCAGTTCCCAACCAGTGTGTGTAGGGTTTCGCCTAGACCCCTCTTTAAAGTTAAGTCCTCGACTAGCGATAAGCTCGCCAAACTCAACCGGGTCGGCCTGCCTGAACTCCAAAAAGTCTAGGGCCATTGTATTCCCCACAAGCATGCCCCTGAAGTATGTCTCCAAGAATCAGCACAACCATCATCGATACTAGCGTACAAGCGAATATCTTGGGTGCCACAATTGCGGTTCGTGACATTCTCCCACCGCCATGACCATGCACTTCCTCGTGCATGAAGAGTATGTTGGAGAAAAATCAGGTTTTTAAATTTTTATAAAACATTTTAAGATCGTTCTCATATAATATATAAGAATTTGTAATCTAGAAATCATACCTTGAAAATTCGATTTGGTTTTTTCCGCTGAAGTGATTTAGGCTCCTAAATCATGATCCGTCACCACCACTCATGTTAGATCATGATCTGTCACCACCACGCTTGTTAGATCACGAACTGTCACTAATGATCTTCCAGGTTATGACTCAGGTTTGATCTGCACTTGACGTGTGGGCGCCTTTATCACTACCAAAGTAATTAGCACGAGAAAATTTTTCTCTCAACAATAAAGAGAAAATTTTTCTCTCAACAATAAAGAGAAAATTTTTCTTCTCTGATCTGTATAAAGTGGTTGCTTTCTTTTTCTTTAGAGAAAATAAGTTTTTTTATATCTTCTTTAGTGAAAACTCTAGGCTCCAAATAATCAAAATAAAAACTCACGTTACTTGCTTTTTTTATAGGGGACTCACCTTGTAAAATAACATAAGGCTCCTTACACACAATCTAATTAAATGGAGCCTCCCACTAAATGATATATTTAGACTTTTGACCCAAATAAATATTTATCTTGCTTATTCATCCAGTAGTGGTGTAGTCAATTAAATGAGCTAACCCGGATATTATTTGAGAACATACAATAGTGGCTATAACAATTAAGCCTTTAATTATCGACACTAGCGTACAAGCGCATATCTTGGGTGCCATGATTGAGGTTCGTGACAAAAAGCTCCCTTCTTGTTTTACAAAATTAATTATTGTTTCCCCATATATTTAAAACTCTTTGAATCTTCTCTTAATGTCATCAACTTCAAATAATGGGGGGTTTTTGGTCATTTTTTATATCTTAATTAATCTACTCTTTCTAAATGATTTAATAAAATCTTATTTGAAATAAAGCCCAAAATTCTTTAATAAACTTCAAAAAATTAAAAAAAAGTTTGGTATTGAGTTATTATTATTCGTTTGAAAGGTTAGTTAGTATTAACCTATTAACAAAAGTTTAGTATTAAGTTATTAGCAACAGTTTTCCCTAAGAGAGAAGCAACTCTATTGCATGGCTAAATTTATTTACTCGAAATTGAAGGGGTTGCGCATAAGTAGTCCCCCATAGGGAGATTACCTATGACAATAATTGAAAACGAATGATGATATATAGCTAATTGTTATTGGTCTTCACCTTCTAATAATTATCCCTACATTATTTTAAAGAAGAAAAATCTCAACATCATGGTCTGATAGACCTATAATGAAATCAATGGTTAGACTAATATACCTTTTTGGTAGTGAAAGGAGTAATATATAAAAATATTCCTAGGTGAAAAAAGGCAATCTACCTGTATAATCCAAATCCTTGACAGATTTGAGATTGGTTAAAATTATATAAAAAAATTAATGTATCAAAAAGTTTTATACGAATTATTGGGACTTGAAAGTTTTGGGTCAATCAACATTTTAAGTAGGATTTTGCCGTCCATGGTATTTAAACCTTTTTCTATCTCCCACCCTTTTTTAAGTGCCTACAAATGTTAACTAATCTGACATGGCGAATTCTTTAACAAATTAGGTTTTATCTTTTCTATATAACATTAACAAATACATTTTAATAATATTTGAATAATTGTATAAGTATAGAATAATGTGAAGATACTGCAAAGTTAAATCTCTTTTATTCTTCTTAGTGATCTTATTAATTGAACGGATCTTTTTACGAGTCATTCTATGCTGAGTGATCAAAATCACAGCAACAATACTGTATTCAAACATAAATTATATAAATAAAACATAAGACATGTAAATTTAATATAAAACTTATAAATCAACATCAATTGTAAAATAAAATATAAATTATGTAAATAAAACATAAGACTTACAAATAGAAGACAAATAAGTAAATTAACATAAGAGTAGTAAATGGTGTATCAATGGTAACAAAATAAAAATTTACAAATATAACATACAACTTGTAAATCAATAATAAGTGTCAAATAAAATATAAATTAAGTAAACGAAACACAAAACTTGTAAATAGATGGTAAAAAAAGTAAATTAAAATCTTATAAAAATTAATGTATCAAAAAGTTTTATGTGAATTATTGAGACTTGCAAGTCTTGGATCAATCAACATTTCAAGTAGGGTTTTGAGTCCATGGTGTTTAAACCTTTTTTTAGCTCCCACCTTTTTTTTAAGTGCCTATGAATGTTAAGTAATTGGAAATGGAAAATTTCAATTCTTTATCAAACTAGGTTTTAACTTTTCTATATAACATTATTAATGTTCTTAATAAATACACTTTAATAATTTTTAAATAAGGGAAAACACTACCTATATCCCTAAGGTTTGCTTAAATGGTCATATACAATCCCTTAGTTTCATGATATCCTTTGATTATAATAATCCAAATAAAAATAAATATAGTAATAAGATAAAAATTATAAATAAACATCATATACTACAAAAAGAATATTACAATAAGTATACTTAATAAAATAACGTATAGAATGAAAATTATTTTTAATATTAAGTTATTGTTAGTATGTCCTGATGAATTTTATTGATACTAGCTAATATCTATTAATAAAAAAATTGACTTTAAGATTTATACAAATATAGACATAATTAAAAAAGATATTGTAAATAAAATCATATACAATTAAATATCTCAGAATGTTAGGTATAATTATTTTAATTTTATTAATATATCAAATAGATTTTATTTGTAAAAGAATATGACATATTAATAATGTTAAATAACTTTCTTAATATTCAAAATAATTTATAAATTTTATCTTATTTTAAATATTGTATTATTATAATTATAATTTAGATTTATTATAGAA
Source organism: Citrus trifoliata (assembly GCA_018350135.1). Lineage (NCBI taxonomy): Eukaryota > Viridiplantae > Streptophyta > Magnoliopsida > Sapindales > Rutaceae > Citrus > Citrus trifoliata. The sequence continues at coordinate 11,852,017 of CM031386.1, read as the reverse complement.
GTTTATAAAGTCAATTAAAGGGGTTGTTGTAATGAAGGGTATACTAGTCAAAAAGGAATATGTGTGATCATTTATAAAACTAAGGGAGTTTATATGACCATTTAAACAAACCTTGGGGTGTTGATGACATTTCCCCTTTAAATAATTGTACAAAGGATAATATGAACGATACTACAATGGTGAATCTCTTTTATTATTCTTATCAATCTCTTTAATTGAATGGATCCATTTATGGGTCATTCTATAGTGCCATGATTTTGATCAGGGCATCAATACTATATTCAGATATGAATAATATAAATGAAACATAAAACATGTAAATTTAATATAAAACTTGTAAAATAACATTAAGTGTAAAGTAAAACATAAATTATATAAATGGAATATAAGACTTGTAAATAGAATATAAAATAAGTAAGTTAACATAAGAGTGGTAAATCTGTGTATCAATGGTAACAAAACAAAAACTTACGAATATAACGTAAAACTTGTAAATCAACAATAAGTATCAAATAAAACACAAATTAAGCAAATGAAATATAAGACTTATAAATGGAAGGTAAAAGAAGTAAATTAACATAGGAATAATAAATTAGTGTATTATTAGTAAACAAAACAAAAATTTACAAATGTAACACAAAACCTATAAATCAACATTAAGTGTAAAATCAAACATAAATAATGTAAAAATAATAATACTTGTAAACATAGGGTAAAATAAATAAATTAACATAGGAATTGGGGCATTATTAGTAAACAAAATAAAACTTACAAATATAACCTAAAACTTTTAAACTAACATTAAGTGTAAAATAAAATATACATTGTGTAAATAGAACAGAAGACTTGTAAATAAAATGTAAAAGAAATAAATTAACATAGGAGCGGTAAATCGGTGTATTATACTATTTTTGATAACAAAACAAAAATAAAAAATATAACATAAAACTTGTAAATCAACAAAAAGTGTCAAATAAAATAGAAATCAAGTAAACAAAATATAAGACTTATGAATGGAAAATAAAACAAGTAAATTAACATAAGAGTGATAAATTGGAGTATTATTGGTAAATAAAACAAAAACTTACAAATATAACATGAAATCTATAAATCAACATTAAATATAAAATAAAATATAAATTATATAAACGAAACATAAAACTTGTAAATGAAAGGTAAAATAAGTAAGTTAATATACAAATCATTAAGAAAATAAAAACTTACAAACATAAAATAAGAACTCATTATAATAATAATTACCTTATATATTGATTTTGTTTCTAAATTTGAATAATAACAGTTGTGGTATATGTAATATATGTAATGATATATGTGAAATTTTATAAAGGATAAAACTTATTCTCAAAATTAAATTTTAAAAAGTATACCTTTTGTGTTTTTCGAAGCTATTTGTAAGATAGGGTGATATCGCATCCTTCTAAATCTCCTCAATAGCAACTTCAAATGATTTTTAAGTACAAGTAAGAAGCAAAGGTTAAAAATACATGAAATGTGTATAAAACAAAAAATTAGATCTAATTGTATTGATATATCATATATGTCTAGTAATATAAGAATATCTTTTTATTTTGTTTTGACTTGATCCACCTCAAGAAAAATAATTTTACTTAATTAACCTGTGCAGTAAACAATACTATGACAAAAAATGAAAAAAAAATTATGAATGTCCTAGAATGAATATAAAATTTATGGTTAAACTAGCTCAATAAAATGTATTCTAATTGTTTCAATACAATTATTTTTTTTAAATTGATAAGTGACTTTTTTTGTTTAATTAATCAAATGAATAAACTTTTTTTAAAAAAATAAAAGTTCAATATTGATTTACAAGTTTCATGTTATTTTTAAATGTTTTTTTCTATAGTTTTTAAATATCAATTTACCACAATTATATTAATTTTATTATTTTACCACTTTTATATTATTTTATTTTTTATTTTTTATTTACTAGTTTTACTTGTAATTTACAAAATTTATGTTTATCACTAGAGGTGGGCATTTTACCCGATCCGACCCGACCCGACCCAACCCAATAAATTTTGGGTTTGGGTTGGGATCGAAACCCGATCGGTTTGAAATTTACAAAGCCGATCGGGTTGTGATCGGTTCGGGTCAAACCCGACCCAATCCGAATACCCGATTGAGTTCCTAAAAAAAAAAAACCCTAAGCAAACACTGCACACAACACACAGCCACACATACATACGCTGCTCGGCTGTTGCACAGCACACACACACAAGTCACAAGCTGCACAGCACACAGCCACACATACACAACACAAGTCATAAGCTGCACACTTGCACATCACACACAGAGAACAGAACAGAAGTCACGAGGTGCACATGACGTTCAGTGAACACACACGAGCTGTACAACACACAAACACGCTGCACACAGTCACTCAAGTCTCAACAATTCACTCGCAAACCTAACACACACACCCACCCACCCACACACACACACGCTATCAGCCACAACTTCACAAATCACAACTCACAAGTTCAAACAACTAAACAAACACAAACAACTGAACAATAGAACAAGGCAGCCGCAACCCGCAAGTCTACAACCAGCCACCACAAGACGCGATCTGTTGCTGCCAACTGTTGAAATCACGATCTGTTGTTGCCAAGTGAAGCCGCGACCAGCCGTGAGCCGTGAGCCGTCCGCATCTCCGCGATCTGCTGCTGCCAACTCCCAAGTGAAGCCACGATTTGCTGCCAAGTGAAATCACATCCGTCTAGCTGTGAGCCATGGACACCAATCTGCTGCTTGAAGGCCGAATCCTCTCCACCCGAACCCAATTTTGAAGCTTTCCGGTTTCTATCTTCCACTTTCAAGTTTCAAGCTTCAACTTTTTTCAAGTTTCCCAAGTTGTTTCAGTTTTCAGTTCTCGGTATATAACTATATACACTATATAATTAATTAATTATATATGCTAAATAGTTTATTATGTAATTCAGTAATTGGTTAATGGTTATTATTTAATTGTTGTAATTAACTAATTATGTATTTATAAATATTAGTAATAAAATCAAGGAAATTTTGTTAATTATTGAGCTCGTCAGAATTATTTTTTTGTCATATATAAAAAGGAATTGATGATTGGTGGGTTTTGTTTTTATTTCATTGATTATTAATTTGTTATCGTTTGCTCTCTTTAGCAAATAGACTATAACAATCAAGCATAAAGGACATATGAAAATGGTGTTAGCCAGCGAATAATAAAATTTTTGTTAATTATTAATAATTGAAATAATATTAATTGTTAATTGTTAATAATAGTTAATAATTGTAATAATATTAATTGATAATTGTTAATAATTGTTAATAATAGTTAATAATTGATTTTTTATGAATAAATTAGCACATTAGGTAGATTAAATATTAAAATTAAGTATTATGTTGTATATATTTTATAATTATAATGTGTTATGTAATTATGTGTACTTGTGCAGTAGCTTCAAGCTTTCAACCTTAAAAAAATTAATAAATTCAATTAATATTTTATTGTATGTTAATCATCCGTTAAGTTGTTAAGTACAAGTAACTTGGACTTGAAATTAAAGGATTTAATTTATAATAAGAAATAAGATATAGATAGACAAATAATATCATATTATTATGGGGAATGGACAATTGAATATTATAAATAAATAAATTAATCATGAATTTTTTACTTTTTGTTTATGGAGCATGAATGAATTGAAATTGCTAATTTTTGTTTATGGATTATGTTAATAATATTTATGTGTTTTGATTTTTGAATTAATGATTATTAATTATTATTTTGAATATTCAGATGCTTGGACACTCAATATCGAATTTAATGAGTGACGATGAAGACCAAAGTGTACAAATGGATGGAACCCATAGAGGAAAGGAAAAGGCGAAGCGGAAAAGACCGCCAATGAAGAAAAGATCGGCAGTATGGAATCATTTCACTTGACTCGAAGATAATCCAAACAAATATATGTGCAACTATTGTGGTAAGCAATATCAATGTCATTCAAGGCTTAATGAGATTATAAACATGACAAGGACATATAAAGACATGTGAATCATACAAGACATTTCAGGCACAATAAAGTGGAAGTCAACAAAATTTGACATCCAAGGGCGGCGAAGAAAATGCAAGTAATTTGGTTTTGGGTAAATGATGGAGTCAAGACGCGTGTCGAAGGGTAGTAACTAAAATGATTATTATGGGTGAGTTGCCACTCAGTTTTGTAAACAACAAAGGATTTAGGCATTTCTGCAGTGTAACTATCCCTCAATTTGTTATGCCATGTCGAAGAACAATTGGTAGAGATGTTATGGAGTTATTTTTGGAGGAAAGGGCAATGTTGAACGGTTTGATTTGCAACAACAAGCAGCGGGTGTCTCTTAGAACTGATTTATGGACTTCTATTCAAAACATGAGCTACATGGTGATTACAAGCTCATTTTATTGATAGTGATTGATGTTTGAATAGGAGGATTATTAGTTTTAGCGCAATCGAAGATCATAGAGGGAAGTCGATTGGTAAAAAGATTGTGACTTGCTTACAAGATTGGGGGATAGAGAGGTTGTTTGCAATAACTGTTGATAATGCCATTGCAAATGATATTGTTGTTGGTTATGTCACTATGCAGTTGCTTAGTTGGAGGAATGATGATGCACTTGTGTTGGCGGGACAATATATGCATGTGCGTTGTTGTGCACATATTTTGAATTTGATTGTTGTATCAGGATTGAGAGAGTTGCATGCTAGTCTTACCGCTATTCGAAATGCAGTGAAGTACGTGAGATCCTCCAGCATGAGGCTGGAGACATTTAAACAATGTACTGAGTAGGTGAATTGTCCAAAATGAATTGTTATTTTGGATTGTTCTACCATGTGGAATTCCACTTATTTGATGTTGATGACTGCGCTGAAATTTCAAGCGGCATTTAATAGAATGGCAGAAGTGAATAAACCTTATGAGGCACACATTACTGAGAAAGAAAATAATGTTAGAAGGGTGGGCCCACCTGGACCGGATGATTGAGAGAGTGCTGAACGGATTGTGAAGTTTTTGAAGGTATTTTATGATGCCACATTATTGTTTTCTGCCTCTTTAAGTGTGACTTCTAATCTTTATTATGATACTATTGGCTTAATTAAGAGTTCATTGACTGCACTGCAAGAAAGTATAGATCCTTGGGTGTCCTATATGGCTTATAGTATGAGGAAAAAATTTGACAAGTATGGGGAGTCCACAGGAAAGATAAACAAAATGTTGATTATTGCCTCTATTCTTGATCCATGAGCGAAAATGTATTTTGCTAAACATATTTTTGAGATCATTTTTGGCAATGATAGTTTGATGGTTGAACAAATTACCAAAGTAGTGAAGGACTTGTTGAATGAGTTTTATGATGCATATAGTGCATTCTCCGCTAGTTCCACACCATCGATGTATGGTGAGAATGGTCTTAATGGCAGTTATGGAGGTACAAGTTCTTCTCAACGTTTTACAACTGAGGCTAATTTAGTGGATGTTACTGGTGGTGAATGTGATGACGTTTTTCAAGTATCTCGCCCTTTCCTTGGATATGCTAGGAAGGTTTCTGTTCAGAATGAGAGTAGAAGAGTAGTATCTGAGGTGGAAAGCTACTTGAAGGACCCAGTTGAAAATCCCAGCAATCTTAAACTTAATGTTTTGCTTTAGTGGAGAATGAATGGATCGAGGTATCCAATTCTTGAGAAAATTGCAAGAGATGTCCTTATTGTTCCTATTTCCACAGTGGTATCTGAGTCTGCCTTTAGCACCAGACGTCGTATTATTAATGAGTATAGGAGTTCTTTAACCCCAGCTATGGTTGAGGCATTGATATACACTGAAAATTGGCTGCAGTCTAAATTATTTGCCAATCCCATCTACAACCTCCAAGAAGATATCAAGGAGCAAATGTTTCATATGAAATTACAATAAGGTAATGTTTGTAAATTTTTATCATCCATTAAATACATAATATATTTAAAATGCATTATAAAGTAGATGTTCTATATAAAGTTTGAATTTATAACACCACTCACATCCATAACACCATTCAAACATCGCAAATTTCGACAGTGGAAGCGGTGAGCGCCGACATTAGTGTTATGGATGTTTGAAAGGTAACTTTTAATATATATTATTATTCATAATTTGATATTATAGTACTATTAGTATTTGGTTGTAATTTAAGCTATAATTATAGTTGTTATAGTTTTAAATTTTAAGTCTAATTTGTAATTATTTTAGTTAGACAAGTTGAAGTTGATAGAATGTTATTATTATCTAGTATTATTATTAACTTGATTCGGCGACGAATGCCATAAAATAAGCATGATTTAATAGAAATATATAATCAAGTGTGTATTAAAAAATTTGGTAAACATATATATTTATTTGTAATTATAAATTTATAATGATATAATAAAAATTAGAAAGATTGTAACACCCCTTTAGCTTAATTAAAGATATGAATTGGATTTATTTATTTGTGTTTGTGTTTGATGTGTAACCTTATGAATTTGGTTTATTTGTTCAATTTTTTATATGAATTGAGTTTGTTCATTTGGAACGTGGCTTAAGGAAAATATTTATTGTACATTACCTCAATCTTTCTCTAGGCAATTGGCACTTGAACTTGGAGTTCAAAAATGTGAATTTAGAATTTGTCAAAGTGCTTGCATGGAGCCATGGAGGAACCAAGGTCGAGGAACCAAGAAAGCTTATTTAGTTTTAATGTTTGAACTTTGAACTTTGTGATTTATGTTTCTAAACAATTTAATTTTGTGACTTTGTGAGTTTGTGCTTCAAACTTTTAAAGACTAATATTTGGAAATTGTGCTTTGAACTTTGTAAGTTTATATTAATTTTAACTTCTATTAAGTTTGGAACTTTGGATTTTGTTGGTTGAGCAAATAATAGTCCTAATTCTACCCTCCAAGCCAATAGGCAAATAATCCTATTATAGCATTTTAACTTTATTAATTTGATTTAATAACATTTTCTTTTCTTTTTTTTTTCAGTTGAAAATTAGTAAAAATGATTACAATTAAGAAAAATGTCTTAAAACTTTCATAAAAACTACAATAATAGGAAAAAGAAGAGCTCAAAATTGCATTAACCGAATTTGACCCGAATTGACTTGCATTGACCCGAATTGACCCGACCCGAATTCAATCGACCCGAACTGACCCGATTTGACCCGAACTCAATCCTACCCGTTTTAAATCCAACCCGAATATGACCCGAATTATTGACCCGACCCGAACATAGTTCAGGTCGGGTCAATAATTTGAGTCATATTCGGGTTGATTCTTATCTAACCTGAACAACACAAAACCCGATCAGGTTGACTCGAACCCGACCCGAACTCGATTTTGCCCACCCCTATTTATCACAGTATTATCGCACGTGCACACACACACACACACACACACACATATACATATATGTAGACAGGGAGAGAAGCTTATAACAGCCAAAACGATTATCCTTTTAAAACCCCGTTTCAATTATGCTCTATTTAATATAAAAAAAATCATTTCTTTCTAAATTATCACCCTTCATTTACACATGTTTTAATTTTTAACAATTTTATTTTATTTCCAACAATTTTCTCACTCTTAAAATTTTTTATAGTCTATTTATCTTATTTTTTTACATAAATAATTCTTTGAAGTTTTGTTATTTCTATATCTCCAAATTTTCTCTCTACAAAATTAAAAAATAACAGTTTCCCTAATATTAAAAATAATTAATCTGAGAAAATAAAGAAAAGAAAAAAATAAAATTTTAAATTTGAATAGATGACAGAGTTATGGATTGAAAAAATCATGAAAATGAATTGACAATGAATCTAAAGAATTTACAGAAAATGACTCGGTAAAAAAAAATACATGACACACTTGAGCATAAAGAGGAGAGAAAATATTTGGGATTAATTATATTTGTGTTTGTTTGTTAATTTAGTAGAAAAGGGGTTTTATCAAGATATTATAGGGGTGTTAAAAGCAGTATTCTGTATGTCAGGGCTCGTTTCTATCCAACCCAATTTGTCAATAGTCTAGCTGCACCCACAAACAAGGGCTGTTGGTGTAATGTTCACTAATTACATAGCGCAGTAGATGGTTATTAGGAATTTAGGATAGCACAAGAGTTTGATCGGGCTTGAGCCTCGCCCAATGGTTCGAAAAAACTCAGGCCCATCCCAAGCCCTTGGATTTCAAAATATATTATATATATGTAGCAAATCAGGACCAAAATATCGGTTTGCCAAAATTTTTGGAAACATTTCTTCGGCCTCGCAATAAAGCTAGCAACAAGAAGACTTGGGTTAAGAAATCAATATAATTATTTGGTATCACTAAAATTTGGGCTCATGAATTCTTAAGGCCAACAATAAAAAATATTAACATGTGATATATAGTCCATATTACACTAACCATAATAATGTGTTATAAATTTAACACACCATAATATAATAAGCTAATGATGCCTCTTTGAATTAAAGGGAAGTTTCCGCTAATAAACCATAATTAACTACAGCATCAAATGACCTTTCAATTAATTCACTTAATTACGTATTAATAATTAAACAAACCCAAATAAACGTGGCTGTACGTTTCAAAACAAGATTGAGAACCCTAGATTCTATTAATCTAGAGTTGGTAATTTAGTAAGTTTATTATCAATTTTAAGAGGAAACTTTAGGTACAATTATAATATTGTACCACAATTATACTCAACCGTTGAATATTAATAGACTTCACTAATTAAATATATCAACGTGTCACGTGATCCCAATACTGATATACAGTTTCATTACCTTTTTTTTTTTTTATTTCTTAATTTATCCTTTATGTAGTCCCTTACACGTACAAGAAGAGGGGACACAACTCATAAATGTCAACATTTGTAAGGGTACTGCGTTGACGTCTGACAGAAGGACACAAAAGATTTTATCGATCGAATATTTACATTATCAAATTATTTTGTCTTTATTTATTGCTTTTGATAAAGACACAAATAATTATAGGCCTTGCGTGGCACCTACCCCATTATCTTCACATTCCAATAAATTGATATTATTTATTGAGGAGAAATTTGTGTGGAACTGTTCCACCGACTCAGTCTATCAATGTGATGTGATAGCTCACTATTATTTTATCACATGGTCCAGTAATAAGTTCCCCTGATTTTTTAAATATTAAATTTAATAAATCTCAAAGTGAGGCACGTTGTTGATTTTATTTTGAATCCATTACTCTGCCGTGTGATAGAATATTAATAGATTGTCTCACTATTTCGGCTTTAATTACAAACTAGTGAGACAACTCTGCTTAATTTTTTCTCTATTTATTGACTAGAGTGGCTTTGCTTGCGGGATACGGAAAACGTCTCAAGAGTTGTCATCAATGATTTAATTTAATTTAATTCGTCAATTGTCTTGTTTTGAATTAAGTCAATCCGGTTTGTTTTGTTAAAGATGGCCAAATCAAACTGTCCATTTCTAGAAAAATTTATTAATGAATAAGATGGAAAATGGATCATCGTTTATTAGCATAGTCCAATTGAAGATGCATGCTTCTTTGTAATTAATTAATATAGTGATTAGACGCCTTACTTAATTGAATTGTCAATAATTTAATTTGCATGTATAAATCTATTATAAAGTTTGTTAAAGATAGTCAGCTCGAATTTCTCTAAGTTATATTTATGTACCTTACAGTCCTCTCACTCTCTATTTATTATTTATGTGAGAGAATTATAAGATATATGCATGTAACTTAACATTAACCTTAACTTGAAAAATCACAATTAGCCTCTCACTCTCTATTTATTATTTATGTGAGAAAATTATAAGATATATACATGTAACTTAGCATTAACCTTAACTTAAAAAGCCACAATTATGAATGTTTTACAATAAATTTTACAACGTTAATTTTAAGGGAAAATATCCACCGTCTACCCGTTTTTTATAACTTTTTTAAAAATACACAATTCCTTCATTTTTTGGCTGGAATCCACCTAAAGTTATATTTTTTTTCACTTTTCCACTTCCGTTTGGAATCCGTTAAGAAAACTAACGGAAACTTAAAAAAATGACCATTTTACCCCCCAAAACGAAAATTACAATTTCACCCTAAAAAATGGTAAAAATAATAAGATTTAATGATGAATATCATTATTGGTACGTTAATGAAGCACAAAAAAATCTTAACTACTAGAGATTATAACTCAATGAATAATAAAACTCTACTTATCTTAAATTCAATTGATGGTTTGTGAGATTGGGCTATTTTTAATACTACTATTATAATTTAGCATTTTAATTACCGACATATTTAAAAAAAAACCTGCATTTGATGGTTGTGAAATTAATTTCTTTATTGACCGATGGGAAAAATAATTAGATTTAATCTAATTATTTTTTATAATTTTTAAGGTGAAATTGTAATTTTCGTTTTGGGGGTAAAATGGTCATTTTTTAAGTTTCCGTTAGTTTTCTTAACGGATTCCAAACGGAAGTGGAAAAGTGAAAAAAAATGTAACTTTAGGTGGATTCCAGCCAAAAAATGAAGGAATTATATATTTTTAAAAAAAATATAAAAAATGGGTGAATGGTGAATATTTTTCCTAATTTTAAAGCTACAAACTATTCACTGACAGTAAAATCAAGGAACAAAAGCATCAAGCAAAACAATCAATTGGGGGCCCAGGCCCTACGTTTAGCTTGTTAACGGATTTATCATACATGTACAGATCATGGAAACTTGTTCATGCAATTGTTTACCCGCACGTAATCAGTGGGAGCTGATTTAAACAAAATCATCCACAGATTTAAATTAGCAAATGGTTATAAGTCAAAAGTTGTGGCTCAACCCCATAAGTACCACGATGAAGACATTTTCCGATTTCCGTCTTGAATGATGATATCAAAACAAGTCGGTGACAAAGACAATCCTCACTTTATTTTAAATTAACTAGTATTAAAAAATTACAGTGACCTTTAACTAATTTAGATTTGAATCGAGTAGAACTATTAAAATAATAAAATTCTCCCAACAAATATTTAACGTAACTGTATTTTTAAGTTTCGAATTGAGGACCTTAATTAAGATAGAACAATCCCTTTCCAACTAATTCAAATGACATATTAATATAACTTATTTTAGATCCAAATCCAAGTAGTTTATTTTTTTTAATACACATTTCTTTGTAAAACGAAAGGGATGGATAAAATTTAAAGGGTGAGAATATTTGTACTCTAATACTCGTAAAAATTTTAATTTTAATAAAAATATGTATTACAAAAGTACTCATCATTTGAATTACTATTAAACACAATTTATTATAAGTTAATATTATATAATTACTACGAACACCTATATAATATACTCATTATTCAATTTATAATTCTCATACTTTAAACCCTGAAACTTTTATTTCTAACACCTTAATTAATATTTAGATGAACAATGAAGAAATTAATTTTGATAGAAATTTTGACCACAAAGTATATGTGATATTTTTCTTTTTAAAAAATAAAATGAAACAAACATATTATAAAAGAATCTTTTTTTTTTTTGTTTGAATCACAAACATGCTTTAAACCCTAAAACTTTTATTTCTAACACCTTAATTAATATTTTGATGAACAATGAAGAAATTAATTTTGATAGAAATTTTGACCACAAGGTATATGTGATATTTTTCTTTTTAAAAAGTAAAATGAAACAAACATATTATAGAATAATTTTTTTTTTGTCTGAACCACAAAATGGTCCTGAATGAAATTTAATTATGTGAGATACCTTTAAACTTGTATCACAACCCAATTAATCATCGCTTGCATCGGTCGACCCGTAAAGGTGAAGAACTTTTTTTTTTTTTTTTGCCTTGGCCCCTCTTTTTTGTCTTCTTCTTCTTCCTTTTTATCTTCTATCCTTTTTTAGTATTATTTAATGAAATTTTATCATGTTATCGGGTGCAAATTTCAATAAGGAACATAAATAAATAAAAAATTAATAATAAAATATTTATTTACAACTTGATGTAGTCACATTCTTGTAAGTATATGTGAGATCTCTTAAAATTAGTAGTTATATGGTTTTATTAATATGTTCGGTAGATAAAGTTTAAATAAATTAAATAGTGCAAGGAAATGTGTTTTTAAAATTATAAAAAATATACAAAGTAAAATTTAATTTTTATAAATAATGTATGAATTTATAGAATAATATAGTATTAAAAATAATATTTAAGGTGCAAATAACTTTATAAGTTCTTTTTTAGTTTTTTATATAAGATTTAAATTTAACAGTAATTCAAAAAAAACTATTTAAAAATTACTTGATTGTGACAAAACAGTCTAATTTGATGAAGTGCCTCAACCCGTTATTATAAATTGAGCCTAGCCTTAACACAAACTTCATCGCATAACATTTAATTAAACTACCAAAATGTCATCATCTTCAGCAATATTCTCCCTCTTCTTCCTCTGTTCACTCATTTTCTCCATTGCTAATGCACAGGTTCCTGCCAATGAAAGGTTTAAGTTCGTGAATGAAGGAGAATTTGGTCCATTCATTAATGAATATGATGCGGATTACAGAATGATCAGCATCTTCAATTCTCCGTTCCAGCTAGGCTTTTACAACACAACACCAAATGCTTACACCCTAGCCCTCCGGTGGGGTATCCAAAGGAACGAGCCGCTTTACCGTTGGGTTTGGGAAGCAAACCGCGGCAAACCGGTTCGCGAAAACGCCACCTTTTCTTTGGGGACCGACGGGAATCTTGTCTTGGCCGAAGCAAATGGCACCGTCGTATGGCAATCCAACACTTCCAACAAAGGTGTTGTGGGGTTCAAGGTGCTCCCGAATGGAAACATGGTGCTTCATGACTCAAAGGGTAACTTTATCTGGCAGAGTTTTGATTATCCGACTGATACTCTCTTGGTGGGCCAGTCTCTTCGCGTCGGTGGGGTCACCAAGCTCGTGAGCAGACTTTCCATTAAAGAAAACGTCGACGGCCCTTACAGCTTTGTAATGGAGTCTGATAGATTGTCACTCTATTACAAAAGCAGCAATGCTCCCCGACCTGTTGTTTACTTCACGTTCCCTGTTCAGTTTAGTGGCTTAAAGAATGTAATGTTCAATTCTGCCCCGGAAACTGATGAAGCTTTCGCTTATCAACTGACTCTCGATTCTTCATCCGGGGGCGGTCTTATTTTGGCAAGGCCAAAGTACAACGCTACTATATCGTTTCTTCGGCTAGGAGTAGATGGGAATCTCAGGATCTTTACTTATTACGACAAGGTTGATTCGCAGCCAACGGAAGAAACATTCACTCTCTTTGATAGAGATTCAATTTGGGAAACTGAGTGTCAGCTTCCTGAGAGATGTGGTAAATTTGGACTGTGTGATGACAATCAATGTGTTGCTTGTCCTACAGAGAAGGGCTTGCTTGGCTGGAGTAAAGAGTGTGCACCGACGCTAGTGAATTTTTGTCGGATAGCGGCTGTCCGATATTATAAAGTTGAAGGGGTTGATCATTATATTAGCAAATATAATAATGGAACTGGACCCATCAGAGTCGAAGATTGTGGCAACAGATGTAGCACGGATTGTAGATGTGTGGGGTATTTTTACCATCAGGAGACATCGAAGTGTTGGATTGCTTTTGACTTGAAGACTCTTACCAAATTCCCCAACTCTACACATGTTGGATTCATCAAGGTTGCCCCGCAATTAATTATCAAATAAGTGGATTAGATCTGTGATCGAAATAACAACAGATAGATATGTGGGCTTTCAATGCCACCACAATAATAACTGTTGTTTGTCCATATATAAAATAATGAATGAATGAGTGAAGTGTTTGTGTAGATTGTTCTCTGATTAATGCTTTGTATTACTTTCTGCCCTTCTTATGCTTCTTCTTTTTTTTGGGGGGGAATAAAACAATAGTTAGCAGAAGAAAATGCGATTATGTAAGCATATAATTTAATCATTCTATGTTTAGTTAGATAGGAACTACAAAAGTACAAATCAATTTGAGATTTTTCCTATTTCTTAAGGTCAAGGTTAAGGTATAGTTCTGTGATAAGAAGTGGTCTCTCTCTAAAATTCAGGTCCGAAGTTCAAGGTTCGCTAGTATATCTATATTAAAAAAATTAAAAAAAAAAAGAGAATGAAACACATATTAGCGTCGCCTTGTCTTTCTATTATTTTTTCCTTCTTTCTCTCTTTAAGTGTTAATGAAAAACTGAAAGGTGATGAAATCACGTTTTCTCTTTGACACATGGAAGCTTCATAAAAAAGGGGCGTCATTGTTTGTTGTTGCATCTGGAAAATGCTAATAAGATGAAGATCCTTCGCAATTGTCTTTATCAATTTCCCAATTCTGGACTCGTTGCCATCTTCTATGTGTAGACTATATCAGTATATTGTGGGAAGTCAACAACCTTTATGGATATATTTGCCGCTCCTCTTTACTGCAGCCATTGACGCATCTGCATACATATAATCAAATGTGGATTGTCCGATCAAAGATTTTGTAGACTTACATGTTAGTGTTGGATATTTGTGTTTGGTATTTTAAAATACCAATATTCGAAAGTTTAAGGAAAGAGAGCACAGAAGTTGATTTATGTATACAGAAAACAACTTTAAAGAGATAAGAGGCCCAATCACATGAGACCAAGTCTAAAGAGAAGGTTTCATTTTAAAAACCTCCCGCACCCAAAAGCTCATGCACAGGGAGAGTCCTCATAGGGATGGGGGAGTCGTACATGCGCGTGCTTGGTCCATTGTCCTGGAGATCAATCCACCTTTTCTTGATGTGTTTGGTCTATTATCCTGGAGATCAATCCACCTTGTTCTTGTCTGAGAAATCACCTCTTAAGAGTGGAAATTGTTGGCCTTTGGGACAACGCGTTCAGTGTTCTAAGGTTGCTGTTCCAGGTGACCTCTTGTTGTTTTGCTCGATTCTTTTCCAACAATTAGATTATGCTAATTATAAGTGAAATTTAAACTTACCAAGTTTTTTTCAAATTTTCGCCACATTTCGGGTGAAAAATTGCTAAATCCCCCATGATGAATGGGAAAGTAAACAATTCAGCTTAAAAAACAAAAAATGTCAACTTTGTTGGCTCCTCCGTGTCAAACTTTATTTGCCAATTTAGTGAGCACATCGTTTTGTATCTCAATAATTGTCTTGTTTATTGCTATTTATAGATCGTTCAAATCCGCCAAGCTAGAATGAGTTCATTTGAGGATATTACGCAGCACGTTCTTGATATTTCTAGCTTGGCGGATTTGAACGATCTATAAATAGCAATAAACAAGACACTTATTACTATCGAGGACATTACGTAGCGCGTTCTTCATTTGAGGACACATCCCGATTATTACTATTGACTTTATTAATAATGCTTTGCTTTCGGGACAAAGAAAAATTCTCAAGAGCTAGCTGTAACCAATACTTTTAATTAATTTGTCAAGATTCTTGTTTTGCATATAAAAATTGTTAATAACGGTGGCCGAATCACACATCATTTTCTGGAAAATCGGCAAATATTATATTTTGAACATTAATTTCGACCTTTTGTCTAGTGGCTGCACCGTTTAATTGCTGTAGCCCATGTCATTGAGAGATACTCCAACAGTACAGTTATAAGATAATTTTTTATTTTAAATTATGTGACGTTTATTAATTAAGTAGTGAAATAATATAATTAATTCACTTAAAATATGTACTATTACTCGAATCTTTAAAGAATCACCAATTACTCAATGAATGACACATCAAATTGACATGAAATTTAGAATAAAAAAATTTAAGATATTTATCATTACCTTTTGGAGTATCTATAATGTCTCCAATTATAATCTAGTGATTACTATAACTAATTCAATTATCCAATAAAGTAATGTTACACATTCTAAATTTTTTAATAAAAAAAAAATCCAAATGATGAGACATTCATCAAATGTTTGATGAGATAATACAAATTTACTTGGATCTTATAATGAATTATCAACCACTTAGTAAATGACACATCATTAAAATTTAAGATATATGTCATTTCTCGTATCTAATATCATCTTATTTAAGTAAAGGGAAAAGGACTGTTAGGTCCCCAACATTTGATGAGGGGACATAAAAACACCTACCGTTTTAAAAAAGAAATGTAAGAGCTTTTTCCATGAATAATTTCATTTATTTTAACAAAAAGAGGATAATATTATACATTTACAACAAAATACATGGAAAATGATTGTTAACCCCAATGTTTGGGAAAAAGAAATATTTAAAAAAAAAATATAACCATCTTTCCATTAATAAATTTCATTTATTTTAGTTAAGGGTAATATTAGTATTATTATCGTCATCGTCATCGTCATCATTATTGTTATTTATTAATGTCATTATTTATATTAATAATAATATTGTTAAATTTTATTAATTTTATCTTATTGTTATTATTATTATTATTATTATTATTAGTAACAACTACTACTATTGCTACTGCTACTGCTACTGTTGCTGGTGCTGCTACTCCTGCTGCTACTACTACTGTTGATGCTGATGCTGCTACTACTGCTGATGCTGCTGCTACTCCTACTCCTACTACTGCTACTGCTGCTGCTGCTGCTGCTGCTGCTGCTGCTGCTCCTACTATTACTACTACTACTACTACCACCACCACCACCACCACCACCACCACCACCACCATTATTACCCTTTTCTCAATTAAAATAAAAAAATTATTAATGGAAATGGGGTTATATTTCTTTTTTTTTTTTCAAAAACATTGAGGAGTTTTACGTCCTTTTGGAGTTAACAATCATTTTTTGTATATTTTGTTTTAACCGTACAATATTAACCCTTTTTTCCATTAAAACAAACACAATTATTGGTAAAAAAGAGACTTATATGTCTTTTTTAAAACGTTAGGATTTTTTATATCTCTTTTCCCAAACGTTGGGAATACTTTAATATTTTTACACAAAGCTAATATTCACATAATTTTAATTTATTAAGGTATCCGTAATTATTATTTTTGTAAAAGACCACACTTCTTAATATTCAACAATGTAATTTTTATTCACTTGTTACTATGTGTTATTTCAACCAATTATATGTCAAAATATTCAAACACACATGAAATATCTGAATGAAACGTAAAAAGACAATGCTCTTGCAGTAGCCTAAATTTTCACACCTATTAACTGTTATTGGATGGAGTAGGTAATACAGAACTTAACATGTCGCCTTCTCTATATTATTATCGGAGACGACATCATATGTAATTGTCATCGGATCCAATATTTAACAGAAACTGATCTTTACCTAATTAAGCTGACTGTTAAATAAAAATTTAAAAAAAGGTCAAAACTTATGAGTCAACCAGACAGATTTTCTTTTAGTATATGGTGAATACATTTTCGATTTGAATCCGTATAAAAGTTAACGAAGATGAGGATTGAATTATTATTATTTTATATCAATAAGACAATAATGCTGGGGACTCAATTATACTAGTATGACCTTTTATTGAGTAGAAATTTAAGTGGCTATTGGTGGTTAATAAAGACAACAAATTAAATTTTATTTATATATTATCACTTAAAGATACATGACAAAAAATTTTTAATACTTCAAGAAAACTCAGATCATGAGAGTGCTTAGATTATAATTGGAGTAGCTAATAAGGAAATAACAAGGCAAAACCTTTATGGCTATAAATGGTAAAGTGATCATGACTCTCTTTTAGATTGAGATTGGGCAGCTGTATCTTAAAATCTACAGCATTAAAATTTTTATAAACATTAACTGCTGTAATTTAGAAGTTATATTGATATGATTTTTCACTTATATGATGAAAATATATTGTATCTTTAATAATTTTATTAAAATTATTATTTAAAAAATATATTTATTATATGCTATTGACTTTTGTTTTATATTAAAAAATGTTCTTACACAGTCGCTGTATAACTAAGCTACAACAATTCAATTCTAAATAAAACCCGTCTTATATATCAAATTTTTTTGGTGCATTGACAATGTTAAAAAAATATAATTCTTTTGGATCCAAATCATAGCTGTCAAATTTAATTGGATTAACTCATTACCAAAAAGCAAAGAACAATAATCAAAATTGCACATTGGCTATCATGCATTGCTAGCTATAAATTGAGACAACCTCATCTCAATATTCATCACCCATTCACTACTAGAAAAATGGTCTTTACTGACTTTAGAATAGTGTTAGAAATTACTTTTACTGACACTTGTTAATTGTGTCAGTAATCTGGGAGTCAGAAAAATAGTGACACTTGTAAGTGGTGTCAGTGATTATTATTACTACAGTATCACCGATATTATGACACCATAGTGTTAGTAGTTATTGATATTTTATTAGTGTCTATAATTACTGTTACCATGGTATCACTAGTTAATTTATTTTAAAAAAATAAAAAATTGAATTGGATCATTGCCTATTTGATTTATTCGGAAAATTAAAAGGCACCACAAAATAACAAAAAGAAATTGATTTATATCACAAAATCTTTCATTTCACATTTAAATATTATTAGTATATATTACAAATTCCAAAACTTCAATAACAAAAATATGAGATATCCTACTCTCATAATTAAATAATCCAAATTCAATACATACAAATTTCTACTATCCAATCAAATGCCTACTACTTGTGGCTAAATTTAATAAATCTATAAGCTAAATTGACAAGGATGAGTGCCTTTCACTCTTTGAATATGAGTAGTATAATTGCGTTATCCATCAGCAGCTTCTCCATTCAATAGACTGTATAGGTTAGGATATAAGTGAAGTTGAAGAATAAACACTTCAAACACATTGATCAAATCTGCATATGAATACATGGAAAAGAAAAAAAAAATTAGCTGCCAATATCGAGCCATTAGAGAAACAACAATTAACATAAATACAATTATTTTGTTCGAAAGAAAAAAATACTCATAAGCTATTTATAAATAAACTCAATTATTCTCTTTTGGTAAAGGTTATATATATAGCAAACTATAGCAGACAAGAAGTTTTCAATGTAATATCTACTTTCAGCACAAGCATGTTACTCTATCTACATATACCAAATGATTTTTGTGCATAGTTAAAAGCTATCACAAATGCTCTATTATAAATAAATCACCACTCATTTCCTCAATTTATTCATTCTAAAAGCTTATTTAACAAGGCAAAAAATAAGTTCTCAAACTGCAGTTTCCTTAAACTGGGCATAAAATAACTATGAATCTCCATATTTATATTAGGCATAATAAAGCTTGGACATAAAATATTTCAATAATTTGAGAGTTCGATCCAAAATTATTACTACTAAAAGAAATAATATTTGTAAACTTAGTTAAGCTTTTATAAAGTGAGTAAGAGATTTATTATACTACTTAAATCTATTCATGTGAACCATTTAAAGAATATCACCCTAAATTGTAATTAAGTATTCATTAATTTTGCCTAATTATAAACTTTAAGAAGATAAAAAAAAGTAGAATAAAAATATAATCATTATATATTTCCACTCACAAGTAATGTTGCTTTAACTTGATTGACATCATAACCCAAAAATCACTTTAAACATTAGCTCATGAAATAATGGATAATATTACTTATGAGAAATTACTAGTTCTCCAAACTGGTACAGACCTCAGAAATGGGATGGTCCCCCACATTAATGCCATCCTGCATGCCATAAACGGGACTTCAGGTTTTGTGCAAAATCTCTTTAGGAGAAATTGTTTTTGAAGATGAACAGTTTTGTCAATACCAGCAGTGGTTTTCATACAATGAGATAAAAATAAATGGTTTATAAAGGATAATGTGGTCGTACAAATGCGGTACTTGCAAATCGACACATGAAGTTATAGGATGAGTAACCAAAATGAAAATATTGAGATGGAGAGGAAAAGTGACTCAAAAAGTAATACAAGGAAAGAAGGAAATCAACATAAGATGAGAGAAGCATTCGAGAGAATGTTTTGCATTTAGATCACATTCAACATTTTTTACTTCCAAAATCATTCGACTCATGGAGAGCCAATAAAGCATTCTTCTAACACCAATAAGAGCACCCTTAGAATTATAAAGAGTATGATAAAGAAGGAAAAGTGTGCAGCTAGAGCTGGATAGTTTATGAGTTCAATAATAAATGTGCCATCAAGAACTCCAAATAAACCCACCAAAGATTGTTTCCAAAATGCAGTGAACGCAAGCTAAAAAAAAAAAAAAACCTATTCAACCTAAATAAGCAATTTGTATATTATTCGCATATCTTTCTTCTAGTCAAACTGAGCAAAGAAGTTTTGTCTGAAACTACTAACAACTGATTAATGTCAAGGAAGTGCAAAAGAGAAATAGTCCTATGAGATTAGAAATTTATTTTCGTTCAATTTACCCACCGCAGGAACTATTCCAAGAGGAATAAATCATTATTTTACCATAGGTTCTTCCTAGGCATGGCATGGTGATAATATTGTATGTCTATAGAAATGAATAAAAAAATCCCAGTAGTGCAGGTCCCAAGCAAAACCGATTCTGTTCATTTTCGTGAAAACTTTAATGAATTTCGCATGATAAACTTAAGTACCTAGTTAATTGCCAAACTTAATTAAAATTTACATCCAGCATCTTTTAATGCATCAGCTTAAGCAGTCAAACCATCTAAACAAGTCCCAGTAATTCTTGTTCTGTCCTACTGTTCAGTTCATTTTTGACACAATAATTCAATTCCAAATAACCAAATGGAATAAGATACAAGAACATTTAACTTCAGAAGTTTTTCTCAGAACGAAACATACCCATCAACAAGCTGAACAAGTTTTGGATATAGCTGCTCATCTCGTAAACGATTTATTTCGAGAACTGTTGAATCCATGGATTGCATATCGACAATATATCTTGTATGCAGATGACTGACTGCTGCTTTTATTTTCTCCAGTGCTTCAGAGTTAGTACCTCGTTTCTTTTGCTTGTTAAGCATAGCAACCTTTCTTTGGTAGTCAAGTTTCATAAGTTCACCTGCCTATCAGCAACATCAGTACCGAATAAGATTCAGAAGAAAGTGTGTATGACAAATGTAATACAGAGAAAAAAAATATCATGGAAGCTGCACATTTTGCAGAAACGAAAAAAAATTAAAAGTTTGCTAGTTGATTTTGAATAATTTTTTTTTATTTCAACCAAACAGAGAGGTGAGATTTAGCTTACCAATCAATGAATAATAATTACAAATTTTCTAAATATGGGCGGTATTCATGCAAAAAGTTATTCAATCTTAGATTAAAGGAAGAAAAACAAGGACTAAAAATTGACTTCTATTTGGCAAGGTGATAATACAATTTACAAGCCAAGTCCAAAAAAATGAAGAGGTATAAGAAGGGCACTCCATCAAGCATTTCCTAAATTTGACCAACAATGTAATGCTCTTTCCCTACTCATTCCCCTCCATGTTTTCTACTGCAAGTTTATCAAAGGAAACTTCATGATGAACTTAAGCATGGAAATAGAAACAATCACCTCTCTGCAGGCACGTTAAACTAGGATTTACATATATAGAAGTAATGACTCAAAAAGTAGACATTTGAAGTTAAACAAAAGCTCAATGGACATCCATATAAATATCTACTAGTTCAATGGGATGGTCCCCCACATATTTAAATGTTTGACAAATACCCAAAAATCAACTTTCCCAATTATAGAGTCACATGTTTGCAAATATTACTTATGGATAATGACCTACAAAGTAAAAATCAAATATTTCCCTTAACAGTTCTTGATTATGGAAGTATAGGACCTCCTTTTATTCCGAAATGAATTAACTTTTAATCATTTTAAGACAGTGTTCAATCATAATTATTTTTCAAAGAAAAAACTGGTCCTGAAGAACTCTAAATGACCATTTACTAAGGCCAAGATACCTTTAGATCCTTGATTGATAATGCATCATATATCTTTCCTCAATCATACAACCACCCAGATCAAAGCATCATATGTTGCTTAAATTCCATAAACTCAACAGAATAGATAACTCACCTCCAGGCGGAATAGGTTTGTGGGAAAAACAATCCCAGCTCCAGCAGAACTTCGAGTTGACTCCAAAAACTTTGGCAAAGAGAAATTCCGTATTCATTCTCTATTAACTTGGCAACGTTCCCAGCACATGCAAAAAGATGTCCATGAATTCCTTTTTCTCTAAACCACCTCTGAAATATGAATGTGCAACCCAAGAGGGGGGGTGAATTGGAATTTTAAAACTTAATCAAATAAATCCACACAACAAGCAATCTAATGTCTTAATAAAAATGAAAGCAATAAGTTCAATATAAGCACAATAATTAAAGAGTAAGGGAGAAGAAAAACAAACACTCGAATTTTTTTACGTGGTTCGGCAATCCCCGCCTACGTCCACGCCTCCAAGCGATCCAAGCTCGAGGATTTCACTATCCAAGCCTTTCCAAGGCTTCAACAAATACAATTGACTTCGAGGTGTCAATAAACCTTTACAATGAAGAGATTATCTCCCAATCTCTTCCCTCAAGTGTCTCACACACTCAAGTTCTTACAAATGAAATGAAGAAATAAAGATTACAATAAAGCTCACTCAATGAGTTGATAATCAAAGATGAAGAACAATGAATGATTCAATGGATTTTTTGTTTTACAAGTTGAGGGCTCAAGATATCACGTGTGTTCTTTGTTCTTGCTTGTTGGAGAGTGTTGGAGAGCTTCAAAATGAGTTGGATTTGAGTTTTTATAGTTTGAGCTCGAAAACTAGCCGTTACTCACATTCTGGGCATATCCGGCTTGCCGTTTAGCTATCCGGCATGCCGTTTATATGTTACCGTTATGGCAAAATTTTGAATTTCAAATTATCCGGCTTGACGCTTACGAATCCGGTATGCCGTTTATGCTCCAGAAGCTCACTGGTCGATAACCGGTCTGCCGTTTAAGCTATCCGGTATGCCGTTTTCGAAATGGTAACATTCTGCCCCATAACCGGCTTGCCGGTTATCAGTATCCGGTAAGCCGGATGCTACAGTAACCTGCTACAGTGATATTTTCCGAATTTTCAATTTTGACCCCAAAACTTTATAAAACTGTAGTATGGCCCAAATCGTTTTAAAAGTTTGCAGATAGGTCCAATTTCAGAATTTTAGAATAATGCTTTGTCAATCCCACAACTTTCTGAAATTATGATTTTGCCCAAACTTTGTGAAATTATAGAATGGCCCGAAAGTATTTAAATAGTTTCAAATAAGTCCAAATCCGAAATTTCAAAAACATTATCAAAGCTCTTAAAATACTTTCATTTTAATTCAAAATACTTTAATTCTATAACATCATTTTCTTATTTTAAAAGCACAATTCACAAACCTTTGCTTAATAAAAACATGTGGTTTGTTATCATCAAAATCAATATTTATAGCCATATAGGCTAACAATCTCCCCCTTTTTGATGATGACAAAGCACATTAAAAATATAATCTAGTTATGAAAAACTCCCCCTCAATTAATGCAAGTTAAAAAAATGATTTGAAAATTATTTAACAAAAACTCCCCCTGCATACATGCATACTCCCCTTAGATACATGCATACTCCCCCTAGATACATGCATGTTTTCATAACACATTAAATCATTCTCCCCCTTCATCATCAAAAAGAATAAAAACTCCCCCTATCAATCATCAAAATCACAACATAAGCGCATTAGTAAAATATATCCATAAGCATAAGAAAATCCATATAATCCATAATGATCAATCAAAACAAATCCATAACATCCAACATAAATAGTCACAACAAATCCATATCATCCGAAAACAAATACATAAACCGAAAAGCACAATAACCATCCATAAAATCGAAAATAAAAAAGAACACACAATGCAACAAATGAAATGTAGATGTGTCTAAGTACAAGCATAAAATACTACTCAGATGGTGATGATGGAGGTGATGGAGGCGGAAACGGATATGGAATGCCGAAGTGCTCAAAGAGGAGGCGCTGACCATGGATGAGCTGCTGCTGCTGCTGCTGAAACTCAGTCTGCCGCACAGAGAGTGTCCGCACTTCATCCATAAGCTGGTGAAGAGTGACCTCGTCAGAGGTAGGAGGATGTGGAAGTGATGAAGCGGATGCAGAAGCACTAGGAGCTGAAGCAGCCGTGAGAGTATCTCGGCGTCTACGCTGCCCTCGAAATACGAGTGAGAAAACTAGAAGCTGATCAGCTGGAATCACAGCATTGAGTGGCCGATCATCACTTGGGGCAAGAAAAGTAAGCTGGTTATCGTTGCATTTAACCCAAGTGCCATTCTTCCACTCAAATCCAAACCCAATAATAACTTCATATCCAATGCCCTTAGACGGCCTACAAGATGGAGCGAGAATCGGCACATCAAAGAATTTAAGGATTCGAGTAATGAAGTGACCATAAGGAAGAGAACGGGTAATCAAGGAGGGTATGGTCAACATGGTGCGGATGATGGTATAGCTCAGATTAACCGGACGACATCTAAGAATACAGTCAATCAAGGCAACGTCCATATGAGAAACCTCATCTAGATGACCGGATCTAGGAAGTACAATGCATTGTATAATACGAAGCAAAACACGAGTTTGAAGACAAAGACACTGAGTACGGAAATGAATGGTACAGTCTTCAACAGAAAGGTCATTACGCCGACAAATATTACGAACGGCGTCAACATGAACATAACTATCAAGTTTCGGAGATTTCCTAGGTGAAAAGATTTCTTGGCCAAAATCTGATGATCCTAGAATAGAATTCAATACAGAAACATCAAAATCAATCTTAACTCCTCCAACATTGGTGATTACTCGAGTCTTATTCTTCTCGGAAACTTCCATGTTCGAGTAAAATACTTTCACCAAGTCGGGATACACATCCTCCTCAATCAACAAAGCATTAATCCAACCAACATCTCCCAATGATTGAAATATATTTCTATAGCTAATCTTGAGAGTATGCATAACATCCGGTAAAACATAGAAAGTATTGAGTACCTCACGAGACCGGAAGTTTTGTTGAAACCGTTTGATCAAGTGTTGCTTGTTTTGGAAATGAATGGACTCAAAAGAGGATTGATTTGAGGTGCCCCTTGCTTCCCGTGGCCTAGTGATTGATTGAACCGGTTCTTTGCCTTTTCTTCGAACCGGCCGAGAGCTTGACATTTTGAGTTTGATGGATTTGAGGATAAAAACACCAAAGAGGATGAAGATGATGAAGATTGAAAGTGATTTGGAGAAACAAATTTGATCAAAAATGACTTGAGAGTGATAAATCTAGAGAGAGAAAAAATCGGCTCAAAGCTAGGTTGAAATCCGGATCTAGAGTTTTGGATGTTGAAAATGGAGTTTAAAGATGGTTTTGAGTGAATGAAGTGATGGGGAATGATTCTCTTGACTCAATTTGATGTGAAAATGGAAGAAAAAGATGGATTTTAGAGTGACATCAAGAGAGGAGAAAACGGGTTGAGAGAGAAACATGAAACGGCTTGCCGAATGGAGGAGGAAGAAGATGAACAGCATGGTTAAGCCGCGAATCCGGCATGCCGGATGTGATAACCGGCTTGGCGCTTAATGGACAGCAAGTCACCAAGCCTTAAACGGCTTGCCGGTTCACTTGAGGAGCAAAAAATCCGGTTTGCCGGATGTGAGCCCGAGAACCAAAAACACGAAAACGGCTTGCCGGTTGTGAATAACCGGTAGGCCGGTTGTGAGGCAGAGAGATAGCTCAGCAAATCCGGTTTTCCGGATTAAAAATCCGGTTGTCCGAAATTTGTCCGACGAGAGATCAATAAGGAGAAATGTTTTTCCGGAAGAATGGAAAGATAATTTTTGCTAGCTTTTATACTTGTACGACACACCATTTTATTTCCGGCTTTAAAAATTGATTAATTTTAAATCATTTTAAGATTTAAAACTTTTCAATGAGCCATTTAATGCATGCAACACAAAATCATAAAATCTTAAAATCACAAGCATATCAAGCCATCTATCATATATCCATACAATAACAAACAAGTTAAGCTATTTAGTAAAACATGAATTAAGAATCAATATTCATCATTCCAAGCTCATGTCTTATCTTTATAAAAAGCTCTTCGCTAAGAGGTTTTGTAAAGATATCCGCAAGTTGATTTTCAGTAGAAACAAATTTAATCACGACATCTCCTTTTTGAACATGATCTCTAAGAAAATGATGTCTAATTTCGATATGCTTAGTCCTAGAATGTTGAATGGGATTCTTAGAAAGATTTATAGCACTAGTATTGTCACATAAGATAGGAATTTGATCAAGATTAATGCCATAGTCTCTAAGGGTTTGTTTCATCCATAAAATTTGCGCACAACAACTACCTGCGGCAATATATTCTGCTTCGGTGGTTGAAAGCGCAACCGAGTTTTGTTTCTTACTAAACCAAGAGACAAGAGAATGACCTAGGAAGTGACATGTTCCACTAGTACTTTTTCTATCAAC
This sequence comes from Citrus trifoliata, assembly GCA_018350135.1. Lineage (NCBI taxonomy): Eukaryota > Viridiplantae > Streptophyta > Magnoliopsida > Sapindales > Rutaceae > Citrus > Citrus trifoliata. The sequence continues at coordinate 11,825,401 of CM031386.1, read as the reverse complement.
CTTATATCCAGCAAAATCGGCATCCGAATAACAAGTTAAATCAATATGAGTTCCTCTAGGATACCAAAGGCCAAGATTAATAGTGCCAATTAAATATCGAAAGATGCGTTTGACAGCAAGCATGTGGGACTCTTTAGGACATGATTGAAATCTAGCACACAAGCAAACACTAAACATAATATCAGGCCTACTAGCAGTCAAATAGAGTAAGGATCCGATCATACCTCGATATGTCTTGATATCAACTTCCTTACCTTTCTCATCTTTGTCTAGCTTGATGGTAGTGCTCATAGGAGTGCTTTTTGCCGTTCCATTATCATAGCCAAATCTTTTGAGTAGATCTCTCACGTACTTGGCTTGGTTTATGAAAATTCCTTCCTCGTTTTGTTTAATTTGAAGTCCAAGGAAGTACTTCAACTCTCCCATCATACTCATTTCAAACTCTTGACTCATACATGATGAAAAATCTTTACACAACAACTCATTAGTAGAACCAAAAATAATATCATCAACATATATTTGAACAATAAGTATGTCTTGATTCTTATGCTTAACAAAAAGAGTTGTGTCCGCTTTTCCCATTGAAAACTCGTTATCCAACAAGAAATTTTTAAGCCTATCATACCAAGCTCTAGGTGCTTGTTTTAAACCATACAAAGCCTTGGATAACTTATACACATGATCTGGAAATTTTTCACTTTCAAAACCAGGAGGTTGTTTCACATAAACTTCCTCCATAATGTATCCATTTAAGAAAGCACTTTTGACATCCATTTGATACAAAATAAAATCCTTATGACATGCATATGCTAACAACATCCTAATGGATTCCAATCTTGCTACAGGTGCAAAGGTTTCATCAAAATCAATTCCTTCTTCTTAGTTGTAGCCTTGAGCCACTAATCTAGCTTTATTTCTTACAACCACACCGGATTCATCCATTTTGTTTCTAAATACCCACTTAGTACCTATAATGGATTGATGTTCCGGATTAGGAACTAACTCCCATACATTATTTCTCTCAAATTGATTCAACTCCTCTTGCATTGCCATAATCCAAGATTCATCATTTTCCGCATCCGCAAAGGATTTTGGTTCAATTTGAGAAATAAATGCAGCATGCTCACATGTGTTCCTAAGACATGATCTAGTGGTAACGCCTCGTGAGGGATCTCCTAAAATTACATCTTTAGGGTGAGAAGATACATACCTCCACTCCTTGGGGAGTGTTTGAGAAGTACCTTCATTTTGCTCCACATTTGTTTCTTCATGATGTTCCTCTTGAATTCCATGTGACGCGTCTCCTTGGTTGTCATTCGATGTTCCTTCTTGTTGTTCTTCTTCTGCATTATCATCAACAACAACTTTCTCCGTAGAGGAAGGGTTAGACTCATCAAATGTAATATGCATAGATTCCTCCACAACTAAAGTTCTTTTATTATAAACTCTATAAGCTTTACTTGAATTTGAATAACCAAGAAAAATACCAACATCAGATTTTGGATCAAATTTACCAAGATTATCTTTTGTATTCAAAACAAAACATTTGCATCCGAAAACTTTAAAATATCCAAAGCTCATATGGAGTTTTATTGAGATTAGGTCTAATCAACACCCGGTTTAAAACATAACAAGCGGTGTTGACGGCTTCGGCCCAAAAATACTTAGGCAAAGAATTTTCATTCAACATGGTCCTAGCCATTTCTTGAATAGACCTATTCTTTCTTTCTACTACTCCATTTTGTTGTGGAGTCCTAGGTGATGAAAATTGATGTTCAATGCCAAAGTTATTACAAAAATTTTCAAATGCATGATTTTCAAATTCTCCACCATGATCACTTCTAATACAAGTGATAGAGTAACCTTTTTCATTTTGAATCTTTTTATAGAAAATTCGAAATGCATCAATGGCATCATCCTTATTAGCTAAGAACAATACCCATGTATATCTCGAATAATCATCCACAATTACAAATGCATAATATTTGCCACTTAAACTAGCATATCTAGAAGGTCCAAATAAATCTATATGAAGCAATTGAAGTGGTTTTGAAGTGGAAACATGATTCTTGCTTTTGAAAGAAGTTTTGATTTGTTTTCCAAATTGGCATGCTTCACAAGTTTTATCTTTTTGAAAATTGATTTTTGGAAGACCTTTTACTAAATCATTTTTCACGATTTTTGAAATCAAATCCATGCTTGCATGACCTAATCTTCTATGCCACAACCAACCATCATCATGCAATGCGGAGAGACATTTTTCATTTGTTGATGCATAATCTATATTAATGGTGTAAACATTTACATGTCTATTTCCTACAAATAGGACTTTCCCATCACATGTATTTTCAATAACACACTTTGATTCATCAAAGATAACTCTATATCCTTTATCACATAATTGACTAATACTAAGCAAATTGTGTTTCAAGTTCTCAACCAAACACACATTCTCAATGAGGGTAGATGATACATTACCGACATTTCCAATTCCAATGATTTTTCCTTTTGAATTATCCCCAAACGAAACATCTCCACCATTTTCGATCTTGGTAAAGCTTGAAAACCAAGAATAATTCCCTGTCATGTGTCTTGAACAGCCGCTGTCCAAGTACCACTTATTCTTCTTCTTCTTTGATCCCTGAAAGAAAAATCTCAAGTTTTAGGTACCCAAACCTTTTTGGGTCCTTGAGAGTTAGCAATGGTTCCTTTCGGAACCCAAACACATTTCATACCATAATAAGCATTTCTCTTTACAGCACATCTACTTTTCATATGGCCATCTTGATTGCACTAATGGCATACAATTTTATTGTTAATAGATGTATTCTTCACAAAATAACTCTTGTAAAATTTTTGTTTCAAATTCGGTTTATAACCTAGGCCACTTTTGTCAAATACACATTTTTGTGAGTTTAGCAAATTGTCCAACATCTTTTGCCCATTTGTAAATCTCAACACAATTTCATTTAGCTCATCACTCTTCTTTCTAAGCATTTCATTCTCATTTTTCAAGTCATTCATGTGTGACTCTAAGTTCTCATGTGAAGTGCTAGAATTCTTGTGTAATGCAATACTATCATGCAATGTCTTATTTTCTAATTCTAAGCATGTAATCTTTGCATTAAATGAATCATTTTCATTCTTAAGCTCTATCATCTTCTTTTTAAGACTTATATTCTTTTTACCAATCTTCATTAGCTCATCATGCAAATCATTAAAGGCATCATGCAATTCATCATATGTAGGAAGAACACTTACCTCATCAAGTTCATCACATGATTCTTCCCCAATAGTCATGAGAGCCAAATTTGTCATTTCTTGTTGCTCATCATCATCACTTGTTTCCTCTTCGCTATCATCCCATGTGGCCACCATAGCCTTCTTCTTGAGTTTGTTGAGAAGAGGACACTCCGGTCGTATGTGTCCGGGCTTCTTGCATTCATAACAAGTGATGGGCTCCTTCTTCTCCTTCTTATTCTTGTAGCCTCTGAATTTTCTCTGCTCATTGTTCTTTTTGTAAAATTTTCTGAATCTTCTAGCCAACATAGCCAGCTCCTCATCATCCATTTCGCTTTCCTCATCACTCTCACGTTTTGAAGCCTTGAGAGCAATGTTCTTCTTCTTTTCCTCATGCCCTTTTTCTGCTGCCAAATCTTCTTCATATGAAATAAGAGAGCCAATTAAGTCATCAATAGGTAACACATTTAAATCCTTGGCTTCCTCAATGGCAGTCCTTTTTGGTCTCCATTCCTTAGGTAGAGACCTAATGATTTTCTTGACTTTTTCGCTATTGGAAAAAGTCTTTCCTAGGGCTCCTAGAGTGTTCACTATATTCGTGAATCTAGTATACATAGAGTACACATTTTCGTTTTGTTCCATTTGGAACAATTCGTATTGTCGAGTGTACCTACTTATTTTAGATTCTTTCACTTGGTTCGTGCCTTCATAGACAACCTCAAGTTTGTGCCAAATCTCATTAGCACTTTCGCAACTAGACACTCTATGAAACTCTTTCTTATCTAGTGCACAAAACAAGGCATTCATGGCCTTGGAATTTAGAGAAACTTTTCTCTTGTCGAATTCATTCCAATCCCGTGAAGGTTTTGGAATATCTTCTCCTACTTCATTTTTAGTCAAGGGCATGAAAGGACCATCATTAACGATTTCCCAAATCTCATAATCTAAGGCTTGCAAGTAAATTCTCATCCTAGTTTTCCAATATGGGTAATCGTTTCCATCAAAGTAAGGTGGTCTAGTGGTGGACTGCCCTTCCCTAAATGTGGAATCATTTTGAGTTGCCATTGATCTTTAACTCTAGATGGTTAAATCTAAATAAGAGCACCTTGCTTTGATACCAAATGAAATATGAATGTGCAACCCAAGAGGGGGGGTGAATTGGAATTTTAAAACTTAATCAAATAAATCCACACAACAAGCAATCTAATGTCTTAATAAAAATGAAAGCAATAAGTTCAATATAAGCACAATAATTAAAGAGTAAGGGAGAAGAAAAACAAACACTCGAATTTTTTTACGTGGTTCGGCAATCCCCGCCTACGTCCACGCCTCCAAGCGATCCAAGCTCGAGGATTTCACTATCCAAGCCTTTCCAAGGCTTCAACAAATACAATTGACTTCGAGGTGTCAATAAACCTTTACAATGAAGAGATTATCTCCCAATCTCTTCCCTCAAGTGTCTCACACACTCAAGTTCTTACAAATGAAATGAAGAAATAAAGATTACAATAAAGCTCACTCAATGAGTTGATAATCAAAGATGAAGAACAATGAATGATTCAATGGATTTTTTGTTTTACAAGTTGAGGGCTCAAGATATCACGTGTGTTCTTTGTTCTTGCTTGTTGGAGAGTGTTGGAGAGCTTCAAAATGAGTTGGATTTGAGTTTTTATAGTTTGAGCTCGAAAACTAGCCGTTACTCACATTCTGGGCATATCCGGCTTGCCGTTTAGCTATCCGGCATGCCGTTTATATGTTACCGTTATGGCAAAATTTTGAATTTCAAATTATCCGGCTTGACGCTTACGAATCCGGTATGCCGTTTATGCTCCAGAAGCTCACTGGTCGATAACCGGTCTGCCGTTTAAGCTATCCGGTATGCCGTTTTCGAAATGGTAACATTCTGCCCCATAACCGGCTTGCCGGTTATCAGTATCCGGTAAGCCGGATGCTACAGTAACCTGCTACAGTGATATTTTCCGAATTTTCAATTTTGACCCCAAAACTTTATAAAACTGTAGTATGGCCCAAATCGTTTTAAAAGTTTGCAGATAGGTCCAATTTCAGAATTTTAGAATAATGCTTTGTCAATCCCACAACTTTCTGAAATTATGATTTTGCCCAAACTTTGTGAAATTATAGAATGGCCCGAAAGTATTTAAATAGTTTCAAATAAGTCCAAATCCGAAATTTCAAAAACATTATCAAAGCTCTTAAAATACTTTCATTTTAATTCAAAATACTTTAATTCTATAACATCATTTTCTTATTTTAAAAGCACAATTCACAAACCTTTGCTTAATAAAAACATGTGGTTTGTTATCATCAAAATCAATATTTATAGCCATATAGGCTAACAACCTCAATGGAAGATCAAAAGAAAGATCTGCAAAGGCTGAAACAGCAAGGTCTCCTCCAAGAAAATCCATTTCAGAAGCATCAGCATTCTCATCAAGGAATCGCCTCTAACTTGCCTTCTTGGCTCTTCAGGGCCCAATCCCCTTGTCTTAAACCCCCACAATGTCGATGGCCTCTCTGAACTCAACATTAAAAACAATAAGATACCCCTAAAAAAAAAGCCCTAATTTTTTGAATCTGACTTTCGAACCCTAACTTTGGCCAAGTTCTTCACAACACTTTCTAGGCTTTTTTCCAAGGGTATTTTAGCTCAAGGATGGCGGCTTATTTTGAAGGTTTACAGCAACGACTTGTGAGGTAGACCGTTGTTAGAGAGAGAGGTAGAGAGAGAGAAGAGAGCTTCGGTTCAAAGAAGAAAGTGGCTGTGGGGATAGATTTTTTGCTCGTCAAAATTTTTAGATTTTAGGTTTCCATGTACACCTCATTAAAACGACATAGTTTCTACTTTCTAGATAATTTAATTTAATTTTTAATAATTATTGTTTATTAAGTAAAAATGCAACTTGTGGTTTGGTGGCTTAACGTTTAAAATTAAAAAGCTAAAGTATAGAAGTCTGCGGTTCGACTCCCAGTGGATACAAAATTAAAATTTTATTTTTTTAATTACTGATACCTTAATGTCACATATTTGTGATACTTAATTTACAGACACTATAGTATTGAAAATTTGTGATACTTATCTGTTAAACACGGAAAATGCCCCAAACACATGTAATTACTGATACTTTTTAATTAAGTGTCACAAGATAAGTATCAGTAAAGACCATTTTTCTAGTAGTGATTAAGCAAGCAGCATGTCATCTTCTTCAGCAATATTCTCCCTCTTGTTCTACTTCTCACTCATTTTCTCCATAGCTAATGCCCAGGTTCCTGCCAATCAAACATTTAAGTTTGTGAATGAAGGAGAATTTGGTCCATTCGTTAATGAATACGATGCAAATTACAGAATGATAAGCATCTTTATTTCCCCATTCCAGGTTGGCTTTTACAACACAACACCAAATGCGTACACCCTTGTTCTCCGCTTGGGCGTGCAGCGAAACGAACCAAATTACCGCTGGGTCTGGGAAGCAAACCGGGGCAAATCGGTTCACGAAAACGCCATCTTTTCTTTGGGAACCGACGGAAACCTTGTCTTGGCCGAGGCGGACGGCACTGTCATCTAGCAATCCAACACAGCCAACAAAGGTGTTGTAGGGTTCAAGTTGCTTCCAAATGGCAACATGGTGCTTCATGACTCAAAGGGTAACTTTATCTAGCAGAGTTTTGATTACCCAACTGAGACTCTCTTGGTGGACCAGTCTCTTCGCGTCGGTGGGGTCACCAAGCTCGTAAGCAGACTCTTCGTTAAAGAAAACGTTGACGGCCCTTACAGTTTTGTAATGGAGTCTAATAGATTGTTACTCTATTACAAAAGCAGCAATGCTCCCCAGCCTGTTGTCTACTTCACTTTCCCTGTTCAGTTTAGTGGCTTAAAGAATGTAACGTTCAATGCTGCCCGAAAACTGATGAAGCTTTTGCTTATCAACTGACTCTAGACTCTTCATCCGGTGGCAATCTCATTTTGGCAAGGCCAAAGTACAACGCCACAATATCGTTCCTCGGGCTAAGCATAGATGGGAATCTCAGGAACTTTACTTATTACGACAAGGTTGATTCGCAGCCAACGGAAAGAAACATTCACTCTCTTCGATAGAGACTCTATTTGGGAAACCGAGTGCCAGCTGCCGGAGAGATGTGGCAAATTGGGGGTGTGTAACGACAATCAATGTGTTACTTGCCCTATGGAAAAGGGTTTGCTCGGGTGGAGCAAGGAGTGTGAGGTAAAGAAAGTGACATCTTGTAGGCCAAATCACTTTCATTATTATAAAGTTGACGGGGTTGATCATTAGATAAGCAAGAATACGAGGGGAAATTCAGCTAAAATCGAAGAATGTGGCAAGAACTGCACTTCGGATTGTAAGTGTTTGGGGTGCTTTTACCACCAAGAGACATCGAGATGTTGGATTGCTTATGACTTGAAGACTCTCACTAAATTCCCAAACTCTTCACATGTTGGATTCATAAAGGTTCCCAACAAGTAAATGTAAAATAACGGGAAGCTCAAGTAATGCTCGGTGATCAAGGTTATTTTATTGTTCGTGTTATTCATGTTTTATCGCGCCATGTTTGATTCTCTAATTGAAATGTTTCTTAATCTTATTTATAATAACATATGAAGTTTTTGTTTACGATAACTTATCATATTCGATCCTTATCAATGCAAGTTGACATACCACAGGTGACTAAAAGGCACCAATGTAACATATATTGGGTTTTTTGAATGTTAAAATGCCCATTTACACTTTCTAACTGGTTCTTACCCTTCACAATGGATCAATTAGAGTTCATTCCTACCAACTTATTCAAAGTTTATCCACTAACAGTTACTATTGACTTGGTCTGCTACTCTTAACTTTGTCTTTATCGTTCAGCACATATCATTCCTCCCCCTTAGATGATCCTTGTCCGCAAAGATAAATTTCGGATAACACTTTAAGAAACGTTGCTGGTCTTCCCACGTTGCATCCTCTCTGGGGGGCTCCTGCCCATTTAACAAGAATCTCAGTTTTGGATCGATAAGCTCCTTTTCGAACAATACGTCTATCAAGAACACACTCAGGCCGAGGCAGTGTAGTTGATGTGTCTTCAGATACAGGGGGTAATTCCATAACAGGAAGGGGCACAAGCCCTACGAACTTCTTGAGAAGACTGACATGAAACACATTGTGGGTTTGGGACCCTGCTGGTAATTCAAATTTGTAAGCCACAAGACCGATTCGTTCGAGAATTCTCTAAGGGCCAAAGAAACGTGGGGCTAGCTTAAGAGAACTACAAAAAGCCACAGAGTTTTGACGATAAGGTTGCAACTTGAGATATACATAATCACCAACATTAAAAACAACTTCCCTGTGATGATGATTAGCTTGAGTTTTCATCCTATTTTGAGCCACAACCAAATTACGACGGAGATCCTTTAGAATGAAGTCACAGTCTCTTAACGTCTCATCCACAGCATGAATGTGAGTAGTATCGGGAACATATGAGAGTAACGTTGGAGGGGGTATGCCATAGACTGCTTCGAAAGGAGAAATTTTGGTAGAAGTGTGTACTGAGGTATTATAGCTATACTCAGCCTAAGGTAGCCAATCCAACTATTTGTTTGGTCGTTCACTTGTGAAGCAACTGAGGTACTGCTCCAGGATCCGATTGACAACTTTCATTTGTCCGTCGGTCTGCGGGTGGTAACTAGAACTCATACAAAGCTCAGTTCTTTGTAACTAAAACAAAGCCTTCCAACATGAACTGAGAAAAACCTTGTCTCTATCACTAATGATAGAACTTGGTATCCGTGAAGTCGCACAATTTGAGCCATAAAAACCTTAACCACTGTCAGAGCTGTATATGGATGTTTCAAAGCGATGAAGTGTGCATATTTTGATAGACAATCCATGACAACCATGATGACAGTGTATCCTTGTGATGTTGGGAGCCCATTTATAAAATCCATGGAAATTGAGGTCCAAATTCTGTCTGGAATTAGTAAAGGTTGAAGAAGTCATGTTGGCTGAAGATTTTCTACCTCACATCGCTGACAAACTTCATAGTGGCTTATGAATTTTTTAATCTCTGCACGCATTTCAAGGCAATAAAAATTGGATTTAAGTCGGCTGAGAGTTTTTTTATAGAAAAAATGTCCTCCAATAGGTGATGAATAAGTTTCCGTTAAAATAGCTTGTAAAAGTGACGAAGCAGGACTCAAATAAAGCTTTCCATGTTTGTACCAAACACTATTTCGTTGAATAAGTGGTTGAGTCGAATTAGACAACCAACTATTAAAAGGATCCTGTGCTACCTCATTCTGCAGAGTAACCCACTAATCGGCTAAAGGAAGAGCGATTGTTGAAAACTTAAGCTTTGCTAATCGTGATAAAGCATCGACACCTTGATTTTATGATCCTTTTTTATATTGAATTGTATAATCATAGCCAAGAATTTTTGGCAACCATCGTGTACTGAGCTAGGGTTGTAATGCGTTGTTCCATTAAATATTTTAGGCTCTTTTGGTCTGTACGAACAATGAAAGGCTTACCCAACAAATAGGGATGCCATTTGCGTATTGCCTTGACAATTGCAAACATCTCTTTCTCGTACGTGGACAAGGCCAACATGGAACCCTTGAGTGCCTCACTAAAAAATGCTACTGGCTTGTCATTTTGTGATAAGATAGCTCCAATACCGACTCCACAAGTATCACACTCGACAACAAATGGTTGTGAAAAGTCCGGCAATCGAAGGACATGAGGAGATGTTAATGCATGCTTTAACTAAGTGAAAGCAGATTCTGCTTCTAAAGTCCAATGAAAGCCTTCCTTTGTTAATAGCCTAGTTAAATGTGCTGCAATTCCCCTAAAGTCTCGAATGAATTTGCAGTAATAACCTGCTAATCCAAGAAAGCCCCTTACTTCTTTAGTCGATGATGGAATTGGCCATTCAAGTACGATTTGAATTTTCTTTGGATCAACATCCACTCCTGTAAGGGAAATAGGATGACCCAAATACTCTACCTGCAAAACTCCAAAACAACACTTGGATTTTTTTTGCAAATAAAGAGTTATCAGATAAAATCTGTAGAACAATTTTAAGATGGAAAATATGATCTGCCTAAGTTTTGTTGTACACCAAAATATCATAAAAAAAACTTGGACAACTTTCGTAGGTAGGGGCGTAACAGATCATTCATCAGGCGTTGGAATGTTGAAGGTGCATTAGTCAAGCCAAATGACATGACGACAAACTCATAATGGCCATTATGGGTTCTGAATGCTGTCTTGTGAATATCAGCTTCGTGAACACATACTTGATGATATCCTGATCTCAGGACTAATTTGGAAAAATATGTAGCTTCGTGCAATTCATTTAAAAGCTCATCGATGACAAGTATTGGATACTTGTCTTTGATGGTAATGTTGTTTAATGCTCGATAATCTACACAAAAACGCCAACCCCCATCCGCTTTTTTAACGAGCAATACTAGAGATGAAAAAGGACTGGTACTTGGTCGTATTATACCAGAGTCAAGGAATTCTCTTACCATCTTTTCAATTTCAGCCTTTTGATAATATGGGTATCTATAGGGGCAAACACTTATTGGGTCTTGATTTGGTTGTAATGGTATGCGGTGGTCATGGGGTCTCTTGGGTGGTAATTCAGTAGGAGGGTCAAAGATATGGTTATATTCTGTTAAGAGTTCATTGAGGTTAGTAGGATATTCTGCGGGACAAATGGGTTTATCTCCTACAGTGAATTGGAAAAAGAAAGTAGTGCCATATAAATAAGATAATTCTTTTTCATTCAAGGCTGTAAGTTCAAGTCTTCCTATACCTCTAAAAGTGTGAGTCTGTCCATTTTGAGTAAAAGTCATCGTCAATTTACCGTAATCGGTTTTGATGGGACCCAATGTTGCTAGCCATTCAACTCCTAACACAGCCTGGTAGGCAGAAACTGGTAGTACATAGAAGTTGGCTTGTATGGGATGGTTATGTATAGTGATGGTGAGGTTGAGGCATTGTTCTGCACACTCAATCTTTTCTCGATTTGCAACCATGACTGGAAACCTCTTGCCTCGCACCACTGGTAATCCAAATTTGGAAACAATTGATCTATGAAATTGTGGGTGCTTCTACTATCAACTAATACCATGATATCTTTGTTCTTCAATTTCCCCAAGACGCGAGTGGTTTGCGAATGCTTAGTGCCTGCAATTGCATAGTAAGAGATCTCTGGTATCGACTCGCTGGTGTCTTGTTTAACTTCTTCTATAGTCTCGAAACAGTCGTGCTGTGGGGAATCTTCAATCATGAATAATTGAGGACTTTGGCAGCGGTGACCAGGTATCAATTTTTCATCGCAATAATAACAAAGTCCTTTCTCACGTTGTTCACAGGCCTCTTGGTTCGTGATGCATCTAAGCGAATTGATGAGTTACTGGAACTTTGGTTTATTTTTTAAGTTGGCAACGGACCCAATAAATCGGTAGAAGTGTTCGGTACAACCCTTTGTACTCCTGTAGTTGTTGAAGGATTGAAGGAATTGCTTGTTTTCTTTTGCAGGTTATTTCGTTCTTCGATCAGCCGAGTGACACTAATAGCGTCTGTCAAGGTTCGTGGGCACTTGATCTTAACATCCAAGCAAATTTCATCTTTGAGGCATGCAATGAAACAACCTATTAAAAAGTTGTCAGCTATCCCGTTGATACGGTGAGACAATTGTTCAAAAGCTTCATGATAAGCCTCTACAGTTGAGGTTTGTTTTAAACGAGTTAGAGCTTCAGAAGGGTCTTCATGATCTGTTAGGCCAAATCGTTGAAGCAAGGCTCGTGTGAATTCTTCCCAAGCTAATGGTCCTTTTAATTTGGATAGCCATCGGTGCCATTGTAAAGCAACGCCTTCAGGATGGAAAGAGGTAACCTGCACTTGTTGTTATGAAGCAATGTTCTTAAACTCAAAATATTGTTTCGCTTTGTAAATCCAGCCTGTGGGGTTGTCTCCGCCAAACTTGGGAAAGGAGAGCTTGAGATGATGGTGGTTTTGGTCAAGGGAAGAGCTAGAACGTAGGGTGTTTGGATGAGCTGACTGGTGTGATGATTCTACAGAAGCAAATGGATTGATTTCAGTGTTGGTATGGTTTGAATTGCGAGAAACGCGCAGAGATTGAAGCTCTGTCAAGACGGTTTGTAAAGTGGCATTAACTTGATCGAAGCTAGACTCGTGATGGGCTAGAATCTCGTTAACTTCACTGCGAAACTCAGCATTGGTTTTGCCACGGGTGTCCATAATTGGGACCGGCTCTCATACCAGTTAATACAACCAGGAACAGATAGAAGTAGTTTAGAGGAGAAAGTATTTGCTTGTATAACTTGCTGCCTTTATTAATGAAAACCTTGGCCAATTATAGACCTTGCAGTACAATGAGTTACACAATTTATGGCTAAGAAATGGGAACTAACAAGCAAAAAATAAGGAAACATAGCAACTAAATATCAGCTACCAACTTATTCAAAGTTTATCCACTAACAAATACTCTTGACTTGGTCTGCTACTCTCGACTTTGTCTTCATCGTTCAGCACATATATATCATTAAAATGTAGGTTAGCCGATTAGGCTTTACGGTTTTGTAGTTAAGAATTAACATATTTTCATTATTATTATTTAAATGGCTTGGGTTGGATTAAACGAATTTATCATATTTAATCTAACTCAACCCAATTGTTAATAGGGTTTATAAAAATTTGACCCAATTAACCCATATTAACTCACCCAACTCACTAAATTTATATTGAGTTGGATTGAGTTGAATCGATTACATTGGATTAGATTTTGTTTATCCACCCTAGCACACTACGGATACGACTTTTATAAAGTAAGCAAGTGGAGACTACAGCAGAATCATAGATTCATTGAGAGTCCACGTCGATCCGGTGACAATGTGGTCCAAAATTTTGTTCGAAGAACAGACAGGTCGACCCTCAGTACGAATTGGATTTGGGAGAGTCAGCCGAAGTAGATAATTAAAGCTCTGCCCCAGTGGCTTCATTCATTCCTTTAATTGTTTAATTGACAAACAAATTTAACACTCTCCAGTCATTTCATGTCAACATTGGACACAAAAATCTATTATCCTACTAAAACAAGCTTTACAATCACTCCAATCAGAAAAATAATGCCGAAAATCGAGCTACCAAAAAACAACAAAAAAAGGCAAATACTTATATACAATGGGTAACCAACTTCTTCCCATAAAATAATTACAGAGTATTGATATTTGAATCGAAGAATTCATTGCCGTAGTAACAAAATGACAATAAAATCATATGTTGTTATTAGGTAAAAAAATTAGAACTATTTTCAATTAATACTATAAAAGTGCAGTCGGAGTCTTCAAATCATAATCCAACATTTCGAAGTCTCCTGGTGATAAAATTTTCCCGAACACTTGCAATCCGAATTACATTGTTCCCTTGTATACTTTGCTCATAAAATGATTTGACTCCTTCAACCGTCTAAAAGATGAAAATCATTTGGCTTACAAGAAGCAACTTTCTTCGCCTCACACTCTTTGTTCCCGCCAGTAGGGCACGCTACACACTCCCAAACTACCACATCCCTCCGGCAGCTGACACTCTGTAATGTCCCAATCTGAATCTCTGTCAAAGAATGTGAATGTCGTTTGCGTTGGACCCCAATCAGCACTTTCATCGCAAGGGTAGATCTTGAGATTTCAAGAGAGTACCCATCGGATAATCACAACTCTGTCAAATAAAGTTTCCCTATTGAGTCATGAAGCACCATGTTGACAATTGAAAGCAACTTGAATACATGATAAAATTAAGAATTTTGAACCTACATAAAAGATGATAGGAATAACTAAAATTAGAATTTGTTAGACTCACAGTTTAGAGATTAATTTTGAAAGACTAAATAATTGAAAGTAAGTCCTTTTGATTTATGAGGACTGGGATGTAATTACATTCCATGCGCTGACACACATGCACTGCTCTGATCAACTATTTTATTACTGCCGTGACAATCAAAATAAATAAAGAAAGTACTTTTGATTCAAAGCACCCAAAATAATCAAGAAAAACGAAAAGAGTAAAGTGAATATTTTTTTTTAAAAAATTTTGTTTTAATATCTATTGTCTTTTGCCTTTATTTAATTTTATAATATTTTAATAATCAATTAAATTATTTAGAATTAGACGTTTACACAAGAGGTAACCTGAAATCTTTTAAAATTAACTGGGATACTTTCATAATTTTATATTTTAAAAGAAGCACTTTTTTAAATAATAAATAAATAATTTTTTTTTCTCTAAGATAATCATAAAAATTTTTCAAAAACCAGCTGGATCCAGCTGGTTCTACGCTGCATCCGTCCACTGGTGGAGAAAAGGAGAAGACAATGATACATGCATCTTTAATTTACTCGTGGCCGATTGCCTGTCTTTATCCAATGCAATGCAATTATAGATGTCGTTCAAACTTCAAAGCCACCGAAAATGATAATTAATTGGATTTGGAGGCCTTCGCCACTGCGGGAAATAGAAAACGTATGACGAGCTGCTGTCAATACTACTTTAGTTTTGTTTAATTTTGACATATTTTATTTGTTGCATACATAAATCTTTTGAAAGAATGTTAAAAATGGCCTAATCACACATCTTTTACTGAAGAAATTCTAGAATAACTCATATGTATTATAATTAATTGATGCATGCATGACATGTGTAGTTGAATTTAATACAACCATTACTTGCATGAAAATTTACAAAATAAATACACACATTATTTACTTATTGTATAACTGACATGATACATATTCTAGAATTTCTCATTTTGTTGACAAGTTGTCATTAGATATGAGCATTGTTTTCTATTTAGTGCGGTGCGTGTGTCTTCATTTATTAGCGTATATATATGCCAATGAAAGATGCTTCAAGAGGCATAATTGCAATCTAGTGATGGATGATTCAACATCTTAATTAATTGGTTTTATATTAGAAATTATGATTCTCTAATTATCTGATCTCATTCTGAGCAAAAATACATGTGGATGATTGGTAGTTAATAAATAAAGAAAATAAAGAAGTTAAATAACATCTATACATTATCACTTAACAACACATGACATAAGATCTTTAAAAACTCACGAGAGATCAAATCAGAAGAAGATCTTTATCCTTATATTGGTGGCATATAAGATGCTTTAAGAGGCATAATTATAATCTAGTGATGATCAAGCATCTTAATTAATTGTTTTTTTTATTAGTAATTACTTGATGAGTTCTTGTACTTATGTTGAAAGTATACTTATAGACTTCGAATTTCGAGGGTGTTGAGGACATCACTCACATTAAACATTTCCTCAAGAAAACGTGATCTACTAGACCCCATTTACTACTTTTATTTGAAGAGTTGGACTCTTCCTCTTAAAATTTCTTTTTAGTAATTTGTAAACCCCTACATTTTAAAAATACACAAACCTATTATACATGTTGAGGGTTAGACATCAGATGTGAAGATATCTATAGACATCGGATGTTAAGATATCTAACTTAAAAAATTATCTACTAGGTGAAGGATTCTATACTACCTATAAATTTAAATTATTCCTTTTATTAACTAATTAATATAAGACGCCCAACCTCAGTTTCAGCTATTAAGATATACATGGACAATTAAGCTACACAAACAGATCCCTAGAAGTTGGCCCATTTTGTTATGAAAAATTTCCATCAGAAGCTTCAATTGTACGTCGGTATTTGTACGATAAAATTTATAATCTCCGTCTTTAGATTAATGGAAATTATTATTTATTTTGACTTTGATTAACACCGTTTGTTGAGAAGAATGTGTCAATTTAATTACTAAAAGTGATAATTTAATCTTCTTATAATAAGAGAAGTGAGTAAAAATTTCGTCAATGACTTTAGTGCATTTAAAAACAGAAGATTTGTCCAAAGTTTAGATCAATTGGATGACAATATAGTTAAAAAAAAATCTCTTGGAAGTAGACAAGTCTATACCCTCAGTAACAATACATCAATCATTCTTTTATTTATTTCATTGGCAAACAAGTTAACAACTTCGTGTTAACCTTGAATTATTCCTCGAAATCTATTATTTTTAAAACAAGCAGTACAATATTGATAATTGTTACATGTTGGGAACCTTGATGAATCCAACATGTGTAGAGTTGGGGAATTTAGTCAAAGTCTTCAAGTCATAAGCAATCCAACATCTCGATTTCTCCTGGTGATAAAAATATCCCAAGCACTTGCAATCCGAAGTGCATTTCTTGCCACAATCTTCAACTTTAATGGCCGTTCCAGTTGTGTACTTGCTCATATAATGATCAACCCCGTCGACTTTATAATAATGAAAGTCATTTGGCCTACAAGATGTCACTTTCTTTGCCTCACACTCCTGGCTCCACCCAAGCAAACCCCTTTCTGTAGGGCAAGCAACGCATTGGTTGTCATCACACACCCCCAATTTGCCGCATCTCTCCGGCAGCTGGCACTCCGTTTCAAAAATCGAGTCTCTATCGAAAAGAGTGAATGTGATTTCTGTTGGCTGCGAATCAACCTTGTCGTAGTAAGTGTAGATCTTGAGGTTTCCATCTACTCCTAGCCGGAGGAACGATATTGTGGCGTTGTATTTTGGCCTAGCCGAAAGGGGACCGCCCCCGGATGAAGAATCTAGAGTCAGTTGATAAGCGAAAGCTTCATCAGTTTCCGGGGCAGCATTGAACGTTACATTCTTTAAGCCACTAAATTGGCCAGGGAAAGTGAAGTAAACAACAGGCCGGGGAGCATTGCTGCTTTTATAATAAAGTGGGAATCTATTAGACTCCATTACAAAGCTGTAAGGGCCGTCGACGTTTTCTTTAATGGAAAGTCTGCTTACGAGCTTGGTGACCCCACCGACGCGAAGTGACTGGCCCACCAAGAGAGTATCAGTCGGGTAATCAAAACTCTGCCAGATAAAGTTGCCCTTTGAGTCATGAAGCACCATGTTGCCATTTGGAAGCAACTTGAACCCTACAACCCCTTTGTTGGCTGTGTTGGATTGCCAGACGACAGTGCCGTCCGCCTCGGCCAAGACAAGGTTTCCGTCGGTTCCCAAAGAAAAGGTGGCGTTTTCCCGAACCGGTTTGCCCCGGTTTGCTTCCCAGACCCAGCGGTAATTTGGTTCGTTTCGCTGCACGCCCAGGCGGAGAGCAAGGGTGTAAGCATTTGGTGTTGTGTTGTAAAAGCCAACCTGGAATGGAGAATTGAAGATTCTTATCATTCTGTAATTTGCATCGTATTCATTAATGTATGGACCAAATTCTCCTTCATTCACAAACTTAAATGTTTCGTTGGCAGGAACTTGGGCACTAGAAATGGAGAAAATGAGTGAGAAGTAGAACAAGAGGGAGAATATTGCTGAAGAAGATGACATTTTGTTTGCTTAATTGAAGATGATTATCGTGCTGAGGCACGTCGTTATTTATAACGGCTAAAGGGAGACAAGTTGCATGCTAAACTATTAATTTACTCGTTCGCGATCGATGGTTTGACTGCTTCTCTTTGCTTTGGGTAAAGATGGAAATAAGACGTGAGAGGACAAACACCCCTTTTTAGGTCTGTCTTATCGAAATAAATGGACAATATTAAATTTAGAATTTTGATATTAATAATTAAATCAATTTTTATTATTTTATTTATGATTAAATCAATTTTTTTACTAAATCTAAATGACCATGAGAGATTAAAAGAAAAAAAAAAAACTGAAGGAAGATCTTGATCCAAAAAAGAATTATATTATATCATATTTCAGCCATTTCTTCTGGACGCCGAATGTTGATATCACGATTTAAAGTTTCCAGAAGAATAATTTTCTGGTTCAACCCAAGGTTTTTTTTATTACTTCATGCACGTGCAGATTAGGTGACAGTGTTGAACCAATGAATAAAAATAATGAAAGGAAGGAAGAGAATATACATCAATCCAAATTATTATTAGGGAGAATAATTAATTTTTTGGGACAGAATGAATAGTTATGTAGCTATGTTAAGGAAATAATCTGCATGATTTCTATAAACTTCCAAGACTACGATTCTGAAATTTCGAAAATTATGTGTCCATAATTATTGTGTTTATCATTTGTATTATTTTCTTTGAATAATCCAAACTTCTTGTATAATACGTCGTTTCGGGTTGTAAATATTTATCAACAGAGTAACTATATGCAGAATAAATAGCAAACTCGAAGGCTTATGTAATTATGAACTAATCATAAGCAGTGAACATAGTATTAATTAGATGATTAAATCCTCTCTCAACGATATTTTATCTCTTCCATTAAAAATTCATACGTACATCAACAATTCATCTAGCTACCTTTCATGTGGTGGAAGGGACTAATTACTTTAATAGGAACACAATCATGGAAGCTCTTTCGTTTCGGGGCCACGTACATATTTCATCAATCATCATTTCCCATTGTCTGTATTATTCCTCGCATTTATAGATATTAGATCGTTGAAAGCCGCCGAAAATGAATGAACTCATTGGAGGCTAGACGCGGTAAGATGAATCGGCTAGACGCGGTAAGATGAATCACAACTAGGTTGCATAACACGGATACAATATGATTTTTTTTTAATATGTATCGACAATATTGACATGATTAATAAATAAATTAATATGATATGACATAATAAATGATTTTATCATATTTAGATTAAACTATCTCAATATAATCATAAATTTATTGCACAAAAATCAAATAAATATATGATAATATTATTAAAAAATGAATACATATATACTAACACTCAGTTAATTACTTATGTTGTATCCAACTTGTGCTGTAATCTTATTCATGTCATATTTATATTATGTTAACTTATTTATAACCTATTTTAATAATAATAATGATGTATTTATTATTTTTAAATTTTTTTAATGAATATGTTAAATTGGTCAACACGATTAGCAAGATTAATAAACAGACAGTAACTATGTTTTGCTATTTTGACATAATTTATAAATGGGTGATATTTGTATTTGCTTAAATTTAATATGACATAAATAAGATAAAATACGCACACGATACAATTACACGAATTAATTAATTATCATGACACCTCCTAGCCTTAGGTTTGTCGAAAGGTAGGTCCACTGTGGGTAAACTTTAAATAAATTTGTTTTGTTTCCTCTCGCTCGCATAATTTAAAGCTTAGTGACTAATTAAATGAAACTATCGAAAAACCATTGGTCAAATCCCTAACTTAGAGCTGCCTTCACTTATAGGATATAGACAACGTACGAAGAGCTGTGTTCAATACTTTTCTTTGTTGATGACCATGTTTTGCGTTCATATATTATTTTGTGAGAATGTTAAAAATGGTCTGATCAAACATGATTTCCTATCAAATTGGCACAAAATATAAACATTGTGCCCTTTTGTTCTGTGGCAAGCATCCTTTATTATTAAGTACTGATAGAGAATTAACTTCAACAACACCTCAACACCAAATAAATGCAGATAAAAGTTGAAATACTTTAATGAATATTTTTAAAATTTTGAATTAAACATATAATTACACTAAAATTTTACTTTTGTGAGATTAAGATGGGGTTTATTGGTTGGGTGAACTCCATAAAATATGAATATTATTGCGCCTTTCTCATTATTGAGTACCTACACCACCTTAATTTCTGCTAAATTAATGTTGCCTAATATCTAAGCTCGATATTCATCACCTAGCAGTGAGAGCAACGCTTAATGAGAAAAAGTTGGGTGGGGGCATTTTGTCGAACAAGTAACGTTAATACTCATGAAGATAATTTTTACCTTAATAAAATAAAAAATAAGTTAAAAAATTAACAAAACACATGTATTTATTTTATAATGTATTAAAATTTATGTTTTTTAATCCTTTATTTTATTTCTTACCTTAATAAGATAAAAAAAACTTTCGTGCTGCAAAATTATTCTTACTCTGCAAATTATTGTTATTTCTTTTTTCTGTCTTTTGGTTTGTATCTTATCCATTGCAATTCTTTTTTCTGTCGTTTGGTCTGTATCTTATCCATTGCAATTTATCTTGATATCGTTCAAAGCCACCGACAATGTATGAAGTTATTAGAGGTCGGTCAGCATATATGGGATCCAGAACAAATTAAAGCATGTCTAATGTGGCATTCATAAAGAACCACATGCAATTTCTCGGTCCCCGCGTTCTAAGAAAAATTACTTAAAGTATCTACTTGGTTTCTTACTATAAATCATTAAAATATTATTATTTTTCTTACTTTTATATTGTTGCTGGTGTGAAGATTATTTGACATAGCTGAGAATAAATCTTAAATTAGACATATAACGATTACTTTAGTCATTTCATTGTGTAAATTTCATTGATATGGGTTCTATTAAATTTTATTATTTGTCGACGTGGTCAACTTTGTTGGATTTAATAGATTTTGTTACCAAAGGTACTTTGTTTTTATTTTAATTTAAATTTGGGGAACAGTAAAATATGTGGATTTAACTAAATTGGACAGGACAAAATTTAACCATTTTATGTTTGACTTTGTACTTTACAGATATGCATGGCCAGCTTTACTAGAAATTAATTGTTGCAACTTTTGTAGATCGTTCAAAGCCGCCGAAAATGAATGAGACTTTTGGAGGCTATCGTCCGGATTTCCTTCGCTTGTGGGAAATCCAGATGAGCTGTATCAATATATCGGGTTTGGTGTTATTTTGGTGCAGTTTTAGTATCGTATGATATTGAAATGTCATAGTTTTTTTTTTTTCTATAAAAGATGTTGTAATTTTTAAGTTATTATTATTATAAAAAAATTATAATTATAAAATAAAAATTAATAATACGTAGATAATATAAATTTTAAATAATAATTTTGATAAAATTATTAAAAATATAATAAATTTTTTATCAATAAGTGAAAAATTATATCAATAAAATTTTTAAGATATAATAATTAATGTTTATTAAATATTTTAATACTGTAATTTTTAAATTACAACCATACAACATCAATTTTAAATGCATCATTTAAATATAATTACTGTAACAAATTTAATAGGTGGTTAGCCCACCAACTTGAACTCTATTTATTTTCTTCCCGACTCCCCGAACCCCGAAAATCCTCCACCAAGAAAGCCCACGGACTCATGGTCGTTCGTGCTATATGCAATTCGAGAAGCACAAATGCCTACCGCTCGCTTCTTAGACGACCTGACCTTTGCGACAAATGGCTGCCACTTTAATAATATGTTTGATTCTTAAATAATAATTTTAACAACAATAATAAATGTACTATAAATTTTTCATCACATAAGTATCAAATTTAACTCAACTTAACTTCATAATAGGTAGTGTTTATAAAAATTTTTAACAATATAATTTTAATAATTACAATTATCCAATCTCAATATCAAACATGATCTTAAATGAGATATTTTGAGTGTTAAAAAGAATATTTGAGTGTTATAGAATATAATTCTTTTTTTTATGACATGTGAATATATTTTTGTGATTAAAAAATATTTACAAATGATGATAAGGAGAGAATGAAAAGTAACAATGCTCTTGGCCTCGAGTGCCTAAAGGTTTTTCTAATTTAATTTTTCAAGATGCATATTTTGCGCATATAAATAAATATGAAACAACGTTAAAGATCACCACATTACTTGTCATTTTCTTGAAAATTGACATAAAATTTGAATTTGTTGACTTTTGTTTAAATGGATATGCATTATCCCTTATTAGCATACCTCAAATAATAATACTACATATCCCAAATAACAATCGCAAAATGTATCCCAAGTAAAATTAATGTTGCATCCCATTTGTAAATTTATTCAAAATTGTGATAGAACCCTCGAAAATAATTTATTTACTCTTTTACCGTCAAATGCCTTTTACAATTAAAAGTCTTTCCAATATATGTTTTTTCGCTTGGCTGTAAATTAAACAAACATGAGAGAGGAAGTTTAGGAAAAATAAAACTTTCGGTTTCTTCTCAATCATGATAGGTTTGTAATTTTGTAATTTTTACTAAACTATTTTACTGTCACTCGACAATCTGCACTTCTCCACAAAAAAAAAAAAAAAATGCAACAAGCTATTGTAAAATTAAATTTTAAAACGTGTTGCCTGTATTTATTGATTCCTTTTTGTTTATTTTTAATTATTTAGTAGGTATTTCATCTACATTATTTTAATCTGGTGTTAGCGTCCAACCAATATTGTTGCGTGACATTAATTTGTATACATAATTTATGGTTATAACAGTATTGTTTAAAGATTTTGTTGCCTAGACAATGTTTATTCTGTTAGACGAACAAAGATATTTTCAACTTCCGATCAAATAGAAAAATGACTTAATAATCAAGTTATTAAGCCAATTAGCCAAATGATTTTTTTATTATAAGGTTGAAGGGGTTAATCATTAATTATTATATGAGCAAGTATACCTACGAGTTGAAGATTGTGGCAAGAAATGCACTTCGGATTGCAAGTGTTCGGGGTATTTTTAGCAACGCGAGTCATTGAAATGTTGGATTAATGCTTATGATTAATTTGAAAACTCTGACTAATTCCCCAACACTACACATGTTATATTCATAAAGGTGGCCAGCATGTAGTTTTATCAATTATGGGAAGCGGGTAATCAACTTGAAGCTCAAGTGATGTGTATGGTGAAGGTTATTCTATCGTCCCGTTCCTTTTATTATGTATGGCTAGCGTCTTGCTTAAGTTGATGGTTGAATTCCTTCGTCCGCGCCACACACCACCACACCGCCGCCCCCCGCCTTTTTCTTCTCGAGGAAGATTGAAATGTTTTTAGACTGCGAATACTAATTGAATGAAAGAAGATTTTGTTAATGACGAGTTGTTTGAAATGGGTAAAATTTCAATTCTCTTGGGAGTCGAGATTTTTAACACCCGGAAAAAAATATCTTTATAACACTCTTGTTACGATAAAAAGTAGTGATATTTGATCCTCTTATTATATCTCACCAGCCCCTATTTTTTGGTTAATTCCATTAAAAATTTCAACTAATCTTTATATCTCAACATACTCCACAAGATCCTAATTTCCGCTTATTATAATTTTTTTTCAAGCACTCACCACATAAAACTTATAAAATCTATTTTTTTTAAATATCATAATTAATATAATCTCTTGCTTTCTTTCTAAAGGTTTTATCCGTTATTGTTATAACCATAAAAAAAGATTTGATACTTCTTCATCATCATCTGTTGAGTACTATAAAAGTATAAATTAATTTCTTTTATGATTACAAAAGTAGAGCATATAATATTTGAGAAGAGATAATAATTTTAAAAAAGTTAAAAAAAAAAGAAAAATTAGTGTTTAAGAAATTAATTAGCTAAATTAAATAATAATAGAAATTATCATGTAGATGTACTTAAATGCTATTTACCATTTTAAGTCATTTCATATAGGATATACTATGTATTAGCATAAAAGTGATTAGTGGGAGCATGTGAGATATAATTAGGGGTCAAATATCACAACTCTTAAGTAAATTTTATTCAAAATAAAAAAGGAATTAATTTACTTTTCGTTGCTTGAATAATTTCAATTGAAGAGTGAGTTTTATAAAGAATTTAAAAGGGTGTCAAAAATAAGGAGGCAATGTGTCGGGTCAAGCTCGACTTTGGCCACAGAAAAAAAAGGCTCGACAAGAAAAAAACTCGATCATTTAAATTTTGGGTCAGGTCTATTTCAGGTCATGGTTAGATCGAGCTTTTGTCCAAGTTTGAATTCCATAATTTTTAAGATTTTTTTAATATTTAAGTAATTACAAATAAAAAATGGAGATAGTATATAAACCTCCCTTAACATAAAAATTACTTAAGGTCTCAATTAGATAGTATATAAATAATAAAATAAACATAATCTAAAATCATATCTTATAAAGTTATACAAATAAAATTATTTTTTTAATTTTAAATTATGGGTTGAGTCATGTCGGGCCTGAACCCTGACTCGAATTTTAATTGGACCTTTATATTTAGGCTTGAGCTTGACTCAAAATCATTAAATTCAGGTGAAAACTCGGGTTGGATCAAGCGGGCCAATATTTGGGCCAGTCTTTTTGCCATGCATGGTCAAAAAGTTTATTGATTTCTTAGTTAATTAAGTTAAGCTCAACACTTGACAGACCTAAAATGCCCAAGAGATTAGGGTTAGCAAAATAAGGGTTTAGGCCGAGCTTTTTCAAGCTCTGCCCCCAAGTTATTGAGAATAGATCCAAACCCTTTAAAAACCCATCCAAAATTAGATGGGCTGAGCATGAGCCTTTGATAATTTTAAAATAAATTTTGAATAAAGTAAAAAGACATTTAAATTAAAGATAATTATTTAATACATAATAGAATAATAGTTTAATAAATGAAATATTAGTAACACAACATAATAAATCATAAATACTAATAAAAAATATTAATATAATATTTTATTTTTTAATTTGATATATTTTTATTTATAAATTAAAAAACCCGGGCCAAGCCCGAGCTTTTTTCCTAGGCATTTATTCAGGCCCAATTTATGTGGGTTTCATATTTTTCGGCACATATCCATAGCCAATTCATGTGGGCTAGGCCGCCCTAGACTTTTTTGTCAATCCTACAAGAGACCAGAAAAAACCACATACGTAACAATGCCTAGAACCTCACATTTATATCAAAGCCTAAAACCTACTTCCATGAACCCTTTAATCAAGAGAGAAAAAAAATTAAGGTTTGTCATAGTGCTATGTCCTATAATTTTTATATATGGTATTTATTAATTGGTTAATAGAATAACACAATTAATTTACTTATAAATTATCAAAAATATTTAACACCCAAAAAATGATACATCATATAGCACATCATTTGGGATATAATTTAGAATAAATTTTTGGGATAGCTAAAACTCATCATTGTAAGAAAAGTATATATATTGAGCGGCATAATTTTTAAATAAAGAAAAACACACTAACTTTCTAATTTTAATACAAAAGAAAATAGGTTTTTCTAAGGATAAATGTATATTTAGTCCCTAGAGTTTTAGTTAATTATCAAGTTAGTTCTTGTACTTTCAAAAATTACTAAAGAGTTTGTCTCCAACATAGCATTTTATGGTATTACATTACTTTTCACATTAATTTGTTACCAAGAATGTGTTTGGCAAAATTTAGAAACTCATTGTGAATCCTCAGGATGCGTTAAATTTTTCTTCAATTGAGGCAAATGTATTTTAATTATATTTTTATTTTATTATATAAATAAAATAAAATATATTAAAATATTATTTTATTTGAGAATATTATATTTTACTATATTATTATATAATATAATATTTATATATTAATATTAATATAAAATAATTATTTAATAAAATTATTTAAATAATATTAATTTGAAATTAATACAGTATAATGTAATACTAAGTATTATATAATATTATTATAATATAATGTTAATGCAATACATTATAATATAATACATCTATATTAAATGATATAATATCGTGTGCTAAACGCATCCTAAAAGATTTTTATAGTATATATCTTTTTGTTAAAATTTATTTAAAGAACGTAGTATTCAATTAAGATTAAAAGTTGTAAACTTTGAAACAAACTTGTTCAAATAAACCGTGTTATAATTTCATGACCCGCAAGTCAAAATCTAGGCCCAGTCAGGCCCGCATGCGGCCCCTGCCAGGCTCACGCATCTGCCTGATGACCTCTGCTCTGGTTGCTCCGCCCATTGGACAACTTTAGTTTTGGTCAATGGTAAAGGGGTGCCACTGAATAATTGAGGTGAACTACATAACGTTTCTTTTATTTTATAAAAAAGACATTTTCAGCTTCGTTTACAATTAATGAGCTAAGTTGATTTTTTTTAAATAATAATAATAAATTTGTTCAAAAAACAATGAGCTAAGATTTGAATCAAGATGCCAATCTACTGCATACAACATAAATTCTTGAAAATGAGGCAAAATGTTATTTTGCTTGGTTCCAAAGCAGGGTGCTAATGATGGGAATCAAGGGGCAGGTGTTAGAATAATAGCCACATGTATTAATTGATTGAGAAATTTTAGATTACATTAAAGATATTATATTTAATTAATACATATATAATATATATGCATTTATTTAAAAATATATATGAAATTATTAATTATATTTTATTAAATTACAAATATCATTGTTCCATTAATTGAATGGAAAATGCTTGATAACTCGAAGGGCGAGAGAAACATGAATTGCCGTTTCACTCCTAAAATCTCTCGCCCTTCTTTAATTAAAAAAATTAAAAAATTAAAAAAAAAATAATAAAGAAAACCGATTCTCTCGTGCTTCTCTCACATTTCTAGATGTCTAGCAGCACTCTAATTGAATATAGTAATTCTGATGTAGTCTAAAATTTGTCCAATAGATAACAGCTAGATGGAGACTGCCATTGCATTGCATTTGCAAAGCCGTGTAGCTGCAAGCAGCATAGTTTGACGAGGGTTTTTACGAAAGAGGAACAAAATTGTAACAGATGCAACTTGTTTCTCTTTAGACATTATAAATAAGTAACGACCTGCCTTAGCTCGATATTCATCACCAAGCCATGAAGATGTCATCTTCCTCAGCAATATCATTCTCCTTCTTCCTCCTCTCATCATTCCTTTTCTTCGTAGCTAATGCTGAAGTTCCTTCTTCTGAAACATTTAAGTTTGTGAATGAAGGAGAGTTCGGGCCATACATTAATGAATACGACGCAAATTACAGAATGTTAAGCATCTTCAACTCTCCATTCCAGCTTGCGTTTTACAACACAACCCCAAATGCTTACACCCTTGCTCTCCGCTTGGGTCTTCAACGAAACGAGCCGCTTTTCCTTTGGGTTTGGGAAGCCAACCGGGGCAAACCGGTTCGCGAAAACGCCACCTTCTCTTTGGGAACCGATGGGAATCTTGTCTTGGCCGAAGCCGACGGCACCGTTGTCTGGCAAACCAACACTGCCAACAAAGGTGTTGTAGGGTTTAAGTTGCTCTCAAATGGCAACATGGTGCTTTATGACTCAAAGGGTAAATTTATTTGGCAGAGTTTTGATTATCCAACTGATACTCTCTTGGCGGGCCAATCCCTTCGTGTCGGTGGGGTCACCAAGCTTGTCAGCCGACTCTCCGCTGAAGAAAACGTCGACGGCCCTTACAGCTTCGTGATGGAGCCCAAAAGAGCAGCAATGTACTACAAAAGCGGCAACTCTCCCGGGCCCGTTCTCTACTTCACTTCATATGACTGGTTTAACGCCCGAGATGTCTCTTTACAGAATGTAACATTCAACTCCCGCCCGGAAACTGATGAAGCGGTTGCTTTTGTACAAACCCTGGATTCTTCAGCCAATGGTAACATTTTGGCTAGACCAAAATACGACAGCACAATATCGTTTCTGCGGCTTGGAATTGATGGAAATCTCAAGATCTACACTTATTACGACAAGGTTGATTGGGGGCCCACGGAAGTAACGTTCACTCTCTTCGACAGAGATTCAATTTGGGAGAACGAGTGTCAGCTGCCTGAGAGATGCGGCAAATTTGGACTCTGTGATGAAAATCAATGCGTTGCTTGCCCTACGGAGAAGGGTTTGCTTGGGTGGAGCAAGGATTGTGAGCCGAAGAAAGTGACTTCCTGTAGCCCAAATGATTTTCATTATCACAAGGTTGAAGGGGTCGATCATTATATGAGTAAGTATACAAGTGGGGCAGCCATTAAAGTTGAAGACTGTGGCAGGAAATGTACTTCCGATTGCAAGTGCTTGGGATATTTTTACCACCAAGAGACATCGAGATGTTGGATTGCTTATGACTTGAAGACTCTTACTAAATTCCCAAACTCTACGCATGTTGGATTCATAAAGGCTCCCAACAACTAAATACCATCAAACGAGAGGAAGCTATTGTCTTGTCTTGTCTTGTTTGTTTATTAATAAACTAATAAATTAATGATTTTTGTTTTTATTTTTATTTTTTTTATATGGGACCTAATCGAGCAGCGATTAGTTTTCATTTTTTGTGCTAGCTTGTTTGAACTTACAATAACGATCAGATGAATAAAAGGTGGTTATGGCATATGTTTACAATTTTATCCTCTCTTAATCTACTTTTCCTTAGCTCTTTTTCTTTTCCTAATTTAATTTTTTATTTTTTAATTAGACTACGACACATGATGTCTATGATATTCAATGATTGAGAGTTATCTATTTATTAAATTTTCTCCTTATTAGGTAGTAACAGACATATATAATTTTTTGCTTCTCTTATTGTAAATAATTACTTTCCACGTTTATTTTATCTTTTTTTTTCATCACATCGATTTTTCTATTAAAAAAAATGTAAAATTATATCTCTTTTTACATTTATTGGATGAATAAATGTAAAAATTATCCCAATGCGGTTGAAAAGTTGCTAGCTAGGTTTGAAAAGAGCATGCAAGAAGAGGAGTTCTTTATGCAAAATTGGGATTCTTGTTTGCTATTAGATTTATTTTTTAAATAAATGAATTCAAACACTACAATATCATAGTTGTCACGTGTCATGATTTTATCAAGAAGTTAGGAAAATTAGATTAGGAAAAGATCCTGAAATGTTATATTGTTTCGTGGGATACATGATCTTTTAATCTTCCCAGCGCCACCCCCTTCCCCTGCGGGAAGCAGCAGATACACGCACGATTGATTCGAGCTCGAAACATCCACCATTTCCCTCAGTCTCTCGGGATCCGCGAGAGCTACGAAGGTGGTAGCGTCGTATCCCATTGCCTTACCCCAGTGGTATTTGTGTCGGTATCTTGTTCTAATAGACTTGCCATCTTGTGTTTGGTTGACTGTGACTTGGCCACACCTCTGCCATAACGCCCATTGAACTTATGACCTTGCCATGATTTCATTTAGACAATGACCTGGCCACATCTTGGCCTTTGCCGTGTGTAGGACTAACCTTTGCCATATCCGAGACTCTGATTCAACCACACCTGAAGTTGAACCTCCAGCATAACGCCAATCGAACACGTGACCAAGCTCCAATCTTTTCTATAAGATACTATGGAGTTTTAAGTAAAAATTGTCATTTTTACTGAAAATAAATTGGGTAATTAGTCAAATTAGGCTGGAGGCCGGGGCTAGGGCCTGGATTTAGCAGACTTTTTTGGGCTTGCCTGGACCCGATCTAACAGAAAACAACAAAACATAGAGTTGGCCCGATTTATTATTTTTAATTTCAATTTAAATTAAAAAGCTCCTTATATTTTTTGTTTTAAAATTACAGATGAACTTAAAAATTCATTAATCTAATTTACAAAACAAACCCTAAACCTAAAATTCCCTCACACCCAATACCAACCAGCCGCCGCCGTCCCCGACCCTCAAATTACAAACCCGCCACTGTTTTCAAATTGCCACTATTAGAGAATAAAATATGACTAGCTTAAATTGAGGTTAGGGTGGGGTTATTTGAACCCACCAAACTATTTACTAAACTTATTTTAAAAAATGATCTTTGTTGATCAAAATACCCCTAAATTAAAGTACAATTATGAACATTAAAATATAGTTAAAAAAATAAAATTTTTACTCTATGAACCCATTTCTACATTCATCATTGTTTTGTTAAACCCTAATAATATTTTCATTAAATGCTAATCCAGGTGTGATTCTTCTTCCAGGCCACATATTTTTGTTATTCGAGCACATGTAATTAGATTCAAGATAACAAAGTTGGTGGTTATGTCATCAATGGCCATGGCAGCCTCCTTCCCCTGTAGCCCCAGCTAAGCTTGGGTCAACATTGGCCAGAGACTTGCTGTTGTTACAACTGCAGCAAAATGAATAAATGGTGAAGGTGAAGGAGAAAAAGTTAGATTGAATGTTGAGGCTAGTAATGGGAATGGGAGGAGGGGCTGCAACAACTTCATTTGTTAGCTCTGTTGCATATTTTCCTTACATTTAATCTGTAAAAGTTACTTCCAGAGGCTGTGGCTGATTTTATATTGGTGACTACTGCAGAAGCAATGATAAGAGTATATATTGTTTGTTCGTTGCCTCCGTGAAGAATTTGGATAATTTACATCTTGAATCAAGGTTGAGACATTGTTAAATGGTTTTAAAATGGGATGAGAAAGGTTTAGAAGTGGCCATAGCTCAAAATGTTGGCATTGGAGCCATATTAATTGAAGGCTTTGTGAATAAGGATTGACTAGCCACAACAATTTCTCCTCAGAAGGCAATTTCATCTCGAAAAATAATAGTAAAAAGGATGAATGTGTGTTTTAACTATATTTTACTGAATCATATTAATAAAGAAAATCTTCAGTTTACTAAAAAAAGAAGGAAAAAACATTTATTAAGGGTTATAAATAAATTTAATGGACTTAATAAGTGAAAACATTATTATTATAAAAATTGGATTTAGTAAGGGTATATGAAGTATTTAAGTGGGTTTCTCGAGTCAAATTTAAAATTTTAAAATTTAAGGGTGGATTTATAGAGTAAGTGGGTTGAATGAGTAGTTTAATAAGTTCGAATAGCTTCTCCCTTGAGATTATTATTTAATGGATGATACCTATTTTGTTGTGATAATATTAATGAAAATCTTTGTGGACAGGTGTAACTTAATAAAGTATTGACACCTATAGAAGATAAACTCAAAATTATCTATAAAAGAGCAAGAATATGCCAGTAATGAGGAGGCAAAAAAGCAGGGAACAATAGAAGGAAAAAAAGGCAAAGCCAAGCAGCGTAGAAGCACAACAAGAAATTGAAGGAACAAAGCAAGAAAGAAGCCAAGTATCATAAAAGCAAAAGAAACCAAGCGACAAATATATTAAATAAGCCAAGCGACATTAAAGTAAGATTAGTCGCTAAAAGTTATACGCAACATGAGGTGTAGACTATGAAGCGACATTTTCTCCTGTAGTAAGGTTTGATTCTATACGATTAATCTTGGCTGTCTGCACATCTAGACCTTGACTTACATCAAATGGATGTAAAAATTGCATTTCTTAATGGAGAACTAGAGGAAGAAATTTATATGGAACAACCACAAGGTTTTGTTGTTAAAGGCTAAGAGCACAAAGTATACAAGTTCAAAAGATCTATCTATGGCCTTAAGCAATCTTCTAGACAATGGAACCTTAAATTTCAGCAATCCGTAGTTTCTTATGGTTTTAGGATGGTCGAGGAAGACCATTGTGTGTATGTTAAGAGGTCTAAAGATGATTTTGCGATATTATCTTTGTATGTGGATGATATACTGTTAGCTGTGAATAGTAAAAAGTTTGTCAAAACTGTTAAAGATTGACTATATTTAAATTTTGATTTAAAAAATATAGGCGAAATAGCTTATATCTTAGGAGTCAAAATTTTTAAGGATCGTTCAAGGAAACTTCTAACACTGTCACAAGAACCTTACTTTAAAAAGACTCTTGAAATATTCAATATGGTTGATTGTAAGTCAATGGAAACCCCAACAGTTAAAGGGCAATCTCTTAGTCTCGTTATGTATCCCAAGACTCCTCAAGAAAAGGAAAGAATGACTAGAATTCCTTATACAAATGCCATTGGAAATCTCATGTATGCTATGATGAGTACAATGCCTGATATCAGTTATGTTGTAAGACGGGTGAGTAGATACTAGTCGAATCCTGGACAGAAGTATTGGAGTGCGATCAAGAAGATTTTGGCATATCTCAAAGGCACTGCATATTATTCTTTATTCTATCAATGAGGTGGTTTGTGGATTGTTGGATATTTAGATGTTGACTGGGGTGGCAATCTGAATGAGCGCAAATCGACTTCCGGATATGCATTCTTACTAAATAGAGGAGCAATTACATGGAGTAGCAAAAAACAAACATGCATAGCTTTATCAACGATGGAAGCCGAATATATTGCATGTTCTGTAGCAGTGCAAGAAGATGTGTGGCTTAAGAGATTTATGGAAGACTTAGAGATTAATATTAGCCCTACTAGTCCAGTAACTATCTATTGTGATAGTCAGACTGCTATCTCATTTTTTAAGGACGCCAAATACCACAGCAAGTCAAAACACATTGAGACTAAATACAATTTTATAAGATAGATTTTGGTAAAGAAGGAAGTAGCCATACAATATATATCTACACATAGTATGTATTTGATCCACTTACAAAAGCTGTAACGAGGGATGTATTCGCCTCTCATGCTAGATTATTGGGGCTACATATATTGTAATCTCGATGGTAAAGATATTTTTATTTTGTCAATATTTTTATTACATGAATTATTTTGAAAGACATAATTACACATATATGAGAGTATGACGTTAAGTCAATGACCGGCTTTCATACATGAGCGGTCACTTCAGTTGCTCTAAGAGCAAGCTGAGATGAGACAAATAGAATAATGAGATAATGTGTTTTGTCTAAGGGCCAAAGAACAAAAAATATTCTACAAATTTTGTCGCCTTAACTTAAGTCAAGATGAGGTCCTGTACAATATTTTCTCGTTAGCCGACTATGATGTACCTTACCATCATAGAGATCTGATTGAAGCCAGATGTGAGATCTTATTTTGATGCTAAAAGAGAGCGTTCACTTTAAGAACTCATGTCAAGTGTTGTAGAAGAGCAATTGGATTAACATATGTACAGTGAATTGAATTAATGAGACATACGCCCTGAAATGAAAATTTCACTGTAAAGCATGTATTATACCGTGCATACTTGGTGACCAAAATGGAAAATGAGAGAATCTCCCTTTTTCCTCAATGTGTAAGTTACATATGACTTTCTATAAGTTAATTCTGGTATCCCTATGACTATCAACTATGTTTTTGAGATTTTAGATTGGTGTCTGCTACTTTAGCATGTTATCTATGACCTTAGCATGATTCGGTCTATGAAACATGACTAGGAAAGCGACTATTCTGGATTGATAGACATGAGTGTGATGGAAAGATTTAAATTTTTTCCTTTTATGTGATTCATTGGTTGACCAATTGTTTAATATTTTTGTGATATTACAATTATGAATACATAAAGAGATTAAGCAATTTTTGACATACCGAGGGATTTAGTATGCTTGACTATTAAAGTAAATTAAATTTAGGATACAATGAACATATGTTGAGTTCTCTTGGATATGATTGCAATTGAGACATATCTTGCCTGAGTTAGTAATTGAGACATGTCTTTGACTCCCCGAATGAGTTTTTGGATATGTTCATGGCCACACGGTATATTTTCCTGTATGATTAGAGATATGTGGTTGTTCATTATTTCTTTGTTCACTGCTCTGCTGTTTCGATGTCGTCCCATCATGTGCGAGTGGGAGATGTTGGACAGGTGGGCGCCAAAGATGGGCCGACCCAACCCGACCCACACATGGTAACCACTTGTTGGTTACCATATGCGTTTGGGATAAGGAAGTTTATTTGTGTTCAACTTCCCAACCGCTCCCAATCGCTGCTTATATATGCCACCAAAACTGTTACTGTAAAGAGACAAATTTTTTCCATTCATTCGAAAAAGCAATGTGTGTTTGTGGGTGAACAAAATACAGAGAAGATTCATCTTATTCTCTTCTTTATCAAGATTAAAATAAGGTCTTTGAACAATCCGTAAAAGGCATATATACTGTGACTTGAGGAAGATTTTCGTTCATGATTTCTTTCCGACCAATGACATGATCCAACACATGTTTATTCCGCTGCATAATTTTAGAAAGGTAAGGCCCATTAACTTCTTTTTAAGAATGTCCTTTAATAACAAATAAAAATAATTAACAATTATATAATTAAGGGTAAAATATGTATATAAATTATGCCCAACATACCATTTGTTAAAACAATAAAACTTTTGGTGCAAACCATCAATTGCCTAGAAACATTCATGTTGTATCACTAAGAGTTAATAGTAAATTATACGAAAGGGTACCTGAATTCATAACGCTGAATTACTCTCTAGCGTTGTGTGGTTGGTCTTTTAGATCTATGCGTTCTTCTAGAGAATCTTTAAGTTTATCTACACTCTCTCTCTGATGATGAGATGTCAGAAAGAATTGAAAGATCCGTGTACTTGGGGATTATGATCACTTATATAAACAATTTTTTTTTATTGTCAATAGATATTCTTAATTCTGCCCATCATAAAATTAAAATATCATTTGATCTCTTCACATTAAATGCCTACACCCTATTAGATACATTAAAGTTTATAATACAAAAAAACCTTAATAGATTATTTTTAATTGGATTTAACTTTAAATGACAGTCTGTAATACATAATTATTCACATATAAACATAATATTGGATTAAGGATCCAACAATGCTAGATTAAACAATCCAACATAACAAACTTTATCATTAACATGTTCTTTGAAAAGCTTAATCAAGCGGCTTAATTTTATGTCACAACAACCACCCACCATTGATAGGACATAGGAGTGAATAGGAAAAATATTTTCTGTTCCAAACGGTTAACACTTCAAATTAAACTTTCTAGGTTAATTAACATAAGAAATTTTATATGGATAAAAAAAATTTGCAGGAGTTACATTGCTTGTATAGCTACAACAATTGTTGCTCTTCTCTGCATTTTAATGCTTGCTTGTGTTTTCTGGATATCTATATCTTCATGGTATCAATTCTGAATATGGGCTCAACATAAAATCTTGGGAATTTGACTTCAAAAAGGAACTGCAAAAGCTTTTGAAAATTATGATTCATTTGCAAGCTCTGTATTATCTTAAAGGATCAAGTGGAGGTTCTTTTCCTTCTTGAGCTTTTGGTGAATATAAGCATTATAAGGTTATAGGCTGTTTAGCTTTTAATATTTTATGCTACTACAAGATGGCATAGGTGTAAAGATAAAGTTAAAAAGGAATAATTAATTTATATCTAGCTTCCGTTCTAATTTGTTTATTATGTTCATTTACCTTCTTGGATTATCTCGAGCCCAGTGAAACGTTTGCTTGATTTTTATCTTACAATAGAATAGGGGCGCATGTAGTGTAGGACTAGTGGTGGCTTGAGCCCCTACTGAAAAAAAAAAATTATTTTTGTTTAAAAGAAAAATTAATAAATTTTTAAATAATCTCTATCAAACTATCAAAAAGTCTCATTCTTTCAGTTTCTATAACCACAATAGAGAGAACATTTTCAGCAATGAAATTTATGAAGAATGAACTTCAGAATCGGATGAGAGATGAATGGATGAATAATAATTTTATTGCTTATGTAGAAAAATGTGTATTTAATAATGTTGATAATAATTCTATTGCACAACATTTTCAAAATATGAAATCGCATAGAGAACAATTATAAATGTGTTATAAAAAAATTTATATATTCAAATTTCAGTTTTTATATTTTGTTGTTATTAAATTTAGCCCCCGGTAAATTATTTTTTTAGATCCGCTACTGCGATAAAAGTACGAGGATTTCATTGACTTGGAAGTTGTAACAAAATAGTTTGAACCATGGACATTATTTTTCTTCCAAATAATCTGAACTTTGAATTAGATTTTTCTTGTTCCGAGAATTTGGGAGACTTTTGATAATAAATATGAATAAATTGTATTTTAAGAAATTAAAAAAAAAGAAATCAATTTTTTATTTTTTTATTATTGTAAATATCAGTTGACTTATTATTGTAAATATCAATACATCTTATTGTAATTTCTTTTTAAAAAATATTAATCTATTATGGATCTCTGTGGAAGTGTACAAAGTAAATATTTGAGAACTAAAATAACGAAATGTTTACATCTGAAAAAATATTAGTCTATTAAGCGGTGCGATAGAGAAGACCATAACATATGCAGACCACAATTGGAGTAGATGCATCAATGAGAAAATTAAAGTGGGGGATAGGATAGACTTACCAATCGACAACATAATCTAATTTTTTAGGTTGAATAATCATTTATCACATCCAACAAGATGCCCTTTTCTATCCACCCAAAGTCCTTTACATTAAAAACCTAACCTATTTGTTGTATTAAAATGCAATTTGCAGTATTATATAGCCAAAAACTGTAGGCTATTTCACTGTTAAAGTTGGATAATAATTTATGAGTGCTAGCATCAGTCGCCCTCCAC
This sequence comes from Citrus trifoliata, assembly GCA_018350135.1. NCBI lineage: Eukaryota > Viridiplantae > Streptophyta > Magnoliopsida > Sapindales > Rutaceae > Citrus > Citrus trifoliata. The sequence continues at coordinate 11,788,973 of CM031386.1, read as the reverse complement.
CTGTTTCATTATTTTGATTGCTGTACAATTTTAAATCAATAATAAAATATTGATAACATTTAATTTTATTTTGATATTATTATTTATATACTGAAAAAATTAACTTTAATATCCTCATCCTCTCCCTCTCTCAAGTTTCCACTACAGCTTCTTGTTAATTTTTTTGATCAACTTCTTTTCTTTCATTTTTATTTTTTGAAAGATTGAAAAGTAAAAAAAAAATCTGATATGGTATTTTTTTGGATGTACACCGTCATATCTACATGATTAAGAGAATTTTCTTATTTACTTTTTAAAATAAATATTTTTAAATTTAATTTTTTTAAAAGAAGGTGATTGACCCAACCGGGAATTAAATTTCTAGTGAACCTAATGAAAAATCCTTTCTGCTAATTCATCCATCACTATCCTCACTTATGCGGGCCAAAAAAGAAATTAATGAAGAAATTGAAGAAGAAGTTGCAGTGGCCGGGAGAAAAAAAGAAAAAAATTTGAGAGAGAGAGAGAGGATGAGGATATTAAGGTAAATTCTCTTAGCATAAAGATAATAATATTAAAATAAAAATAAAAGTTATCAATATTTTATTATGTTAAAATTATATAAAAATCAAAATAATAGAACATGTGGTGAGAAGGAAAACTAGCGACTGAGACAGTTGCCCACATGGGCCACTGTCGCTAGCACTCATAATTTATTCGCATGCGCAATTGGTAAAATGGGTCGTATTTATGTTGTCAATTTCATATGATATTAAATTTAAATCGATTTATTTAATAATTATGTTAAAATATTAAAATTCAAACTCTACATAAAAAAATAAATGGGTTAACTAATAACTCGTTTAATATCTATATATTAAATAAAGTTATATTAAATATTTACACATTGTCATACGTATGTATATACATACACACATAATTTATCGATATTATAAAATATACATATTTATCAAAATATTACACATTTACACTATTGAGGTTTTAATTATATATATGTATATTCTCAATATATATATATATATATATATATATATATATATATGTGTGTGTGTGTGTGTGTGTGTGTGTAAACAATATTATATATAAATAGTATAAATATACATGTCTACTAATATTTTATACATTTACACTATTGAAACTCTAAATATATTTAAAATTTTATAAATAAAACATTGTGTTTATATTCATCCTTTGAAGAATAAAAAAAAGAAAATCATTTTTAATATTTGAATTTTGATGAAAAAAACCTACAAATTATTTTAAAATAGAAAATATAATTGGGTCATTGATCAAGTAAATAAGTCAAGAATTTTAACCCTAACCCGACACGAAAAACAATCGTTTTGATCCGGACGCAACTCATTTAATAATCGTGTTAAATTCAACGACCCATACCCATTTATTCGTGTCGTATTCGTGTCAGGTAATCAGGCCGTGTCAAATTTTGTTAGCTCTACACATGGTACATGTTGTTACCATGATTATTTTTATGCTTGATACCAGTCAACAGTATGAATTTGAAAAAATGTAGCATTCAAATGCAATTTGCAGTATTAAAGCAAAAAACTTTAAGGTACATCATGGTTGAAGTTGAACAACAATTTATTCGTATCAATACGTCGGTACATGTTGTCATTATGATAATTCAAATGCTTGTGATATCTGTAAATAATACATAAATTAGAAATTATATGTGTAGTACTAAAATGCAATTTACAATTGCAGTTAAAGCCTAACTGCAAGGTATCTCATGGTTAAAATTGAATAATAATTTATTGGCACGTACATGTGGCTACATGTTATCATTATGAACAACAATTGAATAATAATATGGAAATTAGCAACTTTAATTCTTCATCCTCAATAAATTAAATAATAGCGCACTATGAACAAAAACTTGCAAGCTTATTCTATTAATCAATATTTAGTCTTTAACTACTAATATATGTATATTGATTGAAAAAATATCTCATATTGTTGAGTGCTGCTTCGGAGTAAATAATATAAGTCTTAAAGCATCTTAATTCTAAAATTATCTTTTGAGTAAGAGCTTGTTTGTTAAACATTTAAAATTTGAAATTTTATTAATTTTAGATCTTTTTCTAAATTTGATTGTTTGTTGTTTGTAATTTATGTCTGATTTTTAGATATTTACATTTGAATAGAAAAAATAAATTTTTGTGATTTTTATTTAAATAAAAAAATGTATGAATGAGATGTAAATATTAAATTCTAAAAATATCTCTATTAAATATTCTTATTTTCTAAACTATAAAATTTAATCATCTTTTTTAGTTTTGACTTACAGGGACATAATTGTTAAATAAAAATTTTAAAATATTTTTATTTGTAAAGTAAATAAGATGTTACTTATATTCAAATATTTAAAAATAAATATATTATTTAGAAATTTATACTCAGACCCATTCAAATTTTAATCAAATTTAAATTTATTCAAATTTTAAATTAAAAAAAACGCTACCTAAATTACTTTGATCATGGACTTGTATAATTTCCTACATAACATTATTAGAAAAATTCACATCACGTTACGTTCTGGTAGTTTGACACTAATTAACTTTCATTTTTCATTATATATATATATATTTTAAAAAAAAGTAGAAGACCATTGTCATAAATTAGAATTATGTTATGCTTAAAACTTCTTTTTGTTTTTTTAAATTCAAATCCATGTTTTTCATTGTTCATTAATTCTTATCTATTCCAACTTTCAATCTATGGCAATTCTAAATTAAAAAAAGAAAATCTCACTCTATTGGATATTAGACTATAGGTCCTTCTTTAGGGTAAGTGCTCGTATTTTTAAAAAAATATAAATTTAAGTTTTTATAGCTTTTTATAATAATATAAAACTGCCAATGTATTAAAAAAAAAAAAGGAAAACCAGCACCGTCAGAATGACTAATTAGATTATTTTATATAGGTCGAAAGACAAATCATAAGGGCCTAGACAAAGACAATTTAATCAATGAGATAATGTTCACCTTTAACTTAAGAGAATGTTTTTATTTATTTGTTTATTTATTCAATATAAAAACATTGATAAGATGTTATTTAAAGAAATAAAGAAATCTTAGTATCTTATCTCTGCTCTCACTGTTCACTTCGTCCTTGCAGTGTTGCACGTGCAAGAATGGACACAGTCACCTCTGCCCAGAAAAACACATTAACCATTTGCGTCCAAGATGCTGTTTTTATTTATTATTTACTCAATATATATACAGCAGGTTGTTTGATTAGGATATATAATATAATTTGTTATGTTGAGAATTGAGATGATGGATGCTATATATATTCATAGTTGATATGAGTATTGGTATCCGATTAATATATATATATATATATATATATATATATATATATATATATATATGAAACTTTGATAAGAATAGTGAGGATGTGGTAAAGAAAGTCAATAAACAGTGGTGTAAAATCTATTATATTAATATTAAAAAAATAAAAATTAATTAACCCCATTCACATGATACGTATTAATTAGTGCGTATTATTATTATTTCAAGAAAGTAACTACAATAATTATTATATATTTTTTCATCCAAATCAAAGCAATTTAATTAGTTTGACAAACGTGGTATAATAATTTTAAGATTAAGATTTTTTCCTAATTTAATTATTCTCTGAATAAACTGTTGAATAGTTGTTAATAAATAAATAAAAAATCTTACCTATATACTATTAATAAAAAAATATATTACAGAAGATTAAAATTTTAAAAAAATCAATATAACTTATATCAGGAGAGAGGATCCTGTTCCAATAAATAATGACCTGCCTCAGCTCGAAATTCATCGCCTAGCCAAGAAAAATGTCATCTTCTTCAGCAATAATCACCCTCTTCGCCCTCGTACCACTCGTTTTCTCCATTGCTAATGCTCAAGTTCCTCCTTCTGAAACTTTTCAGTTTGTCAATGAAGGAGACTTTGGGGATTTCATAGTTGAATACGGCGGGGATTACAGAATGTTGGGCATCTTCAATGCTCCATTCCAGCTTGGCTTTTATAACACAACACCCAATGCTTACACCCTTGCTCTCCGCTGGGGTCTTACTCGACAGGAGCCCTTTTTCCGTTGGGTTTGGGAAGCCAACCGCGGCAAACCGGTACTCGAAAACGCCACCTTTTCTTTGGGAACCGACGGAAATCTTGTCTTGGCCGAACCGGATGGCACAGTCGTTTGGCAAACCAACACTACCAACAAAGGTGTCGTCGGTTTCAAGTTGCTATCAAATGGCAACATGGTGCTTCATGACTCAAAGGGTAACTTTATTTGGCAGAGTTTTGATTATCCAATTGATACTCTCTTGGTGGGTCAATCTCTTCGTGCCGGTGGGGTCGCCAAGCTCGTCAGTCGAGCTTCGGAAAAAGAAAACATCAACGGCCCTTACAGCTTTGTGATGGAACCTAAGAGATTGGCAATGTATTACAAAAGCAGCAACTCTCCGCGGCCTGTTCTCTACTTCACTTCATCTGAATGGTTTACTGTCCGAGAAGGCTCTTTAGAGAATATAACATTCACGTCCGGACCAGAAACTGAAGAAGCTTTTGCCTATCATCTGTCCCTGGATTCTTCAGTCGCTGGTGTCCGGCTGGCTAGACCAAGATACAACAGCACAATATCGTTGCTGCGGCTAGAAATGGATGGAAATCTCAGGATCTACACTTACGACGAAAGGGTTGATTGGGGTCCAACGGAGAAGACATTCACACTTTTCGACAGGGATTCAGATTGGGAAATATCTGAGTGTCAGCTGCCGGAGAGATGTGGCAAATTTGGGCTGTGTGATGACAATCAATGTGTTGCTTGCCCTATGGAAAAGGGTCTGCTTGGCTGGACTAAAGAGTGTGAGGCGAAGAAAGTTACTTCTTGTAAGGAAAGTGATTTTCATTATTACAAGGTTGAAGGAGTTAATCATTTTATGAGCAAGTACACAAGGGGAGCAACAACTAAAGTGGAAGATTGTGGCAAGAAATGTACTTCGGATTGCAAGTGTTTGGGATATTTTTACCACCAGGAGACTTCGAAATGTTGGATCGCTTATGACTTGAAGACTCTGACTAAATTCCCCAACTCTACACACGTTGGATTCATAAAGGTTCCCAACAATCAAACAATTACGAACCTCGTCAACTTACTTTGAAGTTCAAGTGTAAGCTGCAGAACGTTTTCTGTTCTTTTTTTTTTTCCAAAAAAAATGTGTTTGTTTTAAATTGGCGGAGGATGATTTTAGTTAGTGAGATGCTGCTTCAAGTGTTTTAAATCTTTCTGTTCAAGGATCTTCTTTGTATCGTTTTAGTGAGTTTTTTTCTTTTTTTTTGGGTTAGCTTGCATTTCCGTGCTTTGTAATTTCTTTTTAGCTTGAATAACTATGATCGTATTTCTCTTTTTCGCTTAAAAAAAAAGCGACAAATCCATTGATCAAGTAAATATCACCTATGAGGACCTTGTGAAAAGTGTTCAAATATTGTCCTAAAAATTCCCGCACAATTAATGGATATAAATTATAAAAATTTAAATTAAATGAGCAACAATAAGATGCACAATTTTTATAATAAATGTTTCGTCATTATGATCTAGAATATAGATATCGACATGTTATCGAGTCTAAATACAGACAAAAAAGGTCCTCATAAAAGTAAATGTGAATTAAAAAGAATGAAGAACACTTACAAATCATTTCGTTTTTAATTACCTCGCATCTAAATCTTAAGCTAATCCTCACAACTTTAAATAGAAGAGATGGAAATCAACGTTTTCGATCTCTACATTTTTCTAACTAAATCTAAGCATAACTTTAATTTCTCGCCGTCAATTATGGCCGAGAATGTAGAAAAGCTTCAAGCAAGCAGCTCCCAACTTTCAAATTAGAAAGATTTTTTGATGCAATAAGGACACAAATAATGCGGATTGATCTCAAGGATTTAATGATACTATTATTGTAAGGTTGCAATTGTTCCACTGCAACCAGTAGTGTAAAATAACAAAAAAAAATTATGAAAGAAACATGAGATCGAAAGAGAGGCCATAGAGGTTGTTGTCTCTTGAAGGCTTTTTATGTGTGCTTTATATAAAGAAAATCTCTATAATTTTTTTTAATTCAATTTAAATTAGTCATCCACTTTTTTTTAATTTGAATTAGCTATTTATATGTCTCATAATTTATTTTTTTAATAATATAATCCAAATCACATTTAAATTTGATTTATTCAACTTTAATTTGTGATTAAATCAAACACATGATTAATTTCAAATTAAATATAAAAGTGATTGCTCTCCGTGTAGGATATTAGTATTATGAAATACCCACAAAATTCCTACAGCCTCAACTCGATATTCGCATCACCAGTAAGCAAACAATATGTCATCTTCCTCAGCAATATTAATCTTCTTTTTATTCCTCACATCACTCTTTTTCTTCATAGCTAATGTCCAAGTTCCTGCCAATAAGCCACTCGGCCTTTGGCCGAGTGGTGAGAGCTGCTGCTCTCCAGCTTGGAGAGCAGCAGTTCGAACCCCCACAATGTATATTGGGGTATTTCCTTCCTCAATTAAATTTGAGTGAAGACAGTTTGCTTTCTTGCCCCAGTGCGAGGAGTAGACATTCCTCGAATATTTGAGAGGGTTTAAATCTGGGCAGCGTTCCATTAGCATTGATGTATGTTGGTTCCAGTTATAGTCTAATTTATAAATATCAGTTATATTCTCATGTAATATGAGTTGTAATTTGAGCATTAATATCATGTAATCAAATCCATACATTAATGAATACGACGCAAATTACAGAATGTTGGGCATCTTAATGCTCCATTCCAGGTTGGCTTTTACAACGCAATACCAAATGCTTACACCCTCGCTATCCGCTCGGGCCTTCAATGAAACGTGCCAAATTACCGTTGGGTCTGGGAAGCAAAAACAGGCAAACTGGTTTGTGGAAACGCCACCTTTTCCTTGGGCAGCGATGGAAACGCCACCTTTTCCTTGACTGAAGCGGACGGCACTGTCGTTTGCCAGTCCAATACTGCCAACAAAGGTGTTGTAGGGTTCAAGCAGCTTCCAAATGGAAACATGGTGCTTCATGACTCAAAGGGTAATTTTATTTGGCAAAGTTTTGATTGTCCAACTGATACTCTCTTGGTAGGCCAATCTCTACTCTCCGTTAAAGAAAACGTCAGCTTCGTGATGGAGCCTAAGAGATTTACGCTGTACAACAAAGGCAGCAACTGTCCCCAGCCTGTTCCTTACCATGATTCACCTCTTTACGGAGAACACGACCCCTCTGTACAGAATCTGACATTCAATTCCCGCCCTGAAACCGATGAAGCTTTTGCTTATGAATTAACGCTAGACATTTCCGACAGTGACAATTTGGCTAGGCCAAAATACAACATCAGATCATCTTTTTTGCGGCTAGGCATGCATGGAAATCTCAAGATCTACACTCACTACGATAAGGCCGATTTGCAGCCAACGCAGGTAACGTTCATTTTCTGTCAGAGATTTCAGTTTTGGAAAGCAAGTGCCAGCTGCCGGAGCGATATAGCAAATTGGGGGTGTGTGATGACAATCAATGCGTTGCTTGCCCCACAGAAAAGGGCTTGCTCGGGTGAAGCAAGGAGTGTGGGGCAAGAAAGTGACTTCTTGTAGACCAAATGATTTTCATTATTATAAAGTTGAAGGGGTTAATCATTATATGAGCAAGTATACAAGTGGAACAGCCATTAAAGTTGAAGATTGTGGCAGGAAATGTACTTCGGATTGCAAGTGCTCGGGGTACTTTTACCACCAGGAGACTTCTAAATGTTGGATTGCTTATGACTTGAAGACACTCTCTAAATCCCCAAACTCTACACATGTTGGACATATAAAGGTTCCCAACCAGCAAGCTATCGTCATGAAGTACAGAGATTTTTTTTTTTTTTTAAATTTATTGCAGCTGGCCTTGGTGATTTTATGTTGTTTCCTTAAAAATGTGATAGATATAGCAATCTGTAACATTGTCATGTCAATGTGTACAAGCAGAATTTTTACAATAGTTCGTCAACATATCGTCACTCTTTTTCTATTAAATAAATTATATCTATAAGTTGAATCCTTATTTGCTGAAAATAAATGGAAAAAAACCCCATGTTTCAATAATATATCATTTGAGTAGTCCATGATAGTAGTTTTTGTCAATTAAATCCTTCACTGAATTTGAGTATTAACACTATAAGGGTATTTCAGCCGAAAGAAAAGAAGCAGATTCGGATGTCATTAAATAGAAATGGTAAAAAGTCTTGCATTGAAAAGAAAGGTTTGAAATTCAAACCCCACTCACATGGCGCAGGGAGGAGATTGAATTGTTCTTAGACTAATTAGAAAAAAAAATTGACAGAAATTTGATGTCTAAATACAAAAAGAAAAGGCCTTAATATTTTGAAATATCTCACTTTTTTTTTTTTGCCTTAAAATACAAAGATCTAACGAGTGCCCCAAAGTTTTGATTAAAAATAATCCTAATTGCTTATAGAAATGTGAAATCATGGATGATGGATGGGTCAATTTTGTTAGCCAATCCCTAAAACAATTTCTAATACAATTGATTGTTACTGCGATCAGGCTCCATGTAATAATTAAGGCTCCGTCTAGTAATTAACTTAGGACAATTCAATTAATTTGAGTTTAATTTTTAATATTATCCGCACAATTAATCTTGAAAAATGATATGCATCCCACCAATGAATCCCATCTCAATCCCACCAAGTCAAATTTTTGGATAAATTTGGTATGAATTCAAAATTGAAATAATTTTATTATTATTTTAATTTTTATTTACTCTTACGTTAAATTGAGATGAGGTTGAAGTGGACTCTCTTACCATATTATTCATTAATCTTTCTGATATTTTTTTTCACATCTAGAATTGTGACTTGTGAAGTCTCTTATCCTATAAGGCCAATATAAGTTTAAGTATAAAAAGAAAAGAAAAGAAAAACTCGCTGGCATAATAGTCACTTTCGACATTTGTTCACTGCATTATCAAATCCCTCTACCGGTCAAACTTTGTCAATGAACTAAATGGTATCAGTTGGAACTTAAAGTTTGGTATTTTCAAAACTTTTGGTTTCAGAGTTCGTTTTACTAAACCGTAAGAACAATTATGATTTTCTCATTATCTGAATTTTTGTTAAGTAAAATTTAAGTGGATAGTTCAATAAATAAAAGTTTTAAGATAATTAAATTAAAATTATACGTTATAATTAAATGACGCGTGGCTTAAAATCTTTAAAAAACTCAAATATAAATTATGAATGGGCGGAGCCTTTGTGGATGAGGACGCTGCCAATCTCTGAATTGTCTGCTTTCTTTCTACGATTCTCTCAATATAAAAAGAAGCCCATCCACGGCTGAGGTCCAAGCTATTGTTCGAGTTTTTTAGTGGAGATGCTTATTTAATCCCAGCCCCACATTCTACCGCAATGAAGCCTATTTCTGAGTATACTCCGTCACCATTTTGAAGAATATAAAGAAATCTGAATAAACCAAACAAAATAACTCTGTAGTTTTCACTTTTCACTATCTCTTTGGTTCGGCCTCCTCAATTGTTGTGCGACAACATCAGTCAGTGCTCCAACCCTTTAATCTGTTGTTTACGATATATATTTATATATCGTAAACAACAGATATATATAGTCCCAATCTCATCGAAATCCTGAATTTTATTAAAATTTAGAAAAATTATTAAATCCTATGGTTTAACGGCTTAATAACTTTTCCACACTATAATACACACACACATGTATGTCATAATTATTTTCAGTATAGATGTCTTTATTTTTTAATACCTGGATTCAAGTTTTTACAACATTCTATACTATTGAAAAATCAATTTACAACATTGTAAAACTGTTTACAATATTATAAATCCCTGAATCCACATTTTTGAATATGCAAACTTCTACACTAGAGAAAAGATAATTAACTAAGCGTGTGTGTGCATTTCTCTCTCTCTCTCTCTCTCTCTCTCTCTCTCTCTATATATATATATATATATATATATATATGTGCATGTGCTCCCATTTTTATTAATACGAACATGCTGTTAAGTCGTGCGGCTTAATAAAGTTAATTTTCAAAACACTATAAAGCCATGTCGTTTAATAGGCTTAAAAAGTAAAAATTGACTCTATTAAATCTAACGGCTTAAAAGTGTGTCCACATGAATAAAAAATGAGAATGCTCATATGATATAAGAACACTCGTTCTCTCTCTATATATATATAGTTATTCTTAGGGGCGTATGCCCGTATTTTTTTAATGCGGACACACTGTTAAACTGTGCAGTTTAAAAGAGTTAGTTTTTTAAATAAACTATAAAATCATGCAGTTAAAAAGAGTTAAAAATTAACTCTCTTAAATCTCACCATTTAAAAGTGTGTTAGTATGAAAATAAAATGAGAACGCTAGCACTAGAGAATGGCTATATATATATGTGTGTGTGTGCGCGCGCGCGTGTGTTCAAGTACAGATATTTGCATGAATTTTCATGTGGATGTCCGCATGAATTTTTGTGTAGATAAACACTTTAATGGTCTCACAATACATTTTGCGAGACTGTGAAAGTGCTTGTCCACGTGAAAATTCATACAGACATCCACAATTGACAATGACTCTAACTATTTCATTCTTCTTTCATAGTTGGATGGAGCATAAATAATAATATAAATCTTTCATTCGGCAATCAAATATGAGGTCACACTTATTATTTCAATAAATAATTAAAAGTGCGAAACTTCTCCCACTTTGGACCTGTGACATTGGAGGGTTGTGGTAAGAAATGTTGTGGGAATTGCAAGTGTCATGGGCTATATTTATCACTAGGAGACATTGAAATGTTGGATGGCTTATGACCTGAAGACTCACTAGAGTATCAAACTCTAGACATTTGGAATTCATACCAATTTTATTCTAAGAAAATGAAGTGTCTATAGAAATCTCTCATAACAATTTTATGTATTTTCATTAAACATAAAGAACTAAGGAGTGCCACAATTATTGTAATTAAAAATAAACCAAATTGCTTGTGTAAATGTAAAATCATGGATAATGGATGAGTAATTTTTGTTAGCCAATCCTCCAAAGCAATTTCTAATATAGTTGGTTGTTACTGCAGCACATGGTAATTGGCCGATTATTCAATTAATTTAAGATTTACTTTTACTATCATATGCATCAAACAATCTTTATGGTAATCTATTTCACATAGATTGTGAGGTCTCTTTTTCAATATGGCCAATATAAGTTAAAAAATAAAAAGAAAAATAATAAGTGAACACAACGACGACAGAGGGAAAATAGAAACGGCAGCCACTTGCTGCCGTTTTGTTCACTTATCATTTCCTCTTCATGGGCCCATAGTTGCTTTAAAAAGAGGGTAAATATTAATAAAAAAACAAAACAAAAGAGAAGCCTAAGAAGGATATCAGAGCAAACATTATCTCTTCTCAACCTTCTCTACCTTCTCTACCTTATCTCTAATTGTCTTTCAGTTTTGCAATTTTTTATCTCTTTTCTACCATCATAGAACCGGCTAACCAACCTTATCTCTTCTATACCGTGACTACGCCAACCAACCTTGCAAATTTTTCTTTGCCGTCGACGCAGCATGGAGCCAACAAATCTACGAGTTTTGCAGGCATTCTTTTGCAAATTTCTTTGCCATCACCTTTCACTTGTACATACTTTCTCACTCTCACTTTCCTTTCTATAGAGGAACTGTTTTTGTTCATTAATTTGTTTGATTTTGTTTAATATTCGTATTTAATTACATTTGATTAAAACTCAAATTAAATTGTGTTTAATATTAAATTCAAATTAACCTTGCAGATTTGATTTTGTTTAATATTTGTTTGATATTCGTACTTAATTGAATGTAATATTCTTTTACCGTTTTTGCTTACTATTGTGTTTATTTGGATGGGAATAGTGCTAGGATTTTAATCAAATTCTTAGATACAAATCTCGAACCTTAAATAGATTTATAGATACAACAAGATTAAGTCGTAGTTGCCGATTTTGGTACATTAGGGTCTTAATTGCTAATATTTATCCTACTTGTAGGATTAAGGCGTAGTTCCCAATCATGCATTTATCCCACTTGTAGGATTAGGATTGTTACATTTTTGTATTGATGCAATACTTTATGATTAGTAATGCAAATATCAATTTGCACTTATAATATCAATTTGATGTATTGGATTGTGAAAAAAATCAATTAACATGTCTATTTTGGGTTGTTGCGTATTATTGAATTTTTTTTAATGCAGAAACCAAATGCCTACTCCAACTTATTATGTTGTTGTCAAAGGACGAAAGCAAGACATATACAATTCTTTGCCTGAATGCCAAAAACAGGTAAATGGATTCAAAGGTAATGTTTATCAATCTTGTAAATCTTTATTGGATGCTGAAACAGTGTACAATGAGTACAAGGGTATGTCTAAAAATTTGTCAAAGACATCTAATATGGTAGAAACTACAAAATGTATAGTGAAAATATGCAAAAAGAGGGTCCAAACGGAAATGCCTACATGCGACAAATTTGTACAATATGATAAAGTCAGAAATGATTGTAGTATTCTACATATTTTATCCATTGTATGTTGTATTTTAGGAATAATGATTGCAATATATATTTGCATAAATGAAGAGATTGTACCCCTTGTTATGTATGAATTGCGATATGTAAATAAAATTATTGTTATTTCTATTATGATTTGTGTTGTGTGTTATTTAAAAATGCAACTATATTTATAACCACCGAGCTTTAAAGATTTGCATTTTTGCAACCAGTTGTAGATAGATATTTAACTACCATAATAAATTCAATAGTACAACAAATTGTATTTCCAACATCAACTAATTTGTAATAAAAACCAATTGTGGGGCAACGTTGTTTTCATGGCAAAACAAAAGCATCACGTATACATACATATATATAGTCTGAATAGGTAAAAAGTAGTAGTTGCTTGACAAGTGATTTTTGTTTTTGGATTTTAACAAACCTCATTTCATTTGCAATTGATCAAATATGTAACAAATCAAGGCCATGAACAATATAATCCATTAATCCATCATTAATCCATCACTAGAATTTAAAAAATTTAAAATCTAGTCAAAATGATAGAGAAAAAAGATTGAACAAGATACAAGTCAAACATTATGATTGTTATATTTGTTACACCGCTGCTATAGTAATTATTGGAAATTCTCATTTTGAGATCCTTGATATGTCATCAAAGGAGAAGAATAATACGACTGCAGATTATATGGTGGGATTGGTTGTTGTAATACACAAAAATAAACATTATATTACATTTCAGAAATATTAAAATACAAGTATACATTAACAACTTGTAAACAACAACTTACTGTGTGCCAATTATAAGAAAATAACTGATAAATATTGCTTCCACCGAATTGGGATGGGTACATAGGCACCTAATAAAATAATAAAATACATGTAAAATCCAAATAAAAATCTTGAAACTAAAATTTAAATAATTTAATTCTTACATTATAGTAGCTATAGTGTCGTATTGATTGAGATTTCCATGAATAGTACTTCCTTCTTGTAAAGTCTACATATGCTCAATATTATACTTAGTTACATATCCTCGAAATAAAAGAAACGTTTAAAAAAATCACAAAACTTACTGTGGTAATGTTACTCTCCTGTGTGGAGATTTCATTAGGCACATGATAAGGCGATGAAATAGTTTCTTGTAAATCCTGCAAGATTATTAAAGAAAATTAAACTAAGACCAAATTAATTACAAAAGAGATATTTGTATTTAATCATACCTTATTTTTCAGTGCAACCTTGTTCCTTTAAACATATTTCTTATGAATTGAAGATTGTTTCCTTATGAAAGGTGGACGACCTTTATGACATGTCACTATTGGATCATTCAGTACAAGTTGAACATTGTTGCTGCTACAACTTACTTTGCCAGTAACAGTTCTTTCCATACTTTCACTATGAATTTGTTTATTGCTGCTATAACTTGCTCCACCAGTATTAATTTTTTCCACACTTTCACAACAAATTTGCTTGGATAGATCCTTCATTACTTTCTCAATCCAATCCAATACCATTTTGTAACTATTTTCATCATCAAAGGCTATGTCTACAACCTCACTGAAAGCGTTACACATTTTTTCATATCTTTCCTGTTGGATGGACAAATTCTGCACACCATAACTAACTTTTACTTTACTATAGTCTCTCTTCACATCTTTCCTCTACCTTGATAAAATATATATTTCTGAAAGTAATTTGACTAACTTACGTATCAGCACTGCAAGGGCATGCCTGTGAAAAAATCCCCCTAAATTGGAACTTTGAACATATACAATTAACTTCACACTCAGTTTCTTCGAAATCAACCTCAAAAAAAATTTCCTACCTTGCCCATATGATTCACTTATTTTATATATTGATCCCACATAATCCAATAGATCACAATACATCAATGCGGTTAATTCTTGTTGGAATTCTTTAAACTTGAAAATGGTGTACACCTCTTCAACTTACTTCTCCATCTCATATCTTGTTACACATGATGTCTTTTTATTGATATAATTGGCATATGCTTGCCATTATAATTCAACTTTCCTCCTCAATACATTTTCATATTGCTTCACAAACTATTTCAGATTTGTTTTTGAGTTAACAAACCCATAAAAAAATACATTCATACTTTCACTTTGCTGAATAGTTGGCACTCCTGCCAAAAAACAGTCTTTTAAATAGCATGGGACCTAACGATGCTTCTCATCGTATAAACCATTTAACCAATCACTATACCATAAATCATATTCTGTAATAATGTAATGTCAAGCTTCCTCGAACGTATCAGAACTCAGTGAATCATAAATATCAGAAAGTAGGAAAGAAATAATACATTCACGTTCTTTAAAAGCTCCTAACTTCTCAGGTACTTTCTTCATTATATGTCATAAACACCATTGATGCGTAGTAGTAGGAAAAAAATTTTCAATTACCTTTTGCATTACCTTGTCTTGATCTGTAATGGTTCCAAGGGGAGGAGAATCAGACATGCATGATAGTTGTTGTGCAAATTTTATTGAACTCGCAAGTGTATGCATTTATTGTAGAATAAATCAACGGTGACGAGTGACGAGTGACGAGTGTCGATCCCACAAAGAGGTGGATTTTAATTGCGTGTAGAATTAATTTTCTAAGTGGGTGGTTGGATTTATGGTGAAAGTCATTTAGACTATCCTAAATTTAAATTAGAATGACAAGAATAAATTAAAGTGAAAGTTATTAAAATGAAGCGCTTGGGTCTTTGGATTTGCATTCAACATGCACCATGGGCTTAATAATTCTTATTAATACCAATTAAATTATAAGGGAGGTTTCCACTCCTCATGAACCTAACTCAAATAAATATAGTACTAAGTGTTTATCGTGTCAAATAATAATAACCTTACACTAGAGAGACTGTTATACCAGTGTAATATCTAGACAAGATTATTACTATCTGTCGACGAAAAGTCAAAACATCCACATAAATCAGAGGGGAAGAGAAAGTAAATTTACCACATTAAACTCATGGAACATGTTGAGACTTCACATTCAACCCAAATTTTAAAAAAATTAACTACTCATAATTGAACTAAGGGTAAAATGAAAATTTATTAAAATATATAAAATACAAAATAAAGAAGGAATTACATAAAATAGAGCTCAAAAATAAATTCAAGGGTGCTAATTTAGGGGGAGAGCCCCTTATTTATAGATACAATGAGTAAATCATGATCATTTAATTAAAACAATGTGGATGCTCAAGATTGCGACACATGGCAAGTTCTGATTAGATAGAACACATCATCAGGGTTGTCATTCCGTGTATATACATGTATCGTATGCACGTTTTTCTGTCCACTAACATACTGCCACGTCACCGGTCAACACCATATCAGCATTTTAGTCTAATAGGATCGTGACACATCATCGGTCAATGTCACATCATCAGTGAATGCCACATCATTCGTCCAATTCAATGCTGTCACGTCATCGCTCAGTGCCATATCATCGTGCCGTATATGTGAATAGTGTCGTGAACAGTACCATAAACAATTCCATACATGTGAACAATGTCATTTATCCTTTTATATTTCTCCTAAGGTTTTCGACTATCCTAAGTTCAAAATTACTATTCGTTTTGCTATTTGATCTCTCGTTTATTGTGAAATGACCATGATACCCCATAAAACACTTAATTATAATAAAACATACATAATTAAATCACAAATGACTTAAATACATAAAAGTATGGATGTTAATGAGACTTGACGTGTAAAATGACGATTTTCTCCTTTTTAAATATACATTTTTTAGCACTCAACAATAGCCATGCCTCAAATAACCACGTAGATATCTCTATATCCTCTCGTGAAATCAATCCGCATCCTAACAAAATAGATTGTCCATGCAAACATTTTTTCATGACTATCAAATAATATTCCAAGAGTTGGCTCATATTTTTTCGGTTGCACAATTTCATCTACATTGTTGGATCATGTTTCTTGCAACTCTTCAAATGCATGCTCATTTTTCAAATTCTCAATTTCTACAAAATAATTAACATTTGTATTAAAAATAAGTAATTAGAAACTTTTCTAACATTTTTACCCAGTAACAAAAAAATCCTAACAATTTAAATATATAAACACATCCAAAAATTGTTATAATTTATTCCATTATTTCTAGAAATTTAAATTTAAAAAAAATCCTAATATATATATAAAACACATCCAGAAATTGCTATAAATTTAATCGATTAATTTCTAACAATTTAAATTAAAAATCCTAACAATTTAAATATATAAAACACATCCATAAATAGTTATAATTTATTCCATTATTTCCTGCAATTTAAATTTTTAAAAAAATCCTAACATATATAAAACACATCTAGAAATGCTATAAATTTAATCCATTACTTCCTATCAATTCAAAGTAAAAAAAAAATCATAACAATTCATAACAATTTAAATATATAACAAGCACAAATCTACGAATTTTTACAATTTAAATTAAAAAAATTAACCCTTTAAATATATAGAACACAACAAAAACTTTATTTGAATGTAATGAGAGAGGCCAACTTACCAATTAGTCAGCAACAATTTTATCAAGCTGCCTCTGCTTGTAGATTTGTTGCCACTAATTTTGTTTCATTTTTTTTTTGCTATTGAACAAATCCATATCTAACTTCTCTCCCTTCTTCCTTATGGCCGCTTTTGGTTGAGATTTCTGTTATTGAAATTGAGCAAATACAGACCTGGAAATGCAAATATCAGTTGTGTGATAAACAACGAAAAGAGATACAGATAGAGTTCTTACCTTCCACTTTAATCATCACGTTTAAATCCTTGTCTAATAGTAGAAAAAAAAATTCACTTCATTCACGCATGTGCGCCATTATATATGCATTTTTTAAAACTTATTGTGGGTCCATTACAGAAGAGAGAGAAGACAGGAAACGACAGTATGTACTGCCATTTCTATCTTCCCTTTGTCGTGGTGTTGTCTAAATAGTATAACGCAAATAAGAATAAAACACAAGAGTAGTCTCTCTAGTGGTCAAATTTAGTGAAAGGCCTAAATGGTTTCATTTATTTATTTTATTTCTTAATAATTTTGGGATAGAAAATCTCCCTTAGGCTATAACCCTATAGCTAATATATCTCCCAACTCCCTCTATTCATAGCAGGATCTTTAGACTACAAAATTCTTGTTTAAAATCCTTTATATACATTTTTGGTTGTGGATGCTAATAATTCAACAACAACATAAGACAATAATCAGTTAAACAAAAATAACTTTGGAATTAATCTCTTTTTCAAACAATGATTGTGATATGAAGTTTTATTTTTATATTGTATGTTGTTGGTCACTAAATAAGCAAGGGTGATACTAAGGGATGGTAACATATCTCAAAGACGGTAGCCCAGCCCATCCATAGCTGAGATGCAAGCTACTGCTTCAGTTAGAGATACTTAAATCCTACTCCATTTTGTCTCGCAAATAATGTGCAACGGCAGCCAACAAATATTATAAATGGCACAAGGCTTGGCAAAGGGTCAGGCTCAGGCTTGGCGAAGCCCCAGCCCAGCCCTATGATTGAAATAAAGGATCTTAATTTTAAAAAGTCCGAACCTAACACGAAAAGGATTGGGCCTAACTTTATCCGAGCCAAGTCATTCTATTGTTTTTTTCAAAAAATAGGACTGTCATTCTCGATTCCTTATTAACAAAATTGTATTATTGCTCCATTTTTATTTTGAAATTAGCAATAAGGATACCACTATATACAAAAATAAAAATTAATGATTGATAATTAATATTGTATATTCTGTTGCCAAAAGGCAAAGTCTCCATAGTTGCAATGCAATAAACAGACGCTACAATACTTGCAACAAATTATGGGCTTGTCGCTTGTATACGTAACTTCACATATCTACTCCCAGAAACTACATACTTGCATAATGCATTCTTATCTTAATATTGGAACTAAGCCAAATATTCTACGAAATTGAACCATAAACCAAAAAAGGAATGGGGAAAAAAAAAAAAAAGAACCCCACTTCTAGACAGAACCGATGACAGCAGGCTGAGGTTTGTTGGATAAAATATCATCGGGGGAAAGCTTTTTGACAAGAGGCAACGGTGTAAAGAGGTAGCGGCTGGGAATCGCGTCAGCGTTGCTCAGCATAAGCCTCTCTCTTTCCCTCGTGCGTAGCCGGGGTTATTGTGCTAGCTGGATGGCTGGTGGTGCTGTGGTGGTGGGTTGCTGGATGTAAATCACCAAAGTCAAGGCGCTGCCTCTCTCTTTTTCACTTTTTTTTTTTTTTACTTTTAGTGGCTATTTGGTATGATTTATTTAATGGGTATAAGTACTTATTTAATTTTATAAATTTTTATTATATATTTTGTTATTATTTGATTATTTTTCTAATAGAGTTTTTGAAACTTAAATAAATTATTTAGCCTCCACTAATAAAAGTTTGAATTTTAAATTTTTAAGAGTAGAGGTTGAATTTTTTTTTAATGTTAAAATATCATCTATTTATTTAATTATTTTATTTTATTCTTTTCATAACATAACTTTAAAAAATTTACTTGTTAAAATAATTTCATAAATTTTTAATAAAAATTCTTATTGACAACTAAACAACTAAAATTTTTCTAGTAAAAACTCTATTTATAAAAGTTCTACCAATAAAAATTCTACTTATACAAAACTCTACGTTAAAAGTTCTATCAAATGGTGAAATGGAGCTTTAATCTTCATGTTAATGTTAGATTATCAGGGTTTTGTAAGTTGTGAACCGCATCTAACGTGTGTATTTTAATTATTCTTTTAAAAAATTAATTTAAACGTCAATGGTTGAGTCATGGTATTTAATAGGCCCGTTCTGACCCTAATGTAATTGGGCTCAAAACTTGAGCTTAACTTAGCTCTTAATCATTAAATTCGAGCCGAAAACCAACAAGTTTTGGACTGGGTAAATTGGGCCAACGGTTAGATCGGACATTTTTGCCATCCTTATATCGCACTTTAAAGTAATATCTCTCGATTTGTCGTCAACCTATAATGCCGAAATTAACCTCCCAAATTACCATGATTTCTTATTGTATCTTTTATTGTCTATTACGTATTTGTGGGGCTCTTGTATTATACAACTCATATATATATAGCTTTCTTATATTCCTTCCTAATATATGTTCATGTACCAGTTTTGAAAGTTACAGAAATGTTACTTTTTGTCTATTCATTATTTGTTGCGGTGTGTATATGAATATTATTACAATTTGTTGAAGTATATACGTGCCAATGAGTGATAGAAAGAGAGCAATACATCAAGAGCACCCAAATTTTCACCATATTCATCATTACTTGTTATTGTTTTTAAGCAAAACTATTTTTCTTCCGCAAACGACCGTTTATACAAAACCGATAAAAAAGAAGTGTCTAAACAAAAAATTCAACCATTCATTTTGTTTAATAATTTTAGGAACAATTAACAAACTCTTATTATTGCTTATTATTGTGGTGGCATTTAAATACGAAATCACACTCATGTGAAATTAATAACCTTCACACAGTATAATTGTTGGGAAACTTCAAAAATCCAACAATTTTTGAGTCGGGTAATTTAGAGAGAGTCTTCAAGTCAAAAGCAGTCCAACATCTCGACAGATCCGTATCATAGAAATAGGCCACACATCTGCATTTCGAACTACATTGTCTGGCACAATCTTCAATTGTAATGGATTCAATTCCATCATTATATCTGCACATATAATGCTCAACACTTTCAAGCTTATAATGATGGAAATCTTTTGTCCCGCAAAAATTTACTTGCTTAGGCTCACATTCCTTACTCCAACCAATCAAACCCTTTTCTGTAGGGCAAGCTATACATTGGTTATCTTCACATAGCCCCAATTCGCCGCATTTATCTGGCATCTGGCACTCATTTTCCCAATTTATTGCATTGCTACCTCTGGAGTCTTTACCGAAGAGAGTGAACCTTTCTTCCTCAGGAAGCCAATCAACCTCTCTGGGGAAAGTAAAGACCCTCAGATTTCCATCCATGCTTAGCCGAAGAAATGATATTGTGCTGTCGTATTTTGGCCTGTCCAAAACGAGACTGTTACCGTCTGAAGAATCCAGTGTGAGCTTATACATAGTTTCTGGGGAAGATTTGAGCGTCAAATTCTTTAACCCTTTATACGAAATAGGA
This sequence comes from Citrus trifoliata, assembly GCA_018350135.1. Taxonomy (NCBI): domain Eukaryota; kingdom Viridiplantae; phylum Streptophyta; class Magnoliopsida; order Sapindales; family Rutaceae; genus Citrus; species Citrus trifoliata. The sequence continues at coordinate 11,768,111 of CM031386.1, read as the reverse complement.
AAAGTGTAGTACACAAGTGGCCGGGGAGCATTGCTGCTTTTGTAATACAACGCCAATCTTTTGGGCTCCATTACAAAGCTGTGAGGGCCGTCTACGTTTTCTTTAATGGAGAGTCTGCTTATGAGCTTTGTGACCCTACTGACGCGAAGAGACTGTCCCACCAAGAGAGTATCAGTTGGGTAATCAAAGCTCTGCCAAATAAATTTACCCTTTGAGTCACGAAGCACCATGTTGCCACTAGAAAGCAACTCGAAGCGCACAACACCTTTGTTGGCTGTGTTGGATTGCCAAACGACAGTGCCGTCAGCTTCGGCCAAGACAAGATTCCCGTCGGTTCCGAAAGATAAGACGGCGTTTGCGCAAACCGGTTTTCCCCGGTTGGCTTCCCAAACCCAACGGAAGACCGTTTTTCGGTCCATGCTACCAAAAAGGAGAGCAAGGGTGTAAGCATTTGGAGTTGTGTTGTAAAAGCCGAGGTTGAAAAGATCATTGTAAATGCCCGACATTCTGTGATCTGCATTGTATTCATTATAATAAAAAGAACCTAATTCTCCCTTATTAACAAACTTGAATGTTTCATTGGCAGGAACCTGAGCATTAGCTGTGGAGTGAATGAGTGATGTGAGCAATAAGAAGGAGAATAATAATATTGCTGAGGAAAATGGCATGTTGTTGGCTTAGTCGGTGATGAATATCCACCGCTAAGGCAGGTCATTATTTATAATGGCTAAAGCGAGACAAGTTGCTTGATAAATTATTGTTAATTACTTCTTTATGAATCACCATCATCCTCTTTCAGATTACACTACTTTGTTATTGTGGATCTACAAAAAATTATATTTTATATCGTTTTCAAGAATATCTCTTTTACGCATGCACATTGATATGATCTGGATTCAAACTTTAAGTGTTTCTAGATCCCACAGCATGTTATACTTGAAGCACGTGAGATAATAATTTTAATTATTTTGTTGAAAAAAAAAGTCTGTTTGTTTTGGTAGTTAATCTTGATTAAATTAAGTTTGTAAGATCTTATTAATTGGATATCTTCCATGGTTTATTTCCTGCACATTTTATAACTGGAATATTATTTATTCCATCCAGGTATTAAAATGGGGCTACTGCTATTATTATTATTATTTTAAGTAAAGTTCTCTTACATCGCCGGCAAAATAAATATATACAAAATCAAGGGCATATTAAAATGCAGAATCTCAACTCTAGCTGCATCATTTGAATGCATTAAGTCTATTTAAAATAGAAAGTTGCCAAATATATGGTGCTTGACTCATCTTTCAAATTGGATTAAAATTAAGCCATACATGAAGCTTCCCCACTTTGTTCCGTGGCAGCCAGCCAGCCATGGCTTATTCTACTAGATGGGAGATCACATTAGTGTGTGAGAGCTGCTTACTGGCTATTCATTCGTTAAAACTTCTTTGAGATAAACAAAAAAATTTGGATCAAGTGTGGATAAGGCTAACCGTGTTTTATTGCATATTTATAATACTTTTACGAAAGTGTACATTTATAGCAGTGGAGTAATTCTACAATAAAGGTATTACTTACTTTAATAAAGTAAGAGATAAGATAAAAGATTAAAACATATAAATTTAATACACTTTATGAAAAAAAGCAATGTAGTAAAGTGTTATTTTTCTGTATTTTTAACTTGACTTTATTTCTCTTATTGTAAAATCACTATGTAGCAGTGTACAATAATATTTAATAATTCTTATTTTATTTTATTACTACCATCACAATATTGTCATCACAAAGTTAAGCTAAACACTAAAATAAATAAAGATTTATCATGTATAGCATATTGACTTCACATTATTAAAAAAATTACCACCTTGATCTCTTCATGATAGCTGTTAAAAGAATAATTATATATGTACTGAAAATAGGACAAAATTTGATATAAAAGTTACAAAAACAAAAAAGAAAAATTCATGTTGTAGGGAACTTTTTTTTATCCCAAAATAATTTTCTTATCTTTTAGAAATGATGTGCTTTTTTTATACTGCTTTTTATATGCATATTATTAGATGTTGCTGTTAAAAATCTCTTAATATTGATAAAGGCATGCGTGCAATAATTAATTAATGGGACTAAATGGATGTTCAAGGTCAAACTTTGGCACCTTTAATTAGATCGATAAAAAATAAAATAAAATAAAAGGATCGATATCTTAATGCTGAGACCGTGGTACCTTTTGCCCGTGGCATAGTTATATTCAATTTATAGTATCACAATAATAAAATGACAATTATAATAATAAATTAATGCTTCTTGGTCTTTATACATTACAAACATTATAATCCTTGTGACATTTATTATATATAATTATATATCTTGTCGCCTATTGCACTTAGTCATTGAACATGTGCGGCGCGGCGGTGTATTTTTTAATCATCATATGGTTTTTTCCTTAATTGTACATATTAATGTAATAATATTCATAATTGTTCCTTAGAAATTGTATAATTAAAGTGGCAGATTAAAGTTTAAACTATGTCTTAAATAAATAGAGGGTATAAGTCATAAGTGATAATGGCACTTAATTATTAGGTACTTTATGTTTTTATCTTTTATGACTTAGGTCAGTTATTTTGCTAATTACCTAAGACATAACTAATGTAAAAACAATTATTATATTATACAGTTGTTGTTAGCCTAATGTGTTGGGTTTGTTAAAAGGTGTAATGCATGGTTTTGTATGCTAAAAAGTTGTGTTTGTCCCTCAACACTAAAGTTTAAAAGTTAAAATTAAGCCAAATTCTCCCATCGATGCAAGTGGTCCTCCACGAGTTCAAGGATGTGATGTCTCCCAAGTTTCAGAAGAAACTCCCACCTAGACGAGAAGTGGATCATCAAATCGAGTTTAAACAAGATGTCAAACCACCTACCTTAGTGTCCTACCACCGCATGACGACACCCAAGCTCAAAGAATTGCAAAAATAACTCATAAATTTACTGAACGTCAGATACATCCACCTGTCTAAGGCTCCATTCGATGCACTGATCCTTTTTCAAAAGAAGAAGGATCGATCAAGTCTTGGACTATCTATTCAAGACTTAAGAAAGGCTTCAACTAATATGCTAATTTTTTGCTATGTTTGAGGCATATACAAACTTTTATATCATACTATAGGTTCAAATTCATGCAGTTCTGAGCCCATACTAAAGACCAGTCCACATGTAAGCGACAAAAAAAAAAAAAAAAATCTCACATCGGCTTAGATATGTTACTAGCATCAAACTGTTAAAACTATCCATTTATTAAAGGCAGGGACTCAACGTAGAATTTCCTAAATTGCAAAGGACCAAAGTATCATCATTTCATAGTGCATAGTCACAAATTATTGCCATATTTTCATTTCATAATGGTTACATATGATTCTTGCCATAGATGAATATAAAAAATATCTCTGAGTTTGAATATTTATAGTGTTTACTCTAAATTTTGATGTTAATTGTGTGCATTTGGGAAAATAGTACTTCAATTTTGCTTAAAATGCGCATCAGTCAAAATATTTATTAAACTAGTCTTAAAATTTTCTCAATACTTGTATTTTGAACAAAACACTTCTTTAACTGGACCACTTTTAATTTCCCTAAGTAAATACTTATTTAATCCATATATTCTGAATTAAGTGCTTGCTTAGTTTTTATATTTTAAAAAATACCTCAAAACACCCTTATCGTCGTATGTGACACTTTCACCCTTATTTTTCTTATTTGTTGTTACAAAAATAATACTCTTACTACAATCTTGAGAGCATTAATTAATTTATGCATTAAAAGTTAATTATCAAACTGACCAATAATTATTAATATAAAAGAACTAGTATTTTTCATATCCTTACAATAATCTTTCTAGTAGTTATTTATAAATAGATTAATACCTGCAGCCAATTTAAAACTACGTTTAATACCTTACTGTCTTGTTAGTAATTATCTAAAAAAAAATTAAGTTACCAAATAGCTCCAAAAGTAAAACAATAATAAAAACTTTACTTTAATTTTTATTTTACTTTTAGTGTTAAATAAAATAAAATTTACTTTAATTTTATTTTAATTTCAGTGATAATTTAATAAAGTAATTTTTTTTTATTAATGTCACGAAGAATATTGTTACAAGGATATTATTAAAAAAGCAAAGAAAAATAAGGGTAGAAATGTCGTATAATTAATAGTAAGGTATCTTGAGATATTTTTTAAAATATAAAAATTTAATATATATTTAACTAAAAAAAATTAAACAAATATTTACCATAATTTCTTCTATTTGGCAATTATTTAAATGAAACTGTACAAAGTAAAACAAACAAACTCTTGTTATTGTGGTGCCCATCTCTATCATCTGTGTTATAAGAGATAGAAAAAGGTGAAATGAAACAAGCTGCTATAGCCATAATAAACATTGTGACACAAGACAATTATGAAATAACCTTCTCATACAGAACTTCCAATTCTCCCCTTATTACAATAATTATTTTATATTCGATTACTGAGAAAGTCTTTAATTGGTGCTCGTAGGACATTGTTCCTCAACTATTCATTATTTGTTATTTATGGAAATTATCAAAATTAGTTGAAATATACACGTACCAAACAATAAATAGAAAAGGAAGGGTGTTTCAGGAACAGTCAAGACTTTTCCTTTTATTACTTGTTGGAAACTTTTATGAATCCAACTATTGGTGAGTCGGGTGCTTTGGTGAGAGTCTTCAAGTCAAAAGCAATCCAACATGTCGGAAAACTCGTATCATAGAAATAGCCCACACATCTGCAATCCGAACTACATCTTTTACCACAAGCTTCAATCGAAATATTGGCTCCAATTCCATCAAAATAATTATACGTGCACATATAATGTACAACACTTTCAAGCTTATAATAATGGAAATCTGTTGTTCCACAGAAATTCACTTGCGTAGGCTCACAGTTCTCCTTGCTCCACCCAATCAAACCATTTTCAGTAGGGCAAGCAACACATTGCTCATCTTCACACAGCCCCAATTTCCCGCATCTGTCTGGCATCTGGCACTCATTTCCCCAATTTATTCCATCATTACCTCTAGATATTTTACCGAAGAGAGTAAATCTTTCTTCCTCAGGCAGAAAATCAACCTCTTGGGAGTAAGTAAAGCCCCTCAGATTTCCATCTATGCCTAGCCGAAGAAACGATATTGTGCTGTTGTATTTTGGCCTATCCATAATGAAACTGTCACCGTCTGAAGAATCAAGCGTCAGCTTGTAATGCCTCGTTTCTGGGGAAGATCTGAGCGTTAAATTCTTTAACCCCGTATACCAAAATGGAAAGGTATAGTATAGAATCGGCTGGGGAACATTGCTGCTTTTGTAATAAAACGCCAATCTTCTGGGCTCCATCACGAAGCTGTAAGGGCCGTCGACGTTTTCTTTAACGGAGAGTCTGCTTACGAGCTTTGTGACCCGACCGACACGAAGAGATTGACCCACCAAGAGAGTATCAGTTGGATAGTCAAAACTCTGCCAGATAAAGTTACCCTTTGAGTCACGAAGGACCATGTTGCCATTTGGAAGCAACTCGAACCCCACGACACCTTTGTTGGCTGTGTTGCTTTGCCAAACGACCGTGCCGTCGGCTTCGGCGAGGACAAGATTTCCGTCGGCTCCCAAAGAGAACACGGCGTTTTCGCGAACCGGTTTGCCACGGTTGGCTCCCCAAACCCAACGGAAAACCGGTTCTTGCTTTTTGATACCCAAACGGAGAGCAAGGGTGAAAGCATTTGGGGTTGTGTTGTAAAAGCCAAGCTGGAATGGATCATTGTAGATGCCTGACATTCTGTAATTTGCATTGTATTCATTAAAGTATTCTCCTAATCCTCCTTCATTCACGAACTTAAATGTTTCATTGGCAGGAACTTGAGCATTAGCTATGGCGAAAATAAGTGTTAAGAGGAAGAGGAGGAGACTAATGCTGAGGAAGATGACATTTTGTTTGCTTAATTGGAGATGAATATCGATCGCTGAGGCAGCCCAGTGTTAATAATAGCTAAACAGAGACAAGTTGCTTGTTAAATAATTGTTACTTCTAATGAATCATCCCTTTCACATTACACTACTTTGTTATGGACCTACAAAACTATACTATATCGTTCTTAAGAATTTCTCTTTTATGCACGTTGATCTGATCTGGATTCAAAACTTAATTAACTCATCAAACGTTTTAGTTAGAGCCCACAATTTTTTTCTGAATACATAAAATTTCCTTACATCGCTGGCAAAGTAATATAGAAATATCAAAGAGTACTGTTTCCAAATATATTTATACTACATTAAAATGCAGAATGCGCACTCGAGCAGCATCATTTGAATGCATAAAGTATATTTAATTAAACTAGAAAAGTTGGCAAATATATAATTCCTGACTCCATCTGTCAATTAAAGAGGATTAATCTATGAAACTTCCCCACGTTGTCCAGTGGCCAGTTGGAGCCATGGCTTAATCTAGTGGATCGAGGAACGCGTCAGTGGGAGCTGTTTGTTAGTTCAATTGTTAAAACTTACATGAGATGAACAAAAGATTAAAAGTTCCGTTCATGGTTGCTCAACCAATAATAATCATATATATCATAAGTAACATGAATTTAGATTAAGTGTTGATCAAGTCGATTGTGCTGAACTTTCTATAATCTTTTATGGGACCTTTGTCATTAAGCAGTTAGTCTACAGCAGTATATTACCAAACACAATAAATAACACAAAACACCTCTACGCTATCTAAAATTCTAATTCCAAAATCCATAACATATTGACTTCACATTATGATACAACAATTGTACAGCCGGTTGCTCAAGCTAGGCCTAAGAGACAGCCCGAAATTCCCTTCAACTTCAAGATTTTGTGCGGGAATGATGGTGCAACGAATTACAACACTTAGATATTCTTAAGATATTGTGTTGAATTTGTTGTTTACTTATTATTGCAATTCTGTTTTGCTGTACTGTCAAGTTTGTTAGAGAGAATATTTTTAGCCGTTTTTAGAATTTGTCTGTAGCTCTCTTGAAGGAGCATTTAAAGAAATGAATGAACCAGAAAAGGGCAGCTCCCTTAAATCCAAAATACAATTCCTCTGTTCCTCTATTTTCTCTAGTCTCTACTCTTTACTTTTTCTAATTCTGGAGGACTCCACCCTCTAAAGTGGAAACTTAAATTCCAGAACTTGCTGCTGCTATCATTCCTAACCATCACATTATGAAAATATTTCCAAATTTATCTCTTCATGATAGCTGTCATTGGCTTGAGAGTTTAATGTTAACTTTTAACTTGAAATAATATTTTGAAGTTCAAGACCTGTAAATAATTATATCCCCTGTTAAACCAAAATCTTGATCACTACGTACAACTGATTTACAATTTAGGAGAGATGCATTTGAGTCCAAGAACTCTCATATTCTCACCCAATTAAAAGTTGGATAGAGGTAGGTATTTTTTCCATTTGTGGGCTAAGCATTTATCCTTTCAAATATTAATGAAGCTCACATAGGTAGGCATCTCTTCAGTTATAAATGCAGCAGATATCATCATAAATTTAGGTTGCACTGTTCTTAGTAGACATCTGAATCTAAATAAACAACATATATCAGCAATTAAAGAGAGAGAGATAGAGAGAGAGAGAGAGAGAATTTTTTAATAAACAATGTAAAGTATCTTAGTTTAAAATTTGTTCATCTATCAAATAATGATGGAGGCAGGCAATGCAGTAATTAATGGGATTAAATGAATATTCAAGGTCAAACTTCGGCACCTTTAATTAGATGGATATCTCAATAAGATAATGCGTTTTATTTTGGTGATACCGTATCTTTCTTTTTTCTTTTTTAAATGATACCATCCATATCTTTGCCCAGGCGTAGTTATATTCAATTTATAGTAATATAATGAACACAATGATAATAATAAATACAGTAAAACCTTTATAATCTACTACTCGATAAATTAATAATTTTTATTATATAATAATTTTTTGCGATCTCAATTTAAGCTAAAGGACTAAATTCATAATTTTAATAAATTAATAAGATAATTTTTTTTAAAACTCTTATACGACTTTATGGTCTCATTCATATCATAAATTAATAATGTACCGAAATTATAAATATAATTATTGTAATATTTTATTAAATAAAATTTTACTCTATTGTTACTTGTTTTCTCTTGAAATTTATGATAGTTTGATATCTCATTTCTAATTTTACTTATTACTTCTAGAAGTTTCATGGTTAAATTCTGAAATTATAAGAATTTTAAATTTTTTTCCTTAATTTAATTTATTTTTAATTGATTAAATTGATAAACTAAAACAAAAATTTTAGTTGATTAAAATATACGTTCTTTCAATTGTACATACACTTTATAAATTTCTAAATTATCAAAAATTTATCAATTAATTAAATGTCTTTTTAAATTACTACGATCCTGATATGATATTATTAATTTATAGGGAGTTTACTGCACTTCTCCGTCTTTAGCACTCTTTCACATTATAAACATTATGCTCCTCGTGACATTTATTATCTATATAATACATATTTTGGGTGGCAGCGTATTATATCGCATTTACTTGGTGAACGTGTGCGGGGGAGTATTTTTTTAATCGTAGGCTTTTTCCCAATGCTGTTGTTTCATATTCATTGATTAATTGGTACCTAGGAATTATCTATGAAAGTTCCTTTTATTTTTCATTAATTAGGACCCTAATTTTTAAATTACCTAAATAGATCACTGATGTGAAATGGTTACTACTATACTATTATTGTCAATCTAATGTGATGCATTTGTCAAAAGATATGAGTATTTTGTATCTTAAAAAGTCACGTTTGTCCTTTAACATAAAGTTTAAAGTTTAAACACAAAAATCATTATGTGGGACATATAATAGGTAATTAAAGGAAAAAAAAAAACCAACTTAAGGGGTTAAATTGTGGAACACTTACTATACCATTAAGCATTGTACAATTTTAGAATTTCTTATCAAAGATAAATATGACGTAAATCAATAACATTATGACATGTGTATATGCAAAAATCATCGCGTTATGATATGCATATAGGGAGAGTTTTAACATATTGTATTGTATTACACTATATTGTAATATTTAATGTAAGTATGTTGTATTATATTGTATGACATTAGTATTGTATTATAATAATATTGTACATCGTTTTGTGTTATATTGTATTGTACTAATTATATATTAATATTATTAAATTTTATTATTTTTGTATTACTAATTATATTATAATATAATAATTTTGTTTTTATTTTTTACAATAAAAAATTAAAACATATTTAATGCCTTAATTAAGGCAAATGTTGGCACATTGCAGTGTATTAAAATGTACCATAATGCAGCTTCAAAAACTTTCAAGCATATGTAAATAATTAATTAATATAAATAATATTATAATACTATGTGATACTATATTCCAAATACATAACAGTCGTAACCTCTGTAGGTTAGTGATACGAATTTGTATATCAAATTGGAGCCATCAGAGGTGGCACTAGCAGAAGAGCTCAACCAAGAACCCACAGTCAATCAGCCCATAGATGAAGTTCACCATGAACCAGTGCAAAATAATCAATAGCCCAAACGAAAAAGGAAACTTTCAGATTGGCTAAGAGACTATGTCGTTTAGGAGGGTCCATGGAATTGTTTTGATTGGTTGCATTTGTTTGGATTCCTTTTTGTTGTTTTCTGTTGCGTTGTCAAAATTGGTTATTTTCGATTTTTGCTGTATATTGCTGGATTGTGTTATTTTGGGAGGCATGAAATGAATGGACCACTTTTCTTCTCCCTGACTCTTCTTTCTCTTCTTTTTAATTTTTAAACTTTAAGTTCCCTTCTATGGAGCAAACACTCCCTCGAAATAGTGATAAATTCGATATTGCTCTTGGATTCATAAATTAAGAGCGTATCATTGGTGCTTTTGTTGAGCTCTAAAATTCTTCATGGCAAACTCTAGAATTCTTTTCGCTTTACAAACACTTCAAGCAACTTTTGACGCCAAACTTGATGGACAAGCAATTATCCATCCATCAAACAATCCAACAATTTATTAAATCAGTTGACTCTCATTTTGAGGAGTTACGTACAAAAATTCATGGGTCTCCCAACAAATCCGCTAGTGCCTCCAATCCTTTAAACCATTCATCTTCCACATATGAGGGCATTCTTACTGGTTCTGAGGTTTCTCTAGTACTTTGTTCCATGAAAATGGGCGTGCCCAAATTCGATGGGTTTGACCCCAATGGATGGATTTTTCGAATAGAAGAATTTTTTGACTTCCATGACACACCTAAGATCCTCCGCCTATAGATTGTCTCTTTTCATATGGAGGGTCGCGCTGCCGTATGGTATCAATGGATGAAGAACAATCGCTTGCTCACTACTTGGAAAGAATTTTTAGTTAATCTGCGATATCGTTTTGGTGCTTCTTTGTGTGAGGATCCTCAAGGTGATTTATCCAAATTGAGCCAAACTACCACTATTGCGGATTTCCAATCAGCCTTTGAGGACTTAATAAATAAGGTCACCAGAATTTTTGAACCTCTTTTGATTAGTTTTTTCATTATTGGTCTTAAACCCAACATTCGACTGAGAATTGCTTTTCTCTAGACCGTCTACACTGATGGAGACTTTTGCGTTAGCTCGTGCTTTTGAGGCCAAATATGACGAAGTGAAACAGAGCACACGCTCATGGCCTAAATGACAACAACCTTATTCCTTTTCACATGCTTCTTAAACACAGTCCAAACCCATTTATACATCCTCATCGCCTGCAACTGTTACCACAGCCATCACCCCCGCATCCTCTTCGATTCCCTTATCACAAACCCATAATACCAATAAACCAAACACCTTACCTACATTGTTATCGACACCAGCATTACTAATTCGTCGTTTGTCACCAACCGAATTTCGCAACAAACGCGATAAGGGTTTTGTTACAATTATGAAAAAAATACAACAGCAATCATCGTTGTCGCAGTAAATTCTACTTCTCATGGGCACTAATGATGTAGGAATTGGAAGCCAAAGATAAAGTGGAACCATTAGATTTGGTAGATGATGGTATTACCGATGACATCTCTAACTTAAATGTTGTAGCAGGGCAGGCCAATTCTCGTTCCCTTCGTCTAATTGGCAAAATTGATTCTCACACCTTTAAAGTGCTGATTGATAGCAGTAGCACTCATAATTTCATAAAACCGATAGTTAGCAAACGATGGGGGTTGGCCATTCATCCTACTACCAATTTTCAAGTGTATATTGGCAACGGTGACTTCTTGGTGTGTAAACAATTATGTTCTCAAGTGAACTTAACAATGCAAGGCATGACTTTTATAGTAGACCTTTTAATTTTGCCAATTGAGGGCACAGATGTGGTCTTTAGTATTCAATGGTTACAAAAATTGGGCAAAGTGTCCCATGACTACTCTGCCCTTACCATGGAGTTTTCTTTAAATGGGCAACCAGTGATGTTTCATGGTGACTTGTCTTCTACTACTCTGATTACTTATAATCAATTGCAAGCACTAGTTTAAAGTGATATAGTGATCAGCCTGTGTGCCTTACAACCTGCCCGCCATTGACGCCTTACCTTCATCTTCCAACACAGACACTTCCTCTCTTGAATTTCCTTTTTCCCTTTTCTGATCAATTTCTCAAACTTTTCCAGCAATACAAACACCTATTTCTTCAACCTTCTAGCCTGCCACCACATAGACATACCAAACATAGCTCTTATCAATGTTCGTCCCTACCGCTACCCACACTTTCAGAAATCTGAAATGGAAAAGCTGATCAGGGAAATGTCAGAGCAAGGTATAATTCGACCAAGCTAAAGCCCTTTTTCTTCCCCGGTTCTCTTGGTTAAAAATAAAAAAGATGAAACCTATCGATTTTGTGTTGATTATCGCGCATTAAATGCCGTAACAATCAAAGACAAGTTTCCCTATACCGACAATCGATGAGCTGTTTGATGAACTTGGAGGCGCCACCATTTTTAGCAAATTGGATTTGTGAGCGGGATACCATCAAATTCGTGTCCACAACCGAGACATATACAAAACGGCATTTCGAACACACGAGGGCCATTATGAGTTTCTAGTCATGCTATTTGGGTTGACAAATGCCCCCTCCACTTTTCAAGCCACAATGAATCAGATTTTTGCAGCTCATCTTCAGAAATTTGTGATTTTTTTTTATGATATCTTGGTTTATAGCTCCTTTATGGCCGAACATTTGGTTCACCTTGAGAAAGTATTATCTTGTTTAAATCATCATCAATTTTTTATTAAATTATCCAAATGTTTGTTTTGTCAGGCCATTATTGAGTAACTAGGCCACATTGTTTTAGCGTCGGGAGTACAAGCCGACCCCTAAAAGATTGATGCCATTCTTAACTGGCCAATCCCGTGTTTTATCAAACAGTTGAGGGGCTTTCTCGGCTCACTGGATATTATAGGCGATTCATCTACGGTTATGCTCCCTTGGCAGCCCCACTTACTGATTTGTTGTGCAAGGATGCCTTTCAATGGAATTCGACAGCCACAGATGCCTTTGAAGCCCTTAAACAAGCAATGGTGCAAGCTCCAGTCCTTAAGTTACTGTATTTTGCTTTAGAGTTTGTCATTGAGGCAGACACTTCTAATGTGGGCATAAGAGCAGTACTTACACAGCATAGGACACCCTATTGCATATTTTAGCAAGAAGTTGGTCCCAAATTGAGAGCTTCCTCCACTTACAACAAGGAGTTGGACGGATCATAAGAGTATCAAAGAGCTCCTTTAACAAGTGATTCAAACACCAGACCAGCAGTTTTATCTAAGCAAATTATTGGGTTTCAAAATTCTGAATTGAATACAGACCAGGTCGTACCAATAGCGTTGTTGATGCCCTATCACGTGTCCATGAAACAACTCCTGAGGATAACATCAATACCTCTCCTACTTACCTCTCTTTCAACAACCAACCTTCATTGGAATTGGTACAGTCATTACTTGAGGAGAATACAACACTACCTGATTTGATATCACTTCACCAGTAATTTTTAAAAAGTAAACTTTCCACTGATTTCTCAGTTCAAAACAGATTTCTTCTCCACCGTCAGCATTATTACATTAGTCCTAACTCCTTTCTAAAGGTCGTACTATTGCAAGAGTTTCATTCTACACCACTAGCAGGTCATGTAGGTGTCACTAGAACCTTAATCAGTTTGTCTTCAACATTCTATTGGCCCAAGATGCGCCATAATGTGGAGAAATTTATTCAAGAGTGTCTGATATGCCAATAAACTAAGTATTCAACTCAAGCTCCTACTGGTCTTCTTCAACCATTACCGATACTTAATACGATTTGGGATGAGGTCACTATGGACTTCATTACAGGTCTTCCTTTGTAAAAAGGTTTCTCGGCCATATTGGTTGTTGTCGATCATCTTACAAAATTTGCCCATTTTGGTCCACTATCCTGTCAATTTACTGCCCTTAAGACAGTTGAACTCTTTGTGGACACAGTCATTAAAATACATAGTTTTTTAAGTTTAATTATATTCGATCGAGATCTGGTGTTCTTGATCAATTTTTGGAAGCAATTATTCCTCTTAAGTGGCACAACTCTTCGTCATAGTACGGCGTACCATCCTCAAACGGATGGTCAAACGGAAGTGGTGAATCGAGGATTAGAGCAATATTTACGAGCTTTCACTCACGACAAACCAAGAAAGTGGGTTTCCTTACTTGTTGGGCAGAATTTACCTATAATTCTCACTTCCACAGTGTCTTGAAGATGTCTCATTATCAGGCTTTATTCGGCCGATTGCCTCTAACTATTCCTCATTATACTAAGGGCTCAACTTCAATCCAAGCTTTGGAGGACATTTTCCTTGAACATAATACTCTTCTCCACTCTTTAAAAGATAATTTGAGTCAAGCACGACATCGTATGGCTCAGAAAGCTAATGCACACCGCCGTGAAGCTCACTTTGAAGTAAGGGATAAAGTGCTGGTCAAATTACAGCCATATCGTCAGAACACTATAGCTCCTCATGCCTATCAAAAGTTGGACAAGCGCTACTATGGGCCATTTAGTGTACTTGCTAGAGTGGGTCATGTAGCCAACAAATTAGAGTTGCCCAGTACTTTTAAACTCCACTCAGTATTTCACATCTCTGTTCTTAAACCTTATCATGGCAACAACCCTGCTATTTCACATCCTTTACCAGAGGTGAGTGTAGATAACCATTCTCTTTTGCTGCCAGCTGCCATTTGTGCTACCCGAATAGTGGTGCAACATGGGAAGATAATGCCTCAAGTGTTAGTTCAATAGACCGACAGCTCACCGGAGAATTCGACTTGGGAAAACTTTGATGCCTTTTGTAAACCCTATCCAGCACTTCACCTTTAGGACAAGGTGTGTTTTTGAGATTGAGGGAATGATACGAATTTGTATATCAAATTGGAGCCATCAGAGTGGCACTAAAGCAGAGCTCAACCAAGAACCCACAGTCAATCGGCCCATAGATGAAGTTCACCATGAACTAGTGCAAGATAATCAACGGCCCAAACGAAAAAAGAAACTTCCAGATTGGTTAAGAGACTACGTCGTTTAGGATGGTCCATGGAAGTGTTTTGATTGGCTGCATTTGTTTGGATTCCTTTTTGTTGTTTTCTGTTGCGTTGTTAAAATTGGTTATTTTCGATTTTTGTTATATATTGCTGGATTGTGTTATTTTGGGAGGTATGAAATGAATGGACCACTTTCCTTCTCCCTTACTCCTCTTTCTTTTCTTTTTCATTTTTAAACTTCAAGTTCCCTTCTCTGGAGCAAACACTCGCTCGAAGTAGTGATAAATTCGATATTGCTCTTGGATTCATGAATTAAGAGCATATCAGTTACATATTCAAAAGATCAATCATGATTTATGATGATTGATTATTCACTTTTGGTGGGGACATTTGTACCCTTTAAAACTATTTTGACCACCTATTCTCTGTCAAAAATGTAATTGCCCGTCCAATTTCAGTAGGCGTCCATGACATCGACGTCGCTCAAAATAATGCTTTCTGTGCTGCAATAGATGAAAAATCAACTTTGTTATCAAATTATATATTTTTCTAGCATAACTCTCAAATATATATATATATATATTTCTCTAGCATTGCCGAAGACTCTAGTGAAAGAAGTAATAAAACGAATCGTCTCTGCAGTTTTTTTTTTTCATTTTTAGTAAGTATTTTGACACTATTTTAAATTTCTGATAAAACTTTATTTTAATTGAAATTGTCTAAATAATCAAGATAAAGTATTTTTTATTTTAAAAGAAAATTCAATCTAACACTTAATCTTTTAATAAAAATTTTACAACCATCCCATTTTATAAATTATAGTTATGTTTCAAATTTTTAATTATTTTTAAAAATAAAATTATAAGAGTTTAGAGTTATAGAGATTAAAATTATATAATAAAAATAAAATAATTTATAATTTTATACTTTGTACGAAGTTATAAATAAAAACTTAAAAGAAATATTCTTTTTAGGGTATAGTTTTGTGGCAAGATGTTAATTTTATTCTCAAATTTATATTTTATTAATCAAACTGGGAATATTTTTGGAAAAAATTTCACGAAAGGTGTTGTAAGGATTTTAAGAGGATTTTAAAAGCTGCATTTTTTTAAGTGCTGATATACTCACCGAATGGGATTTCAATTCGGGAACAATGGAAAAAAAATTGATTAAAATTTAAAAAAAGGAAATTTTTTGAATTTTTTGTGACCGGCCAGTTCATGGCTATCCTTTGGGTAGCTTATCATTTTCCATTTTTTAATCTGTAAAGCTTGTTGAACGAACATCAGAGTTCAAAAGTAACAGTGGTACAAATTAATATTCCTAAGATTATTCGTTACTTTGGGTTTCACAAGATATATCCACATTTTCATAGTGAGATATTATTTACCTTTCATTCCAAGTTTATTTCGTTATTAAAAACATCGTAAAGTTTGAAATTTATTTGATTTTACACTAAATGCGTGCAATTTGCATCAATCATTGACACTGAAAAAATAGAATTATCATTAAAAAAATGACAAAATCAAAGCAAACACAAATGATAGTACTAATCATTATGTAAGGATAATTCTATTTTTTTTATAAACGTTTGATACACATTATTAAAATTGATAGAAAATCAAACAAATCAAACTTTTATTATATTTTTTTATGACATGATAATTTTTGGGTCAATCACTAATAATTTCTGTTTATATTAAAAGACATAAGAAGTAGTGGATTTGACATTTTATCTGTTTGCAGTAAAAAAAAGGAAAAAAAAAACAATTACACCATTCCATTATTGTTCTTTTCTCCATTGTTACTCTTCTTTGTTGCTAATCCATTTGTTAACGTTAATCCTCCTCCAATACCATCTTAGTTTCCCCAACCACCTCGTTTTGTTAATCAAGGAGAATTCGGAGAAACGAGTCATTGACTAGGGGTGTGCGTTCACTGGGCTCGAATGGATTTGTGAAAACTCAACTCATTATTGGATTTTTTCAACCCAACTCAACCAAAAACGTATGTGCAACCAAAAAAGTATGTGCAACCAAACTAATCCAACTTTTAAATTATTAAAAAAAAGTTTCAGCCTTAATCAAATAAATATGTGCAACCCAAACCAATCCCACCTTTAAATTATCAGGATGAGTTGATTAGGTTGATGGTTATATTAAAATTTAAAATTAAGAAAATAAGCATAGAAAAGTTTAAAATTTATTTAGTACTTAAAGTCAAATTCAAATAAGAAAAAAAATGCATCAAGTCTCCACCGTAATATATCAATAAACAAAGCAACAAAAGTAAATTTTGCATTAAACATTATGTGGTGTAATGTTTAAATATCTACTAACTTACTTTTAGTAAAAATTGGAGGTATAATTTTTGAATTTTGACTTTAAGAAATTAATTAGAATCTGTGTCGGGTTTAACAAAGGGAGATTGAAGAAAAGTCTCAATTATAAAAGAATAAAAATAATTCAAAAATAGATCTAGCTTTGGGGTTTAACAATTGACAATCTATATTAAATTTTTTATAATTTTTTTGTTCTTGAGTTGGTTGGGTTATGACCCCATTTGATATTGAAGTTAGACAGTTGTAACTTAAAAGTTATAATACTAAAGTGTTTAATAAACACTAACTACTATAACTTGAAAGTTAAATTGATTTGATCAACTACTTTTATGATGAAAAAATTATAATACCTTTATTATACCTACCAACATTATTATTTAAAAATAATATTTACTATTGTTGATGCCGAAAAACGATCTCAACAACTAAATTTGTTTCTTTAGGAGAATTACAACGCAAATCCAAGCTCAAACGTCGGTCTAAACGCAACTTTCTATACCTGCCAACTAGAAACACGGTTAGGATATGCTGGTGGGGTTTCGACATAGACTCCACGATGCTTAAGTTAGAAATTGTGTATAAGAGAAAGACAAACGAGAAGGAAGAATTGTGAAAAGTGAAAATCAAGGAACTTTTCGGGTAGAGAAGCTAAAAATCTTGTAGGGAATGTTAAGGCATTTAGGTGGGTGACTTGTAGAATTTTTGGTTCATTTTGCTAACCCTTTTCTCTAATGCCCTCTTCAACTTAAATAGGCTCTTGAATGTGGGCGGTTACCATCTTAACTTCCACCCACTTTCTTTAGCAGTTGCACATAATTATCAATTGGAGGTGGTTTAAATAAATTGTAGAATACAACTTTCCTACAAATTAGGCCACGTTATCTTAACCAATAGCTTTCCATGTCAAGCTAATTCTTGGGTTGGACAAATAAATTTTGAGGTCGGACTTCTTCACTTCCAGGTCGGATAGATGATTTTCCCGGTCACTCATGTAGGTTTAAGGTTGTATTCTTAAACCAGATCATTCACATAAATCTCAAGTCGTACTTGTAAACCAGGTTGCCAACATAGGCTCTAGGTTATACTTCAGAGGCTAGCTCGACCATAATGAGTTATAAGTAGATTAGGGTCAACTATATTTCTAAACATTACTAGAAAAACTAAACCTAAACAATGCTGACTCTTTCTAGAGGTTAACAGAAAAATCCAACCCGAACACCAGTCCCCTAGTTTTCAATACTGTAAAGATATGAACGGTATTGGAAACTGAAACAACGAATAAGGCACAATATGGTCTCCAGCAGAACAAAGCCAATGTGAAGCAGAACCAGGATAATGCTAAGTTAAATAGGCTTAAAAGTAAGAATTTGGCAAGAATAATAATAAAAATAAAAAAGAAAAAGAAAAAAATAATAAAAAAAAGTGAGACCATAGAGAAAAAGCATAAGCACGTGACTTAAAGGTAAATTGGAAACATACATTTTGTCTTTTCTCAATACCTTTTGGCCTTTGTTTCATTTGGGCTCTCGTTTCGTCCCCATCCTCCACACTTTGTCACAATAAAAGTGAAATATTGAGCTGCCGCCATCCTACGATCTTTGTGCAAATCGAGCAACTATTCTACTGAGCCATAACCAAGCCTGTTGGTGAGTACCTCGCGCGCCATCTTCTCTTTCTTGTTTTTTTTGTTTTTTTAATAAATACCATATCTATATATGTGTGTATTGAAACCAAACGTCTCTTTTTTAAAAAAAAATAAAATTCGCCTCTTTTTGTTTTTGTCACAACCCAACTCCTTCTTCTCTTTACTACGCTTCTCCTCTTTTTTTTTGTGTTCTCTCTCTCTATTTGTTATTATCAAAACTCGAACTTCTTCTTCTCTTTGTTGCCTTTCTCTTTTCTTTCTCTCTCTTTTTTTTAACTACTCTCAGCTAATGTTGCATTTAATTGATGTGGAACCAATGTTGAATGAAGTTACTGCTGTTGACCATCAGCAAAACTCGAATCCATTCTAGTTGAAGGAAATTCGGTGAGTTGTCTCATCCCAAGCGCATTTGCTTATTGTTGTGTTTTGTATTGTGTTGGGTGTGGTGTTGACTATGAAAGATTGCTTGTAATTTGTTGTTTGCATACTGGGTGTTAATATTGATTGGAAATGAGGTTAGTTAAATGTAATATTAAGCAGTAATGGAATTAAGGAGTGAAGATGGGTCACTTTGTAGCGACTCGCAAAATGCAAATAAGGAGTTATTGGATGGGCTCAGTGATATTGCATCAGGTAGTATATACTAATGGAAAAGTTAGGGAAGATAATGTAGAATTAAATTGTAATACAACTGAAAATAAGTCTAAGAAAACAAGACGCGGAAATGAAGTGAATGAGGAATCCAATTGTGCACAATTTGAAGATGAAGGAGATGAACATAAAGAGTACTGGCATGAACAGACTAAATTTTGATACAACAGAGAAAGAGATTGAAGAGTTGAGGAAGAAATATTTGATCCGAGATGATATTACACTTAGGTTATTGGACGAAGATGAGGTGACAAGCAAATTGGGTAATAGAGAGACTGTGATTTATTTGGAAATGTTTGAACTTGGTTTTAGGTTTTCCATTCAACCTTACTTTGCTTGAATGTTGGTGACAGTGGGTTTGAGTCCAGGTTAGCTTGACCCAAATGGCTGGAGGGTTTTAGGTGGTATGTATATTGTATGGCCTGAGCAGAACAGAATCGAGCCTTGTTTTAAGGTGTTTACTCACTTATATTTTTGTAATGAATGTGGGATCAATCATAAATGATGATACTATTTTATGTCAAAATCAAAGAGTAGAAGAATAGTACTTGACTTTCTAAGCTCATGTAAATGTTGGAAAAACAAATATTTTATGGCGGGTGGAAATTGGGGTAGGGATGTAGAGCTGACCAAGGGTTGGTTTAAAGTTCCCACTCATTTTAGTAGACCAAGTAATGCGAGTTTTGTTCAGGTTGAGGTCAAAATAAGGATACAATCTAACATATGTTTTTACTGCAGTGACTTGGAAGAATAAAGTTGATATAAGTGATAAGCTAAATGCTAGAGTTGAGAAAAGATTACTAAATGCTGAGGATTGGAAGTTCTTGTTGACACCTAAGAGATTGTTGAGCACCAACCTCATTTCCAGTCTACCACATAACATCAAGAAAAATAAAACAAAGAGAACAAAAGGTAAAATTTTACCAAGTGGTTACCCTTGTTGTCGTACACCAAAGATTCACTAATTTTAGTGTGGTTGTTATTGTTGTAGAAAACATATCTACCGCCAAGTGTACCCCTGCATAAATCGCAAAAGCTTTAATAGAGGAGTTATCGGATGAGGAAGGTGAACCACATAGTAAGAAACCATGGTGGGCATCACAAAAAAACAAGGCTGATGAGAAAAAAGAAAAATAGCCCGATGTTTTAACTCGCAACGTGCTACCTCATAGCAAAATTGACTGAGCTAGTGACTCTCGTCCCTTGCGCATTTTACTACCTACCCCTTCCCTGATATGTCCAAAAGGAAGCCTGCTTGAAAGCAGTGACATCATAGAGTCAAAGTAAGGAAGAGCGGAGGACTCATTACCCATGGTGAACTTAGCTGCTTGATTTGTGAGCCAGGATACCCTTGAGAATTTTTCCCACTTGTCAGCTACTCATGCTCTTGAAGCGCTTGCTCAAAACCAAGCTGAGGTGGGTATTAATTCACAACTTTATTTCTTTAATGTATGTTTATACTTTTCATCTTAACCGTCATGCTTTCTTTTCCAACAATCCTTGATCATGGCTGCGCATATCGAGATGTTTGCAAAGTCATTGAAAGACCATGCGAAAATAGAAGAACTCGAGGGCGCTTTGATGAAAGCCAACCTCATGCACGAAAAGACAGCAAGCGAGCAAGATCGGCTCAAGCGTGACCTCAATGCTCGCAACGATGAAAATACTTGCTTGGCAGAAGACTTGGTAGTCGAAAAGAAATTTAATGCAAGCAAGGACTCAAAGATTGTTGATCTTAGCTATAAGTTGGAAAATGTTAAGTCTGATGTTAATCAACGCATTCGACTGGAGAAAAGGCAATTGAAGACGGATGTCATACAGACATGCATCGAATTGTTCCAAGAGAAACACTCGGACATGGACTTTTAATGGATGTTGACTGCTTATGCGAGCAAAGAAAAGGCTAAGAAGAAGTCATCGGGTACGAATCAAGAAGCAAATCGAGTTCTTCAGGGTGATGAGATCAGAGTTGAGGATGAGACATTTTTAATGAGCATAGTTGTTGAAGACGAGGAGAGTGCTTCCTAAGTAGATTTGAAAAGTTTCTGTAAAGCATGCCTTTTTGTAGTATTACGAACTTATAACTCTTGTTCAGCTTTCATTTTGTTTTTGTATTTGGATAATCGTTACGTAGCCTGCACGCTAATTTTTAACAAAGCCAATGCCAACCACAACAAGACTAAAGATGTTTAGGCTATTACTAATTGTAACTAAGTTGGAAAGTCGACCTTAAAAAGCTCAAAGCTGGCATCATCATAGATTCTTACAAAGTTAAAATGTCGACCTCAACCGTAGATCCTACAAAGATAAAATGTCAACCTTAACCATAGATCTTGCAAGACTAAAATGTCAGCCTCAAGAGCTCACAAAACTAAAATGTCAGCCTCAACTGTGGATCTCAAAAAGTTTAAATGTCCACCTCAACCGCAGACTTTATAAAGCTAAAGTGCCGACCTCGACCATAGATCTTACCAAGCTAAAATGTCGACCTCAACCGTAGACCTTACAAATCTAAAGTGTCTACCTCAATAGTAGACCTCACAAAACTAAACTGTCGACTTCAATCATAGAGCTCACAAAGCAAAAGTATCAACCTCTACCATAGATCTTACCAAGCTAAAATGTCGACCTCAACCGTAGGCCTTAGAAATCTAAAGTGTCAACCTCAATCGTAGACCTCACAAAACTAAACTGTCGACCTCAATCGTAGAGCTCACAAGGCAAAAGTGTCAACCTCGACCATAAATCTTACCAAGCTAAAATGTCGACCTCAACCGTAGGCCTTACAAATTTAAAGTGTCGAACCTCAATCGTAGACCTCACAAAATTAAACTATTGACCTCAATCGTAAAGCTTACAAAGCAAAAGTGTCAACCTCGACCATAGATCTTACCAAGCTAAAATGTCGACCTCAACCGTAGACCTTACAAATCTAAAGTGTCGACTTGAATCGTAGACCTCACAAAACTAAATTGTTGACCTCAATTGTAGATCTTACAAAACTAAAATGTCGACCTCAGTTGTAGATCCTACCAAACTAAAATGTCGACCTCAACATAAAATTTCAACTTCAACATAATTATAACAATTCGTCAACGTAAATGAGGCGAGGATGACTACAAAATAACCAATGTCTATCTGACTAAGGTTGGAGCAAATAATTTAGATGAGACTATCAAATGATTAAATTAGATTAGGCATTGATAGGGCTAAAATTCAGCTTCTTACTTTAATTGTGGTAAGTTCAGGTCAACCTACTTTCGTTGGACCTCAATAATGTCCAACTATAAACTTTAATTTTTACACGGGAGGATGATTATTCACGTAAGACCTCTCCGAATATCGATATCAATCTCAAATAAGATCATATGATTTTTTATGTAGGACCTCAATAAGGCCTGAATGTAAATCTCAATCTCCAATAAGATCGGATAGTTATTCACGTAGGACCTTAATAAGGCCTAAATGTTTATCTTAATCTCAATAAGATTGGATAAGTTTTCATGTTGGACTTCAAGGAGACCAAAAGTCAATCTCAGTCTCAACAAAATTGGATAAATTATTCACGTCGAACCTCAATAAGGCCAAGAGTTGATCTCAATCTCAACAAAATTGGATAATTTTTTCACGTTGGTCCTAAATAAGGCCAAGAGTTGATCTCAATCTCAACAAGATTGGATAACTTTTTCATGTTGAACCTCAACAAGGCCAAGAGTTAATCTCAATCTCAACAAGATTGGATAACTTTTTACGTTGGACCTCAATAAAGTCAAGAGCCGATCTCAATGTAACACCCCAAAAATTACCCATTAGAATACAAGGGTAAAATTAAAATGAAACCTCACATCATTTATTCTTATTAATAAATCTCAAGATAGACAATCATTATTTATACTCCAACTGAATCCTTACATAAAACATTTGAAATAAAGTCTCCAAAGAAAAGTCTCTAATCCAAAATAAAAGTTTAGCCAAATTTAATCTTTAAAGCAACTCCAAAGATCCACTAAGAAAATTCTCCATCGAAAAATCCAAGCCACATCTCTAATCAATCTGCAAAATATTGGAGATGAGAGGTAAGTCGTCAACTCGGTAAGTAAATCCATGCTCAATATTTAAAAACCTTTGTCATTAAACCTTTAAACATTTTACAACATCTTATAATAACATCTTCATTTAGCATAAGGGGTGAATTTATGTAAAAGTATTAAAAACACTAAACCATTCATAAAAACATTAAAATATAAACATTGGTAGCTCATGCCTCGTAGTCATCATCATTCATCATTCATCATTCAGGGTACTATACCCCGCATTGTTCATAATATCCTTGTGCACAAGATCATCATCATACCAATTAGCTGGCCATAGTAGTACATAACATTATAACATTAGTATATTATACATTACTACGGACTATGAGCCAAGACATTTTTAAATCCACCTTACATCCTTTCATAAATAGTAGTTAAAGTTTCTTAAAACATTTAAGAACTTTTTTTTGACATTTAATTCTTTTAGAAAATTCTTTAAGAAAACATTTTGTTTAAGAAAATTCATTTTAAAATACATTTTAATAAATTCATTTAGAAGTGTTTTTATTTTACAAAATTCATTTAAATATTTTAGAAATCAGTTTTGTAAAAATTTTCATTTAGACATAATTCTTATAACATAAAATTCATTTATTATAAAGCACATCATGCATGAATCTACTTACCTTGATCCGCAATAATCAACTCAATACCTTAAGAACAAACCAACGAGCTCACCCACGTCCTATGATCATCATAAAAATATTATTATCAATATCATCTCTAACCTTAAATATAATCCCAATCATCCTTAAATAATTGGCACTTATACTAGCTCAAAACTTATACATATTCCAGACTTAAACATGAGTATCCTGCACATGCTGATTTTTAATAACCTATACACATGTCGGAAAACCATGAAACTTTACAGAGGCACTGTTAACATGCATAGCATTGCGTACAATATTTTTTAAAATCAACACAACTCAAAATCAAGTTAGAATATTGACATTTCACCAAAGTAACAAAATTGTCAAGCATTGACCAAGTCAGACCTTTATCACTTAGGAAATTCATCAAATATTCTTTAGTACTCGAAATAATCTGTTTCTTTTTTCCTAAGACATATCCAGAAAGCATGTAATTGAAACTCATAATTTTTGGATGCCTAAAACTATTTTAAAAGTGTTTTATTTCTGAGAACATCTAACTTGTCTAGAAAATTCCAGATTTGAAAACAGAATTTCAAAAATTCATATCGTCTTTTTAAATGCACCAAAATCGCGATTCCAGATTTTAAAGACAGAGGAAAGACTGAAATTTTATTATAAAACCCTAAAATGACATGTAATAGCCATAAATTAGCCCAAATGGTTACACATTTCAGCTTCGGTAATTTCTGGAAAAACAGTTTCCAGATCTACAGCAGCCGCATGTTACGATTTTTAATAATTTAACCATAAAGAATAAAACTATGAAATTAAACATGCAAGCATCGGAGACATAGATCTGTTGATACAAAAATCGCCAAAATTTTTAAGGATGTGTAATCTTATAGAAAAATTTCCAGAAGTGAGAACTGCTGCTGAAAATCAGAATTTTCCAGTACCAGTAACCCAACTTTGAAAAACCATAACAATTTGCTTACTTAGAGGATTTCAACACAAGACCTATGAATTGAAAGCTTAGGATGTCTAGTTTTATGATTTATAAACGTATTCATGTGATTCTAAATAAAGAAAATGATTTCAAGTAAAGAATAATAACTGTTCATATCATCACAACATTACAAACACAAATATATTATCTAGATCATACCATAAGTAATTAAACGAAAACAACTAATAAAAATAAATCATATAAGTCAAAGAAATACTTAATACTTTAAGGCAAATACGAAGCAAAGAAATTATAAAACTTTCTTTTTCTTCTCTAAAGGCTTATATTTCTTTCTTTTTTTTCTAAGGTTTATAACGGCGTAGAAAATAAAAGACGGCTTCCTCTTAACAAGATGGCTTTCGATTAAATACTTGGTAATTAATAAATAGTTTTTTATAAAAAAATAATAACTTACATTACTTATTTAAAGCAATTTGATAAATTTTACTCACACACAAAAACTCAATAATAACTATCCTACTCAATTTAATAAGGGTAAACGAGGAAAAATAAATAAATAAATAAAAGTGGGCGTTACACTCAATCTCAACAAGATTGGATAAATTTTTCACGTTGGACCTCAATAAGGCCAAAATGACAACCTCAATCTCAATAAGACCGGGTTGCAATTCATTTAAGAACTCAATAAGGCTCAAATCTTGATCCTGATCTCAAATAAGACCAATCACAAGTATACAAGTTAAAAAATAAAGTTGCACTTCTGAATAACCTCACTGATATTAAGATAATATAAATTACAGAATTGAACACAAACATGCTGAAATAACAAAGAAATAAACTTTCCTAGCATATTGAAAAAAAAACAAATAAGAACATCATTAATAAAATTGGCCTATTGATAGCATTTTCGCAGGTGCTATGCATTCCATGCTTTGCCAACGACTCTGCCATCCAGATGACTTAACTTATATGTGCCATTTCCAAATGAGTGTAGTACTTTGTATGGTCCTTCCCAACTTGACCCCAAAACTCCATCAGCTGGCTTTTTGGTTGACTGGTTGACTTTCCGGAGTACCAGGTCCCCCTCCTAAAATTGTCGTAGCCGAACATTCTTATTGTAGAACTTAGCCACTTTTTACTGGTAAATTGCTACCCGACCTCTTGCCGCCTCTCTCATCTCATCAAGCAAATCTAAATCCAACAACATTTGTTCCCTGTTCACTATCTCATCATAATATTTTGTGCAGTGTGTCTACATGCCGACCTCAATTGGAATTACCGTCTCATGTTCGAAAGCAAGCGAGAATTGAAGTCCTCACGGTCGTTCTATAAGCCCACAACACTCCTGGAAGCTCATCCACCCAAGCGCCCTTCTTCTCACCTAACTATTTCTTTAACAACTGCTTTATAGTTTTGTTCGTTGCTTCTACTTGTCCATTTGATTTTGGATGAGCAGGTGAGCTGAATCGAAGCTCGATACCGAGTTGAACACAAAACTTCTTGAAGTTCTCATTATTGAACTTGATCCCATTATCGGTGATAATAGCTTGCGGTAGGCCATATTTGCAAATCACATTCCTCTATATGAAATATGTTGTTTATTTCTCAATTATCTTTTGAAGCGGTTTAACTTCAATCCACTTAGTAAAATAATCAATTGCTACCACCGCGTATTTCATTTGGCCTCTCTCGATCGGCATATGTCTGATAAGATCTACCTCCTATTGTGCAAATGACCAAGTGCTCCTCATTGTTATCATGTTTTCTGGTGGTTGTCTTGTAATTACAGTAAACTTTTGGCATTCATCACATCTCCGAACTAACTCCCGTGCATCTTCATGCATGGTCTGCCAAAAATAACCTTGCCTTATTATTTTATAGGCCAATACCCTACCTCCGCCAAATTCCCTCGTACACCTCTCTCATCACAGAGTTGGCATCAGCCGAGCCCAAACACCGCAGGTAAGATAAAGTATAACCTCTTCTATAAAGCACACATTCGATAATGGAGTACCGTGTTGCCTGGCATCGCACCCTTCTTGCCTTTGCTTTATCTTGAGGTTATTCCCTAAATTCAATGTACCTCATGATAGGCACCATCCAGCTCTTCTCATCTTCAACCGTACAAACTTCCACCTCGAGATCAGTTATACACAACTTTGAAACTAATTCCAATGGGATTCATCGTGGGAACTTTGGGCATTCCGTAGTTGCCAGTTTTGTTATATAATTTGCTCGATAATTCTCTCCCCTCGGAACATGCTCTAATGTAACTTGATCAAAATTACCCCATGGCTGCAGTGCCTTGCTCAAATACTTAGACATGTTCTCACTCTTGGCTTGAAATGTCTCATTCAGTTGGTTCACTACCAATTGTGAGTCACTCATCACTTTCAAATGCCGAACCCTCAATGCTCTGATTAATTTTAGACCTGCAATGAGAGCTTTGTATTCTGCTTCATTGTTTGTAGGATGGAATTCACACTTGAGAACATAGCATACTTCTTCTTGGTCGGGCGAAACAAGAATAATTCCCCCACCTGACCCATCTGGGTTTGCAGCTTCATCTACATTAAACTCCCATACATAATTCTTATTCTCTGCCTCTTTAATCTTCTGCTCGGCATCCATCTCTTCACTCCCTTCACTGCAATCATTAATGAAGTAACTAGAGATTAAGCTTTAATTGCCAGCATACCTGGTTCCTATAGAACAGAGTATTGTAAAACTCTCTAGATTTTTCAATTTTGTGGGAATTTTACTTTGGAGCATATGACTGCTTTCTTGTGTTAAAGCAACAGTTTTAAACTCTCACAACCTTCTTTTTCGTGCCAAGATATCTTTTAGAAATTTCAAATAATTTGGCATTTGCTCCAAGGCTTCCACAAAAGGTATATTTATGTGCAGTTGCTTCAGCACTTCCAGGAATTTGTTGAACTGCTTGTCTTGTTTTTGTTTCTGGAACCTTTGTGGGAAAGGTGGTGGATGTCTAAACTACTGGTTAGATTAAGAAAGTACAAAACTTTATTTGTTTAGGTTAGTGTAGGTTGTGATTACTGGTGTTGCAACTTCTTTGTTAGCATGTTCTGGTTGAATTTCTTCTGCAGTTGTTGTAGCTTGGCCCATGTAATCTGTATCTTGATGAGGAGTTTGTTGTAACAGGCTTCTCTTTTGAGTTGGTTTTTGTGCTGAATTACATTCTATCCTATTTTTTGTCACCTCAATTAGAATACTAACATTCTTTCTTGATCTCAAACTAATTACTTTGCAGTGTTCTTTGCTCTCTCTCCTAGGATCTTCTGTATTGCTAGGTATGCTTCCTTAAGTTCTGATGTTCATTGTTGTGATTAGTTGTCCCATTTGATTCGCCAGATTTCTCAATGATACAGCTTGACTCTGCACAATTACTTCATTATTTGAAATATACTCCTTAATCAGTGTTTCCAATGAAGTGATTGGATCCTGACTAATTTGCTTTTACCTTTGACTCTGCTAATGAAACCCAAGTGGCTGTGTGTTTCTATTTTGTCCATTGAATGCTGAAGCATTTCGGTTTTGATTGCTCCATGAACAATTTGGGTGTTGCTTCCAGTCAGGGTTGTAAGTATTTGAATATGAGTTGTTCTGAGGTTGTCGATTGAAATTATCCACATAGTTTACTGAAGCTGGACTCCCTAAACAGTTATCAAAGTCATGTTCCTCACCACAGTATACATAAGAAAGTGCAGTAACTTGCTTTACTTTTGTTGGAGCAGATGTCATGGCTTTTACCATATTAGTCAATGAAGTAACGTATGCTGATAAGGTTGTAATTGCATCAATGTTATGTACCCCTGCTGATACTCTTGCTGCTGGTTGCCTGGCTGAAGGCCACTGGTAATTATTATTGGCAATTCTTTCCAAAATTTCATAAGTTTTAGTGTAGGATTTGGACAACAGGGCTCCATTTGCTGAAGCATCCATCATTAACCTTGTACTTGAATTCAACCCATTATAGAAAGTTTCCAATTGTATGCAACAAGGAATACCATGATAGGGACACCTTCTGAGTAATTTCTTAAATCTTTCCAAGCCTCATACAAACTCTCATCTTCCAGTTGATGGAATGAAGTAATCTCATTCCACAACTTTGCATTTTTTGTTGGTGGAAAATATTTCATTAGGAATTTATCAGCCAATTCATTCCATGTAGTGATGGAATCAGATGATAATGAATTTAACCATGCTCTTGCTCAATCTCTTAAGGAATAAGGAAAGAGCCTTAGCCTTAAGGCATCTTATGTTGCTCCAGCAATCTTGAAAGCATCACTTATTTTTAAGAACAATTTTAGATGAAGATGAGGATCTTCATTTGGCAATCCGTTGAATTGCCCAACTGTTTGCAACATTTGAAACATCACTGGTTTTATCTCAAAATTTGCAGCGTTTATTTCAAGTCTGATAATGCCAGGATGTACAACTTGAGGAGTTAGCACAGCATAATCTCTTATGGCTCTGTCTCTGTCATCAGCTATGTAAATAATATTATTGTTGCCGGGCTATCTCCCATTAGCATGTTCATTTTGTTCTTCTTGAAAGTTGACTAGTTGTAAGGGTCCATGAGTATTTAAATTTTCCTTATCTTGCAAATTATTCATGTCTGAAACAGTCTTTGAATTTCTTTGTTCTCTTCGCAATCTCCTGACAGTTCTTTCAATCTCAGGATCGAATTAGATTAACACAGATCTATCCTTGTGCATGCACGTACTGATTTGCCAATCAATAGAAAGAATCAAGTCAAATTTGGAGCTATCACAATTCACTTCACACTTCAAAAAAAATAAAAATCAATCCCCGGCAACGGCGCCAAAAACTTGTTGGTAAATTTTATAAGCAATATCTCTCAATGTCAATGTGCAAGTATACACAACAAGTAATAAAGTAATAAGTACTCAAGATCGTCTTCACAGGGATTGATGTTACTTAAAATGCTAAAGCACTCGTAATAACGCAACTCAACTTGCAACCAAAACAAACAATTGTCAATTAATTTCTATTGTAATCAATAATTGAAATAAGAACTAATAAGACACTACTGTAACGAAATAACCTAAGTTGAATGTGTTTAAGATTCAGTTGATAATATAGTAGTTGAATGATCAAACTCTCCTAATGGGGTGACTATTGTTTACCGAATTAGCACTAGTTGTTACAATAAGTGCTGCAGCAATGGGTAGAATTAATCTGCATCTGCAGCTATCACATGTTGGAAATCTCATACATTTAAATCTACTAACAATGACCAGTTGTTCATATATTTATGGTACGGCATAATAATCTTTAATCTTTTTACCCTACAAGGTGAACACTTATGTCTAGAGTGTCATAAATCTTAACTTCAAGTATTGCCCTTATAGGATTTAAGATAACCTAATCTAGGAAACTCGACTTAAGATCAAGTAATACTCTAATAATGTCCGCTAAGACATACCCTTTTGTTGCTCTATCTTAACTGCAACTATTAAATGAGTGGTTAACCAAAATAACAGTATATTCATAAAACTACTAGAGTATAGTGCTACAGCAGTACTATAACAACATATAAGAACAGTCAAGAACCCATTGGATTATTTGTCACTCAACTACAAATAACTTTAGTTCATAATCTGAATGAGAAAAGTAAACATAAACATATTGGTCTCGGAATACATTAAATCAACTAAAGGAAGAAGATAAATATATGTTGAGCACAATGAAAATCAAAGTCAAGTAATTCTGCCCGATTGTCCAAAGTTGCCGAAGCAGCCCTTCTTCAATTCTGATCTTCTTCTCTTTCCTTCCTTCTAATTGTTCTAATGATAATTCCTTGCTGCCTTTCTATGTGGTGCACTTTTCTTTTTATATTGCAAACTAGGTTAAAATCAAAGCCCGTGAGCGTGTCTGTGTTTAAATTATGAAACATTCATATCGCGATTCTATGGCTGACTCACGCCTAAGTTTTCTCCCGCATTGCTCCCAGATTGCTACAGTACTGGTTGCTTTAACAGCGGCCACAACACTGCTTTATCCCCGATTGTGCTTGACTTCTTTTGTGGTCATCTTCCTTCCTCCTCTTGTTCTTCTAATGCCTCAATATCCTCTTATGAATTTAAAACTTGTTTTTAGCACAAATTACTATGATTCAAGCAAAACTTATTAAGACTCAACTAAAATGAATATTTATGCAAAAAGTAATCAAAATGTAATGAAAACACCTTATTTGTTCTCTAAGTGACCTTAATTCAAGTTTAGAATTGATGTAATAACTCTCATTTCCTAGAGTTACGACCCTTCAACTCTCATTTCCTAGAGTTATGACCCTTCTAGCAGAGCAATCAGAAGATGAAGTTCTATGGCATTATGACAAAATAGGAGACTACTCGGTCAAGAGTGGGTACCAACAAGCCCTGAGAATGAAATTTCCAGAGTCCTCTAACAGTTCAGAGAACACCACTCAGTATTGGAGTACACTCTGGTCACTGGAATTGCCTGAGAAAATTAAAAAAAAAATTATGTGGAGTGCCTCAAATAACTTGCTCCCATCAGTGGAAAACCTATGGAAAAGGAAAGTAGTGCAGGAGCTAACTTGTCAAAGATGTAGAAGGAACATAGAGTCTATCAGCCACGCTCTTTTGGAGTGCAAGGCAACGAGAAATATTTGGCTCCATTCCCCTTATACGGTCCTAAGCTCTGAAGCTCATTCCCAGGACATCTTCAGCATTCTTCAAAGAATGGCCAAGAAGTTAAAGAAAGCAAATTTAGAATTAATGGTAGTCTTCTATCGGCCAACATGGTTTTCTAGGAACAAATTGATTTTCGAAGGCAGGGAGATTGATCCAATTATCTAAACTGCTAAGGCGGAATCTGTTTTGGCAGCTTTTCAAAGAGTAAGGAATACCGAGCCAGCTCACATTGCCCACTCCAGAGGAGAGAATCAGCAAGAGTGGCTCCCTCCCCCTAAAAATGTTTTCAAAATTAATGTGGATGCTGCCATTAACTCTAAGAACCAGAGTGCAGGCGTGGGAGCAGTGATTAGAGACTTTAATGGTAAGATAGTTGCAGCTGGTATTAATCAGAACTATCTTAAGGAATCAGTTGCCTTGGCCAAAGCAGAGTTGTGCAATGCGGGCTTCAGTTGGCAAGAAAAGCATAATTAACCTCCTTGATCATTGAGTCAGATTGCTTAGAGGTGGTCCAGCTAGTGAACAACACCAAGGGCAGCAGAACAGAACTTTTTTGGACAATCCTGAAGATCCGAAATCAGTTGAAGAAATTTTAGAAAGTTTTGGTCAATCACACTCTAAGACATTGTAATGCTTATGCCCACTTCTTAGCTAAGATAGCTTTGGAGAAAAACTCGTAATGTATGTGGCTGGACAATACTCCAGCTGAAATTCAAATTGTACTTAAGGTGTTGTGATTTATGAAAGGCTTACTTTGTTTTAAAAAAAAAACTCTTATTATTGTTGTGGCGTCGTTCAGCACCACATCTCTATCTTATGAAATAATTATCACACACACAACTTTCGATTCTGCCCTTATTGCAACAGTTATTCGATATTTTATTACTTGTTGGAAACTTTTACGAATCCAACTATTGGTGAGTCGGGTTCTTTGGTGAGAGTCTTCAAGTCAAAAGCAATCCAACATCTCGAGACACTCGTATCATAGAAATAGCCCACACATCTGCAATTCGAACTACATCTTTTGCCACAATCTTCAATTGTTATGTCTCCAATTCCATCATAAAAATTATACGTGCACATATAATGTCTAACACTTTCAAGCTTATAATAGTGGAAATGTTTTGTCCCACAAAAATTTGCTTGCGCAGGCTCACACTTATTGCTCCAACCAATCAGACCTTTTTCTGTAGGGCAAGCAACGCATTGATTGTCTTCACACACCCCCAGTTTACCGCATCTCTCTGGCATCTGGCACTCACTGTCCCAATTTCTTGCATTACTACCTCTGAAGTCTTTACCAAAGAGAGTAAATCTTTCTTCCTCAGGAAGCCAATCAACCTCTTGGGAGTAAGTAAATACCCTCAGATTTCCATCTATGCCTAGCCGAAGAAATGATGTTGTGCTGTCGTATTTTGGCCTGTCAAAAATGAAACCGTTATCGCCTGAAGAATCTACTAGCGTCAGCTCATGCATTTTTCCAGGGGAAGATTTGAGCGTTAAACTCTTTAGCCCATTATACGAAATTGGAAACGTGTAGTATAAAATAGGTCTGGGGAGCACTGCTGCTTTTGTAATAAAATGCCAATTTTTTGGGCTCCATCACGAAGCTGTGAGGGCCGTCCACGTTTTCTTTAACAGAGAGTCGGCTGACGAGTTTTGTGACCCGACCGACGCGAAGAGATTGACCCACCAAGAGAGAATCAGTTGGATGGTCAAAACTCTGCCAGATAAAGTTACCCTTTGAGTCACGAAGCACCATGTTGCCATTTGGAAGCAACTCGAACCCCACGACACCTTTGTTGGCTGTGTTGCTTTGCCAAACGACAGTGCCGTCGGCTTCGACCAGGACAAGATTTCCGTCGGTTCCCAAAGAGAACACGGCATTTTCGCGAACCGGTTTGCCCCGGTTGGCGTCCCATACCCAACGGAAAACCGGTTCTTGCTTTTTGATACCCAAACGGAGAGCAAGGGTGAAAGCATTTGGTGTTGTGTTGTAAAAGCCCAGCTGGAAAGGATCATTGTAAATGCCTGACATTCTGTAATTTGCATTGTATTCATTGAAGTATTCCCCTAATCCTCCTTCATTCACGAACTTAAATGTTTCATTGGCAGGAACTTGAGCATTAGCTATGGCGAAAACAAGTGATAAGAGGAAGAAGAAGGAGACTAATGCTGAGGAAGAAGACATTTTGATTGCTTAATTGGAGATGAATATCGATCGCTGAGGCAGCTCAGTATAAATAATGGCTAAACAGAGGCAAGTTGCATGTTAAATAATTGTTACTTCTTAACTATGAATCTACCCTTTCACATTAGACTAGTTTGTTATGGATCTACATAACCGTACGATATATCGTTTTCAAGAATTTCTCTTTTATGCACGTTGATTTGATCTGGATTCAAGAATTTCCTTTTTATGAACCCACAAATTTTTTATACTTCAAGCACGTGAGATTGCAGTCTTAATTGTGTTGTGAGAAAGGAAGAAGAAGAAATTTTAATTATGACTGTATTTAGCCTTGATTAAATTCTTCAGATGTTATTACTGTCGGGAATTACGAGCTTGAATTTTCATTTACTTATTTGATTAAGGTTACATCTCAAATATTATTCTTAACCATTCACTTAAATAATGAGCATATGTGTCGCACACCAAGAAGCTAATGAGTTTTTATAAAATGATAAGAAAAAGTATTGAAGGTGACACAACAACAAAAACAACTACG
The DNA here is from genome assembly GCA_018350135.1 of Citrus trifoliata. Lineage (NCBI taxonomy): Eukaryota > Viridiplantae > Streptophyta > Magnoliopsida > Sapindales > Rutaceae > Citrus > Citrus trifoliata. Next base: position 11,733,758 of record CM031386.1, on the reverse strand, counting down.
CATTAGTACTAAATTATACTTATAATGAAAAATTACTGTCAAAATTTTCTCAAAATCTCACGAGTATTAAGTTTTAAACTCCCTTTCAGTTTTTTGAAACGTTGTGTCAGAATATGAGTTTTAAAAAAAAAAGTATCGGCACGGATGTATGGGAAAGGGAAAGTCTCGGTAATTTCTTAATTGGAATATTATTTAATATTCTCCATCCCCGATGTGAAAATGGCGTTACTGTTGTTATTTCTATACATAAAGTTCCCTTCCATGCTGGCAAAATAAATATTAAAATAGGAAAAAATTTCGTTTAATTTTTATATTTTGATATTAGTACTTACTTGATTTCTGTATTATTTAAAATACCTTAAAAAATTCATATCATTAAACTATTGATATTTTACCGTTATTTTTTATTTCTTTTAATTTATTTTTATAATATTACTCTCTTACAATAACATTTTTTTAGATATTAACAAAAAGAAAAAATTTAAATTATTAATTTAACCCTAAAAATAAAATAAAACAAACATATATATATTAATTTTGTAGAAGCTCGAGTATATCTAAAAAAATTAAATTACCGATTTTTTGAATAAATAAAAAATTAATACATTAACTCCTCAAAAAGTGTTCTACAAAAATTAATATATGTTCTTTTTTAATTTTTTTAAGATTAATTGGTAATTTAATTTTTTATTAATGTCCAAAAAATAAATATTATTGTAAGAGAATAATATTATAAAAATAAGTCTAAAGAAACTAAAAATAATGATATAAATGTTAATAATTTAACTATCTAGAATATTTTAAAATATTTTTAAAAATACAAAAATTAAACAAACATTAACTTCAAAATATAACAAAATAAACAAAATTTTCTCCATATATAAATATATCCATAGATTAAAATGCAGGATGACAACTCGAGAAGCATCATTTGAATGCATAAAGCGTATTTAAAGTAGAAAAGTTGACAGATGTAAATTTCTTGACTCATCTGTCAAATTGGATTAAACTATGAAACCTTCCCCACTTTTACTGCATCGAGAAACATGGTAGTGGGTGCTGGTGTCAAAACTTGTTTGAGATGAACAAAAAATTAATGATTTAAAAATAGTTCTTAAATTTTAGAATACATTTTAAAAAACTTTTTGAGTTGTATATATATTCTTAGTATTTTGAGTATTTTAAAAGTTCCAAACTAATTTACTAAACCAATCACCATATATATTATAAAAAGATTTATGACTTTGGACCAAATGTTGATCAGCATAATTGTGTTAAAAAAAAATTAATTTTACTAACCGAAATATCTTGATCTCTTCGTGATAGCTGTCCTTGACTGGAGAGTTTCATGGTAATTATTTAACTTGAAATGATATTTTGAAGTCCAAAACTGGTAAATAATTCACATCCCCCATCAAAGTAAATTAAATCTTTGTCACCGCATCAATGGTAGACCTCGAATCATTTTCATTCAACCCAAAGCTAAAAATCATTCATGATGACGATCAAAAGCAAACCCGAGGGCTCGAAGAATTGTTTATAATTTAGGATAAAAAGTAAAACCTGCTACGAATACCCAGTAACTTGGGAAAAGCAACGCATAAAATATTGTTATCGGTAAGAAATTGAAAAACCAAAACATTTCCTGGTAAATATGTTAAACTCTCTCATATAATGATGCAGGCATGCAATGCAGTAACTAATGGGATTAAATGGAGGTTCGAGGTCAAACTTCGACACCTTTAATTAGATCGATAAAAGAAAAAAATAAAATAGATTGATATATACGATGGAGGCATGCAATTGAATAATTAATGGGATTATTTGGATGTTCAAGGTCAAAATTCGATATCTTTAATTAGATCGATAAAAAGAAAAAAAAATCTGAAGTACGGATATTGACACGAATTTTCGTAAGAATTTAAAATTTTGCAATAATATATGCAGGCATCCTCTTTTTTTTTTCATATGAACATATTATTAGAATTAATATTTAATTTAATATAAAATTATATGATTTAATAGTATAACTGCACTAATTTTGTTAAATCATATTGCTTAATAATATGTCTATACGAAGAAAAATAAAGACACCTACATGAAAAAATAACTATACACACATAACTATTCGATCTGGGATTCCTTGATTATATTTTTAATTTTGTTGGTTACCATTCCCACCATGGTAGCCGAAATGGTGGGAATCCTAAATTTTGTCAAGGATGCTTTTAAAATCTGGGAATCCTAAATTGTAAAAGGATCCTACAAATATACAAAGATACGTGTAGAATAATTTTTTAATTAAGGATTCATGATTATATTAGAGTTAAAGATAAATTAAAAAATAAAAAAGACACAAATTTAATACAATATATTTTTGTCTTATAAATTTCTTTATTTTTAATTTATTTTTTTTATTTTAATATGATCAAAAATCTCTTATCGGAAGTTTTATATATATATATATATATATAGTTAGGTTGCTTAAAGGGACAGGATCCCCATTTGGGTCATTAAATATATATTAAATGACCTATTATTTTTTATTTTAAAATCTATACATGTTAGGATCCACCCTATGCAAATTTAAAAATAGAAAACAATATATTGATAGCGCGTTCTTTTTGGTGAAATAAAATAAATGATACCGTGAACTTCTTTTTTATTTTCAAACGATACCGTATCTTTGCCCAGGCATAGTTATATTCAATTTATAGTATAATAATAATAAAAACGTGACGATTATAATGATAAATACTTCTTTATCTTTACAGTTTACCCGTTACAAATATTATACTCGCGATATTTATTGTCTAAACAATATATATCATGCAGTAGCATTTAGTCGGTGGACACGCACACCAGTGTAATTTCCAGTCATAACTTTTTCCTTTTGCTGTCGTTTTAGGAAAATGTTATTTTAATAAAAGATTTGAGTTATAAAATTTTGAAAAAGAATATAAAAAGAAGAAAATATCTTAACAAAAATAAGGTTAATTGATTATTATCTTGATATTTTAATCTTTTAGTATGTTTGTCAAAATTTTATAACTCGATATTTTTTTTCAATGTAGCCTTGTTAGTTGTTTATATTTATCCGTTAATAAGTATTCGGAATTGTACAATTAAAGTGGCAGAAGAAATTTTAATCTTGACAATGTCACAAAATATTGATAAAACAAGAGACACCGATTTTCTGATTATAATTTGTGCAAAAATAGGTTTTACCAGGTAAATATTTGGTAATGTCTGTGAATTATGACTTACATAATCAAGAAAATCTGGAGTTGTGGTTATTTAAATAAACTGAAAGAAAACATAATGAACTATAATACTTTATGTTGTCAAAGTGTTAATGGATTATTTTATCTTTTTTTTTTTTTCCTTCCACCATATGGGGCTATGGTTAATCCCATCTTGTTTCTATTTAAATATCACTACTCTTTTGCATATCTATCATTAGCTTGCATGTAGCTCAATGATCTTAGGACGAACTAGGGCAGGCATAAACAAGAAGATCAACGGCTAATGTTAGGAACTTTGAATATGAAAACTAATTAAAGGCACGTTTGTAACTATTGTATGCTTCTAATTTGAAGGCACGTATGGTAGCTAAAGACTAATGATTACTAACTATATGTATACTTATACTTGACAGCTAATGATTCGGTTCCACAACTCTTTCATTTGATTCTCGTTTCTCTCCATTTCTTTCGCCAGAAAATCCTTCAGATAAAGATACATTTTCCGGTGAAGGAGCAGGCTGAGAAGGCACAACAACAATTTCAAATCTTCCACATTCGAGGAACTTAGAAATGACCTTAGCCTTACGCAGTGCCTGCTTACTGAATCTGTAGACTGACCAGACATTAATGCACCATCCTCTTAAGCAACTCTTATTTGCTTTAACTTCATCATCTAAAAATTTTTGAGCTTCTGCAATCTTTTCATCCACATCTTGTATCCACTTCTGAACATCAGTTCTAATAATTTCCCCATTTCTTTCGGCAGTTTCAATTTTTCCTTGCACCCTTTCTCTTCTACATGCGAGTAGCTGAGTTTGCTCTTCTAATGTCTTGATGTTATGGTTGTAGTGAAGCAAGTAACCAAGCTGACGAAGCGCTGCATGAAGCAAACACGCTGCAATCCTTCCTACAATTGCCGAAACAATATCCATGTAAAAGAAATTTCTCTTTTCGAGGGTTTAGTTTCAATGGCTTAATTTGGTAACTAAAAGGCATGCAAGGCACAATCACTGAGATGTATGCTGACAGTTAAAGAAAAGTAAAGCATCAAAACAAGGCAGAATAAAGCAAAGGAAAAGCCTATATCTAGCCACATGCACGCATGCTTATTAATGGGTTTATTTGAATTCTAAGGTTCACATTGAAGCCTATGAAGCATTCTTTTCTTTAACCACTCTTATGAGTTAGAATCTTTTGTTAAGGGCATTAAGGTGGGCTGGAGCCTCCCATTTAAATGATCAAAAATAAAATGTCCCATGACACGTTATTCTCCTAGGCCAGGCCTTAATGTTGCAGACCTACGCTAATGATCATGAAGGTCACTAATGATTTTAGTACCATTATGCAGTCTCTTAATTCATGAGAACGCGGTAGCAAATTAATTGCGAAATTGGTTTGTAGTGAGACAAAAGAGTGCAAGCATCAATGTGTTATTGGATTTACTCCGTCAATATGCGTATACTTAACAAATAACAACTACCTAATCCCAAGGATTCATATTTCTTTGAGACATTTCATAGAACAGTTCTAGTTTCACTATTAGCAGAACTGAAGTGCTCCAGATTCCCCAAAGCAAAGCCACCATTATAGCCTCTAGGCTAAGGAGGCATCCATATATCTGTGAAAAAATGGCAAGCTGGCACCGCCCTTCTAGATGGGGTGCCAGCCATTATCAACATTCAAAGATTTGAATGTTGATATTCAAATCTTTGAATGAAGAAATTTAAGAAAAAAATATTAATTTATAGCCATTTTTAACTATAAAAGGGGAGGTTTTCCATAAGTTTTAAGCATCCAAACAATTCAATTTCTTATAAGAGAAAGAGAGATGAATGGTTTGTGAAGTTCTCCAAAGTTTAGTGAGAAATTGAGTGTATTTGGGGATTGGGTGAGAGAAAATTATTTCTGAGAGTGTGGTTATAATAATTTTTCACATACTGAATATTTTTTTTCTAGGTTGTCTATTGACAACGACTGTAGTTTTTCTCCAGATTTGTAGTTTTCCACATAAATCTTGTGTTGTGTAATTGATGTATTCTTCATTTAATTTTTTTTTTGTTAATTTATTGCTTGAAAAATTGCTTAAAGTGATCTTGGGAGTAAGCTCAATTTCCTAACAGTGGTATCAAAGCCATTGATTGAAGTTTTGGTGTCGGGAACTGTTCACGTATGCGGTACTGTTCATGTATACGTTACTATTTACGTGAAGCAGTGGGAGCCAATCCAAACAGTTTGTGGTGAAGAAAAAGGCAAAGCAAATATGTCAGGATTGAAATTTTCAAGTCCAATGAAATTTGAAATAGAAAAATTCGATGGGAGAATTAACTATGGCTTGTGGCCAATTCAAGTCAAGGATGTGTTGATTCAATCTGGGTTACACAAGGCATTGAAAAGGAAGTCATCCCTTACTTCCAATAATGGCTCTGGAAAAGTTAGTATAAGCAATGAAGATTGGGAAAATTTGGATGATAGAGTTGCAAGTGTCATACGATTATGTCTAGCGAAGAATGTTCTTACAAATGTAGGAAATATTCCTACAACGAAAGAACTATGGGAGAAGCTAGAAAAATTGTATTAGACAAATAGCATCTTAAATCGATTGTACCTAAAGGAACGATTTCACACACTGTGAATAGCTGAAGGTACAAAATTTCCGATCACCTCAGTGTTCTCAATGGTATTGTGTCAGAACTAGAAGCCATTGGAGTTAAAATTGAAGATGAGGACAAGGCGTTTAGGTTACTATGGTCACTTCTAACTTCCTACAAACACCTGTTACCTACTTTGATGTACAGGAAAGAGACAGTAGATCTTGAAGAAGTTACTAGTACTTTACTCTCATAAGGAAGAAGACTGAGTGGTGAAAGTACTGAAACTACAGATTTCTCGGCTTTGGTAGTTGTGGGGAATTGGAAGAAAGATAAATTTAAGAAGAATGGAGTCTGCTGGGGGTGTAGACAATCAGAGCACCTAAAAAGAGATTGTCATAGTAGAAATGGAGCAGGATTGGCAAGTGGCTTCAGATAAGATACTGATAGCATTACTAGTGGTAAGTCTCTAATCATCGTGGGAGACGATGGTTCCTTGTAAAACGGATGACGATGACATCCGCATAATATACCGCTAATGCCATGAAAGAGGATGTGTTACTACTAGCGGGTCCACAAGATTTACACACAAGGCACAGTTGTCGTTGATGCAGGGTGTGTGGTGGAATTTATGTCGATGGCTGACAAACTTCCAAGAAGGCCAACATGGAAGTTGCACTATAAATTTCAGTATAATATTTCGACATCTGCCGATGTAAAATTCTTAAAATTTGTAATTAATTTTAAATAGTATACTCTTTATGGTATAGTATGATAATTTTCTATGTTGAAAATTATGACTAAAGTGAAAATAATAAGGATGGTGTGGAGATTGATTGATTTTCAATCAAATTTCCAAGTGAGAAAATGTGAAAAATGGCAAGCTGGCACCACCCTTCTAGATGGGGTGCCAGCCATTATCAACATTCAAAGATTTGAATGTTGATATTCAAATCTTTGAATGAAGAAATTTAAGAAAAAAAATATTATTTTACAGCCATTTTTAACTATAAAAGGGGAGGTTCTCCATAAGTTTTAAGCATTCAAACAATTCAATTTCTTATGAAAGAAAGAGAGATGAATGGTTTGTGAAGTTCTCTAAAATTTCGTGAGAAATTGAGTGTATTTGGGGTTTGGGTGAGAGAAAATTATTTTTTAGAGTGTGGTTGTAATAATTTTTCACATAGTGAATATTTTTGCTGTGGTTCTTCTCTTAATTTAGAGTTTTCCACGTAAATCTTGTGTTGTGTGATTGGTGTATTTTTCATTTAATTTTTTTTAATTAATTTATTACTTAATAAATTACTTAAAGTGATCTTCAGCTCAATTTCCTAACAATATCTATGTCCAACTGACCCACTACAGATTTATTAATTAAGGATGGGTTGTTTGTACTCCAAAAAATATATTGTGTGAGACTGTATGTTATCTTGGCTTTTCTGTGATGGGCCTTCTTTTGGGCTTCTAAATTGGACTTGTTATTTGTTGGGGTTATACACCTATCTGTAATGTATATATCATTCTCACATGCAAAACAATAATAATAATGTCAATATTAGGATGACGTTTATCAAAAAGATGTTTATCAACTCTAAGTAGATAGGGATATTTCTATTTATATGCAATTATAGGGCGGCCTATACTTCTAAATCCTAATAGGTTATGTTATGCTTTGGATGTGACTAAATTTCTAAATAAAAAATAAATATTGCCTAATGCGACCTGAGGGCTGAAATCAGTCTAATATCTAATTGAACCTATTTTGATATATATATAAAGGTGTCCACTGCTAAATCAATGAATGATTTACATTCTCTTTTAGATTTCGAATGAAGATTTAGATCATGTTATAACCAATTTAATTATATTCAAATAACTCCCTTTTTTATTTTATCTATAATTTTATAAACAACAACATGAGGCCTTTCAAATTAGACATTGTTTCGACATTATAAAGAATCTATATAGATTGAAAGGCACCGCCTTCCATGACTTTAGGTGCCATGAAGGCACCAAGCATGCGTGAGGGTGGACGTTTCAAGCAAACAAACTCCATATGCCAATCTTGATCATGTCGGTTTTAAAAAAAAAGCATAAAAGTATGTACTTTTGAAATTTGTACTTTTGAAATTTGAATCACTCATTTTAGATATTGAAAAATAACTTATATGTGATACCTTCTTATTTTTTTAAATAATCATACCCAAGTGCAATGATTCGCACAAAATTTTGAATAAAAATGAATTTTTAAAAGCTTTATTTTTTTGGAATTAACTTTACTCAACTTTTGTTTCCAGCCTCAAATTTTGCCGCCCCACATGTCATGCGTTCCGATATATGTGGATCTGCAATTCACTCTATTCAATTTTGATTTGTCTTCCCCTCCCTTATTTGTACTTAGATGGTCGTTCATTTGACTCAAACTAGTAACAAATATATATATAAAAAAAAAATTAGATTAGGAGTTGAAAAAATATATATTAATAAATAGGGTACAAAATAATTAATCTAGCTTTCGAGAAAATTTTAGGTACTCTCATAGTACATATCTTTCTGTTAAATTCTTGTTTTACATATCTTTAACTAATTAAATAAGGTATTTGGTAAGAATTCAACTATATGAAGAACCTAAATAATATTGAGCTATCGGTATACAACGATCATTAATGGGTGTCATTTAAGTTATACACAAATCTTGTAGTTGCATTTAGGTAGTAATAGATTGTAAGTTGAAGCGGTTTCATGTTGTGTTATTATCATGTCAGGCTAAATTTTGTTTCTTCAAAACCAACCATTAATTTATTGAATCAAAAAAATCTAAACTAAATCGGACCATTAATTTTATCTTATTACCCAAAGTAACCCTGTTGATTTCAGTATTTTTCTTAAATAAAATTATTTCCATCAAATAATTGTTAAATTGCCGTCCTCTCAATCACTGATGTAGCTTAATTAACAAGAGTGTATTAATAGACTGCTGCGCCATCAATATTTTTTTTCTTTTTAAATTTGCCGGCTGTCCTGTTCTCTGAACTAGTTTATATATACTATATACTTCAATCTAATTGAACAGTATATTTTATGTCACGACATGCCCAAAGACAAATCATAATTTAAGTTGCTCCATTATTGACATTATTAATTGATTTATTACATATAGTTGAGTCGTTGACCATGCAGTGGGAAGCCACAGAAAGATTTCATTTTGTTTGTATTCATAAACTAATTGAAGTACTCGATGAAAGGACACACTTTCTTTCTAATTAATATATGATCTAAGTATCATCATTTCTCAAATTTAATTAGAAATTATGTTTTGTAAGATAGTTTAGTCCCTATAATTTAAGCTAAGTGTCCATTTAGTCCTTATATTAAAAAAAAAAACTTCAAGACATCCTGCATTAAATGTGTTACACTTATGTTTGCTCTAATATTTTTGAGATATTAATAAAAATTAATAATTTATCAAATTAACGTAAAAAATAACATAAAATTTACGCAAATTTTTGTATTATTATTTTACTTTTAAGATTAACTTGGTAAATTATTTTTTTAGAAAATAATTACTAGTAAGATTATTACAAGGGTATAAACATTGCTTTAAGTTGGCTAATATTAATTTATTTATAAATAATTATTAGTAAGATTGTTGTACAGGTATAAAAATATTAGTTCTTTCACACTGATATTTATTGGTTAATGCACTAATAAATAATTATTAATTAATTTACTAATTATTTTTATGGATAAATTAATTAATGTAAAAAATATTGTCAAAAGGAAATTATTGTAAAAAAGTAAAAAAAAAAAAACAAAGGGTAAGATTGAGGAATGTAACATTTTTAACTGCAGGGGTGTTTTAAGTTATTTCTAAAATATAATGATTAAACAAATACTTAAGTTAAAATATAAAGACTAAACGGATATTTACTCATATTTTGTTTATAAAATTAAAATTCTAAATTATACAACTTGTCACTATCAAAATTTGTTGTCATTTACTCGATGGATATATTAAAATATCACATAATTCAAGATACATTAGTATTATTCATGTCATCATGTCATCAAAATTGAATCATGAAATGTTGAGCTCAAAATCATCATATACCAAAGTGTGTGACATCATATGTTTATTTGACCACACAACTAAAATTGTATATGTCTATCTCCGGAATCAATTGGAATATACCAAATCAAAAGCCATTAAATTGTGACTTTTAAGCTCCAAGATGATGGATCAAAGAACCCAAAATCGATTTCCGCATGCCAAACAATAAGGGATGTGGAAAGCTGAACACTTGCGATTGTTCAAAAAAAATAATGTCCCTGCACAACATGGGATCATATTAAACATTCATGGTGTTTCAAAATTTCAACCTTTAATTTTGACCTTCAATAATGTAATAATTTCAACTTTCAAAAACAACAATTCTACTTTTTGGAAAAAAAAAAATCAAGTTTCATGAGGACTTATATGATGAAATTTTCTCCATTATTTTGGAGTAATTATTTAACTCGTTAGTTAGCTTGAGAATTTGAGTATTTCATATGTGTGGGAACATATTAGCGAGAACTTCAACTTGGATAAATTTAGACAGATTCCATAAGCGTTAATTTAAATATAGGTCGGTTACGGTGCAACGGTGATACGGTATCACCGTTGCATCCAGCCGTTGGATCCACATGAATAAATGAATCCAGTGGGATCCAATGGCTGGGTACAACAATGATACCGTATCACCGTTGTACCGTATCCGGATCCTATAAATATAAGGTCCCAATATGACTTCTTTTTCTTTTTTATACATTTACTAGTCAATCCATACTATATCATGTAAGGTTCAAAGAAAAGTGTTCAAATGTTCTAGATTTTCGTGCTACTTATTATTTTATTTACAATTTTGTTGTAGGAGTAAATTGAATATTTAAATAATAGACCTTGAAATTTTGAAATTAATAATAGCTGAATTTAAGACCACTTATTATTGGACCTGTCTATGTTACAGATTCTGTAACAAACATCTCCCGTCATCCCACCATCCGATTTTCTTTTGTTTAGTTTCTCACTCCACATCCAACCACATCCAACGGCTGATGCTGCAGTCTGTACCTTACAGAATCTGTAACGTAGTTTTGTCCCTTATTATTAATCAATTTATAACCATATAAGTCAACTGTGGATATTCTTCATTACCATTTAAATAGAAGAATATTCTTTATAACACTAAATATGCATTAATGCATCTACACGTGGATCCATCGAATTGTGCAAGAATCATGCTATCATGAAACCTTTCTAAATCATTTGAGCATTTTTCTAACCCCTACTTCATGTTGTTTTGACAAAAGAAAAGTTCAAGATTTCCAGGTAAATTCATAAAATATGTCTAATTTTATGTAGCATATCCCAAGAACATTTAAGCCTTGGTGCCCCATTTCTGGCCAACAAGCTACATGATCCCAATGTCCCTACTTGGCCTAATCAGATGCATATTTTCTATAATAAATAAGTCAAATGTTAAAATTTCTAACAAAACAATCCCATATTTCTCCATCTTCCATCGTTCTCCATCCCCTTATTGTGACACGTTAAGTTAAATATAACATAACATGACTCCAATTTAACATAAAAAATGTCCCTCAATATACGGGTAATAAATGGAAAAATTCTAATCCTTGACTTTAATAATTAGATAACGAAAAGTGGTCATAAATCTATCAATAAGTCCAAAAATATTTTTTAACATGCCTAAAAACATATAATTTTATATTTTAATAATGATTACAAACAAGAACCCATAATGAAATTTTAAGGAAATGTGGTGTTACCCAAAATAAAAAATAATATTCTCACAATCAAATGTAAAGACTTAAACTCAGACTCTCAACTTTAGAGTAATTTCATAAAAAATAAAAAATAAAACTTCTATCAACAATTTCAAAAATGCTACTTGAAAAATCCTTTGTTAAAATTTACCATAAAAATTCTCCTCCAAACACTTTTTATCTTGTTGTATAAAAAGCATGGGTGAAATTTTAGTCCCTGTAATTTGAGCTAAGTATCAATTTATTTTAGTCTTTATAATTAAAGAAGGGAAAATTTCGGCTTACCTTTTCGTGAAGTGATAATTTTCAAGTCGCCCTCTTATTATTGAGAATATCAAGTTTACACCTAAAACTCATTATCTTTAACCATTGACCGATGTTGACTAATAAAAATACGAAAATACCCTTACCTTAACAGAATATTCTTGTAATGACATTGTGAGGATAAAAAAAATAGTTGATGAATGACTAGTCATTGGAAAATTTTTTTAAAAAAGTACTTGATGTATGACTTAATGGACCTAAATAAATTGATAATTTTCTTCAATTAGACATGTTAGTTAAACAAATTACAAAACATGCCATCATATGTAAATCACGATAATACCATCAAGATCAAATTTCAAAATTAAAAATCATAGCATCTTCGTCTTTTTCTTTAATTTTTCTTCGTCTTTTTGTTTCTCATACTTACTCCTTCTCTTTTCCTTTCATTTATTTTTTTTTTCTCATCCTTACTCTTTCTTCATCTTTTTCTTCAGTTTTTTTTTCATATACATGACTCTGGTAGCATTTTTCTTTTTTTATTTGATTTTCCTTTTTTTAATATCTAAATTTTCTCTAAATACCTTTTACAAAACAAAAAAAGAATAATAATGATAATAATAAAAATATGAAAAAATGTAAAATATTATTCTTTTTCCATTTGTAACTTTTAATTAATTTCTATATTTATTTTTTAAAATATATTTTTTAAATATGAAAAGTTAAAATTTAATCTGTTCAAAAAATTAGTCATATAGGCACAAAATAAAAATATTTTAAGGTATTAGGGAGCATACTATAAATATTTAAAATATTTATGTGTGTTTTGAAAAACCTAAAAAGATTTTGGCCCATGAAAATTAGTCTACCTAGGTTTGATCTTTTTCTGTTAAACTGTTAAGAAAATGTGCAAATATTATTTTATCTTTTGAGCCATTAAAAGTAACATAGAGATAACAAATTTGGGGGGGTAAGTTGATGTTTTCAACAGTAAGTGAGTGATTTTAAGATTGTCACTTCATGAGGGGAGTAGGCCGAAATTTTCCCTTAAAAAAAAAATACCTTAAGACATCCTGCAATTAAATATGTTACACTTATGTTTATTATAATACTTTTGAGATATTAACAAAAAAATAATACTATTATCAAATTAACGTAAAAAAATAAAATAGAAGTTTACACAAACTTTTGTATTATCATTTTACTTTTAGGATTAAATTGGTAAATTATTTTTTATAAAATATTTATTAGTAAGATTATTATAAGGATATTAAACATTACTTTAAGTTGGTTGATATTAATTAATTTATAAATAATTATTAGTAACATTGTTGTACAGGTAAAAAAAATATTAGTTATTTCATTCCAATATTTATTAGTTAATGTACTAATAAATAATTATTAGTTAATTTGCTAATTATTTTTTAAGATAAATTAACTAATATAAAAAATATTGTTGGAAGGGAATTATTGTAAAAGTAAAAAAAAAGTAACAATGTAACATTTTTAACTATAGGGGGTGTTTTAAGGTATTTTTAAAATATAATAACTAAACAAACACTTAAGTCAAAATATAGAGACTAAACAAATATTTACCCATGTTTTGTTTATAAAATTAGAATTCTAAATTATACAACTTGTCTCTATCAAGATTCGTTGTCATTTATTGGACGGATATATTAAAATATCACATAACTATATAGCTTATTTAATGACTACAAGTGCTTATTTAATCTCATAAACTCTTATAATAATTTTTATTATTATTTGATTGTTTTTCTATTAAGCTATTTTGCATCTATTAGTAAAATCTCAAATTTTGGGTTTTGGGAGTGGGTGGGGCTATTTGAACCCACTAATTTACTCAATAAACCCACTTTTAAAAATAATTTTTTATCATTAAAATATCCCTAAATTAAATTACAGTTATGGACACTAGAATATAATTATAAAAAAAACAGAATTTTTACTCTTTAAACCCATCTTTATATTCAACATAGTTTAAACTATAGAACATTAATCAAATTTTCATTAAACCCTAATCAATCAAGAGGTGGGATTCTTCTCTCAAGCCATATATATTGTTAAATAGGCACATGTGAGTTGATTCAGAGTAACAAAATTAATTGTTATTGATTTGACGGATATTGATTTTATGGAGGAACAAAATAATATTGACAATCATGAACATGTACGATATTTTTTTATATTTGATTTTTTTCCTTTTCTATTCGAAATTGACAGACAATGTTGACAAATTTTCCTTTTGTTTGAACACTTGATTTTGATTCAGTGCCTTGGTCTATTGTAAAGCTAATTAAAAGCTTCATATTTTTTCCTTCTCCAAAACGGATTCAATGATCGAAATTGCTCAACATTCATGGATATGATTCGTTTGGGAATGACCCCTCGCTCAAAATTGTTTAATTAATATTGATGATTAAATTTTCAATTAATAATCAATTATTGTTTTTTCCCAAATTCTGAAAAAATTATTTTTTCTCAAATTCCTCATATTAGATTTTCATACCATCATACAAGATTTTTCTCACCACTATAATATAACTCAAAAAAATAATTTCATGATGACAACTATTTTCTCCATTTAGAATGTTTTGATTCATTTGTCCTTGAACGAGGGTCATTCACTCAAAATTGATTATTAAATTTCCAATCTAATGGGTTTATAAATTAATATTATGGGTTTAATGAGTAAAATCACTATTATTATAAAAACTGGGTTTAGAAAGGGCATATTAGGTATTTTAATGGGTTTACTGAGTAAAATTTAAAAATTTAAAATTTAAAGATGGGTTTATTTAGTAAATATGTTTATTGAGTAAATTGGTGGGTTCAAATAGCCCCACCCTTTTGGGAGTAGAGGTTGAAATTTTTTTTTTAAATATTAAAATATTTAAAATATCATATACTTATTCAACATTCTTATTTTATTTTTTTATAAAATAAAAACTATACTAATATAAGTTCTACTTAAATAAACTATATTTAAAAAGTTATACTAAATAAAACCTTAATATTATTGATGTCATAAAAATAAAGCATGAAATGTTGAGCTCGAAATCGATCATATGCCAAAGTATGTAATGTCAGACAGTTTATTTGACCACACAACTAAAATGGTATATGTCTATCTCCGGAATCAATTGGAATATACCAAATCAAAAACCATTAAATTGTGACTTTTAAGCTTCAAGATGATGGATCAAAGAAGTCGAAAACTATTTCCGCATACCAAACAATAAGGGATGTGGAAAGCTGAACACTCGCGATTGTTCAAAAAATAATGTCCCTACACATTATGGGATCATGCTAGCATTCTTTGTGGTTCAAAATTTCAACCTTTAATTTTGACCTTCAATAATGTAAGAATTTCAACTTTCAAAAACAATAATTCTACTTTTTTAAAAAAAATTCAAATTTTATAAGGTCTTATATGATGAAATTTACTACCTTAATTTGGATTTAACCAGTTAGTTAGCTCCAGAGTTTGAGTATTCCATATGTGTGGGGACATATTAGCGGACTTCAGCTTTGATAAACAAAGACAGATTCTGTAAGCATTGATTTAGATATAGGGTCCCAACATGACTTTTTTCCAATACGTTTACCAGCCGATCGATACTATATATCATGTAATGTTCAAAGCAAAGTATTCAAATGTTCTAGATTTTTGTGCTTACTTATTTTATTTGAAATTTTGCTGTAGGAGTAAATTGAATATTTAAATAATAGTCCTTGAAATTTTGAAATTACTAATAGCTAAATTTAAGACCACTTATTATTAATCAATTAACCATGTAAGTCAACAGTTGATATTCTTCATCACTGTTTAAATAGAAGAATATTCTTTATCACACTAAATATTTACTAATTTGTCTAGACGTGGGTCCATCGAATTGCGCAAGAATCAATGCTATAATGAAACTTTTCTAAATCATTTGAGCATTTTTCTAACCCCCTGCTTCAAGTTGTTTTGACAAAAGAGAACTTCATGATTTCCAAGTAAGTTGATAAAATATGTATAATTTTATGTAGCATATTCCAAGAACATTTAAACCTGATGCCCCGTTTCTACCCAACAAGCTACATGATCCCAATGTCCTACTTGGCCTAATAAGATGCATATTTTCTGTAACAAATAAGTCAAATGTTAAAATTTCTAACAAAACAATCTCATACTTTTCCAATTTCCATCGTTCTCCATCCCCTTTTTGTGGCACGTTAAGTTACATATACCATAACATGACTCCAGTTTGATTGGGTGGATAGACGTAGCAGAAAGAAAAAAGAAAAAAGAAAAAGAAAAAAAATGTTCCTTAATGTACGGTTAATAAATAGAAAAGCTTTAATCCTCGACTTTAATAATTAGACGATGAAAATTGGTCATAACTCTATCAGTAAGTCTGAAAATCTCTTTTAACATGCCTAAAAATTAATAATTTTATATTTTAATAATGATTTCAAAGAACAACCCATAATAAAATTTTAAGGAAATGTGACATAAATTAAATTCATTACAAAAGCCTATATCAGCACCCAAAATAGAAAATAATTAATATTCTTATGATCAAATGGAGAGACTTGCCGGTTTGAGATTGCAATAACTAATTAAATACACTGCTTGTATTGTGTGAGTGTAATAAACTGCTGATTAAAAAGAAATTTGGTATTTGAGAAACTGTATTGTTGTGGTTGTTGTGAGTTTGAAAAGCAATGTACATGAGTTTGATAAATTTAATTACAAACGTGTTATCTTATTACATGATAACCAAAATAAACATAAGTTTAAATTATTTTTTATTTTTTGAAATATGTTTAATAATGTTTAGATGTACCTTTTTCTTTTTAAAACACATAAAATTACATAAAGTAAAAAAATCAATTAAATAAAATTTAATGAACTTATTAGATCAAAATTTTGATACGGGAGAGATGAATTAGTTTGATTGTGGTGGTAATATGACATCTAATGACTTATATATTAGGGTATATGGAAAAATAAGATATAATTATTATTTTTTGAATATTAAGGTTATAATAAAATTTTTAAAAAATATGGTAACCTATTCAATAAGTTGCTTATGAAATCTCTATCTGCATTTAAAAGCTACTGTCAAAATAGAAAAAATTATGAAATAAACATGGTTTTTATAAATTTACCAAATACTATTTTTATCATAAATTATAAAATAAGTCACTTATTCAACTCAAACCTCAATTTCAAACGGGCTTTTAAACTCAGATCTTAATGTTAAAAATACTTTCATTAAAAAAAAAATTAAAACACTATCACCAATATCTGAAAAGCTACTTCAAATATCCTTGGTTAAAATTTTACCATAAAAATTATCCTCAAATACGCTCTTATCGTGCTGTATGAAAAGCATGGATGAAGCGTGATCCATGAAATGGACTTAACTTTGTAAATAAAAGTACGAGAAGCACTTATTTTGAGGGCTTATCATATATTCTAATTGACACAAATCTGATAAGTTGTCGATCGTAGTACTTTATTTAATAAGCCACCGCCCCTATAGTTGATTTTGCTGATCTTATTTATCAGCCCAAGCACCTTTCATATATAGTCAGAACTCTCGAGTGCTTCCAATAGAAATTAAGAAGTATCCAAAATTCCAAACCGGCTTCCAATTTTTTTTATTTAAAAAATTAGATCTAAAACATGAACAAAAGTCAGAAGTTGATATCGAATGATGCAGATCGTGCTTTAAAATTAGCTGGATCTACGTCTATTTTTAAATATTAAAAAAAATTAACCTCCAATGCACATAAGAGAAAGAACCACCGACTTCGAAATTAAGATTAAAAAAAAAAAACTCATCACAAGATAAACACAGCAGTTTTAAATTGAAATTACTTTAAATTTACCTTGTAGCTAGGTTTCTAAAGTTTTAGTTGAAATTTTAAAATAAATTTTAAAATATTACTATAAGTTAGGTTATTTTAATTGATATTTAAAATTAAATAAAATATTTTCACATAATTAAGTCGAAGATAAATTAAATTAACAAATTAACTTTATTAATCAATTATGTGTGTCATCTAGTTGATATAGTTAAATCTCTTACATTGAAAACAACATGTTTAGAGTTCGAACTCGACTCACGTAAAATGATAACGAGATTAGTTTACCAATAGAATTAAAAAAAAAAGATGAGAAACATTACTAGCGTCAAAAAGTTTAATATAAAAAATATCAATTACAGAGAAATGGTATACTTTTTGTGGTTGTATTATATAATCATAGTAAATGCACTTTGTTCTTCAGAAAACTTATCTTACTCATAAGTCACAAAGCATGCGTTGCGCGGACACTTAGTTTTTCAACAATTATTTTCTCTAAGAACTGGCGTGGATAGTGATGCATCACCCACTTTGATCATAAGAAGGTTATAAAAAATCAATTATGACTCATCAGTCATCATCTCGTGTAAAATAACACGTCTCACTCAACGTGAAGTCTTTCATAAATTAAAACAACTTCTCTTAGTTTTTTCATCAAGTAATTAAAACCATGTTCGGTATTCAAACAAATAATAATTAATGTCTAAAATCATGTGTCGTTATCGACGATTCAATTATTTTGAACAAGTCGCGATCTGGATTAGGCTTTGATAAGCAGTTACTTCACAGAAACAATTAAAAAAATCAAATGTTAAAAATATTAATTGGTGGGGTGACCGATATCTTTCTATCTCATTCTTAAAGTCGATAAAATATTAACTTGATAAGATAAGAGATTGGTAATTACATTGATTTTATTAAAAAAGCTCTCTACCTCGATTCTCTTTATTTTATTTTAAATAAAACCAGACAGCACTGAAGCATTCCTCAATGGAATAAGGTAAAAATTAATTAAAAAAAATGAAGATTAATTTTTTGAAGCATGGAGGAATAACGTTGTTGGTAGCCTACTTAGGGCATAAATCATACAATCATACAGTTGACTTCATCATATTTCGGCTTAATATCTCTTATCTGTTACATAATCTACTCAACAAATAATTAAAACAGCTAGAAATTTAATTAAAGCTTTGAATCACATGCAGGCATGCAGGATGATCAATTATGCGCATTATTCGTATAATGTGTCACAGTTGATGCTGACACTATACCCAACAGCAACATGACTTTATATTAAATTGCAAATTATAGAACCCACTCACTATTTGTCAAAGCAATACTCTGCATTCTAAAAGCAAAATGTTAATTATTTAAGTTAGGCGAGAGACCAATGGGTCTTTAGTCTAATGTTAGAAGTCTTACACTTATAATGTTTAGTGTAAGAGTTCAAGTCTCCATAAGAGTTTTATGAAGGTTAATTTTAGTACTTCCTTAATTATCAATATAATTGAGTAGAGACAGTATTTCCTTTATGAAATGTAAATGAAGTAGACACCCCTCAAATATTAGAGAGGGTTTAAAATATATGGACAAATGCTTCATTGTATCAATAATATTAGAGAGTGTTTAAAATATATGGGCAAGTGTTTCAGTGTGTCAATGTATGACGGTGGTCCCAATTATATAGTAGGATTGTAAATATTAATTGTAATGTCTGATATAATGTCATCTGTGTATAACAGACTTAAAAAAACTTTAAAAAAAAGTTAGGTGAAAGCACGCCATTGGATATTTTTGCTCAATGGGCAACATGTTCTTTTAATTATTAGGGCATTACTTGGATCATATAGGAATTTTGGATGCCCAAGTAACTGATAAACCAAGACAATTGGAGTTTCATTCTTTAACGATTTACGTATTTTAGGAAATACATGTGCATATGCTAAAAAATTGGCGGAAGATCCTAAGGCCATAAGCCCTGCTTGAAAATTCAACCCATTAGCTAGAAAATTGCTAGAAAAATCACCAGGGATTTTAAAGGAAAAAAATGATGATGTGCATAACTAGTCGTGCAAATATGAATTGTGGAGTCGTATCAAACAAAGTTACAATAATATTTTAGATGGATGCAAATATAATGTATTGGTTAATCGTATCAATAATTTAAATTAATATGTTTTTTTTATTAATGTCCTAAAGATTATTGAAAGGTTCTTACTGTAAAAGTTGAGAAAAATAAGAAAAATAAAAGTTAAGAAAATATAATTAATAACTGTGGTGTTTTGATATATTTTTCTAATAACTAAACTAATAATTAATTTAAAATATAAATACTAAATGAATATTTACACAAGTATATAACTAACTACAACAAGGTTCAATCTTTAAAGAAAGTACAAAATTTACATTAAAAAAATTTATTATGACTATATCAAACCTTTAATTCTAAATAAATATTCTTCACATTTACAAGTTTTAGTGGATATGTGTCATATATTCCTTTTCAGAATATTTTCTTATACTAAGGTTGAGGTTTTAAAAATATGTGGTGAGTAATACCTTGACCACAAGTTTTATTTTATTTTTTAATCTGGTGAATAATAATAACTTGACTGGATCACTACAAACAATTTTAGGTTGGTCTAAAAAGAAATTATGGCCTCATTCCTAGCTCGACAGTGACTTTGTCGTTATTTTAAAATTCAATTAAAGGCCAGTATAATTAAAATGTACTTAAATGTATAATTAACTTAAAATATTAAAGTTCAACACAATTGAATAAAATTAAAGTACAGATATAATCATAGACTCTTATAGTTACAGAAAAAAATCGTATACTTTATTTTAAAATTAAGAAACAGAAGTATCACCTAATCTTCTTTTTGTCATTGATATTACAATTAGAGTATGATAGTATGAGAGGTTCAACTATTGCACTGACCAGTCGTAGAAGTGCCTAACTAACCCATGTAACAAGTTATTGACATTTTGTCATCGTTTTGTTGAAGCAACATTAAAAGAAAGAATCACTAATACGTCTTTGGTCAAGTGGAAAAATTTTTGTACTTACAATGTTAAAAATAAAAGTTTCAGTCTCTATAAAAATATTATGGGGGTTAGTTTTAATTCTCTCTGGATTATTAAATAATTGAGTGGAGTCAATTTATTCTCCACGAAATATGAGTGGAGTGGACACCTCTTAAATATTAAGGAGAATTTAAAAAATTTGGGTCGCGTTTAGAAGAGTACATGTCACGATGAAAATCTCAATTATATAATCTGTATATAAATATTAATTGTAATATTTAATATAATATCTCAGTTATATAATTTATTTATAAATATTAATTATAATATTTAAAATAATATAGCAACAATCTTATATAATAATATTAAAAAAATTAAAAGAAAGAAAAAAAAAAGCAACAACAGTTTCGACCAATGAGAAGTGACGGGAGTATCCTACGGCATATTCCATTACCTCGTATTAGAAACTACAGTAAAGCCAGATGAAAAAAGGGCAGTTACTTCACATAAACTCACGAGTCATCTGTCATCACCTCTCAATTTGGGCACAAATTTCGCCTCCTCTCGATAGAAGTTAAAAAAGTAAAAGGGCAAAAAAAAAAAAAAACACGAGAGAGAGAGAGAGAGAATTTTTTATTTGCACTCCTTTCTCTCTATATAAATCACTCTCTCTTCATCACTTCTCTGCATCTCCCCCCCTCACCCTCGCTATCTTTTCTGAAAAACTCAGATTCGACTTTCTGTCTTTTCTTCTTCTAATCTCGTTTGCCTAGATTCAGGTACAATTTTTTTTGCACTTATCCTGCCTTCTGGGTCCCTCTCATAATCCGCCATTTCTTAACTCCATGTGCGTGTTTTTCCTTCTGTTTTTATATGAGCCTAGGTTTTTAGATTTTCATTAATTTACATTTTAGAGTATTTTCACGTGGCTTTTTCTTGTCAAATCATTGTTTTGTAAGATTTTCTTGTGTGGGTGGTGATCAAAATGTGATTTTTTGGCTGCCTGTTGAGTCAAGTTTTGAATTTTTATTTTGTGGGCAGAGTGAAGCTGAGCTGGGAGGAAGAGTGAAGGACAATGGCGGCGAATAGGAATTTAGAGAAGATGGCATCGATTGATGCGCAGCTGAGGCTTCTGGTTCCTCGAAAAGTGAGTGAAGATGATAAGTTGATTGAGTATGATGCTCTTCTTTTGGATCGGTTTCTTGATATTCTTCAGGATTTGCATGGAGAGGATCTCAAAGAAACGGTGTGTCATTTTCTCTTTTGACCTTTTGTCAATCTATTCTTTTGATTAATGGTTGACTTTTATTGTTGCCCATGTGACCAAAAGTTTATATTTTTAATGATTGTTGATTGATTCACGGTTTGGAGTGTGAAAAGTGTGAGACTGACGTGATTTATGACTTTTTTTTTAAAAAAAAAGGGTTTGGTAACTGAGGTTTTAATTGATACCTAGATTACAGTTTTGTTCAGATTGAAAGGATCAGTAAGAATCAGAGTCTATGATGATAAGTCAATGTGTTTGTTGTTGGTATGGATTGAATGTTTTAATGTTTGGGTTTAAAATGCAAGCTCTTGTTTGCAAACTTTGAGCTGTTTGAATTGATTTAGAGCCACATTTGGGGTGTTCAAGGGTGCTCGGATCTCTCTTTTGATATGGAAGATTTATGCAATAATTTTAAAGAAGATATGGTTTGTCTGATTGAATTACTTGACTAATGATGTTAAGGTTGTGTAGGTTCAAGAGTGTTATGAACTTGCAGCTGAGTATGAAGGAAAGAATGATCCCAGCAAATTTGAGGAGCTTGGAAATGTCTTGACAAGTCTGGATCCAGGGGACTCCATTGTCATTGCCAAAGCTTTCTCCCACATGCTTAACTTGGCCAACTTGGCCGAGGAGCTTCAGATTGCCCACCGTCGAAGGATCAAAAAGTTGAAGAAGGGTGATTTTGCTGATGAGAACTCGGCAACAACTGAATCAGACATTGAAGAAACATTCAAGAGACTTGTGGGAGAGCTGAATAAGTCTCCTGAGGAGATTTTTGATGCTCTGAAGAATCAAACTGTGGATCTGGTCTTGACTGCTCATCCTACTCAATCAGTCCGCAGATCTTTGCTTCAGAAACATGCAAGGTTTGCTCTCTGACTCTTGGAGTAGTTGTGCAGTCTCATTCAGATATTTAAGTGTATTGGAATGTACGAGTTAGATTGACTTCTACTCCTCATTTGAAGATGTTCATGAATTTGTATGGGAAAAATGCTCCTGTCCTTCTAGAGAATGGCTTGGTTTTTTTTACTTACCTCTTCTTTTTCCTGCCTATCTCAAATTTTCAGGATTCGGAATTGTTTAGCACAGTTGTATGCCAAAGATATTACTCCTGATGACAAGCAGGAGCTTGATGAGGCTCTTCAGCGAGAGGTAGAATCTCAGTTTCTTGGTTAATATGTCTTCACAACTTCTTTGGATTCTAATATTGTTTCTGAATGTTTATACTGAGGTTGTTTGGTTGGTAAAAAATTCGTGTAAAATTTTTTATGCTAAAGTACTGATGACAAAACTCTTGCCTTTAATATGCTTACAGTATAAGCAATTGTAATCCTTCTGGTAGGAGTAATTTTCTTCTTAATGGAGCTTTAATAATCTGCACCATGGAATTTTCTCAAAGAAAATGATGTAATATAAATGCTAACTTAATAGCTTTATTAATTTTATTCTTTTTTTTCTCTATGTTTATTTCTTGTCTAGATTCAAGCTGCATTCCGTACAGATGAGATCCGAAGGACCCAACCAACTCCGCAAGATGAAATGAGAGCCGGAATGAGCTACTTCCATGAAACAATCTGGAAGGGTGTACCTAAATTTTTGCGCCGTGTTGACACAGCTTTGAAAAACATAGGGATCAATGAGCGTGTTCCGTACAATGCCCCTCTTATTCAGTTTTCTTCTTGGATGGGTGGTGATCGTGATGGTATGATCTTTTCTCCAACTGAATATATGCATGATATCACTTATATTATGAATTATTCAAACTAATAGGAGGGAGCCAAAAACATCTGAATGCTGAATTTCTTGTTTGTTGGCATCATAGGCTTATGTTAGAATTGTTTCTATTGATGCTTGATTTCTGTATGTGTCATTCATTTGAGTGGTTTACTATTTAATGGCAGTCACTAAAATTTGAGTTCTCTACGACTCTCTATCCCCAAGTTTAACATTTGCTTGTTATTAAATGCAGGCAATCCAAGGGTAACTCCTGAGGTCACGAGGGATGTTTGCTTATTGGCTAGAATGATGGCTGCTAACTTGTACTATTCCCAAATTGAGGATCTTATGTTTGAGGTACTTAATGATCATGATGCCTTAATGTCTTTTTTTACAAGGAGCTTCATATGAACAATGCATTTAACCAGCATATCCTTGATGCAAGATGCTGTCTTCAATATGTTCATCTTATTTTCTGATTTGTCTTGCAGATGTCCATGTGGCGTTGCAGTGATGAGCTTCGTCATCGTGCTGACGTACTTCACAGATCCTCAAAGAAAGATGCAAAGCACTACATAGGTAATTGCAACAGGGACTTGCTTTCATGCTCCTTAATTCTATCTAGGTTTTTCTATTTCTTTGGATATAAAGGATTTGAAAATGTGTTCACTTCTAAAGTGGACATCAGATATAACAAATACTGATTCTTGGTCATATTATGTTTTTTTGCTTAAATGTTGGTTTCCTTGAACCATATACAATTGGTTGAAATATGCTATTGAACATATATTTTATGTGTTCTTATGTGAATTTATCAAAGTTTGAAGGAAAAAAGATGCATTTTGGTAAACAAAATTTTGATGACTGACAATCATCTTTTTTGCGTGGTGGTCGTCATCTCTTTACCTAGTGATTGAGGTCAAGGGTTCAAGCCTCTCCCCAATGTGTGTTGCGAGGAATGAGTGAACCCCTCCTTCTGTGGAGTAGATTTCCAAGCTGGGCTTTAATGGTTTTGTAACGTAATAATAATGAAAATTAAAAAAGAAAAAAAGAAAAAAGCAAGTTTTGATGACTGGCAATCAAAGATTTTACGAAAACTGTTAACATATTTATCCACTTAGTATTCATAAAAGAGACTGTTCTTCCAATGGTATGTTTATGTAACGCATTCTAAATGTATTATTCTGCTAACAACCTAGCACTACCTGCAACAGAGTAAAGTGCTTTGTTTTTGTTTATTTTTCTATTCTGAATTAAAAAAACCTAGTGGCTGGTTGGTGTTTTGAATTTGACTGATTTGTCTTTGTGGTTACATTCTTGTTGGATTCATTCATGATCCAGAGTTCTGGAAACAAATTCCTCCAAATGAACCCTACCGTGTGATTCTTGGTGATGTGAGGGATAAGCTGTATCAAACCCGTGAACGTGTTCGTCAGCTATTAGCCCATGGAATCTCTGATATTCCAGAGGAAGCAGTATTCACCAATGTTGAGCAGGTATCTTTTTAGTGTGCTTCATTTTCTTTCTAAAATCTTTTATTGTAAACGAGGGTCGGGCTATTTGCACTCAAGTTATATTCTGAATATTCTATTTCTTTTCACACTCATTTATTAATTTTAATATTTTAATTTTTACTCTACACACCCTTGTAAATACCAAAAATAGTCCTCAATTAAATTTTAGCAATAAATATTTTATTTTTCTCTTTATAGCCATAAAATTATTTACTGCGCCTAATACCTTTCTTCTCCTTCTCCTTCTCTTCTGCTTCGTCTTCTTAATCTTTATTTACTCTCCACATTCCTAAAATTATTCAACATCCCTTTGCAGGTGAAGATAATCAAACATTGCAAAGTGATTTAGGTTCTTGAGTGTTAATTTTTTTTTCCCATTAAGAAGAGTAACAAAACAAATGCTAATTGTGAATGGATTAATTAGGCCATTAGAGTTTAATTTGGTGTGACTTTTTATAAGAAAAAACTTGGATTGTTTGCTTGCCACATACCAGAAGCTGTTGGTATGTTGATGAGGTGTTTGAGTATGATTCTTTACTCATCTAGTCTCAATGTGCTGCATCAAAACAACTTTAACAATTAATTGCCAATAAATTTCATCTAGAATTATTATAGCTATTATTATATTGAATAATCAAAAGGGTCGCAAATACGTTATTGCAGTCAAAATCTTCCAAAATATTGATTTGCTGATTATTCAACTTAGTATTGGTTAAGATGCTGAACCACAATTAGGGTCTATGGGAAGATAAGTATAAGTTGAATGGGTGTGCAAGATGAGTGTTCCAAGTAATTTTATTATATTGGCTCATGAAAGATTATCCTTAATAGTAATTCGCATCATGGGTATTTTTGTACTAAACAATTTTATTAAAATTAGAGTGTTCAAAGTAATTTTTAGAGTGCAAATAGCTCCACCCTATAAATTAGTGGAAGGTCACTAGAAGGAACACACTAGTGAATCATCTTGTTATAAGATCATACTCGAGTGTTGATTTGGATATTTTGAGTTTCTATATAATCTTTTGAAATATCTTTTTCTCATTCACTTTCCATAAAACCACTTTTTAACTTGATAACTACTCATTAACTTTAAATTTCATGTAGTTCTTGGAACCTCTTGAACTCTGTTATAGGTCACTCTGCTCTTGTGGTGACCGAGCGATTGCTGATGGAAGCCTTCTTGATTTCTTGAGGCAAGTCTCCACCTTCGGACTGTCACTTGTCAGGCTTGATATCAGGCAAGAGTCTGATCGTCATACTGATGTCATAGATGCCATTACCAAGCACCTGGCAATTGGTTCCTACCGAGAATGGTCTGAAGAAAAGAGGCAGGAATGGCTTTTATCTGAACTCAGTGGCAAGCGTCCACTGTTTGGCCCTGACCTTCCTAAAACTGAAGAAATTGCTGATGTTTTGGAGACATTTCATGTCATAGCTGAACTTCCAGCTGATAATTTTGGAGCATACATCATATCGATGGCAACAGCACCATCTGATGTGCTGGCTGTTGAACTCCTACAGCGTGAATGCCATGTGAAACAACCACTTAGAGTTGTTCCACTTTTTGAGAAGCTTGCAGATTTGGAGGCAGCTCCTGCTGCTCTGGCCCGACTCTTTTCAGTTGATTGGTACAGGAATCGGATCAATGGTAAGCAAGAAGTCATGATTGGGTACTCAGATTCTGGTAAAGATGCTGGGCGATTCTCGGCTGCCTGGCAGTTATACAAGGCTCAAGAGGAGCTTATAAAGGTAGCAAAGCAATATGGTATAAAACTAACCATGTTCCATGGTCGTGGTGGAACTGTTGGAAGAGGAGGTGGTCCCACCCATCTTGCCATATTGTCTCAACCACCAGATACAATTCATGGCTCACTGCGTGTAACTGTTCAAGGTGAAGTTATTGAGCAGTCATTTGGGGAGGAACACTTGTGCTTTAGAACACTTCAACGTTTCACCGCTGCAACACTTGAGCATGGTATGCGTCCCCCAATTCCACCAAAACCAGAATGGCGTGCGATGATGGATGAAATGGCAGTTATTGCTACAGAGGAATACCGCTCCATTGTCTTCAAAGAACCTCGATTTGTTGAATATTTCCGATTGGTAAGCAAACCACACTCAGATTTTTTTTCCCTTCTGTGTGAATCGATCACATGCTTCTATTGAACTAAATAACCATATTCTGAAATGATCATAGGCTACACCAGAGTTGGAGTATGGGCGTATGAACATTGGAAGCCGTCCATCCAAGCGAAAGCCAAGTGGCGGTATTGAATCTCTTCGTGCAATCCCCTGGATCTTTGCCTGGACGCAAACAAGATTTCATCTTCCAGTGTGGCTTGGTTTTGGGGCTGCTTTCAAACATGTCATTCAGAAGGACATTAGGAATCTCCACATGCTGCAGGAGATGTACAATAATTGGCCATTCTTTAGAGTCACTATTGATTTGGTTGAAATGGTGTTTGCTAAGGGAAACCATAAGATAGCGGCATTGTATGACCAGCTCCTTGTTTCTAAAGACTTGTGGTCATTTGGAGAGAAGTTGAGAGTCAACTATGAAGAAACCAAGGGCCTTCTTCTTAAGGTAACTTTTAATTGGAATACCTTTTACTTGTTGATTACCACTCTCTTTAGTCATACCTGGTCTTTGATCTCGTCAAATCTCCATCTTTTCTGTGGAGTTACTTTTTAGCTTTTGAAGAAAAGAGTGCTAGAACATTCCAACCTTATCAGTATTTCAAGTCCTGTATCGTTTCTCTCTAGCTTTTGGCAAGCTAAACAACAAAAGCTTTGCATATTTGTATAGGCCCTGATTGTTACTTAGTAATAGGGGGATATGAAGTTTTCCTTGCTAGCTATATTCCCAGCCAAAAAGTTGTCTTTTATAACTAATTTTGTTTCTTTCTTTTTGCCCATTACTAAAAAAAAGAAAAAACTGGTTCTTTCTTTCACATTTGTAGATTGCTGGACACAAGGATCTTCTTGAAGGAGACCCTTACTTGAAGCAAAGACTCCGTCTTCGTGATGCGTACATCACTACTCTGAATGTGTGCCAGGCCTACACACTGAAACGGATCCGTGATCCAAACTACCATGTGAAGGTGCGGCCGCATATCTCAAGGGAAATTATGGAATCAGAATCTGTCAAACCTGCCGATGAGCTGGTGAAACTGAATGTGTCAAGTGAGTATGCCCCTGGTTTGGAGGATACCCTCATCTTGACCATGAAAGGTATTGCTGCTGGCTTGCAGAACACCGGTTAAACTGCATGATCCTGTGCTTTTATTTTGTTTTCTTTACTCTTCTTTCTACAAAGAATATGCCCAATAACTGTATGACTGGGAATATTTGTGCGATCCCGTCTATCTGTATGATAAGGTGGTTGTGCTCGAATACTGGAAGAGCCAGCATTGTTTACTTCACTTTTGCAACAATAGTGTCGAGCTCAATAGAACTAATATTATTATACTTTAATACAAAAAGTGGCCTTGAGCCTTCTAATAATTTTGTTCGTAAGATTTTTTCGTTTTTCCTTTGATTATTACTAATTTAACCATCAATATCAGTTCTATTAGAAGATGCCCGAAAGCTTAAATATGAAGAATTGCATTACATGTTATCTCATTAGAAAGGAATTGCATTTTTCAAGAACATTTCAAAAACATAAAAAAGAATAAGAATGATTAATGGATCAATGCTGTTCTTGATGGCTTCGTCCATGAGAGGGAACCCAGGATCCGTCTTCCCATTCTTGATGAACTCTCAGCAAATGACCAGGATAAACAAACTCATCTCCGGTGCTGTCAAAGTGCACAAAGTACTTATCTTCGCCGCACTCTTTCCCAGTAACTCTTCCGACCCACCACCCGTCTCTGTCGTATGCATCCACCTTCTCCATCACGTCGAACTCGGCCACCGTTATCTCCGGTGGGCAGGGCCTCACTTCCGTCGCGTCCACCACCTCCCTCAGCTTCTCATTCTCATCTTCCTCCGACACCAGCGTCACGAACTCCACCAAGAACTTGTCCTTGCTGACTCTCTGTACTAGTTTGGCCTCGAAGTATGAGCCCAGAAACCCGTCTTCTTTGCTGCATACTTCCACCAATCTCTTCACGGAATTCGCCATTGTTGTCTGATCTTTGTTTCTTTTTTAACCTTTCTTTGATTGATTGATAGGTTTACTTGCCATTCTGCGAAGAGAGTTTTTATTTTATATACATAGAGAGAGAGTTTGCCCGGGGTTTAGGAAACCCTGTTGAAAGCGGGAAAAATTAACTGTTTCTAAATCCTTTAAACGTAAGGAATCCTTACTAAGGATCTTTGTTAATGAAATTAACTGATTTTTTTTTCTTATTTTAATGTTCTTTAAATACAAAATGATTTATGATAATACTACACATTTAAAAAACTATTTATGTTTTTAATTATATTAAAAGCGTATATTTTACAAAAGAAAAATAAAGAAACTAAATGCCAATACAAAGTGTATACACCGACGCTGTAATTAATGTAGTTGGTAATACTACACATTTAAAAAAATGTTTATGTTTTTAATTATATTAAAAGCGTATATTTTACAAAAAGAAAATAAAGAAACTAAATGCCAATACAAAGTGTATACACCGGCGCTGTAATTAATGTGTTGGTAATTAAATGCTTATATATACCTAACTAAACTCATAATTTTGTCGTTTTGTGTGTGTATCTGTGTGTGTATATATATATATAATAAGTTCTGCTAATGTTATTGCTACTATAAACATTATTCAAACATTAATCTAATAAAAAATTTAGAAAGAAAAGAAGAAAAAGACCGCTAATACAAACTTCGGGTCGAAGCAACGAATCATCTAAACACAGTCCGCATTTCATTTCTCTCTCAATCATTTCCACAAACAATTAGACAGGGAGAAACGATGGCTCTAACGACGCGGCAGAGGCGGCCGCTACCGTCGGATCCTCCGCCATCATCGCCGATATACACGAAATACGACAAGCCGTCGAGGCGATTGGGCGACGGCGACGGCGGACGCGAAGAGGAGAAGTCACTGGGGTGGTTCGTGCCTGTATTCGCATTGGGAATGCTTCGATACATGAGCGCTACGACGAACATCATTCACGACTGCGACGAGGTGTTCAATTACTGGGAGCCCCTTCATTACTTGCTCTATAAATCTGGCTTCCAGACTTGGGAGTACAGGTAGCTGCTTTTACGTATCACCTTTTTTTTTTTTTTTTTTGCTCGTTTAGGAATTTAATCAAACACCTTATAGACCAATCATCAAATTCGGCTGTTTTATGTCTTTCTATTGTGTATGTATTAATTTTACGTGTAACGATAAGAACCCATGTATAGAACTCACTCTTAGATGTAAGGGAAAGGTGCCCATGAGCTAATAATCTTTGCATTTAGTTGATTATTATATTTAGCACATGTGTGGATCAAGGATTACATGTAAGATGTTATCTTTGTGTAACTACAATTACAACCTCATTCATGCAAATTGATTTGGCATGATATGATTGGAAAGTGAAAGTAAAAATAGTCAAGCTGATGTATGAGGATAGAACGTTCATTTACATTCATTCAATTATCATGTCATTTCAGTTTGTAAATATGTTTGCTTGCTGTAGAATGTAATATAGACGATTCCCGTTTTCTATTCTCATTTATTACCTTGACATAGATAGTTAGTACATGTAGTATCATCCATGTAAATTTATGATGATAGCATTCTAATGGTTTCTAGAGAATGAGACAGTGAATTCTTTTGAAGGAATTGTTTGCGACATTGAACATGTTTATATATCCATTTGCAGTTCAGAGTTTGCACTTCGGTCATATTTGTACATTCTTTTTCATGAATTAGTGGGTCGACCAGCTTCCTGGTTGTTTGCTGAGGATAAAGTAAGTTTTATTTTTGTCTTGTGATAGATTCTCCTGATTATTTCGTGATTTGACAGCCATTTCCCTTTTTCATCTAATATCTGTGTATTTTTACTTCCTTTAACAGGTGAGAGTATTCTATGCAGTGAGGCTCTTTCTTGGTCTCCTTTCTGTTACCACAGATGCTGTTCTGGTAGTAGCCCTTTCCAGAAAATATGGAAGGCGTTTAGCCTCTTATACACTGGCAATGCTATGCTTAACTAGTGGTTGTTTCTTTGCTAGCACAAGTGAGTCAACTTTTAATTTGTCTTTAGTTGTGTGTCCAAAAATATTATTTTAGTTTCTCCTGATTTTGTGTGGTGTTTCTTGGAATGAATTCTATTCAGTTAGCCATGCTTTAGTTATCTGCAGTTTCTGTTTACTATTGTATGGATTAAAGTTCTTATATACTCTATTTTCATGAATTTCTCTAGTTTCCAACACGTTGTGTTTATTTTCCAGGTTTCCTCCCTAGCTCCTTCTCCATGTATGCTATCAGTCTTGCTTCGGGATTTTTTCTATTGGAGAAGTACGCAATGGCTGTTGCAGTATCAGCTGCTGGAGTAATCCTTGGCTGGCCATTCTCAATATTGGCTTTTCTGCCAGTCGTATTCTACTCGTTAGCTAGAAGATTCAAGCAAGCATTTCTTGCTGGTGCTGCTACTTCTGTTACTCTTCTTGTAAGTTAATTGGTTTACTATGTTTCATGTTTTCATGTATATTTTCTCTGGATTGAGAATTGATTCACTTGTATATTAGCTGATGGCATTTACTGAGGTGTAACCGTCTCACATTGTTTTTAAGTAATTGTAACTGTCTTATGTTGTTTTTATTGATGTTCAATCACAAGGAATTGAATTTTGCAGGCACTCTCTGTATTTGTTGACTACCAGTATTACAGAAGGTGGACATCATCTGTTCTGAATTTGGTGGTATATAATGTCGTAGGAGGTGGTGAGAGCCATTTGTATGGGATTGAAGGACCACTGTATTATCTGAGGAATGCATTCAACAATTTTAACTTTGGTTTTGTTCTTGCTTTGCTTTTCGTGGGAATCTTGCCAATTGCAAGGAAAAAATATGCACCAGGTCTCGTGGTTGTTGTCTCACCTGTTTATATTTGGCTGCTATTTATGTCCATGCAGCC
This sequence comes from Citrus trifoliata, assembly GCA_018350135.1. Taxonomy (NCBI): domain Eukaryota; kingdom Viridiplantae; phylum Streptophyta; class Magnoliopsida; order Sapindales; family Rutaceae; genus Citrus; species Citrus trifoliata. Next base: position 11,701,349 of record CM031386.1, on the reverse strand, counting down.
ACACAAGGAAGAAAGGTATGATCAGCAGATGAAATTGGGTAGTTCCTGCTAGGTTTTTCTTGATTTATCCCTAGGTATGTTCAGTGGATGAATATACCAGTGGATTTTTCTTATTTGGCAAGCATCAGCTCTTTTTTATTGATTTTTCATGATTTTAGAAATTTTCTTAAAACTTCATTTGTTTCTTTATCTCTTTTCTCTTTCTAATCTTTTAGTGATGTCTTGATGTCTTCTCGGTTCTGAGATCATATTTAGATGGACAGTGGGAAGTTGTAATTGTTGATTAGATCTTTTTGTGATTAGGTTCTGGGAGGATGTTTTGGTGGGAGAGAGGATGCTTAGTGAGTTTTTTCCTCGGTTTTATAGTCTGTTTTTGGGTCATAAATGTTCTATAGCTGGTATGATTAGGTTTCATCAATGCAGTGGAGTTGGGACTTTAGATTCTTTAGAAACTTGAATGACAGAGCTTCAACACTGTTCTAACTTGCTTGGGGTAGGAGTTCATATTGATAGCATGAAAGAAGATAAGAGAGCTGTTACTCTAGAAAAATCAAGAATAATTCAACCAACCGGTACTTTCTCAATCTTATAGCTTCTCTACCCCTCTTTTTGCACCCTCTTGTCTGATTTAGAAAGCTGAAGTTCCCTTAAAGATGAAGATCATGATGTGGGCAATTGCTCATCAGAATATTAATACCACTGAGGTAATTCAGAAGAGAAGACCAAGTATGGCCTTATCCGAGGATTGGTGTGTCTTGTGCAAAAATGCTAAGCTGTTTAAATTGAGTTGGGCGTCACCCGCAGCAAGCTTTTCTGTTCTCTTGGAAATTTTTTTGAGAGTTAAAGGCAGTGTGAAGGCTTCTGTCTTATGGGGTTGTACAGTTACGGCTATATTTTGGGTCCTATGGATTTTGAAAGAAACTTAAGAATGTTTTAGGACAAAGTGATGGAGGATTACATGTTTCTTTGAGACAGAGTTAAATACTGGGCTTCTCTATGGGCTTCTATCTCTCCGGAGTTTAAAGATTCGTCTTTCTTCTTTATTTTAATAGATTGGAAGCAGCTATGGTGTAATATTGTTAGTTAGAATTTATGATCTTATAGGATTTACAGTTCTTGGGCTAGGGGATTTTTGACTTTTTTCTTTGTGGACCTGTTTGTCCCTCCTATATGTACATTTCTTACATCTGATATACTTATTTTGTTTCTGAGCAAAAAAAATTAGATCTTTCTGTGACCGCCATTGCAGGTTCCTTTATCCAATATACCCACTTATTTGTGTTGCTGCTTCAGCTGTCATTGAGAGCTTTCCTGATATTTTCCGAGACAAGTATGATCCAAATGCTAATTTTGTGATAGTTACGGTAGGCTCCTTTAATATTTTTACAGTTCTTTCTTTCTATGTAAGTGAACTCTCAGGATGGTAAACTTTCAATGATTCTATTTGCAGACAGCTAAAGTCCTTAGACCTTTTGTTCTTGGTCTCATATTATGTGCTTCCCATTCTCGAACATTTTCACTGGTTAATGGCTATGCTGCTCCTATCGAGGTATACAAGATCTTGGAGCACCATGATGATGCAGGACCAGGTAATAAATATTATCTTGCTTTATTAGGTTGTGTGAGGCATTAATGTTGAGATAGTTACTGACAAAAGGATATATTGAAATAATGTTGGGTATTGTGATGAGCTTCTCTTGATATTTTAGTTAAACTCTTAAATTATTGTTGGCTTGTTATTGTGATGTGCTTTGTTTGGAAAAAGTAGAGGGCAGACAGGCTTGGAAATATCATTATATGTAAGAATGCTCTGACATTTTATTGACGACAATGCTAACTTTTGTTCGAGTTGCACGATGGTGGCATTGAAGTAATGACTTGAAACTTGTTCAAATTTGTATCTTGTTACGAATAATTTTTTGCAGCAGAAAGACAGATAGCCTTTTAACAGCGATGGCACTTTGTTGATTGTGATCATTCGCTGAGGATCTTTTATTTTTTATGCTTTTCATTTTATTTAGTCAAATTTTATCAATTTTTGTTTATATTCCTTGAGTAGACTGTCATTGTTGTTCATCCTCTAAATCATTTGCTCTATATTTTGATTTCAATCGACATACATGGATATGTATGAAAGCGTGATCTTAACAATTGGCATCAAACAATTTTTAGCATTCTTAGCAAGTAGAAAATACTCATTTAGCTTATTTTTTTGAATTGCATACATGCAGGTTCCGTAGTTTGTGTTGGAAGTGAGTGGCACCGATACCCATCGTCATTTTTCATTCCTAACTATGTTGGTGAAGTTCAATGGCTTGATGATGGGTTCCGCGGACTTCTTCCCCTCCCATTTAATTCCACCTTGGGTGGGACTTCAGCAGCACCATCATATTTTAACAATAAGAATAAGGCATCAGACCAGCAATTTGTAATATTACTTGTCCCCGCTGAACTAATAGAAATTTATACTGCTCTTTGCTTGTGTATCCTTCATCCCTTGTTTCCTTTCCTTTGTGAAGTAACTGAACTCGCCATCTACATTGCAGCTCCAGGATGTTGAAGCGTGTACTTTCCTTGTTGAGCTGCAGCTCAATCGACCTTACCCTTCACGTGGGAGTGACTTGTCAAAGTGGCAGGTAAAATTAGTATCTTTCTTTATCTTTCTCTCATTCTCTATATATATTTTTTCAAATATAGCCTTTTCTTGCTTGGTTATTTCTCTAAAATTGTTTGCATTTCAGCCTATTGCAGCACTGCCTTACCTTGACAGGGAGTTCTCACCTCCCCTCTATCGATCATTTTTCATTCCATACCTGTGGCAGCAGAGGAATGTCTTTGGAATGTACAAGCTGTTTAGACGAATACACAATTGATTAGACGACATTGTAATGATTCCTTGGCTCTGATATTTTGAGTTATTGGACAGTTCATATCAGCAACTTGGTGATTTGTTTGTGATTGACCTGTACTCGGCTAGGAACTGGAAGAATATGGACTCGTTGACCTGTTTCCGAGATGAGATGACAATGTTCCAACTATAACTAGCTTCATTCTGATTAGGCTGTAGTGTGTTCTAAATAACTAGTGGTTCCTCAGTTTTTTTGCTCGTCTGAAGAGATTTTGATGTTTCAGATACAAACCCTGATAATATGATTGAAAAGGTTTTCGTTAGCCATATTTACTTTTTATTTTCTAGCACTTTCCCATTCCTTGAACATGCAGCCGTCATGTAATTCAGTTTGATAAATTAAAATAAAGAAATGTGGTAATAAAAGGTTTCAAATATTCTATTCAACTGTGATAGCAACTATAATGAAAGAAAATGCCAGTAGTAATCATTTGGGACTTTGGGTTATCCAATCTCATTTCGAGGGCAGTTAATGCCATTTCCAAAGGCAAATGCAATTGGAAAAATGTAATTTTTGGCTTCAAAGTGAACAATGTCCGCTATGAATTTTATCATGCAAGTTTGCTGGGAAAGAAAGAATGATGTTAAATGGGTAGAAAGTTTACATCATACAAAGAATGTATTGCGGCTATGTTCCAAGTTAATATGGATACCAATTTCAAAGCAGAATCCTTGGACTACAAAAGAAAAAAAAAATCAACTAATATGTTAAATAATTACAACCCTGTTAAACTTGGCTGCTATGCTACTACAACACTTCCTTCATCCTGCCCTCTAAATTTCAACAGTTAATAGAAGCTGCTCTGTAATATCTTTGTAAGCTAGCTGGGAAGAACATTTCTCCAACTCCTCCAGCCTTTATTATGGGGAGCATTATTGCTGATGCGCCCTGGAAAATGTACGAAAGCAACATGTATCAGAAATCGATATTAGGTTTAAATTGCAGAAACTATTTGTGGATTATTGACTAGTAGCTTACAAGCAGCAGAGGTACTTACTGAAATGAGTCTGGCTCCAATCAGCATGCGTTTGGGAGAAGGAAATGGAAGTAACTAGCGTCCAACTCCAAAGACTGCCACAGCAAAGAAATGGATTATCAAGCTGAATGGACGAGGATTTAGACCAGATAGTTGAGCTATTGGTCCATTCGTAAAAAGACCTCCGAGGCTCAAGTAGTCAAAACATGCTTGTCACAGTTCATTTCTTGATGGATCAGATGATGCACAGAAGACCTTGAAAAGGGCACCTGCCAATGTGTTTATCGTAGATGCCACTGGTTTCAAGCAAAGATCACACACGGTCTAGCGAGTAAAATATTACAAGCCAGAATGCATAAGACCTATTAGATGTGTAAGTTTGTGAATGCTGCTTATTTTGCCCAGTGTGTAGGAGGATTTGAGATATTTGCAAAGGGCGGGTGCGTCATGGAGATTGCGGAGAGGTCTTAGAAGATCTCTTAGTACAACAACATCAAAGCCACAGTCATTCCTCCTCCTGTTAAAGGATGCCGCATATTGAATGAGTCACCAAGTAAAAGAGCACCTGGAGTCGTAGACGGAGCTGCTGGCATGCTTCTATTAGTCATTGTTCTGATGTTTCACTTTCTTGATTGCAGAAATGAAAGCAGAGTTGAGTTCAGGGGCAATCAGAAAAGCAACATTTTCTTCCAATTAAGGGCGCGCAGTGGTGAACATAATTATGCATCGGCATAGTATGAATCACTATATGTAGAGTGTGTATCAAGCAAATGACGTACATATACCTGGGAAGCCACCACTTTTTCAAATAATGAGTCATTTCACCATTAGAAATGGATGGTACTTTTTGGCCTGGTACATCCACCTAGCAGCGAATCTTAGTGCCACTGATTGGATAGAACAAGATTGGTGCAGGATTGGCCAGAATATCATGTCCATGGTTTTTATACGGAAGCTGACAGTTCTCCAGGACCAAACCAACAAAACAAGGGATTTCAACCTGCAGAAATGATAAGCTAGAGTTGCTGCTAACTTAAGGTTCATCCTTCACCTCAGAATTGAAGAGAAAGCGCCGCAAATTTGAATGTACATTCAATGTAACATTCATTATTATTGAGTTCTTGTAGATTGTGTATGGTACATTCAATATAACATAACAAAACCCTTATTATTATTATCATTATTATTGGTCAAAAAGGTAGTTTTTAACTTTTACTAATGTATAAATGCCAATTCACTCTTTTCTCATCCTCCATTTTCATTCACACCTCTCCATGAGAAAAAGATTCACATTTCTCATTTCTAAATTTGTAGAACTCACTCCAATTTCATTATCATTCCTTTATATTTTTACAAATAAACACTGCCAATAATTCTTATTTTTCATTCTCATCCCTCAAATCCCAAGAGTAAACACACCACAAGACTACTTGTGCGAAACTATGCTGAAGTGGTAGAACAAAGGATAGCCCAATAATTCTGTAGATCCTATTCTGGGACCAACAGTATGAGACTCGCTAAATCTAATACTAAAAATATCAATGGCAGCGAACCTTTGGACCTTCCTAGCTCAACGAAAGTTTTTTTCCCATACTGTTGTCAACTGAAGTCAAGGTTTCCTGATAATAATCGGTATTTCCAGATTACTACTATAGCAGACAATAAACATTGCTTCGAAATTTAACAGTTGAGAAACAATTTATATCATCTTATCATACAAGTTCAAAGACATGGCTTCCACAAGAAGAAAATAATTGACATGTGCGGTAACATGGAAGCTTTCAGAATGTCAAACTCCGAATGTTCAAACATCAATTCAATTCTTCCAAATTTTCCATTTTAAACAGACCACTATAGCATACATTGCACAATTGTCATTTGAATGAAGTGATATTTTCCACCATGTCATCAAGCACCACTGGCATATAAACGTGTCCATTCCTTCGCTGCAGGATATTATGAAAGCAAGCACAGTGAACAAGAAGAATCGGCAGAGCGTATTTAGTGATTTACACTTTGAAATGATAAGCTTAACCAAAGTAGGGATTAAGGAAAGTCCAAGTATTATACCTGTTTCAACCGCTTCGGCCTCATTTGTTTTCCAGTGTTTGGCAATGTTCTCAGAGAGAGGATCATCGGGGTTAGGAGCACTCAGAAGTGCTTGAATGCTAATAGAAAAAATTTGTCCCAATAATGTCAAGTCAATATATGATTATTTTAATTCCATAAAATATAAACTGAAAAATCATTGTTGAAACTGTTCAAGTTCTTCCCCTTGAAAACAAAAAGTATTCTCCCCTGAGATGTAGCAATCCAATAAGTCCATAACAATAGAAATCTCCAACCATAAAATCACAGCTCACAGTACCTCAAAAGTACAGTCCGAATCTGGAGAGCTGGACTCCACTTGTCTTTCAGAATATCAAGACAAATCCTTCCAAGCTGCATTTAAAATCCCATTTTATGAGAAGCAAGAAACAGAAGTCACAAATTGTGCAGATTAATACATGCAGCCTACAAGGTCAGGCAAACTATATAACGACCAACCTTATCAATGTTAGGATGATATATCTTCGTAAGAAATCGGACCTGTGACAAGGAAAATTGACATAAACTAAAAATAAAGGCATTGTTACTGGATTCTCATTGGTAAACATAGTATAACCTGGAGTAGTTGCATCGCAAAGACAACAGAAATTATATTCTTAGAGGAAGATAATAAACAGAATTCATACAATTAGGTATAGTTGTAAGAAAAATAAAGCAAATGTCTCAAGAAAATGAATCAAACATGGATCACATTAACCATAAGACATTTTGAGGGGAAACAATTTTCATTAGACCCGTCAAACACCTTTGATTCTATTCAGTCCCAATAGAATAATTTCAAACTATGTTCTAGTGAAGGACTTTAAGAAGCAGCCAGAGCCCATTATAACAATAGTGTTTATTCAGATTAAATAAGCAGTTCAAGCACTTGCCATATTTTAAGCATCCTGTACCACCTGAGGCAAGGGAATATCCAGGTTTATATAGACAAAGTTCTCCTGGAAGCGCCAGAGACTACTATGGATGTAACTCTTCAACAAATTTAGTCACATTATGATCAGGACAGAATATATTCTGATCAGTGAGCCATTAGATTCAAATTCATAACAGTCAGCCAGCATCATTTAAAACTTCCCTTTTGCTTTTTAATTTTTTTATTGGGGGACTAGGAGAGGGGGTGACGGGGTGGGGGGGGGGGGGGGGGGGGGAGGGGATTGGCTTCTAATTCAGCTTGTATCATATAATAATTCAGTTTTCCTTCTTAATTTTTGTACTATGAATCAAATACCATCATGAGATACACCAAAATCAAACATTGTTGGGGCGCAGAGAAAAAAGAAACCACTCAAAATTGTAGGATGATAGCATGCAAATTAAATACCCTAAATTCAAGTAAACATACCTTTGGAGCAGCCATTGGATATTCTTCAGGCAAAAATAATTCCAACTTGAAAACCCCTCCTAAACAAACAATGGAAAGCCAGGACATATTATTCTGGAGAACAAATATATTAGTGAACAAGGAGAAATGAAAGAGAAACAAGTAAACCAGAGCTCATAATTCCAAACAACACATTGAAATTGACAAAATCCGAACAAACTAAAAGATTGGATATCTTTGCTTTAGCAAATTTATGCAAACAAAACAGATGGGATATTTGGTGGCCAGATGGATGAAGTGAATATTTTTTCATTCACATCTGTTATTTTGGTCTCAACCAGACAGACTTAAAACAATAGTCTCTTGACGCCTGTATAATAGGCAGGTCCCTTTTTGGAATAATTGAAAACCATATCTGCGTTACCGTAAAAAAACAAGGCTAGATCTAACAACATAATACTCACCTAAAGAAGCCATGAAAAAGAAATAAAGAGAGGGGGGGGGGGGGGGGGATAAAGCTGATAGATAAACTAAGCCTCTCATTCCCACCTAATACGTATCACCTGTAATGTAATATTTTTCACTCTTAATATGTACTTACACCCAAACCACTCATGCAGACTTCGCTATGAAAACCCAAAAAAGAAAAAAGATCATTCTTTCCTATTAAAAACACCAATTACAAGCAGTATTATGAAGTACACCATTGAGCCCATGAGGCCTTTGATTTACACTGATGGCCATGTTCTACCCTTCCAAACTTAAATAAAGTTGTGACAAAGAAATAACATGAAACCGAGGCTATATATGCCTGACTTAGGGTAATGCACCATAACACACCTTATGCATACATATTAGTTGAATAACGAAATTTGGACCTTTAAATGGTTGCACGGTTATTCCTTCTCTGGCACACGTTTTCAAAATGTAGTGATTGAAGAGACCAATAGGCAACAAGGTGAGAAGCCCCATTTTTTTACAGTCTAATAAGAAGAAGTTACCAATAGAGCTGTACCATTTATATTAACTAGTTCGTAAACACACAGCCAACAAGATGTATGATACCAAGGATATACCTCAAATTGGTATCAACATCTACCACAATCGACAAGAAGATATATAATAATCATCATTTGCAACAAATAACCATATAAGCATCTAATCATGAGAACTGAAACAACACAGTACACTCAAAGAGTCACACAACTGTCTACTAGAAATACATACTTTCCCATAAGGCTAGCTCAAATGCATGAAAATTATCATAATTTTTTTAGGAGCACTATTCACCCAATAGCCTGAAACAAATTGGAAGCAATTAAGTCTAAAAAAGTTGTTAACATATAATGTATAGACAAACACGTCACCATGAACAAACCTCTGAAACTAAAATGGCCGTCCACTAAACATTTCTAACATCACAAACAAAAAGCAACAAACCAAAACAACAACAAAACATCTTAACATAATCCAAATTCACACGGCAATTTACCTTCATATGGAGATTGTGTTGGACCAAGGATCATCACATTAAAGTATCGCATATTATCTTCCGATGGAGATGCACTTATTCCTGGTGCTGTATCCACAAACCATACAATTAAAGAACACATAAAAGACCCAAATTTCACAGCTGAACGGCAACAAAACACACATTTTCAAAATCTAAATAAAAAAGTACTTACCTGGTTCACTGAGGAGACGCTGTGTTTCCTGTTTGGAACAACAAAGAAACAAAAATCAAATACGATTAAAAAATAAATTCTCTATTTTATTGTCGTTAAAGCTCTTAATTAAGCTAAAGATTCTTCGACTGAACGATCAAATGAGCAAAGCAATCAAAACCCATCACCCGATAAACCCTTTACAACAGAATTTGAGCATCTAACACACAAAACAACTATTACTCCCTTCACCAAAATTGTCGAAAAATAACAAATTGGAATTCTTGTGTCACAAACCAACCGATCTGAAAATTTGGAAGGGTAATCGAGAACTGAAGAGAAAGAGGGAAAACCTTGATGATACGTCGAGGGAGATTACTGTTCGCCATTTCCAAGATCGATTTTTTTGTTTTTTAACCTTCTTGTTGTTGCAGAGAAAGAACGCTGATAGGGTTTTCTAAGTCTAACAGAATAGCAAATAGAATACAAGAAGTTTAAGTGAAATGATGGATCAAAGTTGGTTTTTTTTTTTTTAACTTAATTTTAATTTTAATTATTTATTTATGCGAAAACAATACTAGTCTTTTTTTGGGAAGTTGATTTTACATTTTTGTCCCTTCTAGATCGTCACCACTCCCATTTGGATTAAACTATTATCTTCCAAAATTGTTATTGCAAATGATTCCTCTGATTTTTTCAGAAAGAATTTAGGAAGAAAGACTATCTAGAGCCTATAAAAAGAAGGATAGCCATTAGAGACATCATCAACAACAACATTCCAGTAGTAAAGTCAGTAAATAGTAGAAAGAAGATTGAGCTTCAATGAAAGCCCCAAAAAATATGCATAACAAAAGTTGAAAAAGTGAAGGGAGACCTCCTTGTGAGTTGTGATGAGATGGACTTAGCCCTATACAATGAAGTGCCCATAATCTGTCTTTAGTCCTCTAGGAAATGTGGTAAGGCATGGTTGGATTTTTTTTTTTTTTTAATGACATGAGAGTATTTCTTAAATTACAACTCATATTACATGAGAGTATAACTGATATGTACAATCATATATATATATACTGAAACATGTTGATATTAATGTTGATATGACACCGCTCAGATTTTTAACCCTCTCTAAATATTCGAGGGACGTCAAACTCCCATCCTGAGAGAAAGACTGCTTCACTCAAGATGTACGGCTCTAAGAAATGACATTTAAATTAAACCTCTACATGGTTGGATGTTATTCTCCTCAACTAGGAGCTTTTTATTAATATTAGGATGAAATTCAAATATCTTAGGTTTTTTCTGAGTTGGGTTTGACACATTTCATTTTCTCAATTGGAGTTTCTATTTAAATCATTTGATTATCCTTTTAGGCTATCTTATAAGTGCATATGGTATATGAACTTCTTGGCGGGTGGTTTCCCCGTTTAATCCTTTGGAATGGTTATTTGTGAGGTTTTTCAAGCTGAGAGTTGACCCAATGGGGAGATCTTCCCACTTTGACATGGCAAATATTTGTGCAAGTCTTGTCACTATTACTATAGTCCCTATTTGACATATGACAATAAAGTAGAAGACATCCTTTGATTTTTTTTCGGATATTAGAATGGCTCACACCATTTCACCTCTTTTTTTTTTAATTTTATTGCTCTCAAGTTTTGTATCCATTTTTTCAACTTGTCACGGGTTTTTTAGCTAAAATAATTTATTATTTATGCATCACCCTTTCATTAGTTGGTTCAAATTTTACCACCAATATAAAGTATATAAAAACTATATATATACACCATGAACCAAGAAGTTAAAAACCAACTCAATATGGAACCAAAGTATCTTTCTACCTTTACTCCTTTTTTTTTCCTTTTTTAACAATAAGTTACTATGAACAAGATTTTCCGTTTTGGCTCTATTTAGGAGTATGTTCAACAATCATGCCTTTTAACCTATAGTTATAAAGTATTTTGAAAATTAAGATGATTTTACTTGGTAATTTTTTGATAATTTTTCATATTTGCTTTCTTTCTTTCTTTTTTCAAATTATTAACTTTAGAGATCATACTACTATTATCGACTTTTAGACATACATGTTTGTAGGGAATAAAAGAACATTTCCCTTAATAAAATATATTCATTTATTTCTATATTTAGTTTTAAAGACTCATTCACTCACACCAATTTCTTATAATTGCAATTGCCCTACTAAATGGTTTAAATAAATAAGTTTATGGTTACCAACTTTGCATAATGCTACATGTAATTAATTTATGTATTAAAAGATTTATGAAAAGGCCATTATGCTATTTAGATTTGTTATATTACAAACAAGCAAGTTGCTAATTCTTTACGAGTTGACAATGGGAGAGATTCATCATGCAAAGGATTTCCTTTCAATAATTGTTTGCAAATGAGGTAACGAGATGGCGTTGTTGTAACGCTAGAAATCACTGGCTTGGTTTGGTGAGCTTTTGGCCCACATGGCCACGTATGAATCAAATATACGAGAATAGATTATTCACATCATCATTCGTGACTTCGTGTATGGAATAAGGGCCATTACAACAAAAATGGAATAAGATATATATAATTTTTCAATTAAGCATTCCTGACCACATCGCCAGAAATGAGTTAATAGAAAAAATATATATAAATGCTGATATAGTATATTTTGTCACGTGATATATTAAAATTTGTTACTTTTTATCTTTTAAAATATCTTTAACTTTAATATGGTCGAGGATCCATGATTATATAATTATTCTCTTATAAAAATACCATCATTTTATTAAAGTGAAGATATAATTAAAATATGTTAAAATACATTTTCAATCTATTAGAAATTATATTTTTTATCTCTTAGTGCATTGAAATATATGTTTTTTTTTAATTTGTTAATAGCATTTTTACTTTGTTAAAATGAGAATGTGATTGAGCAATTGTAACGGAAGTGGAATTGATAGGATAAATAATACTAGATATCGTTCTAGCATTGGATCAAGCCAAACCGTTTAACTTACACTCTAATCGAAATGTGATTAGATCTTATTCTAACACAAATGACTCAATCATAATTTTTTAATAATGCATTAAGCGAGATTAGATGGCGTTGTAATAGGTCGGGCCCAACAACCAAGTAGATGCTATCTGCTTTAGGCACCCAGCCCATCACGGTTTTGTTACTGGTTTCGCAACATATATATATATATGTATGTATATATGTATATGTATGTAGTTTTGTTACTGGGTTTCGCAACATATATATATGTATGTATATATGTATATGTATGTATGTATAGAAAGAGAGAGAGAGAGAGAGTATATATTTGATTTAGATCCTAAACTTTATTAAAGTACAAAAAGCTATTAAGTTATATGATTTAATAGTATTATGCTATTACTCTATTAAACCATATGATTTAATAACTTTCTTAAACTTTAACAAATCCAGCATTTTGGATTAGAACATTTTTATATACATATATATATATATATATATAATCTTTCTTTAGTAATGACATATTCACTTTAAAGTGAAGATGTCGTTAAAATATTAAAAAAAAACACATGTTTCAATGTATTGGAGATCATATTTTTTCGTCTCTTAGTTTATTGAAATCTGGGTTTTTTTTAATTTTTTATTGGTATATTTATTTTAACAAAATGGAGAATAGTGTTACATGTGTGTGTGTGTCCGCATTTTATAAAATTCTGTTGTAAATCACCACATTGACATTTAAAAAAATGGGGGCGCCTACGCTAAGAATAATTACATATATGTAGTTTTTCTCTAGTGCAGATGTTTGTGTTTTTTAAATACAAACTTGGGTTTTACGACATTGTAAAAAGCTTTTATAATGTTGTAAAATGATTTTTTAGTAGTGTAAAATACTTTTACAACGTTAAAAAATCTCAAATTTCATATTTTAAAAAATGAGAACGTCCACATTTAAGAATTATTACATGTGTATAAGCCTTTGTCCAAGATCTTGATTTTCATTAAAATTTTTACAACACTGTAAAGTACATTTACAATGTTGTAAAAATCGCCTATGAATTTTTTGAAAGTTTGGAAATACTCATCAAATTTTATTTTTTCGTAATGTTAATAAGAATTTTACCGGTGATGGCTTTGGCCAATTAATACTTAAGAAACAATCAATGTTAAAGGAGCATTACCTTTTTAACAATTCTAGATAAATTTAAATAAGAAAAAATAGAAGAACCCAATGTGAATAATTCTACATAATTAGAGTTTACTTCAATCATTCCAAACTTGAATCATATTCTAAGTCTTGTGTCAAAGAAAAGAAAAAATAGCAATGCCATTAATGATACGTTTATTTTTTAGATTGGAAAATCGAAACCTGAAATCAGAATCATTGGCAACGTTTACCTCACAAAGGACAGTCAGAATTAGAATCGGAATCGTGTAGCCCGCCTCAATATGGGAATGAGAAATTGGAGATTGTTTTCCAAGAGGTGGGAATAAGTCTCCCCACTCCCAAGAATGACTATATAGCCTCCACACAAAATAAAAAAATATCCATTTTGTCCTCAGTTATATTTAATCAATATATTATTATCATTAATTAATATATTATTAATAAAATTATAATTAAGTAATTTATTAATATACTATTAACAATTAATTAATATATTATTAACAATAATTAATAATAATAATTTATAAAAATAATCTCTATAATTAAAATATAAAATAAATCATTAAGTACTTTTTTTATAATTTGTTACAATTTAACATATTCCAACTCCGATTAAAAGATAAAGTAAATACATTTATGACAATCTAGCTCATTCCGATTCTAATTTCTACAATTTAATCAAACAACTTATTCTCTCATTCCATATTCCTATTCTGGCCCATACTGATTCCAGTTTAGTAAACAGAGTTAATTGTTAGAAAGATATCTATAAACAAAGTACAAAAGTTCTAGTTCTATAATAATGATGCCATTAAGAATTATTAGTTAGAAGGATATCTAATGATGTCGGTTATAACAAAGACACATTTAGTTGTCGGATAAGTGCACCATTTTTATAGCAAATCATTTAGCTTATTTTTCTCTTGTGGGATAAATCTCATTTCCTTTCAAATTTTTAATTTCAATGATGCATTTTGAGAGTTAATTTCTCATTCACTTAAGCATCATTTTGAGTGAATAAATAAACTATTTCAAAGTGTTCACAGAATGGAATACGAACCTCTAAAGATTTTTCACTTTAACTAAGTGGGTCCCACTCAAAATGCGCCCTCAACAATATCAATAAAGGATGTATTTATTTGTACTTTAAAATTTACTTTGAACACTTATTTACTTTACACACTCAATTACTAATTTTAAAATATTAATTTTTACTTAGAACACTATTTCAAATTCATATATCGTCCTCATTACCCAATTCTTAAATTAACTTATTTCCTATATACATCCAATAAAATATTCACCATCACAAATAAAATATCCAACTTTCTTCCATTTTTATTAAAATTTTAGTTTCCTTTCATAATAAGGATTGATATTTGTTTGTTCTCTTCTTTAATGCGGTTATATAATTTTGTTTTTCAAACCTATGAAAGCATGCAGACTAAATAGAGTGAAGATTAGAAGCAAATTTAAAACAAATCTTATCCTTTGATTTTCTTTCATTTTCTTATGTTGGAGTAGTACAATTTATTGTTCTTGCTCCACCTTTGTTTTTTATTCCTTTTGTTTCACTTACAAAAGATGAAACATGCTACTTGATGTTTTTCTAACAATTCAAATAACAAAAAAATAAGAGTGAAAAAAGTTTAGTCCATAAGTAATAAACAACGTTTCAATGTGAACATTGATTCATTTTTCGTTGTTGATGCAGTTATTGTAGATAAAATATGGTGTTGGATAAAAAAATTTTAAATTATATTTTATTTAATTGTCCTTAAAAGTAAGTTACATTAAGACTAATATAGTAATATAAAAAATTATTAAAATATGAGTGTTCAAACTTACTTTTTAGAGTATAAATAACCCCACCTATTAATAAATTTAATTTTCAAATTTTTAATAAAATAAAAAAATAATTTTTTTAAAAAGAAACTTTTTGCCGCCAATATATATATGCAATTGTTTCACGGTACATAGTTTTATCTTTTATCAGTTGACCTCCCTACTTTTTTTATTTATAATTTATTTATAAATTTATGAAATTTTTATTTTTTCATTCTCTTTTCCTCTCCTTCACCTTTTAATATTTTGTTCCCTTTTTCTTCACTTAGATAATTAATCAATCATTAGTAAGCAATTCCTTTCAAATTTCACTTCACAACCAAGATAAAATGCAACAATTTGATTTGAATATTCGGATGGCAATTGTCATGTTGAATAAATTAAAATAAAAAATCAAATCTATTAGCTATAAGTGATTGATTTCATGTTGGTTTAAATTTATGAATGAAGTTTAAATTTTGTTACTTTTGAATAACTAATAACTTTGAAATTCAATTACATTGCACTTACTTTTTTATTTAAAGTCCAGTTCGCATATATTTTAAAATGGCGACCAAAATGTAAGGAAAAAAATGAAATACACAGTTTTTATAATTGTTTATTTAATATTTTATTTTAGTAATATCATGCTAGTTTTATTTGAAGCTAATTTATTAATTGAATTTTAATGTGAAGTCATTAATTATCTCACTCCTTAAATTAAAAAAATAAAGAGTTAGATATTAGTAATTAGTTTTATGTCAAATTTTTTTAACTTGAGATAGTCTACCTATTTATTAATTATTTATAAATTTGAAACAATCTGAATTTATATGTTAAAAATTTAAAACATTAAAAATTTTAGAATTTCAGTATACAACAGCGAGTTTAGGGTAATTACCAACCTATACATCATAACGTTCAACTCTCTCGCTCTCTATCTCCCTATATATATAACGGGGACGCGCTAAAATGATCACCGACTCTCAGCTTCCTTTATATACTCTCTCTCTCTCTCGTTTACGCACGCAACTCTCTTTTGAATTTCGATGAAAATGGCGCCGACAGGAAAGGGCAAATTGAAAATCGAAATCAAGAAAATAGAGAAGCAAAAAGCGAGAATGGTTACTTTCTCAAAACGACGACAAGGCCTTTTCAAAAAAGCCCAAGAATACGCTAACATCACCGGCTCTCAAATCGCCATTCTTGTTTTCTCACCGGCCGGCAACCCGTACGTTCATGGATCACCTTCATTTGACGCCGTTATTGACAAATTCTTGAGCGTTAACGGCGGCGCAAGCAGCAGTGGCCAAGTGGGTGCCCATCACAATGAAGCCGATGTGTGCCGCACTCCGACACCGTTTCATCTTGTCCTCCAGAACCATCACAATGAAGCCGATGTGTGCCGCGGATTCTTGATGGCTCTGGAAGACAAGATCAAACGGTGCCGGAGTGCGGAGGATTTGTCGGCGGTGAAGGCGGAGTTGGACGAAGTGAGAGTGAAGGTTTTGCAGAGACTTAAGCATATTGAAGAAGACGAATTCGTCACTTCTTTGCTCAATTGTTGATTCAATTTTGATGCTGGACAATAATTAAATTAGGGTTTTGCTTCGATCAACTGATAGTTGATCAAGATTCGATTTTTTTTTTTTTTCCGTTGGGTATATATAGTTTACGTTAGGAGATTTTTAGGGTTTACAAAATGAATTTTTTATTTTTTATTTTTATTTTGCTTGCAAATTGCAAAATACCAAACCCGTTCACAAGCACTGGCTCACAATTCTGGCAGCAGTAATGTCTTTTGCTTATTATCGGCCTTGGGCATCTCCGTGGCCAAAACTCGCAAGTGAAAGAAACAAATAACAAGCTATTTATTATTAGAATTATTTTTGAGGTAAAAGAAATTTAAGTTTTGAACTTAAAGTACAAACATATTATTTTAATTTATTAGTTTTATAAATGGGCAAAATTATTTTGCATAAGGGGTATGGTACCCGTTTTTTGTCTTTTTTTAAGGTCCATTATAATGGAGTCCTGTAATTTGTTATAAAAATAAAAAAAGTTGAAAATTTTTAAATTTTCACATATTAGTCCCATATTACAAATTTTCAGTTGCATTAATGCTTCTGGAAACCACGATTTTCAGGACAAAATCTCAATTAAATTTATTTAAGCGTGTAATTAAATTTACTCCTTTTATTTTAGGATAAAAACTCAATCAAAAATACAAAACTCATTACTCAAACAAACAAAAATAATTTTACATATTCATAAACTAACACTTTATTATTATTAGTAAATTAAATTTTTTTACTACATAATTAAATAATTTAGTATGTTAATTAAATATTATGTTATAAAAAAATAATAAAACATTACTTACATAGAATATTAAATTAAATTTATTTTCGTATTTTGTGTATTCTATTTATTTGACATATAAAATCTCTTGTTTGAAAAAAAAAAAAGATATGGGATTTGAACCATGCTCACATGAGTGAAAGGAAATTGGTTGCTTTGTTAAATTAAAAAAATCATATTTATATTTATAATCAATTATGGTTAGTAAATAATTTACATAATTTAACTATGTAATAAATTAGTTAATTTTTTAATTAATAAGTAAATTTATTAATTTAAATAGATATTAAAAAATGTAAGAATAAGTCATTTAATTGAAAATCTAGTTCAATAGAGTAAAAAAAATTAAAATATTGTGGACTTATATGTCATAATTATAAAACTTTTGATTTTTCTTATTCCACATGAACAATAAAGACTTTTAATGTTAATGGCCTAATAATCACATTTAACCATTATACAACTCTGAATCCAACGGTGGATTTAAAAAAGACAAAAGAATCGGGTACCAAACCCCATGGGTATAGTAGCTAAACCCATAAAGAGAGAGAGAGAGAGAGAAGGTCTAAGTTTAGTCATATATATATTGTGCACTTTTATTTAAAAATTAGATAGGCATAAAATTTGTAAGATTTTATCACTCATGTAAATTTCACTTACCAATATCCATAAAAATGAATGAAACATAAATAAATAGTTCTTCAAACAATTTCTTTTACTTATGAAATATTGGAGAAAACCAATCGATTTTTAGGGTTTACAAAATGATTTTTTTTTAATGACAAATTTTGTAATTGATTGTAATCATCCGTGGGTTTAGGGTCCAATCGATAACTTTAATTAATTAACCATCCTTAATTTTAATGAGAAGTTTTGGCAATTTTGTTCAATTAGTTATCATTTTACCAATTTTTCTTGCGTATGACGTTTATACTCTGTTCTTTCTAATTCGTAATTAGAAATCACAGAAAATGTGATAAAAACAGTAAAGAAGAGAGGGCGAGAGAATGACTAAATGAATAAAAGCTATAATGCATTAGTGGGTAATGCAAATAAATGAACTCCCCTAATTGACAATGACATGTTATGGGAACCTATTCCTAGTTTAAGAAGATATCATAATTGTCATAGCTGAGAGGCCAGGGGTATCGATCTTTTGATATCAGCTCCTAGAAACTGAAGCTTGGTGTCTAAATTCTCATAACCACGGCCAATATGACCAATGCCACTGATCTCAGTAGTTCCTTCTGCTACCAATCCAGCTAATACCAGGGCAACCCCACCTCTCAGGTCAGCTGCACGAAGCTGAGAACCGTGCAGGGCACTGATGATAGAATTTAAAGGAATTAGCAAAATCAAATTTGATTTTATGAATATCATAAAATCTAAAATCTCACTATGGAAAGCAGTGTACCCTCGTGTCTCTCTCCCAAAAACTAGTGCAGTGCTCCCACAGACCTGAATTTTTGCTCCAAGCTTCTGCAATTCTCTGACTGTTCAAATAAGAGGATAAAAATTAGACATATATACAGTTAGTACAGATAATGAAACAAAAAACACCACAATCTGCTTGTGGCCAAGCCAAAAGGAAGCAGACGTGGAGGGTACTTTGAAAATAAAAACGTTGTTTTCCAGTTTCCGCTTTTGCCGAACATTAGGTGCCAGCTTTTGGAAGAATTTAAGATCAGCACAAAACAGTGTAATCGCAGTGTGATTCCACAATTTATCATCAAAGCATGAAGACAGAAACACATATACACAAAACCAATAAGAGATTTTTTAACGGATCATGCTGCTTGAAAGAAATCTGCTTTTGAAATAAACCAATGAGCTTATTTTCAAAGCCTCCAAGCAAAATGAAGAACATTCTCATAAATATACACTCTGAACAGAATGTACTCTATTGGGGAAATCGTTCCGGTAATAAAGATTAAATATAAATACAGAAAATGTTGAGGTGGAAATAATTATTGGTCAATAGCAATACCATGGCCCAAGCGTCTGTCAAACACAGATTCCTCCACTATACTTGAACCACTACATGTGGTGAGTAGTGCCATTGTTGGAGGTTGGAGATCTGTAGGAAAACCAGGAAATGGACCTGTTCTGACATTGAAACCTCGCAAATTTTCACAAACATTTTCAGGAATTGCTGAAACCTGGAATGCCAATCATTTATAATGCCTCAAGCAGCAAGAAGTGGAAAAAAGTGAAGAACAGAATAATGAGGAATTACCCTTACCTCCAACGTGTCATTGTTACACCTTGTAATTTTACAACCAGCAATTTTTAGTTTGTCTATCAGACATGATAAGTGAGAAGGAGTGACAGGTGATATCGAGATGAGGGAGCGAGTAATTGCAGCAGCAAGCATAAAGGTGCCTGCTTCAATTCGATCTGGTGGCACATAACATTCACAGCCGCGCAATTGGCATTTTCCCTTAATCAAAAGCTTGTCACTACCAGCTCCATACACACATGCCCCACTGTCATTCAGAAAACGAGCAAGATCAATCACCTCTGGTTCCTGTGGTGAAATTTGGGAGAAGAATCCACTTAAATAATTCAATTAGTTCTGTCATAAGAGAAAACTAAATTGCCCCAATTCTCTCAAAAACAAAAAGGCACAGTGAGATGTATCACATCATACTTTGGCAACATTTGAAAGCACAGTTACTCCGTCGGCCAAAGAAGCTGCCATCATAAGAGTTTCAGTTGCCCCAACACTAGGGAAATCAAGGTGGAAACTGCCCCCAACCAATCCCTTGCCATTTGCAGAATGTGCCAGCACTCTTCCATCTCTGTAATTTTGAAGAATTTACTAATTTCAGCCAATTCTTTACATATTCAGTCTGGTGGTAACTCCGGACAGTCACACACACACACACATCAACAGTTAAAGTTCTTGCCATACCCTACTTTTTCTTGCCTGATTGCAGAGTCTTCTTGACTTAGAATTGGCAGAAAAGCAGAAAAGAACACCTTAAATGCTTTGCCAAAGATCTAGTCAACTTGAGCTGTGATCTAATTGGTGACTGATCTTCACAAAGTAGAATTTTGTCAATAAGTTGCCCAGCTCATTAACTATAACAATATCTATGTTTTTTGTCACCAACGAAAGAGGATGATCCCTAAAAAAACCTCTGAAGCGCGGTGTCATCACTAGTGATTTTGCAAAAGTTTGCAATCCCTGCCATCTTTTCTTTGTTCGAGTGAGATAAAGTAGCCTTACATAATCTGTTCCCACAAATCAGAAACTGCCAAGGAAATATCTTAAAAGCTACCCATCCACACCAGAAAACCCAGTTCTGTTCTAGCCATTCAAGGGGAAAAAAAAAACATGTGTAACGACAGTGATGCTAGATCTCTTAAGGTCAAGCTAGAATCCTTCAATAGGGTGAAAAGTTCACATAATCATCAACCTCATGACACAGACCATTTTCTTATTTATCTACCAAGTAATGCTCTTCACTCTCAAATTTTACACTTTTATTACCCCCAGACAGTTTCTTACATTTCCCATTTGAATCCTATTACCTAATAGTTCCTATATTCACAAGTATTAGATATTATACTGACATCTTTCTTCAAACTGACCAGCTCTCTGCATACTAGTATTACGAAAAAAATCCAATCCTCAAAATAATAAGGTACCGGCTTAAAATAACGTAATAGAATCAATCTTATTGAATACACAATATATCTTTAAACTAGCTTCTTTACCAAAACATGTGATGAACAATTATATTCCAAGAAAAATCAATTAAAACAATCAAGACAATTTTCAGTGAAAACATAATGCAATTAAAATTAAAAAAAAAACATAACTTATCTCAACAGCAGCCCCAAGAGCTCTTAGCCCACGAACGTACAAATCTACAGGTCTCTCCCCAATATCACACCCCCGAGGTAAACCCACAACAGCTTCACCGAACCGGGCCAACAGCGGTCCGATAACAAAGAACCCACCTCGAATTTTCCTCATTTCCTCCAAACATGGCTCAACACGCCCAACACCATCAGTGTTAACCAAAATTTCCTTATTCCTCTCGTTAAACTCAATCTTGGCGCCTAACGAGCGTAAAATTGAAAGCATTGCTTTGGTGTCAGACAGGCCTGTGGGCACATTGTGGAGTAGACAAGAGTTTGAGCATAAAAGAGTAGCGGCGAGGAGACAAAGAGAAGAGTTCTTGGACCCGGAAATGGGAACATGGCCCGAAAGCTGTGTGGGTCCGGTGATGGTGAGAGTTTCGGCTTGCCGGATCTGTGTTGTTTGGGTTGGGATTTGGGGGTTTTGGGTTTGTGGGAGTTGAAGAGAGAATGGTTTAAGGGGCTTTGCATAACACAAAGAGGTCGCCATTTTCTTGTCGAACAGAGAGAAAAGCAACGATGTTTAACAAACACTTGACCAATTCCCGCTTTAATTGTCGATATTGAATCACTTTCACTTTTTTTTTTTTTTTCTTTCTTCTTTCACAGTCCTACCAATTCCCGCTTTAACCCACTTTTTTTTTTGTTTTTTGTGTTGTGTGATAATTTTTATTAAATTAAAAAATAAATATCATACTATTTATGATAAAATTTTCAAATGTGGGTTGTCTAATTATTTTTAAATATAGAATAAGATCTATGATCATATAACATGTAAAATGTGGGTTATGTGTTTATTTCTAAGGGTAAATATAGATGAAGGTCTATGGCCACACAAATTTCTTTTAGGATATATCAGGATAAAAATGTGGGCTGCGAGATTATTTCTAGATACAGAAGGAGGTCCGCCCGTCTAAAAATGTGTTATGTTGATTATTTTTATGATTAAAGAGTCTTCTTGTTGCTTTCATTTTCCTTTTCCTTTCTTTAATTTTTTTAATATTCGATATTTCTTATTAGTACGAAAAGATTTAAGATCATATTGATAATATTGTAATTTTTAAAATAATTGTTATTATCTGTGCTGTAGAAATAATTAGTTGTGAAGAGAATCAATTAAACGTTTGATAAATTTTATTTTTAAAAGTATTGTGAGTTTTAAAAGCAATCATATATATTTGGTAAATCTTACTGTTAAATTATTGTAAGAATATAAATAACTATATTAAAAATAATATTGAATAAAATTCATTTAAACATTTATAAACATGTACATCACATATTTTTTATTGTGTCATATAATAATTGATAACTAAGATAAATATTTTATTTTTTTTATCACAATATAATTAGTAATAATAATAATAATAATCTCTTGAAATTTAATAATTTTATTTCTTAATTAATAAGGATAATTTTAGATTTTTATAATATATATGAGAATATTTATGGAATTGTATTATGTATAAAAGTAATTATTAAAATTAAATTTTAAAAAACTTCATCTTTCTTATTTTTTAAAATCTACTGTAGGATAAGATAATTTTACCGAAAGTAATTTCTAAAGAAATTTGTCTAAACACCAAAATTGACTATAACTTTTTAAATCACTTTTGAATCTCTCAAAAACAATCTCCTGTAGGCCCTTAATTTCGATTGATGCTTTACTTCATTTAAAAAATAATATTTCTTAACTAAATGGATATCATGGAAATCATTACCTATGAGTGCAATTTGAATTAGACAATTAGTGTCGGTTAAAAATAAAGATTTATTATTAAAATTAAGATAAATTTCCAGTTTGGTTCATCATTATTAAAATTTTGAATGACATTGATGATAGACACCTCTCACTTCATTAGAATTAAGAGTTTAGTTGCGATGAGGTTGATTTTCTTTTAAATATTTTAACTAAAAAAATTGTAGAAAACTTTTGATCGAGGGTGTGTTGCATATTTAAATGTATCTTAATATAATTTCTATAGCATTCATATATTTAACGGTAGTGGATTGTACAAAGATACCTTATGGCCTATTCTAATTATACAGAGATGGAGAAAATAAGAAATGTCCTACAGGTGTTCATAAAGATATTTATGATCCAAAATTACTCCTCCGAAAACATTTGAAGAAAATAAATAATGTTGAGCGGGTCTTTCTCCTCGAGAACATCAGAAACCTTAAAAATAGAAAGGAACCAGTAAATGCCGCTAAAAAAAAACAACCCCTATACATGTACATTATTTTCATATAAAATGGCACCTCCTAGCAGCCACCCCTCTTCATCCCAATAGAAATGGCAAAATCAATGAAGCTTGTGGCCGTTGTTGCCACAGCTCTATGCTTCACCTCCCTCCTCAGCTTCGCCCTTGCCGCAAAAGATCCAAAGACCGTTGAAGGTTTGGTGTATTGTGACTCGTGCCGCGTCAAGTACAAGACCGAGCTCAGTGATTACATTGCAGGTAATTCACAATATTCGTGTGCGCATCATTTCAGCTACAACACCATGTACAACTAGCAATAATAGGTGCTATTCTTAAAATGCAGGGGCAACCGTTGCCTTGGAATGCAAGGAAAGTGAGGGCGGGGAAGTTGTGTACTCTCGCGAGGTTGTGAGTGACCAGTCCGGTACTTATAAGATACCTATCGAGGGCTGTCATGCTAAATTATGCCAAGTTCGTTTGGTCAAGAGCCCTAAACCGGAATGCAGCGAGATTGTCGCCGACGGACTCAGTAGTGCTAGGATTGATCTCACCCCCTCTGTTGGATCCGATCCCGAGCTGATTCGCTATGCCAATGATCTTGGCTTCATGAAGAAGGAATCCTTGCCCGAGTGCGCTAAAGTTCTTGAAGAAATGTTCATTCATGGTTAATTAAGTCATCATTGTATTGATTGATTAATTCATCGGATTTTGCCAACTTAACAATATTTTTTTTTATAATTTCATAATTATAATTTTTTCTTCAAATTAACATATTTCGTGACATAAATAGTTTTGATACAGTCAAGGGAACACAATTTGATCATTGATTTAACTTTACTAGAAAAGTTAACTTTGGTTAAAAGGAGAATAGAATAAAGTTAACTTTAGTCCCTTGCATAAAATTGAGTAATTTAGCGTCGGCCCCCAGTTGTTTCAACATTTTACGCACCGCACCCACAGCTTTCGACCATGTGCACCGCGCCCTCATTTCTATCAATCTACCGTTAACTTAATGGGAAAAAGGGTAAAATAATAATTAAAAGGAAAAACTTTTTTTCCTTCATTTTTTTTATATCTTTTCTCTCTCTTTTCTTCTTCTTTCTCTTCTTCTTCTTCTTCGCGTCTTTTTCTTCTTACTCTCCTTTTTTTCTCTCTTTTTTTTTTCTTTCTCCTTTATCCATTCACTACTGCTGGCCGCCTGTGTGATCTGCCGCCGTCTTGAATCGACAAAACAAAATGCTGTGGGATCTGCCACCACTCGAAACCGTTGCATCCACTTCTGCACGAAACTGCCAACGCCACCGCTTCAAGCTGCTGCGTCCCCGCCCCCTCTATAATTTAATTTAGGGTTTGAAATCTTTAGTTTTAGGATTTGTATTTTTTGTTTCTTTTTGTTAAAATTTCTTGGTTTGGGTTTCTTCTGTAACAGAATTTTACAGTGAAATTTACAGCAATGGTTTGGTATAATTAGCTTAGGTTTTTTAATTGTTGGGTTTTGGTGGTATTATTGGAATTATTCTATAATCTACTAATGATTTTGTGTTTGATTTCCTTCTTTCCCTTCGGAATCATGCATTCATGCTTTGTCTCTCATTTCGAAGTTTGCTGGTTTTACAATTTCGTTATAATAATGAAATAAGAAAAAATTGTTTCAATATAATTTTAAAAAATATAAAAATAGATATTATTATAATTAATTTTTATTTTTTGAGGTAAATTTTATAAGTTGTAAGGGATATTTTAGTGCTTACATATTCCATGCAATTCAAACTAGGGGTAGTATGCTCTTTTAGCTTAATAAGGGCCTTAGCAGTTAGAATTAACTAATTTTTGGATGGTAATGAGGCGTGGTGCACATGGTCGAAAGATGTGTGTGCGCAATGCAAAATATTGAAATGATTGGGGACTGGCGCTAAATTACCCTATAAAATTATAACTTATTTTTTTTGGTTAATGTTGTTTGACAGTACTTATAAAAACAAAAACAAAATGGATTAGTACTAATTTAATGTAGAAATGGATAGGGATGACAAAAATCCCCACGGAGACATGAATCTTTGGGGATTTTTTTTATTCGGATATGGTATGAGGACGATTTTATACCCAATTTCTTATTCGGGGAAAGGACGAGATAATTTTTTACTCCGTTTCTTATTCAACGAAAGGATAAGGATGAAGTGAAATCCACATCCTCTACTCATTTTCTCGTATTAATTTTTAATTTTGATTTTAATTTTAGAATTATTAATAAATAAATAAATAATGAAATTTAAATAATAAATATTAAACATTAGTATAAATAACAAATATACAAATATTTATACAAATATGCTATAAAAATTTCGAGCCTACTTAATTAGTTGTAGTCCTGAATTACTATTCGACCAAACTTTATTTTAAAGGCCTTGGTCCAAAACTGTTTTAGATTATGAATTATGTTGCTTATATTATTTTTATCGTTTTAGCTTTGAAACATGATGTTATCTATCATTTTGTTACATTCCTCGAAGAAGAACAAGAGGAGCATGAGGGTAAGAGTAAATGCTTTTATTAAAAATATTAATTTTAGTGTCTATACCCATTTCATTTATTTTATTATTGATATAAAAGAGTAAATATTTTTATTAAAAATATTAATTTTAGTGTCTATACCCATTTCATTTATTTCATTATTGATATAAAAGCAATTTCCTTTTACTATAAATTATGAAGATTGACGAAGATAATTATTCTGATGATTTGTATTTTGTAATGTGATTTTTATAATAGATTAATGTTAGTGTAAGATATATTGTCAAACCTTACTTTTGTTTAAATTTTTATTTTAATATTATTAAATCAAGTTCAGAATTTAAATTTAAAAAAATTAGTTATTCAGGGATCGAGGGACCCCTTCTTATTATTTGAGGAGGGGGACAGGGATCCCCTCAAGTAATTCTAATGAGGATGGGGAGGGGACGAGAATATATGTAAAATATCAGGAATGGGAGTGGAGACGTCAGTCTCCTCCCCTCTCCGTTACCATCTCTAGAAATGAATGCATTATTCTGACTTAATTATAAAAGGAAGTAGTACAATTATCAGCTTTGAATATGTTATCTCTTTATCCAATGTACTAGGAATTTTCTTCTTTGTTAATTTTCATTTTTGGGGACCAAACTAAGTGTATTCATGGTGTCCTATACGACATAGTTCATGCCTTTATGTGATGTGTCTCATTTTTTCTTAGCAAGAACCGCTGCAGAGGTATGTACCCACCCATTTAAAGAAATTCCTGGAGATTGTATATGCATTTAGTCTCAGAGCACTGCAAGTCCAAACAAATCAAAGAGATAATTAACCTCCGCTACCTCAGAGCAAGTAAAGCTTTAGGTAGGAGTGGGCAAAAAAAGCTGATTAATCAAAAGCCGAACCGAACCGCTTTAGGTAGGGGTGGGCAAAAAAAGCTGATTAATCAAAAACCGAACTAAACCGTTCTGTTCGGTTCGACTTTTATGCGGTTTTTTACATCCAAAAAAACCGAAATAGTAATCAAACATAAGTAGTAAAATCTGTCGGTTCAGTTTTCGGTTTTTAAAAAAAAAACAAAAAATTGAACCAACCACAGGAAAAAACCGAACGCCAAAACAAATAAACAATCCCTAATTTAACACATTCTCATGATCTTCACTCTTCAGTCGAAAACCGAAGTCGCAGACCCTAGATGGAATCTTGTCCCTGCTGCTGCTGCTGCTGCTGCTGCTGCTTATCCTTCACGAATCTGATTTGCCACTGTTGCTCATTGCCGACTCTCGTCCCCGTTGCCACTGTCACCTATCGCTACTCATAACTGACTCTCGTCCCCATTGCCACTGTCACCTACCTACTGTCACCTACTATCAACTATTGCTGATGTCACGGTGCTCCCCTGCTGCCATCTGACTACTATTGTGAGGTATTTTTTTTAACACTATGATCATGTATTGATTTCTCTCTCTTCCTCTTTAGCATTTATGGGTTCTTTGGTTTTTGTCAACAAAATCTCTCAGCAGAACAAAAATTGATTTCTCTCGCTGCCATTTTTGTCTCTCATTTCTCTGGTTTGTTCTATTGTTGCAGAGAACTTGAGCTGCTGCTGGCATGAAAAGGTAATCAATCAGACAAGAATTTGTACTGGGTTTGACTTGGTGGGAGCAACTGAGCAAGTGTTGGAAAACGAATATGAATAATTTGAAATCATTTGTTGTATGATTTTGAATACTAAGGGCATTTGTTCGAATTATATGTAACAACTTGAAGCTTTGTAGCTTAAATTATGTGTTTGCTACAGTTTAAAGTATTCTCTTCTTGTAGTAATGCTAATTATAAATAAAAACCCTTTGTAGTTAAATTATATGTTTGCTGCAACTCAAAGTATTCTCTCATTTGTAGCTTAAATTATGTGATTATAATGCTACCTCTTTGGAGCTCCACTTTACTTTCTCTTTCTGTGTCTCTCTGATTTATTATGAGTTATACGGATTTTAAACAGAATTTGCAATGAATTTCAGTATTAGTTTGTGCTCTTGTATGTCGTTTGTAATTTGTAATATTATTTAAACTCATTATTCTAGCTGCAGTGTCTTTATTTGCATGCAAATTTTACATATAAATTAGAACTATCGTAGATAGAAGTCAGAAGTCGATAACTAAACAGTTTGATTCCTCTTACGCAGACTCTAAAAATACTGCTCTCTTAATAAATTATGAATAGATATATCTCCTTAATATTAATAGGGTAGACATATTAATATAAACGATCAAAAATTTGAGTTGTGCTGCAATGTCATAATATTTTTTATTTTGTAAATTATAATCCCCAAGATTTTTTATTAGTTGCTGCTGTTGTATTGATTTGTTGCTGTTGTGGTGTAGATCTTCTTTTGTTCTAATATGTCTATGTTAATGTTATTGCATGTGTTTGTGTAGAATGGAAAATTATGATGAGGAGGAAGTGCAAAAGGTCGAGGTTGATGATGGGAAAAAAAGAAAAATACATTTGAGATCAAATGTTTGGGCTCATTTTACCAAACTAACTTATGGAAATAAAGGAAAATATTATCATTGCCGTAAAACCTTTGCAGCTAATAGAGGAAATACCAATAATTTGAAAAATCATTTAGATAGATGTAGGTCATATCAAGATGTGAAGGTTGCAGGGGATCCGAAGCAACAAGTACTTTTTCGTCAAAAAGGAAAAGATAAAGATGATAAAGTCGTTAAAGTTAGTGGCGAGTTTAGTCAAGAGGCTTGTAGAATGGTACTTGTGAAGATGATTGCCAAGGATGAATTATCTTAGAGCTTTGTGGATTTTTAGAGTTTATGCAAACTTGTTGCCCAAGATTTGATGTGCCATCGTGAAGAACAATTACAAGGGATATTCTTGAATTATATTAGCATGAAAAAGGGTTGTTAAAAAGTGTTTTGGGTGTAAGCAAGCAGATGGTGTGCATTACTACAGATACGTAGACATCAATTCAAATGTCTAACTACATTGTCATTACTGCTCATTTTATTGATGCGGAGTGGGTGTTGCACAAAAGGATTCTTAGTTTCATACCTATAGCTAATAATAAATGAGATGGTATTAGGAAGCTAATTGAGACATGTTTGATTAATTGGGGGATTGAGAGGTTGTTCACAATTACAGTGGACAATGCAAGTGCCAATAAAGTTGCAATAACTTATGTGAAGAAGAAGTTAGCAAATTAGAGTATTAATTCAATGGTTTATATATGCATGTGAGGTGTTCGGCACACATAATAAATTTGATTGTGCAAGATGGGTTGGTGGAAGTAAATCATTCAATAGATAGTATTCGCAATGCAGTAAAGGATGTTAGATCATCTCCAGCAAGATTGCAAGAGTTTAAAACATGTGTTGATAGCGAGAAAATCTCATATGGAGGGCTTATGGTGTTGGATGTGCATACTAGATGGAATTCAACATATTTGATGTTGCACAAAGTGGTTGTGTTTGAAAAAGCATTTGATAGGATGAAGGAAGATGATGGACATTATGCTAATTAATTTGTTGAGGATGAGGGTGAAAAGAAGAGAGAGGGGCCACCGAGCGATGACGATTAGGGAAATGTAAGGAGGTTAGTCAAATTTTTATCGGTTTTTTATTATGTGACCTTGAAATTTAGTAGCTCTCTTGATGTCACTTCTAATGATTACTTAAATAAAATAGCAAAAGTTCTAATTCATTTGAAGTCACTTGCTACTTCTAGTGATGATTTGTTGAGGAAAATAGCCGAAAAAATGGAACAAAAGTTTGCTAAATATTGGGGTGCTTCTTTTGATCAGGTTAACATGTTATTATTTGTAGCAAATGTGCTTGATCTTATATGTAAATTGAAGTTTGTTATATTTTGTTTTAGTAGCATGTATGAATTTAGGAAGGTTGAAGAATTGAAATGTAACATTAAGGAGTTGTTGATGAAACTATATAATAACTATATTGGTGGGAGTGATGTGAGGAGTAGTAGTGGTGTTTGGTTTGGTGATATCCATGACGGTAGTGGTTGTGGTGGTGGTGGTGGTGCTAGTAGCAATATAATGTCAATTGATCTTTTTTCATCTTTCAAAATAATGAAGCAAAGTTCAAATGATGACATTAGTTCAAAAAATGATGTTGAAAAGTACTTGATGGATGCTAATGAGAGTACTAGTAATGCCCATTTTGATATTTTGACTTAGTGGAAGTTGAATAGGCATAGGTATCCAATTTTGTCTCAGATTGCCAAGGATGTTTTGGTAATTCCAGTGTCTACTGTAGCTTCGGAGTCGGTATTTAGCACAAGATGGCGTATTCTTGATCCTTTTAGAAGTTTTTTAACTCATAAAACAATTGACTCATTGATTTACACTCAAAATTTGTTTCACTCAACTCTATTAGAAGAACGGATAATACAACTCACTCAGGAGGAAAATGAATTCTATGAAGCAGGTAATATCTTATTACTATATTTTGATATGTTGTTTTGGTTATTTCACTCTTAATTAATCATTCTAATATTTTTTTTAAATTTGTTAATGTAGAATTTGGTAGGCCAATAGTAGCTCAAGAAGAACAAGTTGATGAGTAATTGGGATTTGGGAGTTGATTGATGTTTATTGCTTTTGTAGTTTTGTTAAAGTTTAAAAGACTTTTTATTTATTTATTTTGATTTGAACTTATTATTTGAACATGTTATGTGTTATTGAACATACTTTGAGATATTTTTTAATTTTTTATGTTTATGATATATTTATTAATTTAAAATTTAAATTTATAAAAATTTAAAATAAATCTATAATAAAAAAAATCGAATTGAACTGAATCGCGTCCACTCTTAATTTTACGAGTCCATCGAGTGATCCTGTTGGGGTGTGCAGTGCAGTAAGTGATATACTTCTTTGTTCTCCGATGAATCTCACTTTCGGGATGACCAAACCCCAAGATTTTTTACACTGCGAAATCTCTCCGCGTGCCTTTCTAGTTTGTCTGAACCCCTACCCTTATCCTCTGCGACGTAGTCGGTAGGGCTGCCTTTCCAGCTATTCCTGGGCAGTGTGTTTGATTCTCCAGGGGGACAGGTGGTCACACTCTTTAAAGGTAATTTTTAGGGACCTCCCCTAAGGTTTGAAGTATTAACACTTTAATAAAATGTATTGATGTAATTACACATACCTCCATTATCCTAGTATAAAAATACATATGGTGTTTGTATAAAAGGGTAAATATGTAAAAGCTTATTTAAAATTCAAAATAATTCAAAATTAAAGCTTTAAGTTCTTGATATCTGTGAAATCTTGCTTGGTTTACTCTATTATCTAGTGGTGTGTAATGACTAGTGGATAAAAGTAAAAAAAATCTTCACAAAATAAAGTCTGCACTTAGCTTTCTCTTCATCTAAGCAACACCCAACCATTTTCGTCTTCCTAAGGCTGTGAAGAAGCAGTTGCATTTGCCCAAAACCTTTTCAAGATTAAAAAACATTTTAGCTTCAATTACAAACAAGATGAGATCTGGTGGTGGCCCAAGTCTTCCATGAAGCGAGTACTAGCGGCGAACGATTTCATCCACGACAACAGTGAGAAAGAGATAATCTATAGATGATTTTGTTGAACCTGGG
Source organism: Citrus trifoliata (assembly GCA_018350135.1). NCBI lineage: Eukaryota > Viridiplantae > Streptophyta > Magnoliopsida > Sapindales > Rutaceae > Citrus > Citrus trifoliata. The sequence goes on along the minus strand of CM031386.1, from coordinate 11,669,820 downwards.
TTAATTAAACCTGAAAATGGGTTCTTTGTATTTTGAATTTTTTTTTTGTGCATGTTGATTTCAACAACTGTGGGTTTTGATTTTCTTCATTTTGAGCTAATCGAAGTGTAATGATAGAAAGCTTTAACCTTTATGTAAATTTTGATTTAAAAATTAGTGGGTTTATCACTGTTATGAAGTTGTTCTGAGCAAAGGAATGAAAAGAGAAAAAAAAAATTTCTCAATATTTTTTCTTGACTTATCCTTGTTTTGAATTATTTCGCGTCATCATCGTCGTAATTGATTAATTTGCAGTTGGAAACTAGAGAGACTCGAACAAAATCGTAGCTTATATGGCATCTCCTAGTTGTAGAGATATAGTGGTTTTATTTTAAATTACTTTGGCATGTTTTCGGCACCTATTAGAATTCTTGACAATTTCGTGCTGGTTCCATAATTTTTTTCTTTTTTTCTTTTTTTTTCGCCACTCCTACTGCATTCTCTTTTTTGGTTTATTTTAAGCTGTGGTAGCTGGTGAAAAGATTGATTATATTTTATGGCAATTCATCAGCTGCCTGTACTCATCGGTTCTCATCCATTTTATTTAATAATTTATTATTTTTGCAGGAAGGGTGTTTTAGTAATTTTAACAGTCAACCAACGGTCAACTTAACTGGTCATTAACAGCGAGAGAGGTATGTGTAATTAAATCAATACATTCTATCAAAGTATTAATACTTCAAACCTCAGGAGAGGTCCCTAAAAATTACCCCACTCTTTAATGTCACGACACAATTCTTTGATCAGAAAAGCTTTGTGGTCCAGCTCTTTAATGTCACGGAGCAATCATTAAATGAATTATTGAGAAAATACCGTATAATTTTTTACAACAGTAATAATGATTTTTTTTATTCTCCATTGCTTTTATGGATCATGATCTCCACCCGTGATTTTAATGAATTAAAATTAATTAATTATATGGGTAATAGGTACATTCCTTATCTTTTTAACCTTTAAATGAAAATTATTCTTTTAATTATTTGTAGATTTTTTAAAAAAGTTCTTTGTAGCATAGAAATACTAATCTCGTGAAAATAATTTTTATAAATTGAAATATAATTTTTTATTTAAAACATTTTCCCAATTTTTACTTGTAGTTTAGTGGTAAAAGGACAATTAAGTGGTTTTGAAAATTTGGTTAAAATCTCAATAGCCATATGATTTTTTAGATATTTTGTGGAGATTATTTACATAATGATATTTTCACAAATATAGCCATAATGAGCTCTATCGTTGAAAATAAATAATATATTACAATCATTTTTTTAAAATTTAAAAGAAAATTATAGAATTTGAATTTGTGAGACAGTAAATGTGTTTAAATGAACAATAAAAAAGTTAAGTATCCCAAATTAATCAAAGTTTATGATACTTAATTAAATGTGTTTAAGTGAATAGTAAAAATAATTTAACAACCCAAATTAAATTAAATTTTTTTAATAATTAAACCCCTTCTTAATTTAAGTGTCTGGGTCTGCCATTGATTACGAACCATTTGATTCATTCAATAGTTCACTTTCTATTCCACTATTGATACTAAATTTTTAGCCCAACACCATTAATAACTATATTTTAGCTTTTTACATGTGTTCGAAGCAATTTTTATTTATTTATTATTGAATGTGCTTTCAACGATGGTTGATGGTAAGAATAGAATTTGAATTTGGAGACCTTAAATGTGTTAAAGTGAACAGTAAAAAATTATCCTAAATTAAATTAAGTTTTTTCAATTCAGCACCCATATTTTAAGTGTTTGAGTCGGTCATTGACTTTAAATCATTGTTCAATGGTTCACTTTTATCCCACTATTGATACTGAAGTTTTAGTCCACCACCATTGATAACTATGTTTCAGGTTTTTACAAGTGCATGAAGCTATCTTCTTTTTCATTATCAAATTTGCTTTTCTACGGCAATTGACAGTATGGGTAGAATTTGAAAATTTAAGATTTTAAATGTGTTTAAGTAAACAGTAAAAAATTTGAGTATCCCAAAGTAAATTAAAATTTTTTGAATTAAATCCCCTCTAATTTAAATATTTGGGTCCGCCATTAACTAAGAACCATTTGATCTCATTTAATAGGTCACTTTTATCCCAATATTATAATTTTAGATCAACACCATTAATAATTACATTTAACCTTTTTATATATTCATGAAGCTATCTTATTATTATTATTATTATTGAATATGCTTTTCAATAGTAGTTGATGTTAAATGTAGAATTTGAATTTTTGAGACTTTAGACGTGTTTAAGTAAATGGTAAAAATAAAAAATTTAAGTATTCCAAATTTAATAAAAAATTTTTGGAGTAAACCTCCCTAGTGTAAGTGACTAGATCCACCACTAACTACGAATGATTTGATCTTCCATGGCACCTCTTTATCGAACTATTGACACTAAAGTTTAGGCAAGCACAATTAATAATTATGTGTCAACTTTTTACATGTGCTTTTCAATAATAGTCAATGGTAAGGGTAGAATTTGAATTTTTGAGATTTTAAATGTGTTTAAGTGAACATTAAAAAAAAAAGACATGATTATGTTGGAGTAAATTTATGGTAGAGGATTAATTTTAACTACACACGCAAAGTAATAAATAATAAAAAAATTTATTATATCTTTAATCGTATGGTTATAAAAGTATGTTCTATTTTAAAACTATTCCAACATAGTTAAATTCAAAAAAAAAGTTAAGTATCTTGAATTTAAAATAAATTTTTTAAATTTAATGCCCACCAATTCAAGTGTCTGGTCTACTATTGACTTTGAATCATTTGGACTCATTCAATGATTCACTTTTTATCCTACTATTGATATTGAAGTTTTATCCCACCATCATTAATAATTATGTAGTCTATGTTTCAACATTTTAGAACTGTTAACCTAAATAATTCTTCATTGATTTTGATGATAACAAACATGATTAAGTGTTAGTTAATCTTTTAAGTGTTCAACATGACTTTCTCTATCTTTAAACAAGCCTCATAATGAATAGTAAAGATTTGGAGTCAAAACAGTTTTCTTGCAAAAATAGCTCACTGCAGCAGTTTTTATGGAAAACGGCAAACCGACATTTGCAATAAACGGCTCGCCGATTTCAAGCAGAAATGGAGATCAGTCTCTGGACGTAAACGACACACCGATATGTTTGGTTAACGGCTCGCCGATATCGAGCAGAATTAAAGATCAGCCTCTGGACACTAACGGCGATCCGAATTCTTGCTAACGGCTCGCCGACTTCGAAGAGAATTGAAGATTAGTCTCTGGACACTAACGGCGATCCGAATTCTTGCTAACGGCTCGCCGACTTCGAAGAGAATTGAAGATTAGTCTCTGGACACTAACGGCGATCCGACATCTAGATAACGGCGATCCGACATTTTGAAAATCAGCCCCAACGGTCATATTGACCAGTCAAACGGCGATCCGATATCTAGATAACGGCGATCCGACAGTGTGCAGACAGTCTATAACGGCTAGTTTTTAGCTGCAACTATAAATAAGCTCATTCAAATCCAAACAAAGGTTGATCACAACACAACCATTGAGCTTATATTCGAGAATACAATCTTCATAGAGTTTTAAACACATTCTCTCTTCATCTATTCACACATTGGGCATTGATTTATAATCTTAAATATTGTGTGAAAGAAAAACAATTTGTAATCTTTTACTTTGAGTGATTGTAAGTGTTGGGATACACTTGGGATTAAGAGATTGGGGATAATCTCTTGTTGTAAAGGTCCATTGACACCTTGGAAGTCAATTGTAAGCGTTTGAAACCTTGGGAGGCTAGCTTAGTGAAATCCTCAAGTCCGGTGAGCTTGGAGGCGTGGACGTAGGCGGGGATTGCCGAGCCACGTAAAAATCATTGTGTTTGTTTTCTCTTCCCTTACTCTTTTAATATTGTGCATGATTGAATTTATTGTTTTCAATTTGATTAAGGCAATAGATTAAATTGTTGAGCAAATTGTATTGCATAATTTTTAAAATCCCAATTCACCCCCCCTCTTGGGTTGCATACTTGTATTTCAATTGGTATCAGAGTCTCGTTCTCTTGTTAAGACTTAATCGTCTAGAGTAAAAGATCCATGGCAACCCTAAATGACTCAACCTTTAGAGAAGGGCAATCCACAACTAGACCACCATTTTTTGATGGTAATGATTATACTTATTGGAAAACTAGAATGAGAATCTATTTGCAAGCCTTAGATTATGAAATTTGGGAAGTTGTCTGTGATGGTCCATTCATGCCTACGTTCAAAGATGAAGTAGGAGATGATCTTCCTAAACCATCGAGTCAATGGAGTGAGTTAGAAAAGAGAAAGATGTCCCTAAACTCCAAGACTATGAATGCTTTGTTTTGTGCCCTTGATAAGAAAGAATTCCATAGAGTATCTAGTTGTGAAAGTGCACAAGAGATATGGAACAAACTTGAAGTTGTCTATGAAGGGACAAATCAAGTGAAAGAGTCTAAAATCAGTAGATACACTCGTCAATATGAGTTGTTCCAAATGGAACAAAATGAAAATGTGTATTCTATGTACACTAGATTCACGGACATAGTGAACACCCTAAGTGCCTTAGGGAAAACCTTTTCAAATAGTGAGAAAGTTAAGAAAATAATTAGGTCACTTCCAAAAGAATGGAGACCTAAAAGAACCGCCATTGAAGAGGCCAAAGATTTAAATACCTTACCTCTTGATGATTTAATTGGTTCTCTTATTTCGTATGAAGAGGATTTAGCTGCAGAAAAAGGACATGAGGAGAAGAAGAAAAGCATAGCTCTCAAAGCTTCAAAATATGAGAGTGATGGGGAGAGTGAACCGGATGATGAAGAGCTAGCCATGCTAGCAAGGAGGTTCAGAAAATTCTTCAAGAAAACCGGAGAGCGAAGAAATTTCAGAAACTTCAAGAATCATAGGGAGAAGAAGGAGGCAATCACTTGCTATGAATGCAAGAAGCCGGGACATATAAGATCGGAGTGCCCACTTATCAACAAACTCAAGAAGAAAGCAATGGTTGCAACTTGGGATGATAGTGAGGAAGAGTCAAATGATGAAGAAGGATCGCAAGAAGTATCAAACCTAGCACTCATGGCAATAGGAGAGGATGATGATCTCAATGAGGTAAGAGATCCTACCTATGATGAATTGTATGATGCTTTTCAAGATTTGCATAATGAGTTGATGAAAATTGGTAAAAAGAATGTATGTCTTAAAAAGGAAATGGCAAAGCTTAAAAATGAAAATGAATCTCTAAATGCAAGAATTGTATGCCTAGAAGTAGGAAACAAAACATTGCATGATGAAATTGCATTATCAAATGAGAAACCTAGCATCTTACATGAGCATTTGAAATCACACATAGATGAGTTAAAAAATGAGAACGAATTGCTCAAGAAAAGAATAATGAATTGAATGAAATTGTTTTGAAATTTACAAATGGGCAAAAGATGTTGGACAATATGCTTAACTCACAAAAATGTGTTTTTGATAAAGGAGGGCTTGGATATAAGCCTAACTTGAAGCAAAAATATTATAAGAACTATTTTGTTAAAGCTACCTCCAAAAATGATCATAAGATTGTATGTCATTATTGTAATCAAAATGGTCACATGAAATATAGATGTCCCGTGAAAAGGAATGCATATTATGGTGTCAAATGTATTTGGGTTCCAAAAGGAACCGTTGCTAACTCTCAAGGACCCAAAAAGCTTTGGGTACCTAAAACTTAAGTTGTTTTGTTTTTGCAGGGCTTGAAGAAGAAGAAAAATAAATGGTTCTTGGACAGCGATTGTTCAAGACACATGACCGGAAACTATGCATGGTTCTCAAGCTTCACCAAAATTGAAAATGGTGGAGACGTGTCTTTTGGAGACCACTCAAAAGGAAAAATTCTTAGAATTGGAAATGTTGGTAAAGTCTCTTCAACTCTAATTGAGAATGTATGTTTGGTTGAGAATTTGAAGCACAACTTAATTAGTATTAGTCAATTATGTGACAAAGGTTACAAAGTTATCTTTGATAAATTTAGTTGTGTTATTGAGAACTCATGTGATGGCAAAACCTTATTTGTCGGGAATAGATGTGGTAATGTTTATATCATTGACATAGAATGTGCATCCACTCTTGATAAATGTTTCTCGGCATTGCATGATGATTGTTGGTTGTGGCATAGAAGGTTAGGACATGCAAGTATGGATTTGATTTCAAAAATTTCGAGAGATGATTTAGTTAAAGGTCTTCCGAAAATTGGTTTTCAAAAGAATAAGATTTGTGAAGCTTGTCAATTTGGAAAACAAATTAAAACTTCTTTTAAAAATAAAAACCATAATTCTACTTTAAAACCACTTGAACTTCTTCACATAGATCTTTTTGGGCCATCTAGATATGCAAGTCTAAATGGCAAATATTATGCTTTTGTGATAGTGGATGATTATTCTAGATATACATGGGTATTATTCTTAGCCAATAAGGATGATACTCTTGATGCTTTTAAAGTGTTTTGTAAGAAATTACAAAATGAAAAAGGGCATGGTATTGTATGCATTAGAAGTGATCATGGAGGAGAATTTGAAAATCATGCATTTGAGAGTTTTTGCAATAATCTAGGCATTGAGCATCAATTTTCATCACCTAGAACTCCACAACAAAATGGAGTTGTTGAGAGAAAGAATAGGTCCATTCAAGAAATGGTTAGAACCATGTTAAATGAAAATGCATTACCAAAATATTTTTGGGCCGAAGCCGTCAACACCGCTTGTTATGTTTTAAATCGGGTGTTGATTAGACCTAATCTTAATAAAACTCCATATGAGCTTTGGAAAGATAGAAAACCCAACATTGGCTATTTTAAAGTTTTTGGAAGCAAATGTTTCGTTTTGAACACAAAAGATAATCTTGGTAAATTTGATCCAAAATCCGATGTTGGTATTTTTCTTGGTTATTCAAATTCAAGCAAAGCTTATAGAGTTTATAACAAAAGAACTTTAGTTGTGGAGGAATCTATGCATGTCACATTTGATGAGTCTAACCCCTCCTCTACGGAGAAAGCAGTTGTTGATGATGATGCAGGAGAAGAAGAACAAGAAGAAGAAACATCAAATGACAATCAAGAGGATGCACCACTTGGAATTCAAGAGGAACATCATGAAGAACCAAATGCGAAGCAAAATGAAGGTACTTCTCAAACACTCCCCAAGGAGTGGAGGTATGTCTCTTCTCACCCTAAAGATGTAATTTTAGGAGATCCCTCACGAGGTATTACAACTAGATCATCACTTAGAAATACTTGTGAGCATAATGCATTCATCTCTCAAATTGAACCAAAATCCTTTGAGGATGCAGAAAATGATGTATCTTGGATTATGGCAATGCAAGAGGAGTTAAATCAATTTGAAAGAAACAATGTGTGGGAATTAGTTCCTAAACCAGTACATCAATCTATAATAGGTACTAAATGGGTGTTTAGAAATAAGATGGATGAATCCGGTGTGGTTGTAAGAAATAAAGCTAGATTAGTGGCTCAAGGTTACAACCAAGAAGAAGGAATTGATTTTGATGAAACCTTTGCTCCTGTAGCAAGGTTAGAATCCATTAGGATGTTGTTAGCATATGCATGTCATAAAGATTTTATTTTATTTCAAATGGATGTGAAAAGTGCTTTCCTAAATGGGTATATTATGGAAGAAGTGTATGTAAAACAACCCCCAGGTTTTGAAAATGAAAAATTTCCAAATCATGTTTATAAGTTGCTTAAAGCCTTGTATGGTTTAAAACAAGCACCTAGGGCATGGTATGATAGACTTAAGAATTTTCTGTTGGAAAATAACTTTTCAATGGGCAAAGCGGATACTACTCTATTTGTTAAGCACAAGAACCAAGACATACTTATTGTTCAAATATATGTTGATGATATCATTTTTGGTTCTACTAATGAGTTGTTGTGTAGAGAATTTTCATCGTGTATGAGCAATGAATTTGAGATGAGTATGATGGGAGAGTTGAAATACTTTCTTGGACTTCAAATCAAACAAAACGAGGAAGGAATCTTCATAAATCAAGCCAAGTACGTAAAAGATCTACTCAAACGATTCGGCATTGATGACTCGAAGACCAAAAATACACCAATGAGCACAACAACCAAGCTGGACAAAGATGAAAAAGGCAAAGAAGTGGATATCAAAATGTATCGAGGTATGATTGGATCCCTACTTTATTTGACTGCAAGTAGACCCGGTATCATGTTTAGTGTATGTTTGTGTGCAAGATTTCAATCTTGTCCCAAGGAATCTCATTTGCTTGCTGTTAAAAGAATTTTCCGTTATCTGAGTGGAACCATAGATATTGGCCTTTGGTATCCTAGGGGAACTCATATAGATTTAACATGTTTTTCGGATGCGGACTTTGCCGGTTATAAAGTGGATAGGAAGAGCACTAGTGGTACTTGCTATATTCTAGGACACTCTCTTGTTTCATGGTTTAGCAAGAAACAAAATTCTGTCGCACTTTCAACTACCGAGGCTGAATATATAGCTGCCGGAAGTTGTTGTGCACAAGCACTTTGGATGAAACAAACACTTAGAGATTATGGCATTAATCTTGAACAAATTCCTATTAAATGTGATAATACTAGTGCTATAAATCTTTCAAAGAATCCCATTCAACACTCTCGAACCAAGCACATAGAAATAAGACATCACTTCTTGAGAGATCATGTTCAAAAGAGAGACATTGCATTAGAGTTTATTTCTACGGAAAAACAACTTGCCGATATTTTTACAAAACCTCTTTGTGAAGAACAATTCTCCAAAATTCGGCATGAACTTGGGATGATAAAATTTTCACATTAACATCTTCATTCATGCTATTAAGTCTATTATTATTGATTGATCTATGACTTGATGCTTTAATTTCTATGGAATGCACAATCGTAATAAACATGTAATGTGTATGTATATTTGAAAATGTATGAATTATGTGTTGCAATACATATATATATGTTCATGAATCATGCATTGAACTGGCACTCAAATCATTTTGGATCAAATAAAATGATCTTGGAATGTATTAATAAGTAGCCAAATATCAAAATACATGTGCGAAATCATAAGTTGTAGAAAACGGATTGCCGTTATTTCAATAAACGGCTAACCATTTTGGGCAGAAACAATGGAACGCTTTCTGGAAGCTATCGGTTCGCCGATAACTGTCTATCGGCTCGCCGTCCTGATACAATTTTTTTTGTGTGGACACCCTGGATCCTATCGGCTTGCCGTTATTGATATAAACGGCTCACCGTTTTCTTTAATTTGTTTTGAGTGCTCTTTGGACTCTATCGGCTCGCCGTTTTCTTTATAACGGCTCGCCGTTATCACGCGTTACTTAAATAGTCCTTTGTCTTCCTCCTCATTTTGGCTTCCCCTTCTCTCTTTCTCTCTCTTCAGCCCGCGACTGCACCAGTTCTCTACTCTCAAATCCATCATTTTTCTTGTTATTTTTCATCAAATTGAAGCATTACAAACCATCTTATCTTCTCTAGAACCTTTTTAACCGATTCAAATCCTTCTCTTTCATCTAAAATTGAATAATCCCTTTTTGAAACCCTAGAACCAGCCGAGCCTTCCTTGCTTAAATTAACCCAAATCTCTTTCTTTTTCAATCACATTTTCACCTACAATCACTATCTCATCTTTCAAACTTCATTTCCACAAATTTTTTTTAACATATCCATGGCGGAACGACCACAAAGGCGTGCTCGAACCAAGCACACTGCTCAACGCCGTTCAAGTCCACCCAGGTCTCCTCCTCAAGACTTCGAGAGTCTTCATTTTTCCGATGCTATCTCTTTTCAGCGTTTTCGTGAGAAGTTCATGGGTAAACCCGTAACTCCCTCTTTTTCTCTTAACATTTCGGAGTTCTCGGATATTTCTGTTTGTGGTCACTCAATTACTCAAATGCTTAGTCATTGGAAGCAAGCTCTTAGCATTGACGAACCTATTTATGAAAATCTTGTTCGTGTTTTTTATTCTAACATAGATTTCTCCTCTACTGGTCGTAAAGAGCTTCATACTTTTGTCGGAGGAATTCGCATTGAACTTGATGAACCTGTTTTATGTAGTATTCTAGGAATCGCTTATGGAGGATTAGATCTGTACACCACTAGGAAAGAATTATCTTTTAGTAGTTTCCGTCATGTGGATGGTGTACGGAACATTTGTCGTCGTCGGGATCTTTCCGATGACATCTGTTCTTTGTCCTTTAGGTCTCAACTCCTCCCTTTTCAGATTCGAATACTTCACATTATTCTTCAACACATGGTCACTCCTAGACAGGGTCACACTGATGAGGTCACTAAGCTTGATATTGGTCTATTAGATTCTCTTATTCGTCGACGCCATGTGAGCCTATCCTACACTATTTTGTGCCATATGTTGTCCACCCCTAAAGTCTACAACCGATCCCTTCCTTATGGCAGCATCATCACTAGGATCCTAAACCACTTTCATGTTCCTATCGTCGAGCCTGTTTTTCTCGAGACTCGTAAGCTCGGACGAGATATTATTTCTGCCATCGGATTCTTTAAGAAGCGTGGGAAATGGGAAAAGACCTCGTCCTCCAAAAACGAAGCCACACTGATTGCACCCGAGGATGATCGCATGCTGAATGATGTCTACTTCGAGGATGAGCTGCCTGATTTCCGTCTTGGGGCTAGACCGCGTGTTCCTCGCCGAGCGGCAACACCAGCAGCTCCTGCTTCACCAGCAGCACCAGCAGCAGATGCACCTCAGGATGACGAGCCTACCGAGACTGCCGTACCTCCTGCGGCATCAGCTATTCCTGAGGACCGCTTCCAGCAGCTTCTCGACCGAGTGGATGCCTTGTCCCAGCAGCAGCAGCAGCTTCGATCTGACTTTGCAACCTTTCGGGAGCAAATTTCAGATCAGCAGATGGAGCTCATTGCGGGCCAGCGTCGCATTCTCAGCTACTTTGGATATGACCCCGGCAGCTCGTCTTCACAGCCTCCATCTTAGATTTCTCTGCCCCTATGTCTTTCACACAGACATTTTCTCATTTCATTTGCTGCATGTGTATAATATTATGTGTTTTGTGATTATGTGTTTTGTGTTTATGTGTTTTGTGTTTTGTGTTTTGTGTTTTGTGTTTTTGTGCTTATGTTTTTGATAAATTAATGATGATAATTCATGTTTGGGTTGTTTTTAGTATTATATTAATTACCTTGCTCATTCTGGAAGTATGAATCTGTTGGTATGGCGGTTGGTTGATATGGTGGTATACTTATATGGAAGTGCTTTTCGCTTTGACTCTATGTATTATTGAGGATATTCTCACATTTCAGGGGAGATTCTGCCAATTTTTTTTAAACCATAAGTCTTTCATCGCGCCTCCTTCTTTTTGATGATGAAGGGGGAGAGAAATGAGTTTATTGGTAATTGGCATAACTGTTTTTGTTCTTGGTAATTGGCATAACTGTTTTTGGTAATTGGTAATTGGCATAACTGTTTTTGGTAAAATAGTATTGTCAATATTTTTTTTAATCTATCTGTCTTGTTTTTAAAGTTTTGAGATTAACTGTTAAATGATTTTTTTTAAGGAGTTAACAAATCTTTCAAAATTTCACTTAGGGGGAGCACATATTTAGGGGGAGCAAAATTACACTAGTATTGTTTTTGAAAAGTTTGTCATCATCAAAAAGGGGGAGATTGTTAACCTAAATAATTCTTCATTGATTTTGATGATAACAAACATGATTAAGTGTTAGTTAATCTTTTAAGTGTTCAACATGACTTTCTCTATCTTTAAACAAGCCTCATAATGAATAGTAAAGATTTGGAGTCAAAACAGTTTTCTTGCAAAAATAGCTCACTGCAGCAGTTTTTATGGAAAACGGCGAACCGACATTTGCAATAAACGGCTCGCCGATTTCAAGCAGAAATGGAGATCAGTCTCTGGACGTAAACGGCACACCGATATGTTTGGTTAACGGCTCGCTGATATCGAGCAGAATTAAAGATCAGCCTCTGGACACTAACGGCGATCCGAATTCTTGCTAACGGCTCGCCGACTTCGAAGAGAATTGAAGATTAGTCTCTGGACACTAACGGCGATCCGAATTCTTGCTAACGGCTCGCCGACTTCGAAGGGAATTGAAGATTAGTCTCTGGACACTAACAGCGATCCGACATCTAGATAACGGCGATCCGACATTTTGAAAATCAGCCCCAACGGTCATATTGACCAGTCAAACGGCGATCCGATATCTAGATAACGGCGATCCGACAGTGTGCAGACAGTCTATAACGGCTAGTTTTTAGCTGCAACTATAAATAAGCTCATTCAAATCCAAACAAAAGTTGATCACAACACAACCATTGAGCTTATATTCGAGAATACAATCTTCATAGAGCTTTAAACACATTCTCTCTTCATCTATTCACACATTGGGCATTGATTTATAATCTTAAATATTGTGTGAAAGAAAAACAATTTGTAATCTTTTACTTTGAGTGATTGTAAGTGTTGGGATACACTTGGGATTAAGAGATTGGGGATAATCTCTTGTTGTAAAGGTCCATTGACACCTTGGAAGTCAATTGTAAGCGTTTGAAGCCTTGGGAGGCTAGCTTAGTGAAATCCTCAAGCCCGGTGAGCTTGGAGGCGTGGACGTAGGCGGGGATTGCCGAACCACGTAAAAATCATTGTGTTTGTTTTCTCTTCCCTTACTCTTTTAATATTGTGCATGATTGAATTTATTGTTTTCAATTTGATTAAGGCAATAGATTAAATTGTTGAGCAAATTGTATTGCATAATTTTTAAAATCCCAATTCACCCCCCTCTTGGGTTGCATACTTGTATTTCAAGAACATCTTCAAAAAAATTTTAAATTTTATTTTTTAAATATTTATTTGTTTATTTATGTGGTAAATAAAAGATTAAATAAATATATTATTCTCTAAAAGACTTTTCAAGTAGAAATAAGTTAATTTTATTTTAATTAAATAATTATTTTTTTAAAAGAAAAATCGAAAGCAATTAAAGTATTTCTCTCTCTTTTTCTCATAAAAAGTAATAAAATATAAATTGAAGAGAAAAAATACAATTCTCTAAATTTGAAGAGAGAGAATTATTTTTTATTTGAAGAATTTTAATTAGAGTGTCTTTTAGAGTCTTAAATATGGATGTGATTCTTCAAATGAGTAATAAAATTTTATTTGAAAAATCTTTTAGTGATGTTTTTACATGTATATGAAGCTATCTTCTTTTTCATTATTGAATGTTCTTTTCAATGATAATTGATGGTAAGGATATAATTTAAAATTTTGATACTTTAAATGTGCTTAAGTGAAAAAAAAAAGAAAATTAAGTATCCCAACTTAAACTAATTTTTTTTGAGTTAAACCCTCTTAACTTAAATGTCTAGATCAGCCACTGGTTATGAACCATTTGATCTCATTTAATAGTTCACTTTAATGTCAATATTGATATTGAAATTTTCAACCAGCATATTAATAAGAGAATGTCCTCTCAAGGAGGATCTTTCAACCGCTTCCTTGAAAGCCGACGCCTGGATCACCTGGCATTCCTCTAGTTAACCTGTCGCGGGGTAGGGGGTCCCCCCAGTTCAGAACCTTTCTCCCAAAGCCTCCCTTGATTCGACTTTTGGCAGGCCATTCATTTCAACATTTTACATGTGCACGAAGTTATCTTTTTTTAATTGTATATGCTTTTCAATAACAGTTGCTGTTAAGTGTGGAATTTGAATTTTTGAGACTTTAAACGTGTTTAAGTAAAAGTAAAAAAATTAAATATCCAAATTAAATTAAAGTTTTTTCAATTAATCTCCCTGATTTAAGTGTTTAGATCTATCACTAATTATGAACCATTTAATCTCATTCAATGGTACACTTTTATTGTACTATTGACACTGAAATTTTAGGCTAGCACAATTAGTAACTACATTTCAACTTTTTACATGTGCATGATGGTATCTTCTTTTTTATTATTGAATGTGCTTTTCAATGACAGCTGATAGTAAGGATGAAATTTGAATTTTTAAGAATTTAAATGTTTTTAAGTGAATAGTAAAAAAATTATCCAAGTAAAATTGAAATTTTTTAAATTAAACATTTTTTAATTTAAGTGTCTAAGTTTGTCACTGACTATGAGCCATTTGATCTCATTCAATGGTTCTTTTATCCCACCATTGATACTGAAGTTTTAGCCTAGCACCATTGATCATTAGGTTTCATCTTTTTACATGTTCATGAAGTCATCCTCTTTTTCATTATTAAATGTGCTTTTCAATGATAGTTGATGGTAAAGTTAGAAGTTAAATTTTTGAGATTTTAAATGTGTTAAAGTAAAAAGTAAAAATAAATAAATAAATAAATATCTCTAATTAAATTAAAGTTTGGGTAACTTAATTAAATGTGTTTAATTTAGTAGTAGAAAAAAAATTAAGTATTTCAAATTAAATTAATTTTTTTAAATGAAGACTCCTCTAATTTAAGTGATTAGGACTACCACTGACTTTATGAACCATTGAATCTCGTTCAATAGTTCTTTTTTATCCCACTATTGATATTGAAGTTTTTGGCCTGCACCATTGATAAGTACATTTCAAACAAGTCTGCACGTAAGATAGCCAGCAACTGATGTTACAACCCCCTTGCGGGCACGCGGATAAAGCTACTTTCTTTTTCATTGTCGAATGTGATTTCCAACGATAGCTGATGGCAAGGGTAGAATCTGATTAAGAATTAGTATTGATGAAATTAATATCCGTACGAGTTGTCTTGCTATAAATACTTATGGGATCGTTTAGCTTAGCATAAGTTTTAGTTGAAGAAGAAACAAACGCAGCACAACAGTTGCAAAATGTTTCTTGTGTAAAATATGAGAAAGCTTCCACATTTTTATCTGCATTCCGATATTGCCCAAATTGTTTCAGTTTTGGTTAAATAAGTACTTTCTCAGTTTCATTTTCAACGCTTTGCTCATTCCTTAAACGGTTCTTTCTCGGCATTTTTTTGTCTTTGACTCCTGAGAATTAATCTAAGTCCTTTTCCCTTAGTTACAGTACCAAATTTTTCCATGGAAAATTCTAAAAATTCTTCGGCTACAGCAGAAGAGAAGGCCAAAGAGGATCAAGAATTGTTCTTGACTCAGCTTCCAAAAGTGAAAATCTGCAATGGTTTTGACCTTTTTCAATACCAAGCATTTTGGTGCCCATCCATAGCCATTAATGGTGTTATCTCCTTCCAAAAGCACTTCCAAGCAGAAGAAAGTGATATAATACTGGTCCCTTATCCGAAATCAGGCACCACTTGGCTCAAGGCCCTTACATTTTCCATTGTGAACCGTTCACGTTATGCAATGGAAAATAGCCCCTTGCTTACTACCTCCCCTCATCATCTTATACCTTTCGTTGAGTTTAACCTCTATCACAATTGTTTGAGGAGATACCTCGACGAGACCATGTGTGAAGAGCAGATGCTTGTTGGCAAAGTTCTGCGAACAGGAGAGTCCTGTAAGAGCCTGGTAGCAGGGGAACAAGAGCAGAAATACTCTGCTCATCCACGATATAACATTTATGGGGTGCAACTCCTACTAGGGGCATGAGGCTATTCCTGCTAGGGGTTTAAAGGCGAGGAGACCAGGTCGGCGACAGTTGGCAAGACGTGTATTCCAATCCGAGAATCAAGGCACGAAGTCCATTCCCATTCGCCCACAACGGCGATAATGGGGCGTCCACATCCGAGAGTGCAGAGAGTAATGGGCGTGGACTACGGAAGACGCCGGTTGAGAGGAAGCCTATAAAAAGGTAGCCAACGAAGGTAAAAGGGTTAGCATTTTGGAGATTATAGAAAAGATAGAGGAAATTCTAAAGAATAGAAACTAAAAAGAAAGCCATAAGATTTGTGGCATACATTCCCAGAACCTTGACATCTGACTTGAGCGTCGGAGGGTTTACGCCGGGAAAACAACCGGCGTACTCTGACCTGTATCTGTGGACGTAGGAATACCGGAGAAGAAAACATACGAGGAGACATCTTGATCGAGGTGAGGTTGATCGAGCAGATCCTCTGGTCGTCGGGAGAGCGTAACCAGAATCTCGCATCAACAACAATAATAACCAATCTCTAGATCTTGAATGCTTTTCGAGTTCGACAAGAAGGATGTTTTCAACGCATGTCCCATATGCTTCACTACCAAGTTCCATTCTGAATTCTAATTGTCGAATTGTGTACATTTGCAGGAACCCTTTGGACCAATTCATCTCAGAATGGCAATTCATAGCGAGACGCAACAACTCTCATCTTGATCTAGATGAAGCTTTCGAGAGGACTTGTAAGGGAATCCAAAGTTTTGGACCCTTTTGGGATCATGTGTTGGGTTATTGGAAAGCCAGCAAAGAACAACCTGATAAGATACTGTTCTTGAAATATGAAGATCTGAAAGAAGATGGTACCTTTTACATTAAGAGAATGGCCGGTTTCTTGGGATGTCCTTTCTCTGAAGATGAAGTCACGCAAGGTGTGGTACAAGAAATCGCCAAACTTTGCAGTTTTGATAACATCAAAAATTTGGAAGTCATCAAAAGTGGTAGTGTGAACGCAACAGGGACTAAAAATTCTCTCTTCTTAAGGAAAGGTGAAGTTGGGGATTGGAAAAATTATTTAACCCCTTCAATGTCTCAACGTTTGCAGAAAATTGTGGAAGAAAAGTTGGTTGGTTCTGGTCTGACCTTTAAAACATCATTGGAGGAACCATTGAAATAATATTGAGTGAAGGTGATCATGTTCCAATCCACCATTGGCTTTAATCATGTTTTCGGGTTAAGCTTGTTTTGATTTGTTTCAATCTTTGTTTCTTCATATTTGTAAGCGAGTTTCGATTTTTATTTTCTTTGCTTTTATTGAATTCTGAATAAATCTTCTGTGTTGAATATGTTGTGATCATGTTTTCCTGAGCGGTTAGGTATGCAAATATGTTCCTTCCCCAATCTGCCATGCTTCAATCTACTTGCATCCAAATTCGATCCTGATTTAGTTGATCTATGCTTGAAATAACAATCATATATCTATCAAACGAATCTAATGATCAGACAAAGCTAGTACGAGTGCAACCATTCCCCGTTCATCAAACATGTAAAACAGTAAAAATTTGTTTGCCAAATTGGCAAAAAAACAGTCTACGGATTTGGTACTTATTTCTGTCTGGAAATTAAATTACACATGAATATGGGTTCAATCATGACCCCTCTACACATAGAAAGATTTCATATAATTATTTACATACTATCCCGTATAATAATTATTAATTATGATTGAGAACCAAAATTTGCAGGAAAAGTTTTTATCTCTAAGTGCCCTTTACAACAATAAGCATACACTCAAGTCCTCACATGATCATCAGCATAACCCCAAAACAGACATGAAAGTAACAATAATATTATCGGAGTCTTGGGTGCTCTCGTTGCACTAGTCATTTTTCCATTCATTTTTTATCACGCACATGCTCTGACCAATCATGATAATATGTACAAAAACAGAGTACAGCTCCGCCTTCACCGCCACCAAATCCTCAGCGCTCCGACACCGTTTCATCTTTTCCTCCAAATCCATCAAGAAACCGCTCACATCGGGTTCATCGTCGGCACCCACTTGGCCTTGGCTACTACTGCTTGCACCGTTAATGTCAGTAAGGGCGTCAAATGAAGGTGACCCATGAACATAGGGGTTCCCACCGGTGACAAAACAAATCTTGGGCCTTTTCAAAAAGATCTCGTCATCGTTTAGAGAAAATAACCCACTCTCGTTTTCAGTGGCATATTTTTGATAAAATTCTAAATTCTTAGTCCAAATTTATAGGTTGGATAAAAATATAAATTTTAAAAAATAAATAGTTTAAGTCACGAGTTATTTAATCAAGTCAGTTGAATTGTATTATATATGAATGAAAAAAGTTTATATAAATATATATAAATTTATCTTTATTTTTTCGAGCAGATTATAAGTGAAAGATTATACATGATTCGAATCGATTCGTATAAATGCTTCAAAATGACATATTTATATGCTCATACTAAGTGAATGATAAATTATCACTAATATTATTCAATCAATTAAAATTAAATGAAACTGTCATTAATTTTTTCTAATAGTTCCAAAAAAATCAAGTTAATGGAAGTGAAACAAAATATTATCAGATTTAATATTACTCTATTCAATTAAAATAAGTATTAAAATTTTAATCAGCCATTTTTGGACGCGTGCTATGCTGAGTAGCCCGGCCCAATAGACATCTCGATCAAAGCCTAAATAATGATAATGTGACTCACACTCAGCTTTATAAAAAGCAATTGTCGTAATGATAACATAATCCAATATGAAGCGACTGAAAGCTTTGCCAACACTATTCTCAAGAAAAACCTTTGATTCTAAATTGGTTCAGCACTTCAACTATGTTGCAAAGTTGTACGAGCATCTCTAAAAATATTTTTAAAATTTTATTTTTTAAATATTTATTTATTTATGTGATAAATAAAAAAATAAAAAAAATAATATTTTTTTAAAATTTTTTAAATAGAAATAAGTTAATATTATTTTAATTATATAATTAATTTTTTAAAATAAAAAATTAATAACAATTAAAGTTTTTTTTAATAAAAAATAATAAAATATAAATTAAATAGAGAGAAATTAACTTTCTAAATTTGAAAAGAGAGAATCAATTTTTATTTAAAAAATTTTAATTGAAATATTTTTTAAAGTTTTAAATATTGATGTACCTCTTCAAATAAGTTATAAAATTTTATTTGAAAAGACTTTTGGTTATGGTAACTCAGATTTTATCTAATTAATATAAAATTTAACAAAACACCTTATACTCTATTTTATTCATAAAATATTAACAAATATTATGATATCTTTTATTTACATACACTATTAAAATTCTATTCAACACCTTATACTCTTTTTATTTATTATTTTCATAAATATTAAAGTATTTGTTTGTTTACCTCCAACACTAATATCAACAAAAAGACAACAATACCCTTAAATTTATAAACTAAAAATAAATTTATAATTGATACAAAGCACCAAGAGGGCCATGGGTGATCTTGGACTTGAATTCAAGCAAGGCTAATCGATCTGTCTCGTTACCGAAAATTTCAGAAGCCCTTACACCAAGGATTTCAGGAATTAGAATGGCGTGGAAGCTAAAGCATAATACAAGGACAGCATACGCAGCTAAAAAAGAGCAAGGGCAAGGCACTCTTATGCTCATGTTGAATGGAAAATTTTATCTCGGAGTTGCAGGTAAATGGTGGAATGGGTTTGTCAAAATTTAAGGTTCAACAATCAAGAATATAGACAAATGTATTCACTCAGCAGGGCTCTATCTGTAATTATCATTATGATAATAATGTAACATTCATAATTTTGTCAAACATCTCTATCTGTAATACACTTGACTTATTCTGGGAAATTTCCCAGCCAAATAACTTGCTTGTCAAAATCTAAAGCAGCCTTAGCTAAATAGTGAGCAATAGAATTACAGCTCCTAGAGACATATGTAATTGAGGCCGATGTCTGGACTTTCATTTTTTCTTGAATCTCTGCAGTTCTCCACGAAATTTCACCCTTGCTGCTCTTCTTACTTAAGGCTAGTTCCACTACTTCCTTTGAGTCTGATTCAAGGATCAAAGGGAAGCAATCTGCTTGTTGAGCACTTTGAAAACCGAGCAACATAGCTTCAGCTTCCATACAAGCTACATTTCCTTGATATGGGATTCCCTGGACTGCTGCAGCAACAACTTTGCCTCTGCAATTTCTAATAACTGCTCCCAGCCCTGCTTTTTGTTTTGAGACATTGATTGCCGCATCAACATTAACTTTGAATCACCCATTTGGAGGAGTAGTCCATTCCAACTTTTTGTTCTTACTGTGCTCTGGAATGGCTTGGGCATTTGGGATTTAATTCGTCTGTAGGACTCCACTATAGCTCCTGCTCTGGCAAAAGATTGCTTCGGATCTTCATCCTTCCCTTAAAAAACAAAACGATTTCTGGAATACCAGATAGCCCAGCACACAGCAACAAAAAACTCCAGATCCTTTTTTCTTCTCTTCAAAGCCACATCTTAAATCATACTTAACATGTCCTGACGAGCCAACTGTTTAAATTCCGCATCAAGATCTGTCAATTGCCAAATCCTCCTCGCTGCTTTGCACTCCACTAAAGCATGGAAAACATCCTCACCTCTGCACTTGCACCTTTGACAAAAGGGATCCGACACTACTTTCCTCCGCCATAGATTATGCATTGTTGGTAACAATTCTTTCCGTCCTTGACGACCAAGATCAGTCGGTAATTGGTGTCGTAAACCACCTTAGTCTCACTCTTCTCCACGCTTTTGAACTTGAACTCGTTCTTTGACTTTTTTTTTGTACTCATCACCGCAAACCGCCCGATCTTTGTCACGTGCGGTTCGTTGAGGTCTTCTTTTGACTTCCATCCCCCGACTAAGACTCTTTTACGATCGCCAGTGGCCAGGAGAGGGATTGTTACCATGGCTTTTCACGACCACAAAATACGTAATCCGTGCACCTTATCCATTTTCTTCTAACACTTGTCAAGAAGGGTAATTTTGTCCTTTTTAGATTTATAAACAAAATATAAATAAAATTAGTGCAAGGTGTTCAAGTAAATTGGAAAATTTATAAAAATAACCATAAAAGTTTTGCTATTTTTAAAATTAACCCTCTTAATTTTTTTATCAACATTAGCCACATTAGCCATACGTTTTTCTCCCCAAATTATCATTCTTTACAAACCAAAAGCAACTTTCTTTCTCCCATTTCGTCAAACCAAGGCAGCTTTCCACTATTGAATCATCAACCAACGGCGACGGCAAAAGGAAACGATAAAAGTAAAATCCGATCATAATCTATCCGGATCCAACACAAATCGGCATCATATAGTGGTATGAGTTATTTTCTGAACTTGGTTGAGAGTTTCTGTGAACTACGAGTTGTAGGTGAATCTGGCGACAAGCTGGCTGTTGCACCAAGCCTTGGAGCGATAGTAGCTTCGTGCAACAGCAGCCTGTCGCACCAAGCTTCGTACGACAGGTAGCATGTCGCACCAAAAGCGTGCGACAGGCATCATGTCTGTGGTACGAAGAGGCAGATTCATTGCAACTAACTATTAATTTGATAGGGCTAAAATAATTTATCTTTTTTATAATTTCAAGCTTAATGGATGCAGTTGTACTTAAATTGTGTTACGATGGTTGGTGGGAGACATTAGAGGATGGCCATATGGAGTATGTGAATGGTAAAAATAGAGTTTTTTTAGTTGGGAAAAATTGTATGTTTGATCAGTTATTGGCACGAGTATACGAGGTGTTACAAATAAATCCTAATGAATATAGTATCATAATGAAGACAACTTTGAGGTCTAGTAACACATTATATCGTATATGTACACTGCCCATGGATATATTTGATGATAAAATGGTGAGGGTTGTATTGCATATGGCATTTAATGTAGCCAAATTTGAATGCATTCCTATATTCGTGACCACATCACCTCGAGTTCCGAGCGAAGGTATTGAGCCACATGTCGATACATAAACTTCATTTAGAGCAAATATGTCTGGCCTTGATAATAAAAAAGAGGTGTTGCCAAGGTCAATATCGTTGTAGCAATATTATTCTTCAATCCACAACAATTATGACAACATTGATGATAACGGCATTACGTTACATGATGTTGGAGTAATGATATTTCCAATAATGACGTCGTTAGAGCAACTGTATTCTTCGTATCACAACAATTATTTCCGGGACAATAATGAGCTTCATGATGAGACAGAGGAGGATAATGTTTGTGCAGAACCTTCTAATAGTATGAGGAGCACTCATTTCAATTATGATGGTGATGATGGAGGAGTCAGTCATTCGAATATTCCGTCGTTTCAGCATGAAGATGAGTGTGAAGACAATACTCCTGTGAATAATAGAGGCAATTGACCTATTCCTCCTATGGTTCGATCGAGAAGGAGAATTGACCCCCTCACAAGTCTTTCTCTAATTTTGCCTTCGATCATGGTTGCTCCAAGCTTTGTTAGCAGTTGTAACTCAGATGATATCAGTGTGGGTAAACTATTTACTTAGAAGAATGAGTTTATATTACAATTACACAATGTTGCCTTTAGGGATAAGTTTGATTTCAAGATTGCACGGTCTACAACGACACGTTTCGAGGCTCACTGTTGTTCGGAATCATGTAAATGGCGTATTCGAGCAACTAGAAGTTCGAACAAGCAAAATGTTCCTTGGGTGATGTGAAAAATTGATAATGTACACACTTGTCATAATGAGGTATTGGTTGATGGACGTCATCAAGTAAGGAGCCGGGTTGTCGGTCATATTATCATAGAAAAATATATTCAAGACAAGAGGATTTATACTTCGAATGACATAAGAGTAGATATCAATACAAAAACACCGCAATCGCCAGTTCCGGGCTCTTGTTGTGGCGCACTCTTTACTGCAATAACTTTCCAGGGGTTGGCACTCCGCAACTCAGGTCAGATGTTGTATAAGCCAACATATTCCAACCATCAAGGGAAGATAACTTCAAGTGGCTTGAATTTCAACTTGTATATTTTGTCGTCGCGAAATGTGAGTAATGAGTGATAAATCCAGACTTTATTTTTACGAAAGTCTATTCGTGCTAGTATCCAATGCGCGCCGTTTAAGTTAACAAGGATAAGTAACTGTATATAAAAATTGAAAAACAACCAAGAAATTGAAAAACATGTTCGTTATATATGAAATTGAAAAACAACCAAGAAAAAGCGACAACTTGTATATTTTTATTATGGAATATGTGAAATGCAATAAAATACATGCTTGAAATTCGACCCGAAAAATGATCGGTATAACGAAAATACATCTTGCCTACTTCGATATCCGATAATTTTGATTTCGCCATGTATATGTAATATTTATAACATTATTACATTGCATTTACAACAAAAATAAAATAAATTGACTTCACGGAAAAAAAAATATTAAACCCACTGTAATTTGGTGTGACAGCACGGGCGCGCTCTAGCGCCCTTCACTGAGTAGCGGTTCCCTTATGAATGCAAATGAAAATTGAGAAAGAAACACTCCCAAAACAACAACAACCACCACAAACACCACCACCATTATTCTCAAACTACAACCACTATTATTTTAAAATTTCATTTTAAATTAATGAAATATGAATAAAATGGCTAACCTAGGTTTTGTTGAAACTTGCAGATGGTAGATCAGACGCCGATAAGGGATGGAGCCGCCGCCGACGAGGGCTAATGTTGCCGCTAACTATGGGAGTTCACTTTGCGAGAGATGAGTGAGAGAGATCGTTGGGGTAGAGATGAGAGAGGGGTATTTTGGTCTCAAAAGTTTTTTTATGGCTAATGTTGATAAAAATTTATTTGGGGGGTTAAGATGGAAAAAGCAAAAGCTTTTATGGTTATTGGTGTGAATTTCCCAAATAAATTTGACAGCATTTAAATCATAAAAGACAAAAGTTAGGGTACAGTACAACCATTGCAACATAGCCGAGTCCTCTAAATTAATACTGTTAACTAAATTATATTTCTAACCTTTCACAAGGAAATAAAAAACTAAAAATAGCTGTCATGCTCAGGAAAGTAGCCGAAAGAACATTTTCATGGCAACTATTTTCTTTTTCATTTTTGAACATTTGAATGGTATTTTCATGTATTTCTTTAGTTGGGATTATTTGAATCCTAAAAAATATTCTAAACCTCCTCATTCTAGTATAATTTTAAATTATTAAAATATTTATTACGTAATTTACCATTAAAGACAACTAATAGATAAACAATTTTTTTCAACATTCAAATAAACAATTAAGGCTTCCTAAAACTGTTTGTAATTGAGTTTTTTTCAATACGTTGATCTGAAATTTATAACAAAAGCTGTTGATCTATTTTTAAATCCTAAAAATAAATATTTAAAATTTTTTTTGGTGCAATTTCAGGCTTTTAGTAGTACTTTTCAAATTTTTACCATGATTCACTGAATAAAAATCAGATTAAAATTTCTTCCTGTTACTTGAATACTTCAATTCTTTTTCCCTTCATTTCCCTTGTCATTAATACTAAAAACCCAACAAAGTCTTTCTTCCTTTATTTCCCTTAGTTTTGGATACTAAAAACCCAACAAAGTCATTTCAATAGAATAATTTCTGATGAAAATTATTTGTAAGTAGTTTAATGCATCTATTGGCCCAAAGGGTTGTGCAAATTTTTATTTTGATGGATGATAAAAAACCATTTATTATGAATAATAAGGGAAAAATACTTTTTATCTCATTAGGTCTTCAAGTTCAATATTCATGCATGTGTCTATATGAGAACAAGCTCAAATATTCGCAGCAATTGTTCACCAGCATAAAGCTCAAGCTTAAGACACTAACTTTCGGTGATATAAAACTTAAGCACACTAGCTTAGATGATATTCTCTTTTCAATTTTTCTCATAAAGCTAGTTTGCCTAGATTTATGCATAATTAGCAAATGCGAGCTCAAAGTCTTTTATGCATTTCATTTACCAAAATTCTTAAATTTTTATTATATTATGGTTTGGTGAAAAATATGCTTTAAATTTGCTTGAAGAAAATTAAATTTTAATTTTTTTAATAAAAATATTTTCTATTAAAGAAATAGACATATTTGTAAATATTTTTAAGCATTAGGTCATTTTGTAATTTAGATAAATTTTGGATGAATTAAGAGTCAAAAGCATGTAATAGGCATAACAGGCCCAACCAATTGGATGAACTAAGGGTCATGCTTGAACCAATTATGTAGTGACATATTATTCACTACAAGAGTTGGGATATAAAATTTGTATCTTAACTAAGTATAGCATTATTGTAATGATAATTTTGCCTTAACAAAGTCATTTTAGGTATTAATGTGGATTTATGATGTAAAATTTTATATTTTGGTGGGTTCAATTCAAAAACCTCCACCTTTTTTAGAATCAATTACATAAACCCAAAATTATCCCAATTCAATAAAGAAATAAAATCAGTGAAAACAGCAAAAAGGAATTAGGGATATAATCCTTAATCATTTGAGATGATATGGATTTGATTCCGAGAGAGAGAGTCTCTTGAAACTACCGATTTTCATTTGATTTCTACTGGAAAAGGGAAGATGATCTTTTTTTATTGTTGCTTCATACTTAAAGGTTGATCGAATGTGTAATAGAGAGATATTGTCGACAGAAGAACAGAGTATATTGTGCAGCGACTATCAATTGAACAAATTTGATAAAATTTCTTATAAAAATCAACGGTAGTTAATTAAATTAATGACACAGAATTTGAGAATCCCTTTCTTTTAGCTTTAAAGTGTCAACTAAACCCTATACTTGCAATGACAATGCCTAACAAATTCTCTGATCAAAAAAACTTTTTTCCTTAATAAAAAAATCGAAATATCCACAATTATATGCCCAAAATCAAACTAGAAATAAAAAATTGAATTTTGATCTACAAGGAACATGATTTTTCTTCTTATAGTTTAGAAAGGGTAATTATTGGAAATAATAAGTGGGGGAATATTATAATATTTAGATTATAAATCTACTTAGGTGCTCGCCACACATCTAGCACGTCACGTACAATAATGTGCACAACCTGTGCATACCTAATTAGGCCTCCTTAGATAATTATGGCAGATGTTGAATGAGAATTGTCTATTCAATAAAATATATGCAGCTCCACTTCTTGATTTTGACATGTATTTTTTTTTCGTGGTGTATTTTTGACCCCTTGCATGATGCCAACTATTTTCTTTCAAAAATTAAAAGTGTAGCAACGGCAAAAAAATAAAGAAAAGAAAAAAGAGGGATGAAGAATTAGTGATGTATAAATATCCACCTTAATGTGCCAGCGCTGCAAGTTGTCTTTACATAACGATTCCCTTGGTTTAAAGTTTTCTAAAATTTCCCATGGAAAAATCAAAAAATCCTTCAGTTGATGCTGCAACAGAAGAGAAAGCCAAGGAGAATCAAGAATTAATTTTGTGTCAGCTTCGGAAAGAAAAAGGAGATGGTTTTTATTTTTATGAATATCAAGGATTTTGGTGTCCAGAACCTGCCATTAATGCTGTTATCTCCTTTCAAAAGCACTTCCAAGCTCAAGAAAGTGATGTAATACTAGCCACTTATCCGAAATCAGGCACCACTTGGCTGAAGGCCCTTACTTTTACTATTATGAACCGTTCCCGTTTTGAATTACAAAATAGCCCCTTGCACACTACTACCCTTCATCAACTTGTACCTTTCCTTGAGTTTGATCTTTATCTCAACCATCAATCGCCCACTCTTGAATGCTTTTCAGCACCAAGGATTTTTGCAACGCATGTCCCGCATGCTTTACTGCCAGGTTCCGTTCTGAATTCTAGCTGTCGAATTGTGTACGTTTGTAGGAACCCACTGGACCAATTCATCTCAGAGTGGCTATTTATAGCTAGAACTCAGGACAAGGAGCCATCTGACCTAGCGGAAGCTTTTGAGAGGGCCTGTAATGGAATCCAGATTTTTGGACCCATTTGGGAACATACATTGGGTTACTGGAAAGCCAGTATAGAACAACCCGATAAGATATTCTTCTTGAAATATGAAGATCTCAAAGAAGATATCGCCTCTTGCATTAACAGATTGGCCGATTTCTTGGGATGTCCTCTTTCGGAAGAGGAAGTGACCCAAGGTGTGGTGGAAGAAATCTCCAAGCTATGTAGTTTTGATTATATCCAAAACTTGGAAGTCACCAAAACCGGTAGAGCGTACGCAAATGGGGTGAAAAATTCTCACTACTTGAGAAAAGGTGAAGTTGGAGATTGGAAAAATTATTTAACCCCATCAATGTCGGAGCGTTTGCAGAAAATAATCGAAGAAAAGTTGGCTGGTTCTGGTCTTACCTTTAAAACTTCATTGCAGGAACCAGAATTGATATAGAGTGAAGTTTAATTACTATGGTTCAAGCTTGGTTTCATCAAGTTTTTAAAGCATGCATGTTTCCATTTGCCGCCTTCTTTTCCTTTCCTTTTTTTTCCCTCCCCATTGTTTGAATTCTGAATAATCTGCTGCTTTTTGTTCCCCCAAGTGGCTGTTCGGTGCTTCTCCATTTTGGCTTTCAATAAATTCCCTCGCAGCGAATGTATTTGTTAATTTGAATATTTTATATATGTGCTTTTATAAATTATCATCCCACCTCATTTCAAAAGCTTCCCGTGGCGGTAGGTTACTGCTGATAAAAGTAAATTGGCATGTGATCTTTGCTGAAGTAACATCACCAATTAACAGAATCTTCGTTATAATATGATCAGGCATAATAAGTACAACCATTTTAGGTATGTTCACCAACGATTAGGAACATCTCTTTGTTTTTTCTTTTTTCCTTTTTTTGCTCTCTTTACGTGTACTTGTCTTTATAATCTAGTTATTTGAAAAAAAAAAAAAAAAACTGATTTGTTCGTAAATAAAGTGAAAAATAAATTTAAAAAACTCAACCTTAACCATTCACTCAGTGAGAAAAACAAAGAGGGAAAAAGGATGAGAAAAGATTCCTCACCTGTTCATCAAACATGTACATTAAATTAAGTCATTTACCAAACTGGATTATAATTTTTTTTTTGACAAAATGAGGAGACTTTATTGAAATAAAAACATTAAATAAATCAGGCAAAAGGAGAATAAGGTGCTAAACCCCTCAAAAGAAAATGGAAAGTAGGAAAAAGAGAGATAAGAAAATGTATCTAACCAAAATAAGCGAAAGCAAACCCTAATAGAATAATGGAGGCAAATGTTTGCCAAATTATCTGCGTCAGGACTATTAGCTCTATACGTGTGAGTAAAATATATAAAAGGTCATGTGATGAATCAAGTTGTGACTATTAATCCAATTATTGTGCAAAGACCGCGGGGAAGCCAAAGGAGTATGAATGAGTAAAATGGTGATAACCAGTAAAGAATCAATCTTCAGCCGCTATTCAGTAACCTGGATCACAGCCATAAAATAATTTGCCCAAAATAAGCAGTTTGAATACCCAAAGAGCAACCAAAACTACCTAACAAAACACCATTTTTTATCTATACACAAAGGTGAAGACAAGTTACAAGACCTGGATTACCCTTAGAAAGACCATCAGAATTTACCTTCCAGCAAAGAGTAAACACCCTTGGCGTGCAAGGAACCAAGAGCAGTAAAAGTTTCACGTTCACCGCCAAACTGGACAAACTTCGGACAAATTTCTCAGTCACGAGACAATGATTGATAATGACTATTAATTAATTGAACAAATTTGCTAAAGTTTCTCGTTGAATCAACGATGGTTTATTAATTACATAGAATTCAGCCATATTAAATATTGCGAGTGAAGGCGAAGTTGATTTCTTTTTCCTAAATCTTGTCGTGGGCATCTCTTTTCATAGATTGTCAACAATTTTTTATTTTTCCATATTTACGTGTACGTACGAAGGAGCGGATTTGATATGATCATAATAAATTAGTGATGCAACTTAAAGTGATGAACATAATTTATATACATATTTTACCCTTAATTATTTAATTGTTAGTTATTTTTATTTTTAATTAATTAAATTATTTTATTGAATAGGGAATTAATTGGAGATTATGAATAAAAATAGCATAAACGAGTTCAATTTGTAAGCATTAAAGATTAATTGATTTTTTAAAGCAATTAGACATACATGCATGCGGAAATCAAGCCAAGGAACTGAATTCAACAAGTTAATTCATTATGTACATGCGGACACATGAGAGAAATTGATTTAGCTTTAAGAAGGGACCCACACTTGGCTTTTATAATTGGAAAAATGAGTCCTTTAGCAATTCTAAGTGCCCCGGACATGTGTGAGAGCAAATCAAGTAAAAGGCCAAACCTTTTTGCTTTAGGATTTAAGAGGTGGGGTCCATTTTAAAGATTATAAAAGGGAGTTTTGGCTTTTGGAGAGGAGAACCGCTAAAGGGGGTAAACGCGAGACAAAGAGAAGAAAATCTGCAGCAATTCGGCTTCTCCATGGTTGTTTTTATTTGTTTTGTTTCTCTCAATTCAAGTATGTATAACTAATTTTCTTATATTGAGGTTAAGGATGAAACCATATTCAATGAAATTTTTATCTTTTTAATTAATTAATTCCCTATATATGTTCTTTGATGATTATGGTTTTTATTTCACATGATTAATTGGATGTTAATAAAATCTTTTCATCAATTCTGTCATGCATTATTGATTGTTAGGATTAATATTTAATTAAATCTATGCTTGGATCTATAAAGTTTATACATGATTGTCTTTGATTTTATGTCTTTCATTAAATTGTTTACATAGAGTACTTAGGGAAATTTTGACTCTTTGTTATTCAATACGTTTACATGGGAAGCTTAGATGTCATACTAGTAAGCAGAAAAAGAACCTACATTAGATTTAATTACTTGGGCTTAATTGTTATATCTATGAGATGACATAGATTGATTTCGAGTTGTCACTCTAAAATTAGGCCTCCTTAGATAATTATGGCAGATGTTGAATGAGAATTGTCTATTCAATAAAATATATGCAGCTCCACTTCTTGATTTTGACATGTATTTTTTTTTCGTGGTGTATTTTTGACCCCTTGCATGATGCCAACTATTTTCTTTCAAAAATTAAAAGTGTAGCAACGGCAAAAAAATAAAGAAAAGAAAAAAGAGGGATGAAGAATTAGTGATGTATAAATATCCACCTTAATGTGCCAGCGCTGCAAGTTGTCTTTACATAACGATTCCCTTGGTTTAAAGTTTTCTAAAATTTCCCATGGAAAAATCAAAAAATCCTTCAGTTGATGCTGCAACAGAAGAGAAAGCCAAGGAGAATCAAGAATTAATTTTGTGTCAGCTTCGGAAAGAAAAAGGAGATGGTTTTTATTTTTATGAATATCAAGGATTTTGGTGTCCAGAACCTGCCATTAATGCTGTTATCTCCTTTCAAAAGCACTTCCAAGCTCAAGAAAGTGATGTAATACTAGCCACTTATCCGAAATCAGGCACCACTTGGCTGAAGGCCCTTACTTTTACTATTATGAACCGTTCCCGTTTTGAATTACAAAATAGCCCCTTGCACACTACTACCCTTCATCAACTTGTACCTTTCCTTGAGTTTGATCTTTATCTCAACCATCAATCGCCCACTCTTGAATGCTTTTCAGCACCAAGGATTTTTGCAACGCATGTCCCGCATGCTTTACTGCCAGGTTCCGTTCTGAATTCTAGCTGTCGAATTGTGTACGTTTGTAGGAACCCACTGGACCAATTCATCTCAGAGTGGCTATTTATAGCTAGAACTCAGGACAAGGAGCCATCTGACCTAGCGGAAGCTTTTGAGAGGGCCTGTAATGGAATCCAGATTTTTGGACCCATTTGGGAACATACATTGGGTTACTGGAAAGCCAGTATAGAACAACCCGATAAGATATTCTTCTTGAAATATGAAGATCTCAAAGAAGATATCGCCTCTTGCATTAACAGATTGGCCGATTTCTTGGGATGTCCTCTTTCGGAAGAGGAAGTGACCCAAGGTGTGGTGGAAGAAATCTCCAAGCTATGTAGTTTTGATTATATCCAAAACTTGGAAGTCACCAAAACCGGTAGAGCGTACGCAAATGGGGTGAAAAATTCTCACTACTTGAGAAAAGGTGAAGTTGGAGATTGGAAAAATTATTTAACCCCATCAATGTCGGAGCGTTTGCAGAAAATAATCGAAGAAAAGTTGGCTGGTTCTGGTCTTACCTTTAAAACTTCATTGCAGGAACCAGAATTGATATAGAGTGAAGTTTAATTACTATGGTTCAAGCTTGGTTTCATCAAGTTTTTAAAGCATGCATGTTTCCATTTGCCGCCTTCTTTTCCTTTCCTTTTTTTTCCCTCCCCATTGTTTGAATTCTGAATAATCTGCTGCTTTTTGTTCCCCCAAGTGGCTGTTCGGTGCTTCTCCATTTTGGCTTTCAATAAATTCCCTCGCAGCGAATGTATTTGTTAATTTGAATATTTTATATATGTGCTTTTATAAATTATCATCCCACCTCATTTCAAAAGCTTCCCGTGGCGGTAGGTTACTGCTGATAAAAGTAAATTGGCATGTGATCTTTGCTGAAGTAACATCACCAATTAACAGAATCTTCGTTATAATATGATCAGGCATAATAAGTACAACCATTTTAGGTATGTTCACCAACGATTAGGAACATCTCTTTGTTTTTTCTTTTTTCCTTTTTTTGCTCTCTTTACGTGTACTTGTCTTTATAATCTAGTTATTTGAAAAAAAAAAAAAAAAACTGATTTGTTCGTAAATAAAGTGAAAAATAAATTTAAAAAACTCAACCTTAACCATTCACTCAGTGAGAAAAACAAAGAGGGAAAAAGGATGAGAAAAGATTCCTCACCTGTTCATCAAACATGTACATTAAATTAAGTCATTTACCAAACTGGATTATAATTTTTTTTTTTGACAAAATGAGGAGACTTTATTGAAATAAAAACATTAAATAAATCAGGCAAAAGGAGAATAAGGTGCTAAACCCCTCAAAAGAAAATGGAAAGTAGGAAAAAGAGAGATAAGAAAATGTATCTAACCAAAATAAGCGAAAGCAAACCCTAATAGAATAATGGAGGCAAATGTTTGCCAAATTATCTGCGTCAGGACTATTAGCTCTATACGTGTGAGTAAAATATATAAAAGGTCATGTGATGAATCAAGTTGTGACTATTAATCCAATTATTGTGCAAAGACCGCGGGGAAGCCAAAGGAGTATGAATGAGTAAAATGGTGATAACCAGTAAAGAATCAATCTTCAGCCGCTATTCAGTAACCTGGATCACAGCCATAAAATAATTTGCCCAAAATAAGCAGTTTGAATACCCAAAGAGCAACCAAAACTACCTAACAAAACACCATTTTTTATCTATACACAAAGGTGAAGACAAGTTACAAGACCTGGATTACCCTTAGAAAGACCATCAGAATTTACCTTCCAGCAAAGAGTAAACACCCTTGGCGTGCAAGGAACCAAGAGCAGTAAAAGTTTCACGTTCACCGCCAAACTGGACAAACTTCGGACAAATTTCTCAGTCACGAGACAATGATTGATAATGACTATTAATTAATTGAACAAATTTGCTAAAGTTTCTCGTTGAATCAACGATGGTTTATTAATTACATAGAATTCAGCCATATTAAATATTGCGAGTGAAGGCGAAGTTGATTTCTTTTTCCTAAATCTTGTCGTGGGCATCTCTTTTCATAGATTGTCAACAATTTTTTATTTTTCCATATTTACGTGTACGTACGAAGGAGCGGATTTGATATGATCATAATAAATTAGTGATGCAACTTAAAGTGATGAACATAATTTATATACATATTTTACCCTTAATTATTTAATTGTTAGTTATTTTTATTTTTAATTAATTAAATTATTTTATTGAATAGGGAATTAATTGGAGATTATGAATAAAAATAGCATAAAGGAGTTCAATTTGTAAGCATTAAAGATTAATTGATTTTTTAAAGCAATTAGACATACATGCATGCGGAAATCAAGCCAAGGAACTGAATTCAACAAGTTAATTCATTATGTACATGCGGACACATGAGAGAAATTGATTTAGCTTTAAGAAGGGACCCACACTTGGCTTTTATAATTGGAAAAATGAGTCTTTTAGCAATTCTAAGTGCCCCGGACATGTGTGAGAGCAAATCAAGTAAAAGGCCAAACCTTTTTGCTTTAGGATTTAAGAGGTGGGGTCCATTTTAAAGATTATAAAAGGGAGTTTTGGCTTTTGGAGAGGAGAACCGCTAAAGGGGGTAAACGCGAGACAAAGAGAAGAAAATCTGCAGCAATTCGGCTTCTCCATGGTTGTTTTTATTTGTTTTGTTTCTCTCAATTCAAGTATGTATAACTAATTTTCTTATATTGAGGTTAAGGATGAAACCATATTCAATGAAATTTTTATCTTTTTAATTAATTAATTCCCTATATATGTTCTTTGATGATTATGGTTTTTATTTCACATGATTAATTGGATGTTAATAAAATCTTTTCATCAATTCTGTCATGCATTATTGATTGTTAGGATTAATATTTAATTAAATCTATGCTTGGATCTATAAAGTTTATACATGATTGTCTTTGATTTTATGTCTTTCATTAAATTGTTTACATAGAGTACTTAGGGAAATTTTGACTCTTTGTTATTCAATATGTTTACATGGGAAGCTTAGATGTCATACTAGTAAGCAGAAAAAGAACCTACATTAGATTTAATTACTTGGGCTTAATTGTTATATCTATGAGATGACATAGATTGATTTCGAGTTGTCACTCTAAAATTAGGCCTCCTTAGATAATTATGGCAGATGTTGAATGAGAATTGTCTATTCAATAAAATATATGCAGCTCCACTTCTTGATTTTGACATGTATTTTTTTTTTCGTGGTGTATTTTTGACCCCTTGCATGATGCCAACTATTTTCTTTCAAAAATTAAAAGTGTAGCAACGGCAAAAAAATAAAGAAAAGAAAAAAGAGGGATGAAGAATTAGTGATGTATAAATATCCACCTTAATGTGCTAGCGCTGCAAGTTGTCTTTACATAACGATTCCCTTGGTTTAAAGTTTTCTAAAATTTCCCATGGAAAAATCAAAAAATCCTTCAGTTGATGCTGCAACAGAAGAGAAAGCCAAGGAGAATCAAGAATTAATTTTGTGTCAGCTTCGGAAAGAAAAAGGAGATGGTTTTTATTTTTATGAATATCAAGGATTTTGGTGTCCAGAACCTGCCATTAATGCTGTTATCTCCTTTCAAAAGCACTTCCAAGCTCAAGAAAGTGATGTAATACTAGCCACTTATCCGAAATCAGGCACCACTTGGCTGAAGGCCCTTACTTTTACTATTATGAACCGTTCCCGTTTTGAATTACAAAATAGCCCCTTGCACACTACTACCCTTCATCAACTTGTACCTTTCCTTGAGTTTGATCTTTATCTCAACCATCAATCGCCCACTCTTGAATGCTTTTCAGCACCAAGGATTTTTGCAACGCATGTCCCGCATGCTTTACTGCCAGGTTCCGTTCTGAATTCTAGCTGTCGAATTGTGTACGTTTGTAGGAACCCACTGGACCAATTCATCTCAGAGTGGCTATTTATAGCTAGAACTCAGGACAAGGAGCCATCTGACCTAGCGGAAGCTTTTGAGAGGGCCTGTAATGGAATCCAGATTTTTGGACCCATTTGGGAACATACATTGGGTTACTGGAAAGCCAGTATAGAACAACCCGATAAGATATTCTTCTTGAAATATGAAGATCTCAAAGAAGATATCGCCTCTTGCATTAACAGATTGGCCGATTTCTTGGGATGTCCTCTTTCGGAAGAGGAAGTGACCCAAGGTGTGGTGGAAGAAATCTCCAAGCTATGTAGTTTTGATTATATCCAAAACTTGGAAGTCACCAAAACCGGTAGAGCGTACGCAAATGGGGTGAAAAATTCTCACTACTTGAGAAAAGGTGAAGTTGGAGATTGGAAAAATTATTTAACCCCATCAATGTCGGAGCGTTTGCAGAAAATAATCGAAGAAAAGTTGGCTGGTTCTGGTCTTACCTTTAAAACTTCATTGCAGGAACCAGAATTGATATAGAGTGAAGTTTAATTACTATGGTTCAAGCTTGGTTTCATCAAGTTTTTAAAGCATGCATGTTTCCATTTGCCGCCTTCTTTTACTTTCCTTTTTTTTCCCTCCCCATTGTTTGAATTCTGAATAATCTGCTGCTTTTTGTTCCCCCAAGTGGCTGTTCGGTGCTTCTCCATTTTGGCTTTCAATAAATTCCCTCGCAGCGAATGTATTTGTTAATTTGAATATTTTATATATGTGCTTTTATAAATTATCATCCCACCTCATTTCAAAAGCTTCCCGTGGCGGTAGGTTACTGCTGATAAAAGTAAATTGGCATGTGATCTTTGCTGAAGTAACATCACCAATTAACAGAATCTTCGTTATAATATGATCAGGCATAATAAGTACAACCATTTTAGGTATGTTCACCAACGATTAGGAACATCTCTTTGTTTTTTCTTTTTTCCTTTTTTTGCTCTCTTTACGTGTACTTGTCTTTATAATCTAGTTATTTGAAAAAAAAAAAAAAAAACTGATTTGTTCGTAAATAAAGTGAAAAATAAATTTAAAAAACTCAACCTTAACCATTCACTCAGTGAGAAAAACAAAGAGGGAAAAAGGATGAGAAAAGATTCCTCACCTGTTCATCAAACATGTACATTAAATTAAGTCATTTACCAAACTGGATTATAATTTTTTTTTTTGACAAAATGAGGAGACTTTATTGAAATAAAAACATTAAATAAATCAGGCAAAAGGAGAATAAGGTGCTAAACCCCTCAAAAGAAAATGGAAAGTAGGAAAAAGAGAGATAAGAAAATGTATCTAACCAAAATAAGCGAAAGCAAACCCTAATAGAATAATGGAGGCAAATGTTTGCCAAATTATCTGCGTCAGGACTATTAGCTCTATACGTGTGAGTAAAATATATAAAAGGTCATGTGATGAATCAAGTTGTGACTATTAATCCAATTATTGTGCAAAGACCGCGGGGAAGCCAAAGGAGTATGAATGAGTAAAATGGTGATAACCAGTAAAGAATCAATCTTCAGCCGCTATTCAGTAACCTGGATCACAGCCATAAAATAATTTGCCCAAAATAAGCAGTTTGAATACCCAAAGAGCAACCAAAACTACCTAACAAAACACCATTTTTTATCTATACACAAAGGTGAAGACAAGTTACAAGACCTGGATTACCCTTAGAAAGACCATCAGAATTTACCTTCCAGCAAAGAGTAAACACCCTTGGCGTGCAAGGAACCAAGAGCAGTAAAAGTTTCACGTTCACCGCCAAACTGGACAAACTTCGGACAAATTTCTCAGTCACGAGACAATGATTGATAATGACTATTAATTAATTGAACAAATTTGCTAAAGTTTCTCGTTGAATCAACGATGGTTTATTAATTACATAGAATTCAGCCATATTAAATATTGCGAGTGAAGGCGAAGTTGATTTCTTTTTCCTAAATCTTGTCGTGGGCATCTCTTTTCATAGATTGTCAACAATTTTTTATTTTTCCATATTTACGTGTACGTACGAAGGAGCGGATTTGATATGATCATAATAAATTAGTGATGCAACTTAAAGTGATGAACATAATTTATATACATATTTTACCCTTAATTATTTAATTGTTAGTTATTTTTATTTTTAATTAATTAAATTATTTTATTGAATAGGGAATTAATTGGAGATTATGAATAAAAATAGCATAAAGGAGTTCAATTTGTAAGCATTAAAGATTAATTGATTTTTTAAAGCAATTAGACATACATGCATGCGGAAATCAAGCCAAGGAACTGAATTCAACAAGTTAATTCATTATGTACATGCGGACACATGAGAGAAATTGATTTAGCTTTAAGAAGGGACCCACACTTGGCTTTTATAATTGGAAAAATGAGTCTTTAGCAATTCTAAGTGCCCCGGACATGTGTGAGAGCAAATCAAGTAAAAGGCCAAACCTTTTTGCTTTAGGATTTAAGAGGTGGGGTCCATTTTAAAGATTATAAAAGGGAGTTTTGGCTTTTGGAGAGGAGAACCGCTAAAGGGGGTAAACGCGAGACAAAGAGAAGAAAATCTGCAGCAATTCGGCTTCTCCATGGTTGTTTTTATTTGTTTTGTTTCTCTCAATTCAAGTATGTATAACTAATTTTCTTATATTGAGGTTAAGGATGAAACCATATTCAATGAAATTTTTATCTTTTTAATTAATTAATTCCCTATATATGTTCTTTGATGATTATGGTTTTTATTTCACATGATTAATTGGATGTTAATAAAATCTTTTCATCAATTCTGTCATGCATTATTGATTGTTAGGATTAATATTTAATTAAATCTATGCTTGGATCTATAAAGTTTATACATGATTGTCTTTGATTTTATGTCTTTCATTAAATTGTTTACATAGAGTACTTAGGGAAATTTTGACTCTTTGTTATTCAATATGTTTACATGGGAAGCTTAGATGTCATACTAGTAAGCAGAAAAAGAACCTACATTAGATTTAATTACTTGGGCTTAATTGTTATATCTATGAGATGACATAGATTGATTTCGAGTTGTCACTCTAAAATTGAGGATTAATTAA
Organism: Citrus trifoliata; assembly: GCA_018350135.1. Classification (NCBI taxonomy): domain Eukaryota; kingdom Viridiplantae; phylum Streptophyta; class Magnoliopsida; order Sapindales; family Rutaceae; genus Citrus; species Citrus trifoliata. Next base: position 11,632,377 of record CM031386.1, on the reverse strand, counting down.
TAATTAGATAATTACTAGTTGAATAGTGGTGGATTTTGAAACCTTGGTAATTCTTATCTTATTAAATTCTCCTTTATTTTAATTGCTTTCTTAGTTTAATTTTCTTATAATCTCAATTTGGTCAATTAGGTTAGAATTGATATTAATTTTAGATTTAAATTAGACTTTTCAATTTATAACAATTCATGTGGGATCGACCTCGTTACCACTACTCTATTTTTAGATTCGTGCACTTGCGAGTATATTAAAACTTTTCACAACAAGTTTTTGACGCCGTTGCCGGGGATTGTGCTAGAAAGTCAGTTTAATCTAGGTTGATTTGATTCTTCCAATAGTTATAATTTAGGTTGTCTTTAATTTTTTTTATTAAAAAAAACACAAAAAAAACTTTTATTTGTCTTTAAATTCATTGTTTGGTTGTTTGATTTCTTTTATTTTTAAATTTCGTTTATTCTCATTTTTATTGGTTTATTTTATTTTATTTTTCTTTCTTTCCTTGTCTAGTTAGTTTATGAGTGTTTGGGAACGTGATTCAATAAATCGTTTAGTTAAAAGAGAGTCGAAAATTGATAGTAGTCAAGCTAGTTCTTCTCAAGTCATGGATGACCCAAATAGATTTTGCCAGTACTACCACCAGTGCAAGCAGAGAAAACCCTTAGAGAATACTTTTTACCACTTGCAGCCAACCAACCATCTTGTATTGTGTTGCCACAAACCACAGCAACACACTTTGAACTCAAGCCCTCTGTCATTCAACTTTTACCATCTTTCCATGGGTTAGAGAGAGAGGATCCATATTTGCACATTAAGGAATTTCTTGACATATGCTCTACATTCCGTTTTCAAAATTTTAATGATGAGTCAATTAGGCTTCGTATGTTCCCTTTCTCATTAAAAGACAAAGCGAAAGCTTGGTTGAATTCGCTTCCTGCTAGGTCTATAATTACGTGGGATGAATTGAGTAATAAGTTCCTCACCAAGTTTTTCTCTATGTCTAAAACAAATGCCCTTAGGAGAGAGATAAGTGATTTTTATCAAAGAGAGGGTGAGCAGTTTTATAAGTGTTAGGAAAGATTTAATGATTTACTCCTTAAGTGTCCCCACCATGGTTTTGAGAAATAGAGACTTATACATTGCTTTTATAATGGTTTAACTATGTCAAATCGTTATATGGTAGAGTCTATGAATGGTAGGAGATTTTTGAACTTACATGAAGGGGCTGCATGAGATTTCTTTAATTCACTTTTTGAGAATTCTCAACAGTGGGATGTTTCAAATCAAAGAGAAAAATCATCTCAAGTTTCTAGAAAGGGGTTATATGAAGTTAAAGATGATTTTGATGTGAAATCCACTCTAGCTACACTTTTTAGGAAAGTATATGCCTTAGCGCTGAACCAATCAATGAATCATCATCCTAGTGTAGCTAATAAAGTTTTTGCTCTTTGTTCTAACTTGTCTCATACAGCACAGAATTGTCCATCATTACCAGCCTATCAAGAGGCTTATTCTGAACAGGTACATGCCTTACAATCGTATAAAAAATCATTCAATAATCCATATTCATCCACATATAATCCTAATTGGAGGAATCACCCTAATTTTTCTTGAAAACAAAATCAACCTTTGTCAAACCAAGGAGGACAACAATTTAGCTTGCCCAATCAACAATTTGTCCCTCCTAACCAAGTATATCCTCCTGCCCAACAACCTATATCTCAATTTGTTGCACCCCAACAAAGAAAACCTTCTTTAGAGGATACACTTCAAATTTTCATTCAGTCAACCCAATAAGCTTTTCAATCAAACACTCAAGCTATTCTAAAGCTTGAACATCAATTGGGTCAATTAGCAACTACTGTAGCGGAGAGAGAAAAAGAAAAATTTCCAAGTCAACCAATTCCTAATCCCAAAGGAGTGCATGAAGTTGGATCAAGTTCAAACCATCAGCATGAAGAAGCAAAATCTGTCATAACCTTGAGAAGAGGAAAATTATTTGACAACAAAGTGGAGGTTCCAACAAGGAAGACATCTGAGCCTACTTCTTCAGATCCAGTTCCATCACAAGACTCATCAACAAATGATCCAGAAGAGAGTGGCCCACCAGCTTACATTCCTAAGGCTCATTTTCCTTAAAGGTTAACAAAGGTAAAGAAAGGGACTTCAACAGGTGAGATTATGGAAATCTTCAAGCAGGTAAGTATAAACATCCATTTACTCGATGCTATTAAGTAAGTTGCTTCCTAGCCAAGTTTTTGAAAAATTTATACACTAAAAAGAGAAATTTGCATGTCACTAAAAAGGTGTTTTTAACTAAACAAACTAGCAACTTACTTCAATGTAAAATGCCACCAAAATTTAAGGATCCTAATTCTCCTACTATCTCATGTGTTATAGGGAACCAATGTTTTGATAAATCATTATTGGATTTAGGCGCTAGTGTCAATTTCTTGCCTTATTCTGTTTACATGCAACTTGGACTAAGTGAGTTAAAATCAACTTCCATTGTTTTGCAACTTGCTGATAGGTCAATGAAAATATCTCGTGGTATTATGAGGATGTGTTGATACAAATTGACAAATTTTATTATCCTGTTGATTTTATTGTTATTGATACTCAGCATGTACAAGATCCAAAGAAACACACCCCAGTTATTCTAGGTCGTCCTTTCTTAGCTACAGCCGATGCTCATATTAGTTGCAGGACTGCAAACATGTAATTGTCTTTTGGTAACATGACCATGGAATTAAACATTTTTAATGTTCCCAAGCAAGTACAAGAAGATGATGAAGTTGTTGAAGTAGATATGATAGAAACATTAATTGATGACTCACTTATTTCTAACCACTGTGACAATTCATTAATACCATGCACAACTGACTCTGATTTCTCTGTTGATGTTGATAGTGGTATTGAAGATGTTAATGCTTTACTTGATTCGACTCTTATCATAGATCTATTAAGTGGAAAGAAAAGATTGAGCCCTTTCCTCCTGAAGAGAAAAGTGAACCATTCAAGTTGGAGCTACTTCCTAAAAATGTACAACGTAGGTCACATTCTGACATGAAAAAGGTGGTAAGATCTAAAGTGCTTAAATTATTATATTTTTATACTACTTCAGATAACTCTCAAGAAAGCTTGGAACAGAAGAAATAAAAGCAGTGCAATATTGAAGAGTTTCATTACCATCATCTTTTTATAGATAAAATGCTCCAGTGCTTAGTCAATTATGTTTTCTGGCATTTTCCATATAATTGCTTTTGTTTTCACCAAATTCTTATTGATACTAGTTGATTTGTTGTTTACATTAATTAGTTAGTTAGTAGGATTTTTTACTTTGTTTTTTATTTTATTTTATTATTTATATTTCTTCTAACGTTTTCTTTTTAGTTGTCATTTTCTTTTAAACTTTCCCAGCCCATCCAGGTGTGTTCTCTCCAACTTTGTTATTATTATTATTTATGTTTTTATTTTATTTTATTTTTACTATATTTTTTTTCTCATTTGTTTGCATGCTTATCTTTTGTTTGTGAAACATTGAGGACAATGTTTCGAATAAGTTTGGGGGTGGGAATAGTGTGTGCTTTGTTTGTTATTAAAAAAAACCAAAAAAAATTCAAAAAAATGTTTATTTTTTCTTTTTGTTTTTATGTGAAAAGCCAATGATAAGAATTTGATTGATAATTAATATGATTTTTAGAAAGGGTTGAATATTGTCTTAGTTTATACTTGATTCTTATGTTAGTTCCTCTTGATTGAGATTCTTTAAACCATGAGCACTAATATCAATTATTTCATAATTTTGACTTGAAATTTGAGATTGACACAGCTTGAGTTGATAATTTTAGATAGAGTAAATGATTGTTTGTCTTGATTCTTATCTCCACAATACAAAATAGTATACACAGGCGCCAAAGTCAGAAATAACTATCTATAACCCTTAAGAGTGAAGCTATCCTTGAGTAATTTGCGCCTATGTACCACAAGTATGTAGAGGATAATCTACCATGAGAAGAAGGCTGCCTTAAGGGGTAGAGTGACAGCTCCTGATTATGGTTAAAAAAAAAAGAGAAAAAGAAAAGAAAAAAATCAAATCAAGTGCATGTGCTAAAAAAAAAATCAAAAGAAAATGCACATAAAAACCTGTGAGAGGAAAAAAAATTGGAGATCGAGATGATAAGATTAGTTTGACCTACTATGTTCTTTGTTGGAGGCGAAGGCTGTTGATATTAAGGATTTTGGGAATAAATTTGATTAAATTGATTTCACACACACACTACAAGAATCGAAAGAGAGATGGGATTGATTATTGAATTAAAGTTAGAACTTTGCTAATATTTGAAATTTTCTATGAGCTATATAATATTTGCAATCTTTGAGGCTATTTTTCATGTTTTATTTTATTTTATTTTATTTTTTTAATGATGTTTGTGGGTATCATCACTGAAACCCTCATGAGATTACAACTCGTCCACTAGGGTCGCCTAGGGGTTTAAAGGCTTGTTGTATACGTTAAATGCAATCGCGATTACCTGCGAAAGTGGTTTAGTTAGGATTTACTTTTTGTTTTATTATTTTTATTTTTTGTTTTTTGTTTTAGTTTTGCTCGAGGACTAGCAAAATCTAAGTTTGTGGGTATTTGATGAGCAAAATTTATATACATATTTTACCCTTAATTATTTAATTGTTAGTTATTTTTATTTGTTATTTTTAATTAATTAAATTATTTTATTGAATAGGGAATTAATTGAAGATTATGGATAAAAAGAGCATAAAGGAGTTCAATTTGTAAACATTAAAAATTAATTGATTTTTGGAAGCAATTAGACATACATGTATGCGGAAATCAAGCCAAGAACTGAATTCAACAAGTTAATTCATTATGTACATGCGGACAGAGGAGAGAAATTGATTTAGCTTTAAGAAGGGACCCACACTTGGCTTTTATAATTGGAAAAAGGAGTTCTTTAGCAATTCTAAGTGCCTAGGACATGTGTGAGAGCAAATCAAGTAAAAGGCCAAATCTTTTTGCTCTCTTATAAACTCAATTTGGTCAACTAGGTTAGAATTGATATTAATTTTAGATTTAAATTAGACTTTTCAATTTATAACAATCTCTGTGGAATTGACCTCGTTACCCCTACTCTATTTTTAGATTCGTACGCTTGCGAGTATATTAAAATTTTCACAACAAGTTTTTGAACTTAAAGCAGGACAAGATTTTTCTGGCGCAAGACCACTATATATATTAGTCGTGTTAATTATAACTAAATTATATTTCTTTCAATGATAGAGATAAACTACGGACATGTGTAATTAAAAAACAATTTGTCGAGATATCATATCTAGTTGGAATAATTGAATTAAAGCTAGCCAAGATAACAAACGAACCAAATTTAACTAAATTGTGATTAATTAGCTTTAATGATATATTATTTGAAAATTGGAGGTGAAAAACAAAAGCTACCAGGAATGAAAAGTGAGTTATCTTTGCCTTCTCTTGTATTGAAAGGCCATTGAAAAAAATAGCAACATAAAAGTCATCTTTATTCTTTGTCAAGATTGCAATTCTGAAAAGCCCGGTAGTCGGCCCCGTTGTTTAATATTAATAATGGAGACAATATTAAGAATAGAGATTAAAAAAAATACCAATTTGATGCATAGGTGCATCTTGGAATAATTTTTTTTAATAACAAATTACTATTACTAAAGAGAGAGAGAAACTAAATTTAAAAAGTGAATATTAAATTGTGTAAAACTATCCCACCTAACCTACTCAACCTCAAAGTTATCATTTCTATGTCAAAATTGGCGGCATTTAAAAGCTTTGAATAAACAAGATTGGTGGCACACGGCTTTGAAGATTGAAAATGCCGAAATTGTTGAGAAAGAAAGAAGACTTTGGCAGCTGCAAACGTTTGAAGAAGAATAAAGAAACTTTGAAATTCAAAGGTGGTTGAGAGAAAAGAATAATTAAATAAATAGAAAAAGAAGAAGGAATGAAGCCTATAAATAGAGGCTTCACTCCACTCTTCAATTTATCCATTTCTTCAATTCTTCTCTAATATTGTGAGAGAGAAAACCAGAGAGTTTTGTAAAGCTTAAAATTATAAAACTCTTGTGAGTCTAGTGAGTGAGAGATTGGGTGTATTAGGGTTCTGGGAAGTGAGCCAAAAATATTATAATACTTGTAATCCTCATATCACTCGTGAAAATATTTTCCTTCTGTTTTCGCCCGTGGACGTAGGCTAAAAGCCGAACCACGTAATTTATGGTATTTTCTTTTATGTTTATTCTTTATTTCTTCCAATTTTATTTTAGATGTGCTTCTGCTTCACCCACCAATTTTCTAACAGTGGTATCAGAGCTATTGGTTGTATTTTTTTTTTGGAGTCTAATACTGTTCACGTATACGACAATGTTCACATATACAATACTATTCACGTGAAACGGTGGGAGCGATCTAAGAATTTTGTGGTGCAAATGAGGGAATAGTGGTGTGAGTAAAACAATTGTGTGGTCTTTTTTTGTATATGTCTAGGAAAGTTCTGTCAGAAAGGCGATAAGAGGTTAAGGAGTCTGGGCTTTAAGTGGTACCATTGTGACCCATTCAATCTTGCTTGGAAACTTTCCTGGTGTGCATTCTCACACATACTCACAACTATTCAAGGTGGTACACTAACTTGTGTGCGGTATTTATCAACAAAATGACGGCAAAGTATGAAATTGAGAAGTTTAACGGAAATAATTTTTTGTTGTGGAAAATGAAGATGAAAGATGTATTGAGGAAAAATAATTGATTGGCAGTAATTGGAGAAAGGCCCATGGAGATAATTGATGACAAGTGGAACGAGATAGATGGCAACGCCATTTCTGATCTACACTTGGCACTTGCAAATGGAGTATTATCCAGTGTGGCAGAGAAAAATACAGCGAAAGAAATATGGGATACTCTTACAAAATTGTATGAGGCCAAGTCGTTACACAACAAAATTTTCTTGAAGAGAAAAATCAATACTCTTCGAATGGTGGAATCTACAATGGTGATTGTTGAGTGTTAGAAAATGCATATTTATAAAGGAGAAAACCATCATTTTACATTTCAAGTCTTACTAACAACCCTTACTTTTATGTATTTAACCTTCTTGTGATTTAATTACATGTGTTTTATTTTAATTAAGTATTTTATGTATTTTACGGGCATTATAGTCATTTCACAATAAAGGAGAGATCAGACGGCAAAACGGACATCACTTTTGAACTCAGGACGGTCGAAAACCTTAAGAGGAGCTTTAAAGGAAAAATGGCACTATTCACATGTACGGTACTATTCACGGGTACGGTACTGTCTACGTTACTGTTCACGACACTGTTCACATAGACAGATCGATGACGTGGCATTGACCGATGATGTGGCAATGACTGATGAGGTGTCACGATTCTGTTGGATTAAAATTCTTATATACTGTTAATGGTGACGTGGTAGCTTATTAGTGGACGAAAAATCTCGCGTACGGTGCATGCATCACACATGATTATTTTCAACCAAACCGCATTACTGTTCATCCGGGTCAAACCGTGGACTGTTGACTGATGACGTGGCGCAATCCTGAGCGTCCAAACTGTTTTTAATCCGATGGCCATGATTTACTCCATGTATTTATAAAAAGGGGGCCTCCCCCCCTAATTTGATATCTCTGAATCCATTTTTGGGATCCATTTTCTGTAATTCCCTCTTTATCTTGTATTTTCTTCGTATTTTAATAAATTCCCATTTTGCCCTTAGTTCAATTATGAGTGGCTAATTTTCTTTCAAGCTTGGGTTGAAGGTGAAGTCTCAACATGTGTCATGGGCTTTATTTGGTAAATTTATTTTCTCTTCCCCTCTAGTTTTTGTGGATGTTTTGACTTCTCGTCGACAAATAATACTAATCTTGTCTAGTACCGCCTTGGTTTCACCGGCTCTCTAGTACAAGGTTATTATTATTTGGCACGATAAGCCCTTAGCACCATATTGATTAGAGCGTGGTTCATGAGGTGTGGATTCCCCCTTCATGATTTAATTGGCATTAATACGAATTATTTAACCCATGATGCATGTTGATACGGATCCAGATACCCAAGTACGTTATTTTAATAGATTTCTCTCAATTTATTCTCGCCATTTCAATTCCAATTTTAGAATTTATTCTTGCCAATTTAATTCCAATTTTAAGATAATTTAAATCACTTCCAACACAAATCCAACCATCAATTTACAAAATTAATTCTATACACAATTAAAATCCACCTCCTCGTGGGATCGACACTCATCACCATTAGTCTATACTACAATAGATTCGTGCGCTTGCGAGTACATTAAAATTTGCACAACAATGATCGACCACATCAACACCTTGAAGACTTTATTTTCACAACTCACAATGTTGGGTCATAAAATAGAGGAAAATGAACGTGCAGAGCTTCTACTTCAAAGTCTACCAGATTCGTATGATCAACTCATCATCAACCTGACGAACAACAATCCAGTGGACAGTCTAGTTTTCGACGATGTTGCAGCCTCCATATTAAATGAGGAGAGCATGCGAAAAAATAAGGAAAACAGACAAGCAAGTTTGCAGCAAGCGGAGGCACTATCGGTGACGAGAGGGAGATCAACGGAACGTGGCCCCAGTGGGTGTCAAAACCATTGTAGATCAAAATCCATAAGTAAGAATAATGTTAAATACTACAACCGTGGCAAGAAAGGGCACGTCAAAAATGAGTGTTGGAGTAACTAGAAGAGAAGAGAGGGTAAAGAATCTGAGTTATCAAATGCTCAGGGGTGTGTAGCAAGTACCTCAATTGATGGTGAAATTCTCTACAGCGAAGCAACAACTATTTCAGAAGGCAGAAAATGACTTTCTAATGTCTGGCTTATAGACTCAGGAGTTGCCTGCACATGACCTCTAGGAGAGAATAGTTCCACATATATGAACCTATCTCAAGAGGATCTGTATATATGGGAGATGATCATGCCTTGGAGATCGCTGGTATTGGTACTATCAAAATAAAAATATTTGATGGTACAATTCGCACAATTGGGGAAGTACGACATGTCAACAGTATGAAAGAAAATCTATTGTCTTTAGGACAAATGGATAGTCATGGGTACAAAACTCATGTGGAGAATGGAATTATGAAAGTTGTTAAAGGAGCGCTTGTATTGATGAAGGCAAAAAAGATCGGTGTTAATCTATTCATGTTTAAAGGAGAAACACTACAGGAGGCTGATGCGTGTGTCGCGTCAAATGGAGAAGAGTCAACAATAATATGGCATCTCAAACTTGGCCACATGTCAGAACAAGATTTAAAAATTCTCTCTGAGCGAAAATTGCTTCCGGGACTCAAATCGGTTAGTTTACCATTTTACGAGCATTGTGTTACAAGTAAGCAGTATAGATTAAAATTCAGTAGATCTATTGCTATAAGTAAATGCATTCTAGACTTGATTCATTCTGATGTTTGAGAATCACCGGATATATATATGGGAAGTGCAAAGTACATGGTGATTTTCATTGATAATTATTCCAGAAGATGTTAGGTGTATCCAATTAAGAAAAAATCAGATGTATTTCTAGTGTTTAAAGAATACAAAGCGCGGGTGGAACTTGAATATGGTAAAAAGATCAAGTGCTTGAGGACGAATAATGGTGGAGAGTATACAGACAGCGAGTTTCTTGCTTTCTATAAGTAAGAAGGTATTCAGAGGTAGTTCATGGTGGCATACACTCCTCAACAAAATGGAGTGGTAGAGTGGATGAACAGAATTCTTACAGAAAAAATAAGAGCTATGTTGAAGACTGTTGGTCTACCCAATTCATTCTGGGTAGAAGTAGCCAAAACTACATGTTATATAGTAAATCGATCGCCATCTACAGCTATTGGGCTGAAGACAGCGATGGAGATATGGACTGGAAAGCCAACTGATTATTCCTACCTACATGCATTTGGATGTCCTGTGTACGTGATGTACAATGCCCAAAAAAGAACAAACTGGATGCAAAATCTAAAAGATGTATCTTCTTGCGATATGCTGATGGAGTAAAGGGGTATCGTTTGTGGGACCCACTACCCACAAAATCGTCATCAGCAGATATGTTATTTTTGTAAAAGATCAACTGCAAATGAAAAATGGAGGTGATGACACTGTAAAAGAAAAGTCAGAGACTGTGCCGGTATATGTCAAAAATAATCCAGAAGATTCAAATTCTTCTGAAGCAGCACCAGAGCACGAGGAACAAGAACCAGTCGAGTCCAAAGCACCAAAAGTTCGTCGGTCAACTCGTGAGAGACGACCACTAACGTGGCACTCGGAGTATATCACATAAATCAACGTTGCATACTGTCTTCTAACAGAGAATGGAGAGCCATCAACTTTCCATGAAGCTTTAGAAAGATCAGATGTTGCTTTGTCGACGACAACAATGCAGGAAGAAATTGAAGTTTTACATAAGAATAAGACATGAGAACTTGTACCATTACCACGTGGAAGAAAAGCCATTGGAAACAAATGGGTCTACAAGATTAAACGTGATGGTAATGACCAAGTGGAGCGGTATCGTGCAATATTGGTGGTGAAATGATGTGCTCAGAAAGAATGTATTGACTTCAACGAGATATTTTCTCTAGTAGTTTGACTCACAACAGTCAGAGTAGTCTTGGCGATGTGTGCTACATTTGACTTACATCTTGAGCAGTTAGATGTGAAAACTACATTTCTTCATGGAGAACTTGAAGAAAAAATATATATGCTCCAACCAGAAGGTTTTGCAGAAACAAGAAAGGAGAACTTGGTTTGCAGGTTGAACAAATCTCTATACGGTCTCACACAAGCGCCGAGGTGTTGGTATAAGAGATTTGATTCCTTCATTATGAGCCTTGGATACAACAGACTTAGTTTAAACCATTGTGCATATTACAAGAAGTTTGAAAAAAATGATTTCATCATTTGCTGTTGTATGTGGATGACATATTAGTAGCAGGTCCCAACAAAGATCGAATCCAAGAATTGAAGGCACAGTTGGCTAGGGAGTTTGAAATGAAGGACTTGGGACCAGCAAACAAGATTCTAGGGATGCAAATTCACTGAGACATAAATAATAGGAAGATTTGACTTTCTCAGAAGAATTACTTGAAAAAAATCTTGCGGCGCTTCAACATGCAAGATTGTAAGTCAATTTCTACCCTACTTCATGTTAATTTCAAATTATCCTCAGGTATGTGTCCTAACAATGAAGCAGAGAGGAAGGAGATGTCTCGAGTACCGTATGCATCAGCAGTGGGAAGTTTGATGTTCGCTATGATATGTACAAGACCAGACATTACACAAGCAGTGGGAGTAGTCAGTCGATACATGGCGAATCCTGGTGGAGAACATTGGATAGTTGTGAAGAGGATTCTGAGATACATCAGAGGAACCTCATATGTTGCATTATGTTATAGAGATCAGAGTTTACTGTCAGGGGCTATGTGGATTCAGATTTTGCAGGAGATATTGATAAAAGAAAATCCACTACTGGTTATGTGTTTACACTTGCGAGAGCAGCTGTAAGTTGGGTTTCAAAATTGCAGACCGTTGTGACTTTATCTACAACAGAAGCAGAGTACATGGCAGCTATATAAGCTTGCAAGGAAGCTATTTGGATACAAAGGCTATTGGAGGAGCTCGGGCACAAACAATAGAAAATTTATGTGTTTTGTGACAGTCAGAGTGCCTTACACATTGCAAGGAATCCAGCCTTTCATTCTAGGACAAAGCACATAGGAGTTCAGTATCACTTCGTTCGAGAAGTAGTGGAAGACAAAAATGTGGATTTACAGAAAATCCATACGAATGAGAACTTAACAAATGTGTTGACCAAGCCGATAAATACTATTAAGTTTGTCTGGAGTAAATCCTCTTGTGGCCTAGCAAAAACGTAGGCAACATGATTATGGCGAAGCAGAAAGGATGATGTCAAAATTGGATGCATCTAGAAGCTTTGAATAAACAAGATTGGTGGCACACGGCTTTGAAGATTGAAAATGCCGAAATTGTTGAGGAAGAAAGAAGACTTTGGCAACTGCAAACGTTTGAAGAAGAATAAAGAAACTTTGAAATTCAAAGGTGGTTGAGAGAAAAGAATAATTAAATAATAATTAAATAATTAAATAAATAGAAAATAAAGAAGGAATGAAGCCTATAAATAAAGGCTTCACTCCGCTCTTCAATTTATCCATTTCTTCAATTCTTCTCTAATACTGTGAGAGAGAAAACCAGAGAGTTTTGTAAAGTTTAAAATTATAAAGCTCTTGTGAGTCTAGTGAATGAGAGATTGGGTGTATTGAAGTTCTGGGAAGTGAGCCAAAAATATTATAATACTTGTAAACCTCATATCACTAGTGAAATATTTTCCTTCTGTTTTCGCCCGTGGACGTAAGCTAAAAGCCGAACCACATAATTTATGGTATTTTCTTTTGTGCTTATTCTTTATTTCTTCCAAATTTATTTTAGCTGCGGTCCTACTTCACCCACCAATTTTCTAACATTCTATAGAGCACTCAGAAAATCCCTCGATTGAGCCAATAAGCAAGGAACATGATACATGACGATGATGAAGAGGAACTACTATTGAGTCAGCTTCAAAAAGCGCAACTCTGCAACAGCTTTGATGTTTATCAATACCATGGATTTTGGTGTCCGTATGTTTGTTTCCATGGTATAATCACTTCTCAAAAGCAGTTCGAAGCAAAGCACATTGACATAATGCTAACATCCTTTCCGATATCAGGCACCACTTGGTTAAAGGCTATCACATTTTCAATTGTAAACCGATCACGTTATGGATTACAAAATAGTCCTTTGCTCACTACAAATCCTCATCAGCTAGTGCCTTTCCTTGAGTTCAACGTTTGCGTGGAAAATCAACCATTACCTAATCTTGAACACTTATCTAAACCAAGGATTTTTTTTCCAACGCACTCTCCATTTGCTTCACTTCCTCTTTCCATTCTTACTTCTAATTGTGGCATTGTTTACCTTCGTACGAACCCTTTAGACCAATTCATCACGGATTGGCAATTCAAGCCAAGACTTCGAGATTTGGAGCCATCTCGAATAGATGAAGCTTTTGAGCGGGCTTCTTGTGTCATCCAAAGTTTTGGACCCATTTGGGAACATGTGTTAGGCTACTGAACAGCTTGTTTAGAACAACCTCACGAGTATTTTTTATGTTTTATTTTTAAATATGAAGACCCCAAAAGGGATTTAACCTTTTGTGTGAAGAGATTGGCTGATTTCTTGGGATGCACTTTCTCCGAGGGTGAAGAGGCCAATGGGGTAATTGAAGAAATATCAAAACTGTGTAGTTTTGATAACATCAAAGGTTTGGAAGCGACCAAGTTTGGGAAACAGCCTGATGGGACAAGAAATTTTTCTCTTCTTTAGGAAAGGTGAAGTCGGAGATTGGAAAAATTATTTAACTTCTTCAATGTCAGAATATATGGTAAAAATGATGGAAGAAAAGTCTGCTGGCTCGGGCTTGACTTTTAAACTATCATAGGAATTGGCGGAAGTTAAAGTACATGTTTCAGGGAAGCACAGAAGCTTACTACGCATTGGTTGTATACTTCAATCTCTGTTTTGTCAATGGTATTAAACCCTGATTATAATATATGTGAATGCTTCGAAAATGAATAATAAGTTGTTCGTCTATTCATATCTTTTTGGAGAAGTATCAGAATATAAACAAATAAAATCCAATGTATAATAGTTTGAATCCTGAATATTATGTCTTTTGAAATCTATTACTACCTATCTCTTTTCGCATGATCGTAAAAGTGCTTTGGGACATGGGTATATAACAATTTTCCAAGTTTTTAAATGAAAGGAGGTATTAATACCCGAAAAATTTGTAATATCTAGAATTAATTATGCATGTATTCACGTGAGGGATGTAGTTAATTAGGATTTTGATGAGGCACATTTAAAATTGAACATGATCATGCGCGACTGCACACATAGCAATCTCCCATTTGAGGGGCTGTAATCTAGGCCTCAACCTTCAAATAGAAACTTGCCACGCGCTTAGTCGTGCTCTATAAGGTGTACAACTGCATGGACTTGATTACATCTCATTTGAAAGTATAATACAATTTTTCATATTTAGATAGCAATATAAAACAACCCAAATATGATATTTATTAATAATAAATTTACTTGTTATGATTGTCCTGGTCAAAGATTTCTCTGTGAGATTTCATATATTGAAAATAATGTAAGATAATTTCATTATCAATACAATCAAAAATATCTTTTTCAATATATACAATTAAGTTATCACTAAATTTGTTCTTAAAATCTTGTAATAATGGCAAAAATATTCATATAATGAAGATAAAGGGAAAATATGAATACGTGACAAAATTAGAGATTTTGAAACTAAGTAAAAGATCAATCAGAAAATTGAAAATTAAAAATTAGCTAAACTTACCACTTAGGAATCAATGTTGAAGACTAAATAATTGAAGGAAAATACTTTTTATTTATGGGAAATCCATAAATAGAAACACGTGCACTGCCCTAATGGACTATTCCACTACCGCTGTGACAACAAACAAATAAAGTTTTTTGTTTTATTCAAAACACTGAAAACAGACGAGAAAAAAAAAAGAGTAAAGTGAATCTCTTTTGTTTTATTTTATTTTTTATTTTAGGTAGTATCTATTATTTTTTCTTTATTAAAGTTTCTAAATGTTTTAATAGTTAATCAAATTATTAAGAATTAAACATTTAAAATAGGGGTCACATGGAATTTTTTAAAATTACTTGGGGCACTTTCATTATTTTATAATTGAACTGGAGTACTTCTTAAATAAAAAATAAAAAATATTTTGTTTAAAATCACTATAAAAAAATTAAAAGTGAGTCTCGTGCCCCAGCCGATCCTAGACTGGATCCGTCCATAGTTGATGAGACTTTTTAAAGCACAAACAATTTTTTCCTCTCTTATGACTTATCTATTCACCTTTGAAGAATAATGAATGATGAATGATAAAATTAGATAGATACATTCATGAGTATCTGACTATTTGTGCTATTTATAAATGGATTAATCTCTCAAGCACATATTTTTGGATCAAAAAAAAAAATTGATACATTCTACTAGAATTTTCTTTTCAAAGTTCAAATATTTTTGTTGAATAATAATGGGTCAGGCATAGGACTCTGTTACTTTCTCCAGGGGTGATCTCTTTGGCCATTACAGTGATTTGCTAAGTTGAAGAAGCTCTGAGTTGTGGAATTTCTGTTGTTACTCGAATAAGAAAAGATAACAAAGTTTACAGAAGGAAATAAGAGCCACATGAATTGTCAAGAGAACTTCACACAATTCATTAATTGAAAACATTACAATTTAAAGCTTAAATAACACACCAAATCTAAATAACGACCCACTAGTATCATGGTCCAAAGATTGTGCCATGATCACAACAAGAATCAACAAAATAAATAACCAACACCATAAAAATAGGAAAAGTTTGAAACATTCAACAGAAGCAACTTCTATAACTCCACATCAGCAGTCCTAAACACATCTTGACATCTAACTGATACACCCTCTAATTTTTTTGTGCTGCAACAACTAGTAAGAGCCTGATGATGTCAAGTCTAGTGACTGATGCGAAGGTATCTGAGTAATCCACACCAGGTACTTGAGCAAATCCTTTGACCTCAAGCCTATCTTTATATTTTTTGATTGAGCTATCAGCATTAAGCTTGGTTTTATACACCCACTTGACTCCAATTACCTTCCTATTTTGGGGTCGATCAACTAAATCTCAGTTTTATTCTTTTCAATCATGAACAGTTCCTCATTCATTGTCGTAACTTAATTCTGATCCGTCTTGGCTTCTTCATAATTTGTAGGTTCACACACAGCAACATTACATGTTTGGTAAACATCTGAAAGTGGTCTTGTGCCCCTGATAGGTCTGTCATCCACCGTTTCATTTTCCCAATCTTCAATGCGTTGATATGTTGTGTCCATAACAAGAAACTTGAGTTTTGGCTATTTTGAAGTTGGATCAATCTTCTTTGCATCATCACAATTCCACTCTTCATCTTCCATAAAGTGCACATCCCTGCTTATAATAATTTTTCCAATTTATGGTTGGAAAACTTTATAAGCTTTTGCAACGGAACTGTAGCCAATAAAGATGCCTGGAAGTGCTATTTTATCTAGTTTGTCTCTACTAATCTGTGGAACATGAGTGAAGCACAAACATCCAAATATTCTAAGGAATTTTAGAGATGGTTTATAGCCATACATAGCCTCAAAGGGTGTTTTATCCCTTACTGCTCTTGTGGGAAGCTTGTTTTGCAAAAAGATAGCAGTGCTTGCAGCTTCGGCCCAAATTTGCTTTGGCAAGTTCTTCTCATGTAGCATACATCGTGTCATGTCCAATATAAATATGCCATGTCTCTCACTCACTCTATTTTTTTGTGGAGTGTATAGAGTGGTTTATTGATGTGGATGTCAGCCTCCTCGCAAAAGCGATTGAATGCTTCAGAGGTGTACTCCTTGCCATCGTCTGATATAAGAGTCTGAATTCTACAACCACTCTCGTTCTCAACTCTGACTTTAAAGTTCCAAAAAACTTGAGCCACCTCTGACTTATGCTTCAAAAAAAAGAGGCAACACATACGGGTGAAATCATCAATGAATGCAACATAATAAAGACTACCATTCAAAGAAGGCGTTCTTTATGGGCCTGCAATATCAATATGAACTAATTGCAGCTTCTTTGTTACTCTCCATGTTGCCTTGGGAAATGGTCTCATGCTTTGCTTTCCAAACTGACATGCTTTGCAATTTGGAATATAGTCATCAAGTTCTGGAAGGTCATTTGACATCCCCTTGGATTTCATCTGCAGTAGCCCCTGATGATGACAATGCCCGAGTCTCTTGTGCCATAACTCAGTGATATTTTCTTTGATCGAGAAAGCTTTTTGCTCCTCCTCCAATGGATTTAGAACAAAGGCTTTCCCTTTCATTTTTACTTTGAAAATATCTTTTCCATCTGCATCTTTACTTAAGCAAACTTTGTCTTCGAACACAACTTTATTACCATTTTCAATTAGTTGTGAAACACTTAAGAAGTTTTGATCAATTTCAGGGATATACAACACATCAAAAATGAACTTTGTACCTGAATAGGTTGTGATTGCAACTGTTCATTTTCCTTTCACAGCTATGTACGTGTCATTTCCAACTTGAACCTTTGATGAGTTTAAGTTGCTTAGTTCCCTGAATAGATCCTTGTTATGTGTCATGTGGTTAGTACAACCACTATCAATAAGCCAACTCTCACTTGATTCAATGCCAGAGAAACATGTAGCGACAAACAAGTGATCCTCTTCCTCTTCACCAGCCGTCTTTAACTCTTCACCATGTTGATTTTTATTTTTACAGATAACTACTTCATGCCCCATCTGATTACATTTAGTGCACTTAGTATTAAGTCTTCTCCAGCATTTAAACGGAGGATGACCCTTCTTTCTGTAATGTTTGCAAGGTAGATAAGATTTCTTCTTATTTTCATTTTTTTCTTTTACATTCGCAGATATTGTACTTGCCCCATTTCCTTCAAAGTCCTTCTTTGTTTTGTTTTTGGCCATGTTATGATGTTTGCCTGCTAAAGCTCCTTTGGTTGTTGTATCCCCCCTCATCAGTCTTCTTTGTTCTGGTGCTTGTAATGTGTTAAGTAATTATGCCAAGGAAATCTTTGACAAATCCTTGGTATTTTCAAAGGTAGTGATAGTTACTTCATATCTTTCAGGTATTGTAATAAGAATTTTTTCTACAATTCTTGAGTCAGTAAATTCATATCCAAGAAGCCTCACCTTGTTTGCAATACTAAGAAGTCTGTCGAAGTAATCTTTTATTGTCTCGGAGTCCTTCATTCTTTGAAGTTCAAACTCCCTGATCAAGTTCAGGATTTGCATACCTTTAATTCTTTCATCTCCTTCATATTCGCTCTTGAGATAATCCTATATCGCTTTTGCTGACTTCAAAGACATAATGTGAGTAAAGATGGTGGATGAAACTATAGCAAACAAACAAGCCTTTGCCTTTGATTTATTTGTCTTCTTTTCTTTATGCGCTTTTATATGTGCCATGGTGGAATTGTTTGGAAGTGCAGGAATTTCATAGTCTTCTTCCACTGCTTCCCAAAGATCCAAAGCTTCCAAGTATGTCTCCATACGTACTGCCCAAAGCTGGTAGTTGTTTCTGTCAAACACCGTCGGAGCAATTACGGAGAAACTGGCTTCAGCTTCCATGACTTGACAAATTCAAACACAAATCCCTTAAGAAGATAGCTCTGATACTAGAAGTTGTTACTCGAATAAGAAAAGAAAACAAAATTTACAGAAGGAAATAAGAGCCACGTGAATTATCAAGAGAACTTCACACAATTCATTAACTGAAAACATTATAGTTTAAAGCTTAAATAACACACCAAAGCTAAGTAACGACCCACTAATATCATGGTTCAAAGATTATGCCACGATCACAGCAAGAATTAACAAAATAAATAACCAACACCAGAAAAATAGGAAAAGTTTGAAACATTCAACAGAAGCAACTTCTATGACTCCACATTAGCAGTCCTAAACACATCTTCTAACAATTTCCGACTCAAAATGAAGCAGGAATCCTTAAGGAATTGCTGCTCTTAGAGATGTTCTAAGCCTCCCACTAAAGTTTATATGAGAGATACAACTTCTCCAAGGCAATAATATATCTACTTCTTAAAGGATTATGGAGAGGACTTTAGGTCAAAGGATAAATAAGGACAAAAGTCTTAGCTTTTTTGGCGGATTGCGTACTTAAATAGGGACAAAAGTGAATTTAATATTTTCAGCATATTTAGATAATAAACATTGGCTATTAAACATTGGCTATTTAAGGTTTTACATAAATTTATGCTAACAGAGGGTTATTGAAAATTTTGTAATTATCAATACAAAATGAGTTTGAATTTGAAATTTTTATATATTATACTAGAAATCCAAAGGAATCTTTTGAAACTTATTCAAACAAAATCATATAAGAAATCAATTTATAATGATTTTATGAATTCAAGTCTATTACACTGAAAATTTTAAATTTCAGCAGAATGTATGAGTTACAAAATTGTTTTACCATATTTAAACTTCGTCAAAAATCATGAAAATTTGATAATTGTGTCATATACATATCTAGTATGTTTTTGGAAAGTTTCATGATTTTATGGTTAAAGGATAAATTGTTTTGAATTTTTTTAATTCAGTAAGGGTATAGCAAAAGGTTGCTTGATGGGTTTCTTGAGCTTTAAAACGAAACTTGTTTTCAATTATTTTAAATGGAATCAAGCTATGACAATTTTATTATTGAGAACCTATATGTTAGTATACTCTTGTAAATTTTGAGATTTTTAGGATGAAGGAATAATTTATTAAAATTCATATACTGTTATATTGAGGAAATGATAATTATTATTTGAGTCTTGAAAATGTAAGTTGATTCTTAAAATTGAGAAGGAAAATGTAATAGAAGAATCAAGGCATTAAATTCCAAGGAAAATTCATTTGAGACTTATGCTCCTCAAAATTATTTCAATCAGAAAAAGAAATTGTATTTTATTTAGAAAAATTGGGCAATATGTTAGCCTACATAGAAATTAAGCTCAAGGAATGGAGACAAAAAATCCTCCAAAAGCCCATTTGGCTAAAGGAGATGACTTTATTATTGTGATTGTATTCGAGATAGGCATGGTGAGGGAAGGAGAAGAATTTGTTTTCCTTTATGACTTCTGGTCTACACCAGCCTTGAGCAAAGAAAGATTCTTCTTAGACTTACTTTTGAGAAAATCCTTATATTGAGTAATATATGCTATGTTTATAGAATACGATACTATTTGAATTATGTCTTTGTACTTAGCAAGATATTGATAAAAATGTCCTTTCGAGAGTGACACAATTATATTGTCAATAATGGGATATTTGTTGGAAAAGGGATATTGTCCTAATTCTTCAAGATTATAATTCTTAATATTATTAAAGTTGAAAGAAGAATCATCTTAACTTGTGTTATTGACTCAGTAGCATGAGAGACATAGTTATGTGAATTTTTCTTATATTATGAAAATTAGAGAACTTGGTATACTATCTAATTTAAGCTTGTCAAATGACCAATGTAATATGTGTATGGAATCAAAATCTACGAAAAAGACATAAATTAATTCTGAGCAGAGAAACTAAATTTCTCAGTTTAGTTCACAATGGTATTGCTAATTTAAAAAAAAATCATGAATTGAGGAGGTAAATATGATTAAAGTGTATTCAATTCTTATTGTGAGAATCATGGTACCATCAATAAAATGACACATCCTTATTCACCTTAATTAATTAATGTAACTAGAAGTAAAATAGAACATTGAACAACATGCTAAATACCATGGTACTAAATTCTAGAGCAATGCCGAAATTATAGGGAAAGCTATGTTATTAACTTGTCACATTTAGGATAGACTGATCTGTAAAAAAAAAAAAAAAGAAAGAAAGAAAAGACACCTTATAGGTTATAGAGAGGTTGTAACATTAATTTATCATACCTCAAAATATGGAGGTGCCTAACGAAGTTTCTTATACTAATCCCAAAAGGACTAGGTTAAAACCTTAAAGTGTTGATTTTTTTTATAGAGCATGCCCAAAATAGCGTTATTTATAGATTCATAGTACTTCAAAATAAAGGACATCCATTGAGGCAGATATCATCAGTAAGTCCAAGATTATTAAATTTTTTTATTCTATTTTCTTAAGAAAGCTAACATTCATTTATTTACCCTTAAAAGAGTCAATCAAATGATCCTCTTGAGCGCTTAGGCACTGAATATAAGAGAGGTAAAAAAATGAAAATGACCATTAGTTTTTATGGGGACTTCTATATTTTTCTAATTGAGAATAATCTTTAAACTTTAAAAAAAGCTATGGCTTCACAAGATGCACTAGATGGAAAGATGCAATCAATAGTGAGTTGAATTCCATCATGAACAATCATGTATGGGAATAAATAATTTTGCCTTTAGATACAAAATCTAGTGGGTACAGATGGAATTTTCAAAGAGGATTGAATGTAGATGGATTATTTATAAATATAAGGCAAGATTAGTTGTCAAATGATTCTCATAAAAGAAAGATATAGATTATTTTGATACTTATGCTCATGTGGTGAGAATTGCATCTACCAGAGTTTTGATTTCATTGTTACAATTCATAATTTACATGCTTATTTGATAGATGTGAAAACTACTTTTCTAAAAGTAAACTTGGATGTAAAAATCTACATAATTCAAGTAGAGGATTGTGTAGTTTCAAGTAATAAGCAAAAAAGCACGCAAATTGATTAAATCATTATATGGCTTAAAATAAGCACCAAAATAGTGCCATGAAAAGTTTGATAAAGTATTAGTGTCAAATGAAATGCAAATGAGACTAAGAGAATGCTTGCTTATAAAATTAAATTGAATAATATAAGAGAAGTAGATATTACATTAGGCATCAAAAATCACTAAGACTTATAATGGTCTCATATTGTCATAGGAACACTATATTGAGAAGGTTTAGGTATTATGATAGGAAATTAGTCACTACATCGTATGATGCAAGTACCCAGCTTAAGAAAAATGTAAAACATAGTGTTGATAAATTATGATATGTCCAAATCATTGGTTACCTAATACACTTCATGAATAATGCAAGTCAACGTTACATATGATATAGGTAAATTGAGTAGTTATGCTTTAAATCCTACTAAAGATCATTTAACTGTCATAAATAGACTCCTAAAATATTTGAGAGGCATCATTGATTTCGGACTTAACTATCATAGGTCTCTACCAAACTTAACTACAATAGCTCGCCATCTATGTTAAAAGGGTACAGTAATGTGAATTCGATGAAAGATGAAATCAAATTTACTAGTGGTAATATATTTACCTATGATAGAAGAGTTGTTTCTTGAAAATCTTCCAAACAAATGTGTTTAGCTCGTTCTACTATTGAGTCCGAGTTAGTGCTTTAGAGAAAGTACATAATGAGACTTAGTGGTTACGGAACCTCTTAGCAGATTTTTCCATTAACATTTATCTTTATATTTCTACATGTTTATATTGTAATTGTTACATTGTTATTGCCATGGGCAAAGGGACAAGATATATAATGGAAAAAAGCAGATAAATTCATCTAAGATTTAATATTCTTGAGCAGCTGCTAAAATCTAGGTTTGTGAGTCTAGATTGTGATGTTATAGTCAAAATTGACTAATTCTCTAACTAAGTTATTAAACATAAAGTTAGTGGAAATTACATTAAGGCGCAAAAGACTTCTGTCTATGAAAAAAAAAAGTGTCGGTAATCTTACCAATGTGATTGGAGATCCCATAAAGTAGATTTATAAAGATAATAACAAGTCACTTGTTGTCTTATGGCACTATAAATCTATTTATTTAAGCACTCTTTAAGGTCAGATAGTTGCCTATTGCAATAATTTAGGTTAAGCAATTGAGCTCCTAATGAACTTAATAGCCTCACATTTTTTGTATATTCAAAACTACATGATACACTTTATGGAGCTTCACCTAAGTGAGTGTGGAATTGGACTGGTCCCTATGAGAGTTATAAGTGAGTGTGGAATTAGATTGGTCCCTATGAGAGTTAGACAGGCTTCTCTAAAGCACTCATGAATCTAAGAGCACAAGGCCATTAAAGTACTTAACTGTAGAACAGTAAAAGAATGAAAGAGTTTAATGTGAACTTCTAGTCCTCTACCTTACACAAAAGGAATATTGGTTCATAGAAACTATAAGGTTCACCAAGTTCCTATGGGACACAATTAGTTGTTCATTGGCTAGGTCATAGCCCAAAAGGCATTAATTCATATGCATTAAACTCTATGATGAAGGAAATTAAAGTATTTTGAAATATGATTAAGGAACTCTATTCGTATTTCAAAATACTAATATCACATATTGGAGAAAACTGAAAGCAATCACTTGTATATTTCATTTAAAATTAGACACATATTTGATTTGATTACAACATAAAGTTAGATAAGTTAAATTTAGATGTGATTTGGATCATATTGTTTGAATTATTTTATAAGACACATTGACGACTAATTCAAATTGAATTACGTAAAAAAGTTATAGATGGTTTCTTTATATAAAAGAGACATATAAGGCCCTTAACGTGCTACAACCTTTATTATCTCTCATTCTATCTTATGTTTCCTTCATAATTTTTCTTTTAGTGTTCTACACTGTTGTTTAGAGTACAACCTCACAACAATGATGTTATTGAATCTTATAGATCAATCCTCACTATTTATATCCTTATTACATTAGAAAATCTTCCTGGAGAATTAGAAATTTGTCTTAAGGACAATATATCGCACAAGCTATGACGAACTTATGATTGTTGCCAAATGAACAATACCATGAATAGCGCTGAGTGAACAATATCGTAAATAGTATTAGGTGAATAGTATCCTTGAATGGTGATGTGAACAATACCCACAGTTCTATTGATAGAGTACTATTCTTTATGTTGAAATTGTTGACTCGGCTAGTTTTGGAATTCACAAAAGCAATATTGACTCATATTTCTTATAATTTATAGTGAATGTTGTTATTTTGTTTCCACTATTAGGCATTGTCCTAACTGAAACCCCAAGTATTCGGCTATCCTAAGTATTGTATTAGATCTTGATATTACCTTGTATTGTAGCATTTATTAACATAAATGTGGCGATGTATTATTGTATTTTTTTTATTAGGGAAGATTAAATCCTCCATGATATAGGGGCCCCATTTAGGGTGTATTTTGAAAATTTTTGAGGGAATGAGGTTGGGAATATTGGAAAAATATTCCTCAAATTCTTAATTGAGTGAGGCTTGATTTTTATTTAATAATTTTTATCTTATCAATTACAATGTCAATTAATAAATTTTATTTTTATTTTTACCTAATATAAATAGGCTCTAACTAAAAGAAAACCTAATAATATAATTCTTATTCAACCTTAAAATGTTGTTATATTTTCTTTTTACTCTTAAGCTACCGTTCTCTTCAAAGTATTTGCAGTTTTGATATCATTTCAAAATATTATTTCAAAATTTTAGAGTTTAAATACTTTATAATATGGTGATAATTTTTTTTAAGTCTATAATTTCTAATTTGCTAAAATTATGTATCCATGCCTCTACAAATTAAGCAAATGGGGAATGTGGTGGGAATGGGGAAATCATTTCCCGTATGGGGGATTCCTTATTCCTTACCCACTAAATTTAATGAAAAAAGGAGGCAAATTTTTTAATGAGGTGGGGAATGGGTAATTTTCTGTTTCATCCCTTGAGGTTTGGGGTCCCTTCACTTAGATAGAATGCATAAGAGTATTTCCACTTTACACCCCTATCGTTAGTATAAAATTTAGTACATATTTAGTATGTGAGGGCATTTAAGTAATTATATGCTAACTTGATTAAATAGTAAAAACATTTTGAATTTTTACACTTTGGAAATTGGAACATGTCAGAAACATTGTTATGTCTGTTGGATAATAACAAAAGCATGTTAGTGTCCAACGGGTTTTACACCAAATAAAAAACAATTAATGTCCTTTGAGTGATAACAGAAGCATGTTAGTGTTCAAAGGGTTTTACACCAAATCAAAAATTATGATTTGTTTAATTTTTATCTTTACAGATCGGGAAAGCAAATCCATATCACCATTAACGCATTAAGTGAATTTGTTGTTGTGACGAACAAGATGTCAGGGAAGCAATCGAAATCAAGTTTGACGGGAACTGATGTAAGAGTTCAAACTTATTCAACGGCCTTGAGCGAATACCGACGACGACCAAGAACCCACCCACTTGCGACGGAGCCGCATGCGAGGTAACTAAAACTTCCCTTTTTTGTTATACTTTTTTTTTCCTTTTTACAATGTTGGGATGAGTTAAAAGTGAAGCTGAGGCTGAACAATAATGCTGATATGGGTCTGTAGAGTTGGTGCATGTGTTTTTTTTTTTTTTTCCTTCAAATCATGAAAACCCATGATAAAAATTATTGTTTTAGTTAGTTATTTCTTTGTTAGATACTGATTTTGAAGGCTAACTGCTACTAAAATTAAGAAATTGGCCTGACTAATTTAAGTTGGGTTATATGTTTTGGTCTCTAATTTGGAAATATTCATTGCATAAACAGTTGTTAAGTTGATTAACATCTTGTTGAAGACGGATATTTCGGGCAAGATTTAGAGCAATAATAAGACAAATGCATGAATTTATTTCTTTTTGGGTGGTGATACAACAAATGATAAGGGTATTTCTCATGAGTTTTACTGAGATCTTAATATAATTTGGCACCAAATTTGTGAATGATCTAGTGCCCAGTACATATCTAGAATATTGTTTTACTGACGCAAGGGTATTTTAGTCATTTACTCAGTCAATTATCAATCAACTAAACTTTATACTAACGGTAGGGGTGTAAAGTGGAGATACCCGTATACATTCTATCTACATGAAGGGACGCAAAACCTCAAGGGATGAAACTGAAAATTACCTAGTGAGGAATAGGGTAGGCCTCCCGACATCATTGTCAACCCTATGTTTTATCCTTTAATGCAATTTATTAATGTAAAAATACTAGTTACAATGGGAGTTGATAAGATATAAAAAAATAAAAAAGGGATATTATCATTTTACTACTAAAGTTTTACTGACATATCATATCAGTACCAAGATTTGCCGAAAAGTACATGTTACTACTAAAGTTTTGCTCTGTTATCAATTCACTATCGTTCCGTTAACAACGTTATAAATTTGATAGATAAATTATCATTTTACTACCACGTTTTTAGGAAAATTATCATTTTATTACTAAATTTTTAAGGGAATTATCATTTTACTACTAAACTCTTGAGGGTAAAATCGACTTTTAACTCAATTTCCGTGAAACATTAACTTTTTCTTAACGGAATGATAGTGAATTGATAACGGCATCCTTGACACCCTCTTATCTCTATTGACATCCTTGTAGCCACTTTCTCCCCATTTACAATTTTAACCTTTAATTTGTTTACAGTTTACACCGTATTTTATAACTATCTATAAATAATATTTAAACTGTGAATTAAGTATACAGCGCAACATGACACTAACGCTCATCATAAAATAAGCACCACTACCAACTAAATCATTATTCCTCCTTATAAAATTGTTTACGCCTTAGTTGCTAACTGGTCTAATGATGTCGTTGTTGGTCATAAGTGGGATTTAATGCTTAGACGCAACTCTACCATTCTCAAGGTCATTTCCCCTTTTTTTCCCAATACATTTATATCGGTGGGTGTGTTTCTATATTTGACCTTTTATTGTCATCACTCTTTAAGTCTCTTTCGAGTTATTGTTATGATTATTAATTTTGTAATCATTATCTTCATCATCACCTTATCCGTACATTCAAATCATCTAATAAAATGAAAAAAAAAAAACAGGAAGTAAGCTTGTTTAATATTCTACACTGTGGAGGTCCAGGTCCACCTTCACTAGATAGGAACAACTTTTCCTAAAACCCAGGTCTCGAATTCGCTTGAATTTCACCAATGTATGTGCTTTTATTTTAAAATATAAATATATTCGCCTCAATTTTAATCTACAGTAAAACTAAACTTTAATTTTTTGACAAACCCAGCCCATTATTTAATGGGCCTACTTTTCAATCCGATCCAACACAACAAGCCCATTTTAACACCTCGTGTAGAACACATTTTATAGCAATCAGATATAAAATTGTCATTATCAAAACGGTATTGCGGCCGAGGGGAAAACGATCCACGAAATCAACCAATCAAATTAGCAAGTTCTTATGTCGAATTTAGATCAAAGTAGTCATTGTCAACATGCAAACGGATGCAGCCTTCACAAAAAGTGGGGATTTGAGTCTAAGAAGGACCCGAGTTTCAACTATTGCTGTTTTCCATTTCGTAATAAAAAGCCAACTCATCGGCAAATGTCGCATTCCATCCTTCGACATTTATTTTTCCTTTTAAGATAAAATTAATCACTAGTTTTTATCCTTATCATAAATAGTAAATTATCGTGTTATTTATTTTTTAGTCTGAATCTAAATCTATTTTTTTAAATATTTACTTATTTTGCATCGTTTGTTTTTTAACTTAGTACTTATTGTCAAATAATTTTATTTGATTGAAAAATATAAAAGAAAAACTCACTTTTATCTGAAATTTGAGATCTAAATAAAAAAATTTAATTTCAAATCTCAGAAGTACCCCAATTTAGTATTTCTTATATTATGTATAAAATTAATATTTTTGTATTATCAAGTTAGTTTTTTAAATTGCTATAAATTTTTATTCACATGGTAACATTAACTAAACAAGCTATTGAACAAATCAAATTATATCAATTATGATTAACAAAAACTAAAACAAGGACATTTAATTTTTATGAGAGTTGATGTTATAATTACAGCTTTTGTTACAAAATTAAATTAAGAAATAATGATAGTATTATTTTTTTAATCAAATTGAACTAGTCAACTTGTTAAATTTCTACATTGTGAAAAATAAATATATGCACCACTCAAAAGATATTTATATCAACTACTCACTATTAATTTTTTTCTATTCATATGTTAAAAAAAATAAACATATTATTTAAATATATTTCAGACTCAATTAAATTCCAACCTATTTAAATTTTAAAAAAAAAAACACAACCTATGTAAGGCGAAATCAAGTAACAATCAGTGACTACTGTCAAATTCAGTTGGTAAAATTTTGAAATTGAAAAAAAAAAGTATTGGAGTTCAAATCTTATACCCACAAAACGGAAAGAAATATAAATTTAATCATTAGTCCTGATATGCTTCGATTAAAAAATTGGGTAATGGTTAATTAAAAATGAAAAAAAAATCGCTTCGTTTAATCTTATTTTAATGATTTCTTCCCAAAAAAAAAAAAATTGGAAAAGTAATTGCAATGCTTTTTATAATTAGTAAGGATATTATTATTTGGTTGTAATAGTGACCAAAGGCGATCAAAAATAGTGTTATTATGCAATACCAGCATACAGCCCTCATGTCACTATTGAAACTAGAGCTGGTAAAAATTTGATAAATGCTCAACATGAATACAATACGAATAAATGAGTATAAATTATTAAATATGATCCGATTATTAAATGCGCCACATATGGATTGATATAATTATTTTTTCATGTCAGATTAAAGTTTAATTTTTGACTTATTTATCCGATTAATGACACAATTATACTTTCTATTCTAAATCAATTTGTGGCCTCTTGTCATCAAAACTCAAATATTAGATATGACTCTTTTTTTTTTAGAAGAATGAACATATACATGGTGTTTCATTTATAAAATTGTATATATATTTAGAATTTTAATGTAAAATATTAATAAAGATATATATTTTATAATACCAATAAATAATGTGTGCAATATATAGATATTAAGTGGGTTATAAAGTGACTCATTCATTTTTAATATCGGATTAGAGTCTCAATATTTTAACACAATTAAATGAGTCATATGTAGATAAACTTAAATTTAACACGACACGAACACATCTGGTTGCCAACTCTAATTTAGAACTAAATGTCATCTGTTAACAGTCTCATGAAAAATGAATCTAAATGATAAAGGTGTTTGCAGATCGGATTTTGTGAATTGGACATCAATCTATATATGATCCACGATTTTGTAGATTATAAATTTTTAATCCAATCCAATCTACGGATTGGTGAAATTCAATTCAAATTCAAATCCAATCTATGTCTGCAGATCGAATATGGATTTAATCCAATTCATTTTAAATCCACCATTTTACATGTTGGTTTGCGAGCTAAAAAATTTTAATTCTGTCATATCCAGGAACTAACTAAATATAAAAATAATTTTCCTACCAATCAAATTTATTAAAATAAATAAATTATTTAAATAAAACTAAAGAATAAATTCAAAGTTTCAAAATATAACACACCAAAAAAAAATTCACTTTGTTTAAATCAATACATGAAAATTAACTACGTAAGAAGTTATATTTGTTTATTTAATTATTTTTATTTTATATTATTACCAAATAAAATATAATATGGTATTAATGTAATTATATTTTAATTATTTATTTATTAGTAAGTACTAAGACTATGTTTATAAATTTAATTTTTTTATTAAATATTTTTTTATAAATTCACAAATTTTTATGAATTTACATAACTAAATCCATATCCAATCTACTGACTGAAAATTTTTAAACTTTTAATTCAATACAATCCATTAATTCACAGATCAAATTTTTATGAATCAAATTTCTACGAATCATACAAATTAAGCAGATTTAGAATAAATTCTGAACATCCCTACTAAATATAAATGGCCGAATTACATTACTAGGCAGACTAATTCAACTAGCCGTTAAAATTTTACACAAACGATTAAATAAATCACAAAAAGCCTTCCAATCAATCAAAATTCCACAAAACGACACAGTTTTTCAGCCGATACATCAAATCTAAATCTGAGCCACGAGTAACGGCCATACCGAGCGTGTCTGAAAACGAACGAGTTTTACTTATACCGTACAATTATACAGGACCTTACATTTACAGCACGGTACGATACGCATCCCGCATGATTGTTTGCTTTTTTATCGACTTTATGTCTTCCTATGACTAGAAAAAACTTTACTTTTTCAGCTTACTTGTATAAAATTGAAGAGTGGTCCATCGCCAGTCAATCGCGGCCTGGAAGGTGCATCCACGCGCTTCCAAAATCGCCCATTTTTATTTTTTATAATTTTTTCGGTCTCTCATCGTTTGTCAACATCCAAGAATTATTTGACAAAGACAATACCTCTGTCATTTTTTCCCTCTCTCTTTTTCTTTTCTTTTTTTTAATATTAGGGTAATAAATCAATTTTTTTAATCAACAATTTTTACTATTTTATTTTCAGCAAAAAAAAAAATGGAAAAATAGTCTAATACCCTCCCTTTCACATCTCAGACATAAATTAGAAAATTAATAAAATTTAACAATCACAACTTCGACATAATCAAAAGATCATAAAATTTACAAAAATTAATAAAAATTAATTATCTAACGGTACCATAAATTCCCAAAATATATGGCAATCAACTAAATAAATAAGTATTATTGTTACTATTAATTTCTTCTACCTGATGACATGACACGTAAAATTCTTTTAAGAAATCTCACAACCATATATTTATAATTTTTTGTATTTTTAATATGTTGATATATTATAATCAAAATTTTACTAATATTTACAATCAGAGATCAATCGAAACTTTCCTGAATAATTCTATTACAACACAGCCTGAATATCAACCCTCACTTAAAATTTAATTTTAAAAAAAATCTACTCTTATTGTTAATATTGGAGGCCAATGTCAATGTGGGAAAACGACCAACGTGGGAAGACAACCGAACCCGTATTTGTAACTTAGATGGTAGGATTCTTTTTTCCTTAAAAAAAAACGTGCGTATATATTTTGCCTTCTACGCGATCAAGAACTTTCTCTGAATTTCCAACAGTGCCCGTAAGCATACATCGAAACAACAACACAATGACACTGACAGCATTCGTCATTTATTACGACGGCAGAACACGTGGCGAATGCTGGCCAAGGTCCCACAAAACCAGAAAGGACTGGTTACCTCCGCCACCGGCGTAGAGTAGCACCGACCACTTAACTTTTAGACCATTTGGTTTTCTTTTTTTCAACTTTCTTGCAAATTGGGGTTAGGTGGGTGCGATGTGGGGCACTTAAATGCTCACATGTGATTTGAAATTAGAAGAGGAGCCCTTCAAAAGAAGTCATTTTGCCCCCACAAGAAGGCAATAAAGAACTTCGCTAGAAATCACTTCCAGCCAAAAAAGTGCTTAATCAAAAGCACATTTTATAGAATATTAAAGTTAAACGAGGCATTAATTGCACTTAATCTAAAAACAATGATAACATTGTTATTACAAATGTTGACAAAAACAAATAGGGTGGCCTTTCAAGGCCAACCTGGCTCCTATCTAAAAAGGACAGTCTAGATGGAGAAAGAGTAATGAATTGTGTCAACTACTCTTGTCCACTCCTTAATAAGAAAACCAACCCTTCATTAAACAATACATGTACTTTTTCTAACTTATCTGTACTAATATCAAGTCAGGTTTCTCATGCCATCACTAAATGAACAAGCTGATACACAAACACACACACACACACACACACACACACACACACACACACACACACACACACACACACACACACACACACACACACACACACACACACACACACGCATCATGCATTTGGCATTTCTCAACAATCCTATGCTAACTGCAATGTAGATGGAAACTCAAAAAGTATATTCATGGAACATTTTATCAATAGCACAAACACAATAAACTAACAACATAATGAATGAAAATATGAGAGCATAATGATCAGACATAATATTCAGATGGGAAAATGAAATCATGGTCTTGATTTGATAGAGGATTCCACATACTGTGTGTGCATTCAAGAATGGTGAAGTTAGAAGCCAGGGGAAGAAAAAATGGGATTTTTTTTTTATTGCCTGAAATGGTTTG
Organism: Citrus trifoliata; assembly: GCA_018350135.1. Lineage (NCBI taxonomy): Eukaryota > Viridiplantae > Streptophyta > Magnoliopsida > Sapindales > Rutaceae > Citrus > Citrus trifoliata. The sequence continues at coordinate 11,600,603 of CM031386.1, read as the reverse complement.
AGAAAAAACAACAATATTAATAACAACATATTCATCCTTCTTTCACTAACCCAGTAACTAAGTACCCACCAGACATCCAATCTCCCTCAAGGCTTCCAATATTTTGTATATATATCATCACATATATACATGTACAGATCAATATTCTAAGAGCCTGCCAGTTCTCTCTCTCTCTCTCTCTCTCTCTCTCTCTAAAATTCAGCTAAGGACCAAATTTAATCAAATTGTACATACTTTTCAATAGTTTCTCTTAATGGAGATGGGGAATGGGGATACAAGAACCAGGCTGGCCTACAACAAAATGGAAGTGAAGTTCCAAAAAAGAAAAGCAAAACAATAAAAGGAGATGGCAGAAGGAAGGTGGAACCACCAGAGCAATGACGAATGAATGAATAAATAAAAACTGCAAAAGGGACTAAGCTATCTCTCTGGGTTCCTCTGGCTAGTGAGATTATTATGTGGCTCTGATTTATGTCACAGTTATCTAGTAATAATTTTATGGCGGGAGAAATGAACGGTTGGGCAGTGGAAGTGTGTTCCCATCAAAATGGGGGTTTGGGTAGCGAGAAATCACTATAAAGAAACAAGCACGGTACAGTCTTGAGTGCTAAAAGCTGTAATGCCTCACCGAGTGTTCCAACATATCACGACTAGGGCACACAATTTCCTTCATTCGGCTACCATTTTTGTATATCTTGAATGTTGGTACAATCCTCACGTTCTCAGCATGTGCAACTCCCGGACTTTCATCAATGTCGACCTTTTAGTTAAACAGCCCCAGATACAAGTAAGAGATTCACATTGTTTCTCATTTTCATATAGGCAAGTAAAATTAAGTCAGCTAGATATTAAGTGAATTATTTACCTTGAGAAAATTTATGGATGGGTAGCGGCCACATAGTGTTTCAACATATGGAGATATTTGTTTGCAATGCAAGTTGGAAGCTGATTTGAAATGGACTACTGAGACACCTGCAATTATTTGAATACCACCTCAAAACTGTTCTTTTGAACACAGATTGAAATAGCCAGATAAAGACCATTTGAATCTGAAAATTGCAGACAGAAGGCTTACCAGGTAAAGATACTGCAGCTCTGAACTGCTCAAGACTTGACACTTCCTCCACTTCACCACCAAACTTCATATTATAAACTTCTTCACCACGAGATTTCTTCAATGAAACCTGGGCGTGAAAGAGGGATTCTGCAATTTCATTGTCATCTGGAAGTTCTCTCCTCAAAACCTCAAAATCTCTGACTGCATCTGCCCACTTTTCTAGCTGTTGTTTAAAGCAATTATCATTTCGTGTATTCTACAAATATCAAAGGGAAAAAATAGAAGATAACTCTTAAAGAAAACTGCACCTTGCTGTTTGAGGCAGCTCGTCGAAGAAGTGCTTTTGTGTAATTGGGTTGAATAAGTAAAGCTTGGTTGCTGTCCTCAACAGACCGCTCCCACTGTCCCAGCTTGAACCAACAAGCTGCTCTATTGCAATAGAGAACAGAGTTTGATGGATCAAACCTGAGGCCTTCTCCATATGCTTGGCAGGCTTCAGTGAACCTTTCAGATTTAAAGAGATCATTGCCACGGGCACGTGCTCTAGCAACCAACTTGACATTGTTAAGCAGTACTGCAACTTCAACATTCCGGGGATCAATTTGCCCAGCTTTTTCAGCAGCTGTAACTGCATTCTCAAACCTGCAAGACATCCATCATCTATTCTCACTCTCCCTTAGATATCTGATTTCTGATAAAGCCTAGCATTTTAGAACTTACCTTCCCAGTGCCATCTCAATCTGAGCTCGGACAAAGAAGGTATAAGCTTCAGAAAGCATCCCAAAAAATCTAGTTTGAGAGCTAGAGACTGTAGATGGTTCTATTTTAGGAATGTTTGATAGGCTTGACTCAGCATCTTCAAGTTGGTGAAGCTTCAAAAGGGCTTCTACTCTACACATTAAGAGCTGTAATTTCAAATTGAACCAGTTAAGGCTACTGTTACTTTTTTATTTGCATCAAATTCACTAGGAAAACATTCAAGCTAGGGTTTTACCTGAGGAGAAAAGTCAGCTCCAGCAGCAATGGCTGCATCACCTTCCCTCAGTGCACTTTTCCAATCACTGACCTTTCGGGCATCTGTGCATTTGCTGAGATGCTTCTCCACTACCTGCAACCTGTGCACCTCAGTTGGATCTGCCTGCTGCCCAGACAAACAAAGGTGCCTCCGGGCATTTTCAACTTGCCCTAACCTGTGACAAAATGCAGTTAAAGATGCAGCCAAAACTTTTATGTGAATTTGATTTTGTGCAGCTTAGGGCTTGACGAAGAAACCGAGATCCAACTAGGCTAAACTAAGATAAACAAGAAAAAGACTTGAGATCAATGAACCCAAATCAGATAGTATATCCAAAGACTGAGACAATGGAGATCAAATTGCCATAAAAGATGAGAGATCATGAAGTCATAATGAGAACCAGAGTCACCAAAAGAACGAAGCCTTTTAAATAAGAAATCCAGGTAACCTTGTGCAGTCAAGCTACGAACAAAAGAAAAAAGGATTAAAAAGAAAAACAGTAGATTAGATTAAGATCGCAGATGTGAGTATTACAAGAGCAAAAGACAAAAAAGTGTCATTAGCTAACACCGACACATGAACCAGACCTAAAAATCCAACAAATAACCACTAAATTTTTAGCCAAAGCACATCAACTATCAACAGAACTTCTATTAACCCACCCACAATGCCAAAGGTTCCACAAATCCAGCATCTTAGCAATAAACTCAAAAGCAAAAGCCAAAACTAACTCCATTCAGCCATACACAACAACATAGAAAGGAACAAATAACCATCACTTTACTCACATTGACCCAGCAAATTATTTTCATCATACTCAACATCTAACAGAATAAGATTCGTGATATGACTAACCATTTCAGCTTAAGTCAATGAAATCACACATTCCCACAGATAAAAACCAGGCATTATCAATATCAATACAATCAACAAATTATCCAAAAGCACAGATTTATTTCAAACATCAACCATTCTTGCCAATGTAGCTCAAAAAATCAATAAAAATGACCAAATGTAGATCAAAAGATCATCAAGATTACACAAACACCTCAAAAATCAAGCCAAAATTATCACAAAAACAAGCACAAAACCCCTAACCAAACCAACTTTACTCACACTCTCACCTTACAAGCAAAGAACCCAAACGTTGATGAGCCCTCCAATAATTAGGATCCAACCTCACCGCCTCCTCACATTCCTTCACCGCCTCCCCAATTCTCCCCAACCCCGTTAGTGCCGCTGCTCTATTACTCCTAAACGCTGCGTTTCCCGGGGCTAAAGATATTGCCTTATCATACATACTCAATGCCTCACCAAAACAACCCTTTCTATACAACTCATTCCCCATTTTCTTCAACTCCTCCGCATCTCCGCCACAGATTCCGCCTCTATTCCTATTCACATTTGCATTCTCCGGGCCCACAGCCAAACTTCCTCCGCTTTTGACGGAAGTGGCAGAACCTCCACCAACAATATGATTACTTCCTCCACGCATTATGCTTCCGTGTCCGTAATGACCCATTCCGGATCCGAGAATGTCGGTTCTCGAGCTCCGGTTCGACGTTAACCCAATCCCCGTTTTCAAAATTTTCCCAGAAGGACATATATTCCCCGTGGGAAGCACATTGGGCGGCGGTGAGCTGACAGAGCTCTGATGGCTGCTCTGACCAGAGTAAATCAACGGGTGACCGGATATGGATACGGATCCGGAGTCTGATCTAGCGTGACCAGGCTTCCGCGTCGGAGCAGTTGGGCTGGTTTCAGACGACCCGGACAGCTCACCGGAGTGGCTGTTCGGGATAGAATCGTGCCTCTTGTTAACTGGGTTGAGTCTCGTTTGGCCCGAAACGGATCCGGATGAGCTAGAACTGGAGCTCGTCGTCGTCGTAGTGGTCGTACTAGTTGCAGTGAGTCCACTCGGGCGAGTTCGCAGCGGCGAAACGGGCGAACCCAGATCGAGTTCTCGAAAATCGGGCTTGTTGGCCTCGCAGCTCAATGCGTCATCACAGAAGGAGAGATTATGAAACCCTAACTCGGTAATGTTGGTGGCGGTGGTGGTGGTGGTGGTGGTGTTATTTTTGCCAGAATGCGACATTTTGAATTTAGTTGTTTTGTTTTTTCGTTTTTCCCAGTAACCAAACAAGAAAAACGAAAACAGGGGAAAGCACTTATAATATCAATTATTCTCCAATCCTCTTCTTCTTTCTTCTCCTCTCTCCCCTCTCTCAGCAGCAATGTGTGTAAATGGAACTCAACAGAAGCGAGTGTTTCTTTGAAGAAGACATGAGAAAGGAAAGAGAGAAAGAGATGGGGATCTCGTGATTTAAAAAGAAGGAAGCAAAGAATGAATGTGAAGCTTGAGAGCGAGAGAGTTTTTTCTCTTTTTTTAGAGAGAGAGAGAGAGAGGGATAATGGGGTTTTTACACTGAGTAGAGAAAGAAAGAGAAAGAAGAGAAGAAACGAAATGAAATGAAAGAACCTTTTATTTTCTTTTTTTAATTAATTTGTTTATTTATTTTCTCTTTTCATTCACCTGCTGCCTCACGAGACAGGTTTCATTTCATTTCCCTTCTCTTCTCTCTCGTCTTCTGATTTCTCTATTCGCTTTTGTTTTTTATAAACACAATTTTAATTTTTAGTGGCAATAAACAAAGTTTTATAGAAATAAATTATTTTATTATTATTTTTGTTCGTTTGTGATTTGCATTAAGAAGGTCCACCGGTTTGGGCTGCTTTGCTTGGATACTCTTCTCCCTATCTAATATTCCCTCTCAGCTTAATTGTCTATGAAATTGGCTTTACTTGATGTGTTGTTTTTATGTAATTGCAATGCCCACTCTCTATCTATGGAAATTGCACACACTCGCGGCTGTTGTTTTATTTTGTGTCAATTCTTAGTTATATCTAGATTTTGGTTTGGACTTTTTATGTAATTTTACTTTTTACCATTATATTTCTACTCGAGAGTATTAAATTTTAAAATGCTTTGAATTTTCCTTTCCAATGATTATATTAAATTCTTAATTGCAAATACCATTTCCATTTGGAATCCAATGCTCTTAATTAATATTTAATTTAATAATTACATGAACAATAAATTGGCTTAATAAAAACGAAAGTGAATCAATATTGATCAATAGAATTTTTCTCCTCCACTGATGCATCAAAGGTACAAATTTATAAAAATAAAAACTTGTACTTGTTTTTGGAAGAAGTAGAAAAATAGCAACTGCGTTATCACGTGTCAAATTGACTAATTTACAAAGCAAGTAAAATCGTACATAAAAAATTAAAAATAAATAAACATAAGACTACCACTCCATTAATTATAAAATCCTCTTAATTGAAATGAAAAACCACTTCATCATAAAGTCCAATATTCTCTTCAATTACTGAATGGAAAGATTTCATTGAAAGTGAAAAAATAATTATAATTTACGTACCATTGTCTAATATTTGAATAGAGAAAATCTCATATCTAAAATCCAATGGCTTTCTTCAAGAACAAATTAACACTAAAATGAACTGACAATAGCAAAACTATAAAATGAATATGCACGCACAAAATCATCCTTCGTATGATAAGAAAAGTTCTCATATTGTAAGATCAACTACAAAAAAAAAAAAAAAAAAAACTCATTCATCAAACGATTAATCATAGACCTAACACAAAAATTATTGCCACAAGACCATTAGAGTTGTATGTCAAAGGCATAATCATTGCCAGCACGGGAATCCTCTCGAATTACACAAATATGCAATATTATCAAAAGATCGTGTATTTAAATAGATATTCACACACACATATATATATATACATATATATATATAAATTAACAAATCTAATTTTAAGTGCAAGTTGATTTGAACCCATTAGCATATGTGGAGAGTATTTAATTTTCAGTATACTATACTTAAAAAGATTAACAAATTAAATTGCAATTTGAAGGAAATAGCCAAATATTTTATTTTAAAAAAATGGGATACGAAAGACTTAGAACAACAATTTCAACACAAAAAAAAAAAAAAAGCTGTAACGTGGACGCGCGAGAATGCTCGTGAAAGAAATAAAAAATTGCACGATTTCTAATTTTCGCAGTAGAGAAAGTGATTAAATAGCGAAGTGCGTAGGTTAAAGAGATGGCGCAGCGTAGGGAAGTTCCTGTTGGACTTTTCACCTCTGAATGAATGAATAATTACCGCGTTCGTGCACGCTTTCACAGAAGCCACGTGTCAATCAAACAAGATTTGATGAATCTAATAAATTTACCGTTTGGACACTATCAAGAGAAATCACTTGAAATGCGAACGACTCTTGTACTTTGTTATCCTACTCTCGTGGAACTCCCTCACTCCATTTGAAAACTTACTGTTGTTCTCCTTTTTGTTTTTTTTTTTTTTGTTTTAAATCAACATTATATAAAATGTGTGGATTAACCTCAGTCTTTAATATTAATTATCAATGGTTGTTAGTTGTTACCATTATTAATTATTAGATACGGCATTTGTATTTACTAATTATTGTATGATTTAATCTCGATCGTTAAAAATCTACTATTAGATGATCTGAAAATTTCGTAATAATTTGTGTAAAGAATATGGTGTCATAAAATTAAAATTTATGAGTATATTATACCTAACAACTTGGGCACTTTAGGATAGCTAAATTTTATTATTTCTTTTTGTAATTTTTGAATGGTTTTCAGACTGCCTCATAATTTGACCCAAATATACATAATTGAAATGTGCAAGTAATTTATCTAATAAAATTTTTTATGTGTACTACTATTATTATTATTATCCTAGATTCCAGTACTTTCTAGCACAAAATTAAAAGAACCACCACCCAAAATCAGCAACATTTAATACCTCTCCTTTCTCAATCGGTGTCTCCAAGGTCCTAATTATCCTTCATCTATGCCATTGTTTACGAAAATGCTTCAAACACAAATCCCATTGCTTCAAAAGAGCTCCAGAGTATTTTTGTTGTATATAAAATTTCGATGAAGTGCATTTGGAGTTCATTACTTCATAAAAATATTCGTAAAATGTGATGTCGAATTATCATTATTCACAAGAATGCAACAACATTGTATATAACTAATATTTAAATAAATTTTAATGGAATTATCAAATTGATGCGTAAAATATTTCTTAATTTTTTAATATCTTAATGCAAGTAAATTTAAATTTCAAATATCTTATACTGTCCACAAAAAAATTTTATTAATAGAACCAACCAACACTTAATTATTACTTTTATAGAAAAAAAAATATTTATAAAATAATAATGAAGTCTTCTATTCACATTTATATTATAGAAGAGTTTACTTTTACGGTTTAGTGTCAAAATACTCGAATATCATTTACTAGAATTCTAGAAAAAATGTCAACAACTTAATGCAACGAATGGGAAATGGCATTATAGCATATACGGCGTACGATAAGGGGTATTTTAGTGAATTTATATGAACTCACGACAGGAGTAGCTGGCCATGTGCAGGTACAGCTGGCCCATTCAGAGGAAGCCTGAAGAGTGACAGTGGCATCCAGCTAAGCGTCCAACGGCGAAATCCAAACGCCGTCAAGGGATTCCCCGGCATATTCACATAAACGGCGAAGATTTCGCTTTAACGGACGTCAAAGAGATTGTGACAGCGGAGGGGGAGACCAGCCTTCAGTTGTGGCAGCAGATTAGTGGGGAGAATGATGACCAGGCGATCTAATTCATAGGCCAGGTAAGCAAAAGCAGAGAGCTGGGGCAGAATCATGCTGTGTGATGCGGTGCACCGTAAACTTTGGTGTACGTAGCTAGAATATTCCACGTGGCTATTTCGTTGATGTGATGTGGGCACGAATGGACCCGTTTTGTTTTGTTCTTTTTGTTTTATTGGAATCTTTCGTTATCAGGGGTAGTTTTAGTCCGAAAATGAAAGTGAGACTAGGCAAAAAAAAATTTAAAATACGGATCTCTAATTATATTAAAATTATCATGAATTAAAAAATAAAATCAAATATATATATATATATATATATTTGTGTGTTTTATCAAGAATTTCTAATTAAAAACCCACTCCCAGTTGTATATGTAGTATATTTATTTACTTTTAAATTAAATCAAAAATTTTATTCACTGACGTGACGGAACGAGATTATAAAGAGTTTAAAAATTCAATTAAAAAATCTTTTAATTAAACTATAGAATCACGAATCTTTAATGAAAATTCAGTCATAATTAATATGAGTCGTGTGATCAATACATTTAAAAATATGTGTAATTCGAAAATGTCTCCGGTTAAATACTACTCTCTGTTAATTAACCAAGCAAATGACGTTCAAACAATGACATTGTTTGACTTTTCACATTCGGTGTTAGAATTATTTTTTCCAACGAGTGCGCATTTAATTAAGAATATCAAACGGGCAGATTGTCATTCCTAGTCAATAATATAACGGTGAAATCTGAATATTTCCACCACCGCCGCACATGCATGTGAAAAGAAAAATGGCTTATCATTCGGATATTGGGTAGTGTTAAAGACGAAACAATTAATTTAAACGTGATATTATTATTATTAAGAAACCAAGCCTTTGGGTAATTGGCATAGCATCTCTTTTGACTTAAAAACAAATAATTCAAAACAAGCAGCGTCGATCCAATGGCTTTTGGAACCTCTTGAGACCCCTTCAACGTTGCACGGTCAAGAACCAGCCACCTTGATCCGCAACCCGAATAAAAATATCTAAAAAAATACGATGTTTAAAACTGCTCCAACAATATTTAATTTCTCACCGATCACCATCGTGTTTGTATTCAGGGTACGTAGTAAATGGAATCCAATATAAATTTATTATTATAGCCATCGTTTTTTTGTTCATGGCTTTGCTTGAATTCTACAGTTGGTATCTTTTTTAATTGTTTTATATATATATATATATATAAACTTATATCACAATTAATCAAGTACCAACGTCATGATTCCTTTCTTATGTTGACCCTCAACAACTTGATTTTAACTCTATGGGCAGTCTTTGTTTTATACCATGCTACGAATGTCTTATATGCTGACTCCAAAAATCTTCCTTTCTTCTTCTTCTTCTTCTTCTTTAAGTCGATCTTTGAGTCGACTGGCCTTGCTCTTTCAAAATTTTGAATTATTAATTTATTGGCAATAGACCGAACTACCTTGGGACCTTCTAGCTCACCCACTGCTATTTTTAAGAGAATTAAGATTTTCTCCTGATCTGATTTTTTTATCTGAGTAAACACATTTATACGATTGATAGTTGATAAATAAAAAATAGTGAATAAATAAATCTTGACCATATATAAATAAAAGTGCATATGTACCAAAAATTCCTTAAATACTCATATACGATCATGATCATTATTCTTTTAAAGAGCGAACAATCCAATCTTTGAAACATACTACAGCACCAAGGGTTAATTTTTCAACTAACCATCGTATTTTCAAAAATTACTCAAAAGGACTATTATTGTATATATGTTTCAATTAAAATTTTATTTAATTATTCTTTATTTTTCACACATTTCTCTTACTTTTAGTTTACGTATGTTGTTTAATCAAGTCTTAAATTTTTTGCCTTTTCTTTTTTCCTCATTCTTTTAAAAGGTAAAAAAAAATAAATTTAATAAAGCCGCTTGAAAGTTCGATGCTAATATTTAGCTTATAAACACGTAAACTTTTAATTTCTTTCAGAACAAGTAAACACATATCTCCTGCAGGAGAACGATGGTGCTGAAGCGGATGGTGATGTTGGTGTCCCTCATAGTTCTTCACTGTTTAACAGCGATCATGTTATGGATACTAGTGAATGTAGCCACACCTTGCACCAAATATAAATGTATAATATCAAATTTTAACGCGTGCCACTTAATACAGTACAATATAATTTAATCCAATCAATTCAATCGTAAATATTAATTCAGTGTGACGGATACTTTAATGTCTTATTCGTGTCATTTCAAAGTAGAGTGCTGAAAGAAAGTAAATAAAATGAATTAAAGGAAAAATATTATTAGAGGGAAAGTAGAATGCTTTTCTCTTTGTTGTTTTATTCTTTTAAAAAAGAACATAAAGAAGAGAATATGGACTACATATAAGAGGACTTTTGAGTTTCGAATGAAAAGCATAAAACAGTTTAATTATATCTATAAGCAGATTAGAAGAACTGGGGTTACTTCGTTTCCTCGGAAGAAGAAGAGAATCAATTTTTTTCTTAAGCATGTAAATTACATGTTCTAGGGAAAGTTCGATGTACTATGCCAAAAGATCAAAAAATGCGATTAAATTAATTACAACACTTAGTTTCTATCAATTCGCCATTAATTTGATATTATATTACTTGTAATTCAATGCATACATAGAAGCAAAGGCATCTTTGCAATATATAAATCTCATATTCTATTTTTAGCACGTCCACTAACTGAGTGTTTGATTAGCACTCATAAACACAAACGGACACAAATTTTTAAACATATATTAAAAGTTTGATTTCTTTAATTTTTGGGTCGGTGATATATACAAATTAATTACCTCAACAGCAAGGAACTTGTGTTTGACCCCATCTCCTCTCTCTCTCTCTTTCTTTTTTTCATTTTTCTTTTTCAAATTTTAGGTACTAAAATCAAAGTGATTTTACATTACTTCTGTTTGTTTTTTATTATTTTACATTTTCATCCAACTAATGAATTTATATTACATCAGTTTATATAAAATAAATTTATAACAAGAGTTTAAAGTTCTATTATTATTCTTAAAATCAACATTAAATACATTATTTTCTTGATAATTGTAATTTTACAAGAAAGGCCTAAGAGTAGTTTAAGCTCTAATACTTCTCGGCTCCACTTTTTTTTTCCTCTTTTTCAGGTGTAAGTGATATGATTAATAAATTAAGCGATTTGAACAAAAAGCTCTTGGTGGCGAATTAGACTTTTATTATATAATACTAATATACCATGGAGAAACATTATTTGATTAAAAAACCTAATAGGAAAGACCATATAATAATATAATATTTAAATCCTAATAAAAAATGTTCATAACTGTAGTGCTCTTAACACTACACGAATGGGTTTTCTACCCACTTAATTAATTTGTTAATTTGAGCTATTTGATCTTTTCGTTAGGTGAAATGGATATTAGTTATTATTAACTAGCAACAGAAACCTAATCCGCATACTTAATTTTATAGATTAAACTCTTTATTCCAAGTGTCTTTCGAGAGCTTTATTTGTTTATTTTATAAACGATGATTGAAATATGGATATTTTTATTCTAAAAAAAGAGTTGGGTTAGGTAGAACCATTCATTTGGTATAATATTTTCATAATTATTTGCTTTTTTGATGCTTAATGCACGCATGAGATCATCATATGGAAATGGATAGTTGGTGCGGTTATGAAGTTAGATTTGTTAGTTCTAGGTAATAATAATTATGTAAAGTTAATTTATTAATCATTCAATTTTGGCTCAATTGAATCAAGGCTCAAGAGTCAAAACCATGAATACAAAATCATCGCTGGAGAGAATTTAAAGAAGCCTATATAGCATTCATGATTAATGTTGGATATTCTGTCTGCCTTTCATGGCGACCAGAGCAGATTACTCAGCAATCAACAACATTGACTACTATTTTGGCTACAACTTAAACCACATCATATTCTTTAGCGATCTTTATAATTCACAAGCTTAAAATTCTGCTAATTATTTGTCTTCATGATATAATTCTCTCCTCATCACCTAAGTTTCTAACTAAACAAACAAGAATGTGTGATTTTTTCTTAACAAAATAAAAATTAACAAAGGAATGGTAATTTTGACTAGGAATGGTAATGTGTGGGACAAGATTTATAAAGCTTCAAATCGGTTCCATCAAGACTAGCTATTTCGGACATTTATTCGCACTAACTATATTATGGTGAAATATCTTATGCCATGTTTTTGTGGAATGGGGGAAGGGCTCCCACTAAGGCTCAAATAGATGCCCTCAACAACGGTCAACGGTTACGGGAGTGGAGATGCCAATCCCTGGCTTAAATTAAATTATAAAACTTATTATATAATTTTAAAATTTCAACCTTAAAAAAAAAAAAATTCTGATGTAGCAGTAGCACCTATAGTTTTAAAAGGTGTCATCTTATCCTCAATGACTGTATACTCTTTTTTTTTTTATCTTAAGTATAAAATATGTCTTTTTATAGTATTTAACCCTATAATTTTTAATTTTGACTCTGTCTCTATTGAACAATTGCTTACCATTGAGTTACAAGCCCAAGATTATTATGAATACAACGAAAAACCAACAATAAATTAATTTACCAGTAAATAGAAAAACTAATTGCACTATTTCTTTCTCATTTTGATCTAAATCTTTCTGAAACCCTACATCAATATTTTCAAGCCGTCAGTGAGCTTTATGATGTGAGAACCCGGAATCATAATTATTAACAATATTTACTTCGCAAAGTAGAGTTGATAATCGAAATCGAAATTGTCGAGCCCACCTCAATTTAGGAATGAGAAACGAGAGATTGATTCCCAAAGGAGGTGATGGAAATGAGTCTCCCATTCCTAGTTGCCCCCCTACCCCCCAAATAAAAAGCCCATTTTGTCCTCAGTTCAATAAAAATTATTATAATTAATTAATGTATTAACATATTATTATAATTAATTAATTAATATAACAATATAATAATAATTAGTTAATATATTAATATATTATTAACAATAATTTATAATAATATAATAATAATTTTTGAATAAATAATCACAAGTATTATAACAATAATTAATTGAGGACTTTTAGTATTTATTTCGATTCTAATTCCAAAACAAAGTATGTATATTAATGGCAATATAGTTTATTCTGATTTTGATTCCCACATTTCAAGTAAATAACTTATTTTAATTTTAATTTTTCATTTTCATTCCAACTCATTTTAATTCCTAATTATTTCGATTTCAACTTATTTTAATTCTTATTTAATAATCGCACCATTGTAACTTGTAAGAGGTTTTGGGAAGCAAGCACAAAGCATTGCTCTTTGTATAAATCAATAATCTTGAAATATTAGTTGCACCATGAAATCAACATGAGACGTGCACAGAACACACTTCATATGACAAAATATACAATGATTAATTCTCATTTTTTTTAAAAAAAAAGTCGCCAATATGATGGTTTCTGTTCTGATGACCTCTTTACAAAATGGGCATCACGTGCCTCTTTCTCCCCATTTCTCTCGATCACCATGCTTATTTTACATATGAAAGAGAGTAAGAACTTGCACATGAACTCTGAAAATTATGAATTATTTAGAACATGGACTTAAAGACTAACTTTAATAAAACAAAACAAAACAACTGCCAATTAGTTTAATTTATACCTTGGAAAGGGATAAATAGTTTCCTGGAATACATATATATTTATAAAAATTTAACTCAAAATAACCAAACTTTGTTGGGAGGGATCTTTCAATAGAGTCCAGCTCAAGTCCCTACAGAAGAGGAAAAGAAATAATTGAAAAGGAGATGGACAAGCGCAAGCTCGGCTAATCGATAAAAACAAAATGGACAAGTTTTCTGCCAAATGAACGAAACTCATCAGCCTTTCTTTAAACAATTGACGATCATCTCTCTCTTTCTCTGTGTCTATGGGGAATCCAAGGTGCTAACTTTATCAGACACACAAAAAAGCTAACCTCATATATGCACCAACTTTTGCATGTTGTACCTGCATGCATGTTCTAATTATACATTATATTTCTCATCACAATGGACCCGTTAATAAAGTACCCTCTTAAATTAATACCTATATTTTCTTCCCCATATATATATATATAATCAATAACATTATACACTGCTATATATGGCTGCGTTTGGTACTTTGGACTGGATTTGTATTTTTTGTTGTTGTTTAATCGATTTTGAGTAAATTTTTTAAGAATTAAATAAAAGTTCCGCTTAAGTAAACTCTATTAGAAAAACTAGACTAAACGGAATTTTAAAACACATTCGCATTGTTTTTTTGTTTCGTGGAATAAAATATTGGACTCGATTGTTTTTATAATTTTAGCAGAGATTATTTGCAAATAAATAGAAATTAATTAATTGTTTGGCATGATGGGATTTAAAATGATAGATTCTAGTGGACAGAGGCAGATCTCTCTTGAAGCTTACAAGTGCTAGTATGATAGTAATATGACCTGCTAATCTTTAAAAAATTACTTAAACACATGTAAGATATTTAACTTTTAAAAAATAGTTTTTTTTTTTAATGCTTTAGCCCTACAAATTTAATATTCTAACAAATTTTTCATCTGAATTTAACCCCCAAATACATTTTTTCAGCTTCAACCCCTCAAATTTACTTTTATAAAATTCTGGCCCCTAAAGTTTAATATTTTATAAATTAGATAATTAAAGGTATTTATATTCCTAATATCAAATAATCACCAAGATAAAATAACAAGATCAACAAAAAAGTTGACATCCAAGGGGGTTTGGATGTGTTTTAAAACATGAGGAGGGTTTCGATTAATTTTGTCAAGTAATAAGGAATTTTTTTTTTTCTTTTCCCTCTTATCCTAATAGTTTTTTTCCCCTCAAATGGTTTAGATAATTTTCTACTTAAATAAGCCAACCCCATAATTTGTAACCGTTATAAAAAAGATATGAAAGATATACACTCTAGGGCAATTTATTCTATAGTATACTAAATAATGACCGTATAACATATAACATACTAATGTAAATTATAACTACACGTCAATTGAAACTAAATTTTAACAAATATGTAAAGCCGGATGAGGCCGTATGCTCTTATATAATTATATATAGCCACATAGGAATGGGACCAAAATGCAAAATGTGGTGGGCCAAAAACAAGCTGTGTGAAATGATGCAACACGAAAGCCTGGAAGAGTGGTTTTTGCTGCTTTATTTATGAGACATTGCAATCGATCGACTGATCCCTCCAAAATTGATCTGACACCCATCATTATTTCTGTCCCAAAATTTTCCTTAAAACTTTTGTGATCCGTACTTTTCTTTCCATCTGAGGTTCCTCACAAGCAGACATTCAAATTTTTGTAAGCTTTTTCTAGTTTCACTCACATGGCGTTTATAAAAAAATTTTAAATTGTTTTCGATTACTTTAATTTTAATCAATTTGCTAGAATTTATATTTGGAATTTGAGAGGGATTATATCATATATATTTTCCCAAATATTGGTGGGATTTTATATAATTTCTGAGGTGTGAAGGTAGAAGTCCTGCGTCTAATTGATGCTGATTTCTGAGCTATTCTCAACAGACCTACAAGTTGTGTATAAATATATGAATTCAGACTCTCAATAGGCCACATATTTATTGCCCTGTCCGTGGAGTTGCATGCACCAGACATACAAGGAAATGACACAGCCATACAATTACAGTACAACTCAGCCTAGCTACTACTAAAGCTAACTAGCTAATACATGGAATTTAAAAGGGGCTGGAGCCAACAGGCTGTGGCAATCAAGTGCTAGGCTTCTAGCTAGGAGTGCAAGATTGGGTGCGGCCATTTCAAGGCAGCATAAATGTTGGCTTTCAGTGTTGACTGGTATTGGTCGAAAAGAAGACAAAAGGCACAGGGCTGTTAGCAGTCGCAGAAGATGAAGATGAAGAGATGAAATGAAATGGCTGTCACAAAAGCATGCATGGTGATGGGTACGAAAACGATAGATCCTACATATAATCAAAACGATGATGATGATGATGAGAAATGAGAAAAGGAGATAATGTCTGCGTATTATAATTTGATAGAAACCCCAAAGCTCTAGCATCTTGCTTTTGTCGAAAAGGATCTCACGCTGCCAAAGTCGCCCTTTAAATCATGGTTTATCGTCCATTTTCATGTGGGCGTCAAGTGATTTCTTTCTGCTCTATGACAAATTTCCCTTATCCATCACCAACCCAGCACTATCTATTTAGATAGATAGATGAATGAGAGAGAACGCATTATTATTATTATTATTATTATTCACTATTAGAAGGTCATCAACCAAAAACCAATAATGCCCATTTTTGGTCGCCGTGATGAAAAAGTCTTACATCAAATTTATCATATAACTCTATGTTCATGTGAACTCGTAGCTCCAGATATTTTTTTAACCATTATCACCCCAAAATTTTAATTTAATACGTAGCTTCAAGTCTACTTTTAACTGTTGTGAGATTTCTCTTATATTGCATTCTCATATTTATGTACTTAGCTTAAGAATTATTAACTGTTAGCCAAGGTGAGATTTCTACTTGACCCCTCAATTTTTATATACTTGAGAATTAAGTGTTAGGTGTAGGAACTATACTAAAAATCTTCGTCGTATATAGTTTAGTCTTTTTGGTCTTTATTATGTGGGTCATGTTCAACTTTTGGCATTTGAATCATATATTTACGAATGAATTTGATGCTACTTGTGCATGAATTGGCTATGATATCATATTTTCTTATACAAGAACTAAAATTACTCCCAAAATCTTGTGAGATTAATATTGTCTTGATAGTGTGGATCAATACAATGTTGATAGAATTTTAAAAGTTGATTGCTAAATGAAATACGTTTGACACAAAATAAAATTGGTTGGTCACACTCTTGCAACTCCATGATGATCTATGCATATATATCAAGGATGAGACTGACCTCCTCCTTTTGCAAACTATACGACTCTCAGTTTTCTACAAACATCTTTCATCTTTTCGAATGACTTAAAATTTTTTGCATTAAAAAGCTAAAATCAGCTTCTGCCCTTTCTGAATTTTCTGTTTTGAATCTGGAACAGTGCAACGACAGCGAAAAAAAGGAAGAAACCCCATTAAAAAATTATCAGAAAATAAGCATACAAGTTAAAGACAAATGTATATGTCACAAAGCCACGCACATTGAGGAAAATTCATCACCCTTTCCCGTTCACCAGAATCAAATTTATCTTTTTTGCTAGATGTATTAATTTCTTTCCATCTTAATTATTGGTCTCATGTGATGAACATGGTGGTGCTGAACCCATGATGATTATTGGGTTATATAATAAAAACCTTAAAAAGAGTTTTTGTGTGTCCGTACACTTACACACTCGCAGTCACTGCCGAGATATATCAAACTTCGAGACATTCTAAGCTGCAGCTGCCTCTCTTCATGACTCGCACATGCCAAAGTCAGATACCATTGGAAATTGCAAAAAACCCTCATGTTTAACTCTATTTTTTAAAAAAAATTCATTTTTATTGGATTTAATTAGAAATTTTTAATCAATCTGTGGGCAGATGAGACGAGATCAGAGGTTTCAATAGGGACATAAGGTTGTATAAATATTGAATCATGTATGAACCGAGTATTTTATTAGTCATTGCAGAATCAATTTGCTGTTCTTTGGCTACACAAATTTTGTTTTTTTGGGAAAATTGAAGTGCCAACAAGAAGTAAGACGGTGGCTGTTATTACAAGTGTGACGGTCATTAATTGTCTTATGGTTAAAAATTTTATTGGTTATTCATCGAACAAGTGGTCACAATTTAGTTTGACATGCCTCAGTTAAATTTGAGTGCAGATAAATAAAATTAAAATTAATTTATTAATTGTGTTAAGTTTTAGATCAATCCAAATCCATTATTAATCTAAGTCACGAATCATATCATTAAATATAACAATTATTGACAGTCCAATTTAACAATTGACAGAGTGAATTTTCAGTAATCTTTTTTATTGGGGGGAAGAAAAAGATTCCTATACATTATGAATGATTTAGGGACAAATAATACACCGAATTAGGTGTGGTTCTAACTTCTAAGCCCAAATTAGTGAATATTCATTACTATATTTTTCATGTTTTAAGATGCTTTGCCATTATATTACAAACACTTCAATTTTTTCATTGAATGCGGAAATAAATATATTGGCAATCAATATGGGATTGATCGTATGGTGGTTGTTGCTATCGTTTTCTAATAAGTGCTCACATGGACTGTATGAATATATGAATTATGAACTAAAGCACAAGAAACTAACCTATTTTATTTGAAAGGAATATTCTTTTGTAACCTGAAATTAGAAAATCTTCTCCACTGTCTAAAGTTTTAGGAACAAGCTTAATTCGAGAAGAATTAAAATTTGTTAAGGCTTCTCTTAATTAAATATTATTGTTGTGCCCTTAGTTATCTTTGCATAAGCTTTTAGGTTAAGCGGTTTCTCTAACATGGTATCAGAGTAAAAGTCTTAGATTCGATTCTCTTATTGTGCAAACTCTTTCAACAATTTCTTCAATTTTCTAACTCACCTTGGGTTCTTGTCTTTCAAACCATCTCCGAGTTTTGGTCTTAGATTACATTTTATACGACGAGAACTATTACATAGATCCTTATCTATCAGCATAAACTTTTAGATCAAGAGATTTCTCTAACCTTAAGAAACTTCTATGTAATGCGAGTATGCCACGACATACTTTTAAATGGTGTTAGGGGTTGGAATTGTTTAACTAATTTGATGCAGCTTGCATTTATAGTTGTCAATGCTTCCATAAAAACTCGCCAAGTGGCCATTTATTTTTCTTTAAGTTTCTAATTAAATTGATATAAAGAAATTAATTTCATAATCAGGTAAAGCTGTAACAATCTATCAGAAATTCAATTCTTTTTTTTCTTTCAAATTCTAAAAATTTGAAAACCTCAACTCGAGTTGAAATCCCGACTCAAAAATTCTAACAAAAAAAAAAAATCTTTAGAGCAAAACTTGACATTTTATTGATTTAGTAAGGACGTCCAAACTCTAATGGTAACAAATATTTTTGTTCAATTATTAATTTACTTTTTGCAAAGATTTATACAATCAATATACTTGTCTTTCTTTAGAGTATTGGTTATACTAATTATTAAATGATTAAATATTTTTTTAAGATAGATTAAATATTAATAATAAGTGGGATGGTGTTTTTATTGTGAAGTTCACTTTTCACTTGCCCATTATATATATATATATAATAGCCTTATCACTTTTGTTGGTGCAGCAATTTTTTTTTTCCAACTAAGACGGAAATCATAAAATAATTATTGAGCAATAAAATGGAAGAAAATGATTGCTTATAAATGGGCCAATGAGAAGGAGAATCATTTCGTAGGCCCATAATGGCATTAGCTTCCTTGACTTCAAGAACACTACTATATATATATTTTCTTGCACTATTGTGCCAATCATTTTAAGATCATAATAAGCTCCTTAATTAAATAAAGCAAAAATAAACTTCACTTCAACTACACTCCTTTTCAGTTTTCAACTTATTAAAGCTTAGTTGTAATCACTTCATAGCTCAAACTTTTAGGTTGGAATGGACTCCCACCAATGATTTCTTATTATTTGATTCTCAAATCCTCATAATTGGAAAATTTCTTATTATAAATCGTATTTAATCCAATACTTCCATTCTAGCTTAAAAATTTTGTGACAACCCGAAGCATATATAAAATATGAAATAAATTAATACGCTTAAGGTGTTATTGTTGTTATCAGTACTAATTGATTCAATTAATAAAATCTTTTTAAAGTAACATAAACGATTTTAGAATAGATTCAATAAACTTTAGTCTACACATTAAATTATTATTTTTCAATCAAGAAATTGATTTTATTGTTTCAATTCTCTCAAGAACATTAGTGAGTTGTTGCAATTAGAATATAACATCTTATGTTAACATTTTTGAGTTCACGAATTGTCATTTAAATCTTCTAACAAATTCTTTTAAAGGACTTAGCCTTTAATTTTTTTCCCTTGCCCACCTCTTGGGAGAATTTGAACTTGAATGAAAGCACAAGGATAGTATGACTAACACACCTCCAATAATATTTTATATAAAGCAATAATGCTATGGATCTGATCTGAATGACAACAAATTTAATGCTAAATCTTGAGTTACTTAAAAAATAAATCTAGCTTGGATTTTGTGTATGGTGGGAACCAACATGACAAATGCAAATCCATAAGTTGAGGCATTCAAATATATCATAACAAAAATGACTTTTGTGTATGTCAACCACATGCATTGACAACTCTACATTATACTTAGTTAATCAGAACATGGGTAACCATAACATCAAATTCAATGAGAGAGAGAAAGAGAGAGATGTCTCACATGCGGGCTTTTGATGAAACCAAATTCTCCCAAGGGATTGGCTGTTAAGTTTGACCTACAGTCTGCAATTTTTTTTTTTCCTCAATTTATCTCTGTTCCAATTGTCTGTCTCTAATTCAAGTAGATCAATCCAGAGGGAAGCTAAAATAATCTGTGTTGTGTTAGGATTTGAGTTGGGCAGCGGACACAGAGGGCAGGTATCAACTGAGCATCTCACATGTCTACTTAAGATACTTCAAAAGTATTTGTATTGGTTTGGATAAGGCTTAAGAATATATGGTAAATAAATAATAGTCTAGCATCAGAATACTAATAACCACCTTGATCTGGGTGTTACACTTTGTATATCAGCCAGAACTAATCTTTAACTGCATACTTAACCCAAATTCCCAATGTTCCAGTCTTTAAGAGCAACCTTATACTATCACATTAAAAAAAAAAAAAAAAAAAAGGGCTCTTGTCAGTCATCTCAAGTCCAAAAATGTAGGCAAATCTTTCTTTCTAAATACCAATTGACTCTTCTGAACCTAAAATCTAAGAGGCTTCACTTCTTTTTTATTTTTTTTGGTTTTTGGGTAATAGGTGTTGATAATCAAGAATATTGTAGGACTAATTTAGTTTAATTCTATTATGATTCAATTCCGACTAATGTATTCGGTAGATGTATTTATTCTTGCTTACATTTATTGGGGAGATGTCTAGTCCTACCTCGTCATGAGAGAGAAAAGCATTCCAACATCATGCCGGAACTCGAACGTGTACCCCTCGACGCCCGCAAAGGCGAGAACCAAGGTGAGGCAATTGCCATTGGGCTGTTAGCCCAGTGGTGGCCTCACCCTTTCCTGGGACTACCTGTTCTATGCTGATGTTCATGGCTCGGGCCTTACTGCATGCTTGGTGGTTCACAACCGATTGGGCTTTCATGGGCATTTGGGATTGTACACAAAGTTGAAATTTATACAATTAAGCCATTTATTAGAAATCCTCATTGTTTTCAATCCCAACAAAGTAATGGCATGTTCGTGCTAAAAGCTTTTGGCGAACCGAACAAGGAGTGTACAATGTACATATCCAGACTTGGTTATGAGCCTTGTGATTGATTGATTATTATTAGTTATTATTGTTATCATTTTGAAACAACTTTGTGATTGTTGGTTGGTACTGCAGAATTACAAAGTTTGAGAATGATCAGACATTTTCAAATCTTTTAAAGCTGAGAACAGCTTACACCAACAAAGAATCCAAATCCTATATATGTTTCCAAATTGATGTACTACTGAGAATTAACAACGTACTAATAAGAATGTTCGGACATTTTGAAATCTTTTAAAGCTGAGAATAGCTTACATCGATAAAGAATCCAAATCCTATTTACCATTGATTTAAACCCAGAATATGATCAAACAAAAGGACTATGAACTTTCACCACCCTAATGCTGCTTACAAGGCTTCAGATGGGTACATACAATGAATCTTTAGAACCAAGTAACTCTATGCACCATTATTTATTTGTAAACTACCAGACAAAAATTTTAACAACAATAATGTAATAAACAATAATTTTCAAGATTAGCTATTTTGTTGAAAAGAATACAGTTTACATGGGTATTTAAAAGTCAAACACCGGTATTCGTAAAATCTACAACCTAATGAAAGAAGCTGTGATGTAAAACTCCCGCTCGGTAAAAATAATCTCATGAAAAAATTGATATGTTACAAGGAAAAAGAGGGGTTTGGATGGAGTGGGGGAGGAATTGCAAGGGAATAGAATTGTATGAAGGTATGGCTAAATAAATGTACCTGATAGCAAAACAACAGCCTTCGAGAAGTGGGGTAGTTTGTGCAAGTACCTTTCGAAAATTTAACAAAACTGGGAAAGATCTAGCAAAAATTTTCTAGTCATCAGACACCATTGTTGGGCTCTTAGAGCAGCTCTCCTGTTGATGAAGTTCCAGTAACCTCTTTTCCGGATTGCAGAGCCCTAGATAATGAGAGCAGTATTAGAGTAACATTTCCATATATTTTTTTAGAATTCAGCATTAATATATCTTCATATAAAAAGAATCTGGAAAATCTATGCAAAGGATACAAATCCGTTGACTATGCATGCAACATTTTGAAATGAGTCAATTATCGGATCAATAGCTTTTGAATGAAGCTGTTGTTAATGATGTAATAGATAAGCATGTTAAAAACACTAAATGCGCCTACTTTTATCATTTTCAGTTAGCCACTTCCGCCTCATGTTATATTGTAAATCATGTGCACTTCGTTGGCAAACATAAAGTTTTACCTGTAGTGATTGCCAGATACAAATTGCCATCACTCTGCTTTCATAAAGGCTTCAAAGACAGATAATTCAACTAAAATGCTATTCACTCTGTTGAATAGCTAAACAATTTTGTTGAATTTCATATTCTAGTGCACGGGTTGTTATGAAGATGAGCGTCCGAAATTAATTTCCATGAGAAGGTAAGAAACCATACGTAGCTTAGAACTTAATCCTATTGACCATTTCACCTCTATGTTTGTTTGGTTCAGATAAGCCACCAACCTGAACATTTGGGAATATCCCAGACAGCAATAAATGATGATGTACAATCCGATTGACACAGTTCTCTGTTATCTTCGTGGTTGACATTCATTGCAAGCATCCATGAACCAATTGTAACATCCTCATTGCTGAACATCCGAAAGCTGCAATACAAACAACATGGAAATCATCATATTCAAGGTAGAGACTTCAGAAGAACTATTTACTTTTAATCTCTATAGCCATCTTAAGTTAAGAAAGGAGCTCTTCAAATTCCTTGAGACATGTATCATGTAAGAGGATTGTTTCCTGTTCATCTTCCAACTTCTAAACTCCAAATTACTTAGCAGCCAAAAAGTTAATCTACCATACTTTGCAGATTTCATCCCGCATATTTTCTGCTTGGCAGAAATAAGGACGCAAGTTGGCCATGGGCCAGTAGTTTCATCCAGAAAGAGCAAAACTAACCATTCTAAGGAGATTCCACACAGGGTGTCCCCACCCCCACCTCCCCCCCCCCCCCCCCCCAGTTTTGCCTTTTTTTTGTTTTTTTTTTCATTTTTTAATCATCAAGTAGAAGGTCAAACTCTGCACAGCGCTATCAGTGACTCACCAATTCAATGGAATTCTCTGAAGAGATGAGCCGTATCACAATTGTTGATAAATACAGCATCATAAAGAAAAATGAGAAAAAAGCATTTGTTATAACCAGTGCATTTCGGGCGGTAGGTTGTGAGAAAGCAGACAAACCTGTTGTTCTTGAGAGCCACCAAACTTACAACAACATCTGCTGAAAGAGCATATAATGGTCCATAAGCATGAAGGAAGTACTCTTTCCCAAGTAAATAGGACTGTGGTTCATACCTGCATGGATTTAGTAGATCTGATTAATTTAATTACTACTCCAGCTTAGTATCAAATTCAGAGACCATCCTATACGAAGCCCTTGTAATAACTCCATAGCTACTAATCAGAAGTTCAAGAAAAAATGTTTCAGGATTTATGATTCTGTCAGGATTATTTATCAAACATATTTAGACTATAGTTGGGTAACATAGCTTGTTGAGATCAAGTCACAGTTTTCTGGTTGCAAAATACTCATCAAAACTAAATCTGCTGCTATTTCAGCATTGATCTGAGTTTCATTCATGGTAAGGTAATTTTTGAATCATAAAGTCTTATCCTAGGCCCAAAATTATATCTGCCACTATTTCCCATGGTTAACAGCTTTAATATCAGCAAGTGATTGAATCAATTTTAAATTCAAAATCATAATGACTACATACATTTGTTTACATTCATTAAGACGAGCTCCAATAAACTCCTTTTATACCCAATTGCTTTGAACTGTTTGATTAAAGACATTGACAACTGAACTGGCACTTCCATTTCATTTGAATTTATTATTTAACTACACCAAGGAATTTGCATCAATGGAAGGAGAAATAATCACCAGAAACACCAAGCAAGAAAGAAACAAAGAAAAAAGTTAAAATAAATAATGTGCTAGAAATGAACAGCTTAGTACTAACCATTTGAGATGGGGATCAGTAAATACTGGACCCTTCTTCATGCATCCAAGATAAGTCTGAGAGTGAGGACGTTCTTTTGCCAAAAGCAGTGACAAGCGGTCTGTGGTTACATAAGCAAGAAAGCAATGTCATGAGAAGAAACTTCGAGTAAAAGTGAGAGGAGAAATGAAATAACTTTTCTAAATCTACTCTTCTTCAGGTGCGATCATGTACCGAGTATAAATAAATATTTTGTAAATTTAATCACCTGGTCTCAAGTATACGTCATCATCAGCTTTGACATAAAACTCGGAATCATAGAGTGCATAAGCCGCTTTGAAGAATGCTAACCTGTAATAAGGACCCCATATAAGAATGATTTTAATACTACCCTTTTCTTAAAGTAACATCAACAAATTTACTGTCACCACTAACGTTTTGTATGGGAGCTTACTATACTCCTCCTCAATATCTAACAAAATGAAATCATCGTATTCTGCAACCTCCTTTCTGAGCTCTGCCATCTTGGACTGATCATTGGTTCTTCCAATAATAAACCTGAAAGCTAAACCAGTAGCTTCTTCCAACCTGCAAAGGCACATTTCATCTAAATTAAATCTATACGGCAAAATGCAAGACATAAACATGTAATAAATAAACAATCTACAAATGCTAATAACAATTATTAAGAGTATGAGTACTAGAATATCCAGATCAAATTAGACTGATAATTTTGACACAGTAAAAATTCTAAAAAATTAACGATTACTACATATTATCCCCCCCCCCCCCAAAAAAAAAAGATAATTACTAGAATATTCTTATCAATATTTCCTTTTACCACATCCAAATTAGTCGGATAAATTTGGATAAGTGTAAAAATTTCTAAATAATTAGTCAGATAATTACAAGAATATTTAGCTCATAAA
Source organism: Citrus trifoliata (assembly GCA_018350135.1). NCBI lineage: Eukaryota > Viridiplantae > Streptophyta > Magnoliopsida > Sapindales > Rutaceae > Citrus > Citrus trifoliata. The sequence continues at coordinate 11,575,372 of CM031386.1, read as the reverse complement.
TTGTTTCTAAAAATATCTAGTACATATTTCATTTGTAAAAAAAAAAAATTATAATAATAAAAAATAAATCAAATAAATTAAATTAAACCAAAAGTGAGGAGATCCGTTACTGTTGGAGGCCTTGGTGATCAGAAGGCATCCACGTCATCCTTAACGATCTTCGTCGACCACCGGACCCAAACCCGGTTTGAATCCCGACGAAGCCCATAACTTTATGCCTCTTGATATTATTATTACTATTAATATTGTCGTCGTCTTGACTCCCACTTATTCCATTACTGCCCTCGCCGTGGTTGTCCCAGACGACTCTGACCGATGTCGGGTTGAAGTTAGAGCAGCGGTGGGCGCCGCGGCCGGCGTAGAGAAATGCGGAGATGCCGAGGACGAATCCGGCGATGCCGATGATGAGGCAGGAGAAGATCAGGACCGTCGATTTGCGAGGGGACGACGACGCGGCTGATCGCGCGTAGAAGAATTTGGGAGACGAAGGCATTGTATTGTATCGGCGTATCTGGTTAAGTTAGTTAGTTAAGTTGTTGGGTGAAGAAGAGAAGCAGAAGCAGAGAAGAAGAAGAAGAAGAAGAAGAAGAAATTTGAGCTCATTGTTTTGAGTGTAAAAGAAGCCAAAATTAAATCAAATGTTGTCGGTTTCCATAAAGCTGCTTTCAGTTTCTATATGCTTCAGTGATTATTTTAGAAACCATTTACTCATTTTTGGTTTATTAATAATTAATTATAATTTCTTATATCTCAATGTGATTTTTTAATCAAATATTAAATTACGAAACCATTTTAACCATTTTAAAGATTAATTTTTACTAATGCTTAAAGCAGCTCTAATCTCAAAACCATTATGACATGAGAAGACTTATTAATTTTTTCCCATTTATTATTTCTATATGTATGTATAGATGGCGAAGATGATCATGATGAAAATGAAACCCTATCGAGGGTGGAGGAGAAAGAGACATTTCAACCTCGTTACCTTCCTCAACCAAGGAGGCAAGGACAACTATAAAAACTTAGGATATTATCATTTTTCTACCTAATTGTTTTTTTGCACATCAAATTAATACTATTATTTGGTAAAAGCTGCATTTTATTATCAAATACTTACGTTGTTAATATTTTATCATCGTTTTACTAACGTAGTTAAAAATTTATTGATACAATAAGATTACTTAAAAAATTTTACGTTAAATCCAAAGTGCACCATCTAATTATGAAATAGACATTATTTTTAATCTATTAGAATTTTTTCGACATATCTTTTCAGTATTAAAATTTCTAAAAATTATATTTTGCTATCTAATGTTAAAGCTACTCTCACTTTATCACCAAAATATTAACAAAGTAAAAAATCTGTTGATATCATAAGGCATTTACGGAATTTTATGTTGAAGGCAAAACATTAACATAATTTTTGAATGATGAAGTGATAATTTTGGACTATTTGAATGCCATTGTAGTGTTTGAAATAGCTTAGAGTTGCTAATGGTATCAAAATTGAAGTGTTTGTGATACAACAACACCAATCTCTTTGGAGTGGGCTGAACCACATCAGGAGGAAGATACAACTAGGCCCAACACAGAACCAGTTGCAGGCCCATCACGAATGAGAAAACCACCCAGCTGGCTAAAGGATTATGTTGTTTGAGAGCACGGAAGTTGTGGATTTCTTTCTAGAATCTTTTCGTTGATATTTACTTTTGTCTTGACATTGCTATTTTGTAACAACCTTCTGTTAGAGGGTGCTGGAGGAAAAAAGCATATAAGTATTGTAATGTTTGAAAGGCAGGAAAATGAAATATTTTGGTTCTCTTTCTTCTCTGCAATTTTCTTTCTTCTTAACCCTTGTTCTGCTCTTAATTCTTTTGTTGTTTGGAGCTGGCACTCGCTCGAAGAGTGTTATGTTGAATTGATTTGCTTGTGTCGCAGGACTAGCGTATCATTGGTGCTTTCATTAACTTTCCCATGGCTGGTTCCGAGGTGTTGGCAGCAGTAAAGGCACTCCAAACGCAGTTTGAAGGCCAAACCATTGCGATTCATCAAACCTTGCAGCAGTACATGTCCACAATGGATTCTCGTCTTGAGGATCTACGTTCACAGATCCAAGGGTCTTCGAGTGTTTTGGCTGCATCATCAGGTTCTGCACATCGCTCTTCTCTAGCTGTAGAGGGGCATTCCGAACACACCGATCTCTCGCCGGTATTACGATTAATGAAAATGGAGGTTCCAAGTTCGATGGTTCTGACCCAAATGGGTGGGTGTTTCATATTGAAGAGTTTTTCGATTTTTATGAAACTCCAGAGCACTTGCGCCTTCGCATCGTCGCGTTTCACATGGAGGGGAGAGCGGCAGCCTGGTACCAATGGATGAAGGCGAACAAACTGATAACAACATGAAAAGATTTTCTAATTAGTTTGAAGCATCGGTTTGGCGCTTCCATGTATGACAATCCTCAAGGTACACTTTCCAAACTTACACAAACCACCACTAGTCGCCGAGTTTCAGTCCGCATTTGAAGATTTGATGAATAAAGTCACTGGGATTTCTGAACCTTTGTTGATCAGTTTCTTTATCACTGGTTTGAGAACGGATATCCGCAGGGAGTTGATGTTTTCTCGTCCCCCATCTCTTATGGAAGCCTTTGCTCTAGCAAAAGCTTATGAAGCTCGTTCAGAGGAGGCCAAAATGAGTAGCCGCCCTTGGACTAAATGGCCCCCACCATCAGCCACAACTATGACCATTCCATCCGTCAACAAACTTCCTCCACCCTCACATGTGCATGTTCCCAACAACATCCCAAACAGTTCCCCTGTAGCTTCTGCAACACAACAATACCCTAAATAAACAAATCTTCCAGCCCTCTTACCTACACCAAATCTACCAGTCCGCCGCCTCACTCCAGCTGAATTAAGAGACAAACGAGAAAAAGGATTGTGTTATAACTGTGACAAAAAATACAGCGCAAACCATCGCTGCCGAAGTAAGTTTTTGATTCTTATGGGGACTGATGATGATGACACCGAGAATACTACAAAGTTGGCCATGGCGGAGCCATTCGAGGAAATGGTAACGGCAGATATTTCCAGCTTGAACGCCCTTGCAGGGCAGGTGAATCCTCGTTCACTTCGACTGATTAGCGAGGTTGGTAGCCATTGTTTTCAAGTGCTTATTGATAGTGGGAGTACCCACAATTTTATTAAACCGGTGTTGGCTGAACGATTAGGACTTCCTATTCAACCTACTACTCATTTTTGGGTTTATATTGGCAATGGTGACTTCTTGGTGTGCCAACTATATTGCCCGCAAGTGAATTTTACTATGCAGGGTTATACATTTACTCTGGACTTATTTGTTTTACCAATTGAGGGGTCGGATGTGGTTTTGGGTATTCAGTGGCTTCAACGCTTAGGAAAGGTGTCCCATGACTATGCTGCCATGACGATGGACTTCTATTGGGATGGGACACCGATCAGCCTTCGTGGGAACGTCACCAATTCACCGAGTTTAATTACTTTTAACCAATTTCAAGCCCTTATGCATAGCACGGCTGTTCAGAATTTATTTGAGCTCCAACAACTACATTCGGATCAAGATGGAGGCTCCGGAGACTTAGAACTTCCAGTTTCACTACCCAGTCCGATTTCTCGCCTACTTTACAAATTTCACAACTTATTCCACCCTCCAACAGGCCTTCCCCCACACCGTTTCATTAACTATAGAATTCACCTACTACCAAACACCAAACCAGTGAATGTTCAACCTTATCGCTATCCTCACTTCCAAAAAACATAGATGGAAAAGTTAATTCGTGACATGTTGGAGCAAGGCGTAATAAAAACAAGCCACGACCCTTTTTCTTCCCCGCTGTTGCTAGTAAAAAAAAAGGATGGCACTTATCGTTTTTGTGTGGACTATCGTGCCTTGAATGCGGTTACTATCAAGGATAACTTTCCTATTCCAACAATTGATTAACTACTGGATGAATTGGGTAGGAGCAACCATTTTCAGCAAATTAGACTTGCGGGTTGGTTATCACCAGATTCGAGTGCACGACAGAGACACATACAAGACAGCCTTTCGAACTCATGAAGGGCACTACGAATTTCTTGTGATGCCTTTCGGCTTGACGAATGCTCCATCTACATTTCAAGCTACCATGAATCAAATTTTTGCTACTTTCTTACGCAAATTTGTTATTGTTTTTTTTTTATGATATATTGGTGTATAGTTCATCCTTGGCTGATCATGTCTCTCACTTGGAGCAGGTTTTAAGTTGCTTGCATAGTCATTGTTTCTTCAGGAAACAGTTGAGTATTTAGGGCATTTGGTTTTTGCTGGAGTTGTTCGCGCGAATCCACAGAAAATTGCAGCCATGGTCCATTGGCCACCACCGACGTCTTTGAAACAGTTGCGAGGGTTTCTTGGCCTCACGGGCTATTACAGGCGTTTTATTAAAGGATATGCTTCCATTGCTGCACCCCTTACTGACTTATTGTGTCGAGATGCTTTCAATTGGACCCCAACAACCACTATCGCCTTTGAGGCACTCAAACAAGCTATGATGGAAGCCCCGGTATTGCGATTACCAAACTTCGAGTTGGATTTTATCATCGAGACTGATGCTTCAAATGTCGGTATTGGTGCAGTGCTAATGCAAGACAACCACCCCATCTCCTATTACAGTAAAAAGTTGGGACCAAAACTTCAGATGGCATCAACTTATATCAAGGAATTACATGCCATTGCCGAGGCTGTCCACAAGTGGCGACAATATCTTCTTGGTCGTTTTTTCATTATTCGCACCTGATCACAAAAGTATCAAGGAACTTCTGCAACAGGTTATCCAAACACCTGACCAACAGGTGTATCTCCGAAATTGCTTGGTTATCACTTTAAGATTGAATATAAGCCCGGTCGAGCAAACCAGGCAGCTGATGCTTTGTCTCGTGTGCATGAAGATGAGCCTGTGGAGGCACCCATGAGACCCTCTACCTATTTCCCATTGGTTTATGGTCCAACTTTTGACTTGTTAGAAACTCTACGCTTGGATAATACCACTTGTCCAGACTTGGTACTTCTTCACAAGCGCCTTGCCGCAGGTGAGCTATCTCCTGATTTTTCTGTTCATGATGAATTACTTTTCTTCCGCCACCGCTATTATATTAGCTCACAATCCACCTTGAAGTCAATCTTGCTCCATGAATTTCATGCTACCCCATGGGCTGTACATACGGGCATAAAACGGACCTTGGTTCGCTTAGCTTCCACATTTTATTGGTATAAGATGCGAACTGATGTTGAAAAATTTATAGCTGCTTGCCTAACCTGCCAACAAACCAAGCATTCAACTCAAGCCCCAGCAGGGTTGTTACAGCCCCTACCTATTCCACATTAGTATGGGATGAGGTCACTATGGATTTCATTACGGGCTTGCCACCATCTCGAGGGCTCACTACTATCCTTGTCGTTGTGGACCGTTTGACTAAATCAGCACATTTTGGAGCTCTATCTTCTCAATTTTTAGCCGTGACAGCAGCTGACCTATTTGCTAACATGGTCGTTAAACTCCATGGTTTTCCTAGTTCTATTGTGTCGGATCGCAATCCAATTTTTATGAGCAAGTTTTGGAAGAAGCTTTTTGAACTGAGTGGCACTTCCCTAAGGTATAGCACAGCCTATCATCTGCAGACGGATGGACAATCTGAAGTTGTGAACCGCGGGCTTTAATAATATTTACGAGCTTTCACTCAAGAAAAACCACAATCGTGGGTCTCTCTACTTTGTTGGGCAGAGTTCAGTTACAACTCCAGCTATCACAATGGTCTCAAGATGACACCATTCCAAGCATTATATGGGAGTCTTCCACCTACCATCCCAGCTTACTCTAAATGCTCTACTTCAATCCAAGCTCTCGATGATGCATTGACAAAGCGAGATGCTCTCTTGCGCTCCTTAAAGGAAAATTTACGCCAAGCTCAGCATCGAATGACACAAAAGGCTAATGCCCATCGACGTGAACTCCAACTCAATATAGGAGATTGCATGCTTGTCCGCCTTCAGCCATACCGACAGACCTCTTTAGCTCAACGAGCGTCCCAGAAGTTAGCAAAGAAGTATTACGGGCCATTTACAATATTGGAGCGTGTGGGACCAGTGGCATACAAGCTAAACCTACCATTAGATTGCAAAATTCATCATGTCTTCCATATTTCAATGCTCAAACCCTTTAGCGGTTCCAGCCCCATCAATGGGTTACCCTTACCTCGCGACAGCTTCAACAATCAACCACTCTCATATCCAGCTGCTATTTGTGCCACACGGACAATCTTGCATCATGGAAAAGAAGTTCGACAGGTTCTGGTGCAGTGGTCAGATAGTGCTCCAGAAAATGCCACATGGGAAGATTTCTTTGAATTTTCGCGCCTCTATCCTGATTTTCACCTTGAGGACAAGGTGATTTTTCAAGACCCGGGGAATGATACAACATCACCAATCTCTTTGGAGTGGGCTGAACCACATCAGGAGGAAGATACAACTAGGCCCAACACAGAATCAGTTGCAGGCCCATCGCGAATGAGAAAACCACCCAGCTGGCTGAAGGATTATGTTGTTTGAGAGCACGGAAGTTGTGGATTTCTTTCTAGAATCTTTTCGTTGATATTTACTTTTGTCTTGACATTGCTATTTTGTAACAACCTTCTGTTAGAGGGTGCTGGAGGAAAAAAACATATAAGTATTGTAATGTTTGAAAGGCAGGAAAATGAAATATTTTGGTTCTCTTTCTTCTCTGCAATTTTCTTTCTTCTTAACCCTTGTTCTGCTCTTAATTCTTTTGTTGTTTGGAGCTGGCACTCGCTCGAAGAGTGTTATGTTGAATTGATTTGCTTGTGTCGCAGGACTAGCGTATCAGTTTGACTTGTATTACTTGGACTGCATGTTTATATAATAAAAAAAGTAGCTATTTTTTTTAATATAACTGCTATTTTTCCAAGATAGTTTTCCTCGTATAAGTTTTTTCCTTTCAAATGAAAAAAAATCGTCTTTTATATTTCAGGTTAAATATTTAATTATTTTTAAAATTTTGGTAGTAAAGTGATAACAATTTAAATATTTGATAGTAAAATATAATTTTAAGAAAATTTTGATACTGAATTAACATTTGATGGACAAATGATAAATTCTTTTTTTGTTTTTTTTTTTCAACGGATGAAATCATCTTTTATGCTATAGGAGCAAAATCAACGTTTAACCCATATTTCGTTCAATATTTATTTATTTTTAATAAAAAAGTAGTAAAGTACTAACCGTATAAACATATAGTGGTAAAATATGGCAAAGCTTACCTTACAAATAATGTAACAAACAACCAATAAATATAGATCATTGATTTTGATATTTCCTAAATCCAATGGATAAAAATAATTTTAACCTAAAACGAAGTACGGGTGTAATTGTTTTTTATAGAAAATTTCATTTCTAATTATATTTACTTATTTTCAAAAGCCCTCATTAATTTTTTAATTAATGGTTTCTCATCCATCTCTTCTGTAATTATTTTAAAACTTTATAAAGTTTTTACTATATTTTTATAAAAATTTAAATTAATATTATTTACTCATAGAAATCACAAATTCTCAATAAATTTTTTGTACCTACATTTATAATTTATTTTCTCTCTTGAGACGTAGACTAGATTTATCTTCTAACAAACACATAGACATTCAATCTATTTTTCATCCTAAATACATACTATCAATGATGTCGCAAACATTTTTTAATCTAAATTTAGTATCTTGAATTATAAGAGATATTATATGCGATATATATCTTATAAATTTAATTAATTATTAAAAAGATGTTACAGTGAATAAATTACCAAAACTTTTAACAAAAAATTTCAACCATTTGATCTGATCGATGATTCAAACATGTGAAGAAATAATCAATTAAATTAAATGTTACTGTATTTATTAAATAAATTAGAAAGCTCAAATTAATCTATAAATGATATAGAAAGGGTAAACAAAATATTAGAAATTAATAATTTCAATGAAGGAAATATAAAATAAATTAATAAGTTAAGAGATTAACTAAGTAAAGAATTTAATAAAATTAAACAATTCATAAAAGGCTTCAATATTGATTATCATGATATATTAAAATAAGAGACCATTAATATAATCAATAAATACTCAATAGATATAAAATTAAACAAGTTAGAAATTCAATTAAATAAAATAAAAAAAAGTTGAGTAATTTAGTATTAAATTTGCTATAAATATAAATGGGGAACTTACAAAAAATTAAAAGACTAACGGTTCTATTACCTGGCTGCAGTTTGGGGGTGTAAAGTAAAACTATAAAAATTATTAACCTTTTCAATAATTATTATTTTTTCTAAGGGTTTAAAAATTTTTAGCTGTAACATACAGCTAATGTAACGGAAGCCTTGCCGTAAAATATAATTTTCATCAAACCACAATACTGACTTGATGTCCTAAAAAAAATTGGGGGAAAATGATGGTACCGCTAAAAATTTAAGAGACTTTTTATGACTTCTAAAATTTCATAATTTTCTTTTTAAATAATACGTGAAACTGCAACGTTTTATCCTTCAGTAATTTTTGCAAGAGAAAAGGTCCATTCCACCCCTCAGCAAGTACGGTGTCCATCCAACTCATTCTGACCATTTAACCGTGCCTAGACCATATTGGCGGCACCGAAAAAATGGGTCTTTTTGTTCTATAATTTTCCGATTTGGATATTAATTTTTATTTTATTTCCTTTTCTTCTTCTTATTATTATTTTTTAACTTGCATGATCCCCCAATTCCAAAGCAAACAGGTAAAACTGCACTGTCTAAACAAGTTTTGCTTTAGAGCACAGTACACTACCTACAGTTTCTAACATATACACATTTCATTTCTATTTTCTCATCTACACACAGCTTTCCTCCGTCTGTTTGTCCTGAAAAATGCAGCGTCTCATCGCACATACATGGGGATGATTCGAGTTCAACATTACAAACCATTTCAGCTTTGCTTTCCCCTGAAGCTGAAGCAGAACCCGGCTTTTTGCAGGGCAGCTTTGAAAATTGTTCCTGCATATGCTCGTCTCCACCGTCTACACTATGCCGTAGGTTCTTGCATTCTGTAAGCTTGTTTGGCATTTCAGCTCCAACTCTGCCATTGCTTTGATCAGATTGAGATTGTTGTAGACCCTCTGAGGCTCCATTCACTGAATCTGCGATAGGCTCTACTTTAGAAGAAGTACCCGGTTCAGTTAATTCATTGATTCCCAACTCTGCTGATGGATCATTGGAGAAGTTAAGCTTATATTTTGAGAAAATTGAACAATAGAGAAGAAAAATGCATTCCTGTCAAAGAAGAGGCTACCAGATTGTGCGTCTGCTTTTTGATCTCCATACAAGGTCTTTTTAAGAAGTACTGTTCCAGGAAATACCATCAAGTTGACCTTGTTTAGAGTTTTCTTTTCATCTTTATCTACTGGCTTAAAGCCAAAACCCTTGGTCCATGTTTCAACTAAACTGGGAATAGCTGATATGATGAGCTTTTCCACCTTGAAGGATGTTAGCATCTAGAGGCATCATTGAACAGAAAGGAAATACGTAAGTCACAGATATAATTATTGAAACGAAAACGCAATGCAATACAGCGGTATAGTAGAAGAATTTTAGTTGTGATGCTCCTCCAAAGCTCAGTGCTTAGAAAATTCAAAATGGAGCAAAAGACCAAAGATGGCAGTGTAAGATTGGTTCTCTACTTCTAAAATACTAATATTTTTTCTCAATTAAGAAAGTATTAGGTTATCTATATTGGGAAACAGTTCAAGAAAACATTCTCGATATGGCCCAGTTTTCGGAAGCAAATGATATTCTATGTTGTTCCCAGAACAGTGTTTCATGATCACAAAACCATTGTTTTCAGGTGTTTTTTGCTAATGTGAAAAGGAAAAAGAATGTAATTTTCATGAATTGAGAAGAAACTAAAATTGTTTTATCATTCTTCACAATATGATTTTGAAAGCAAAAGAAAATGGTAGCATATCTTATGCATTTTATGCAAGGCTTTTTGAACTAAATGTCAATATCATATAGCCACTAGAAGGAAAGCTATCATTTCAATAAGAAGCAGCCAGAAATTTATCTTGCTGACAGAGTGACACAGCTGAAATGAGTTGAAAAATGAACCAAGGCAATGCAACAAAGAAATTCAAGTAACAAATTCCTTTGAAATCAAGGAACATCACCTATTAAGGGTGAGATAAGCATAATTCGAGGATAATCATATTTGTTTAGTTTGACAAAAGAATACAGCAAATTACCATATAGACAGAGCATCTAAGCATGGTAATGTAATTATACCTCTTCTATAGCAGCCATAAGGTGTCTGCACATTCCCTTCCGACGGTAGTTGCTGCAGGTAGCAATTAGGGGCATCTCTGCAACTGATTTTCCATGCACTCTATGAACAAATATATTTTTCTTTTAGTTCCAAAATAATGGTAAAACTATAGGGAGAATGGCTTAAATCTAATGAATTAAAACACCAAAAATTTCAAAATCTCTTTAAGTCTTTCACAGTAGATTCCCAAAGATTATCCATTTATATATAATATGCATATATATACCAGACAATTGCATGGAAAATGTCCAAGTGGAGCATCTATCAAACTTATATTTCCGGAGTAATTTTATCCTATAATTCAGGAAGCTAACTGCATAGAGCTCACATGCAGCATCCCAAGAAGTTAAGGCCTACATAACTTCTTATGTCAAGCCATAAGGAGTAAAGCCGGTGTTTCATTCAGGTCATTGGATCAATGGTTGAGAGTTCAAGGTATTACACACAAGAATTGTACCGAGTGACAACTAATCAAAATGCACTAAGTCATCAAGGAAAATAACGAGTATGAAATGTTTTGGAGACATTTTTTTTTATGTTGAACAACTGCATGCAGGAATCAATAGTACCTGATTGTCGCAACAGATACTTTCACCGAACGACAACTAATCAAAATGCACTAAGTCATCAAGGAATATAACATGTATGAATTGTTTTGGAGACATGTTTCATTATATGGAACCACTACATGCGAGAATCAACACTACCTGATTGATGCAACAGAGATCAAAACATCATCTTTTTCCAAGACTACTGCATAAAATCCATGAAAGTTTAACCGTGCAAAATCTGACCTGCAGAGAAAGAACAAAAGCAACAAAATAACAAAAAAATTGAATATTTTCTTTTGAGATCAGATTGCACTAAGACACAAAAGAAGGACGATGTCTCACAACAGGCAAAGAAAGCATGTAACATTACACAAGGCATAACTAATCTCATATCAGTGCTAACAACTTTAAGTACCAGGAACACTGACTTTTACCTTTCCTAAGTAGCCTATTATGTATAATGTAACCAAAGTCTTGCCTTTCTCCACCAACGTATGGATCAAGCAAGGTTTTTGGTTTAAGGAATCAATTCCAGACATCAGCAAACTATAAGATGTCCCATACAAAGAGGTATGAGATTTGAGATAATGCCAGATTTGAGATAATGTCAAATCTGCAGGACTATACCCAATTACCTACGCAATGTATTTGGTACAATGTGCAATAATCATTTTTCTGATTGCCAATTGAAATCTGCCATAAATAAAAGAGCACAAACAAAAGAACCAAAGCATGGCTTTTCCAAGTTCAAGGCTCTGTAGTTAGTTTTCTAGCAATAATTAGGTAATAGATAAAGTACCATAACTGTATTTATCAACAAAACTTAGAAGAGAAGAATTTATAAACAGAGAAGGGTTAGCTGAGCTTCAGAAAACAAAATATCCATAGCTCATAAAGGTCTCCAAAAATGCAAAGTTGAACAACCTTCTGCAGTTACACCCTGTTTGACCTGCACCACTAACTCCACACCTACAGAGCAAAGGAGCTAGGCAAATGCACCAAATCAGTTCAGGAAATTAGACTTCTTTGCTTCTTGCCATTGCTAGCTAATAAAAGGAGAGGTATTGTCTTCCATGGAAGTATCTTTACGGTCTCTCCCTCGACAAATTTAAGACCCATAAAAGAACCCAACCTAAAGGCCATTGCTCTACACGCTAATATAATAAAACAAAATTATTAGTGCAACAATTTACTAATCTGCATAGCCTAATACAACATGTGGTCCCTTCAATAGGCCCTTCCACAATAATGATGATAATTACACCAGCAGCAGCAGCAAAACAATAAGTGAAGCACCTACCTCCAGTTATACAAGAGATGGGGTATCATATCTATTCCTGTTCTTGGGTCTACCATGGACAGAAAGCATTCCTCCATAATCGTGAGAGCAACAGCTAACTTTGAGTTGCACTCAGCCTTTAGGGCAAACCGCTGAGCAGAATGAACCTTTTGGTCTTCATGAATGCATCTAAGGAGTGTCCAAGAAAAGCCATCAGCAGCATGGTTAATGATCCCAATATGAGAATGAAGACCGGAATAAACCTGTTGTAAATACCAGAAAATCGCAATTAAAAGGTTGATAAGCAATAATATTTGTCATTTGAACGAAAAATAAGAAGATAGATAAAATAACATAATTATCAACAATTCTGATGAAACAAAAGAAGAAACACCACAGACAGGGATTGATTCCAGAAGTTTTGCAAGACTTTCAGTTGTTAGTTCCTTGAGGGATGTATTAGTATGCTAATGTCCATTCATTTTCTTTTCCATAATGTTGAGTGCCAGTTTGGCAATTTAGTTAGACTGACAAAATAGGGCCATGCTTTTTCAACTCTTCTGATAGTTAGAAGGCTACTACAGTTAGTTATATGGGTCTTTTTGTTTTACCATTAGCTAGTTAGTTATAAGGATCTTTTTGTTTTACCATTAGCTTCTTAGCTCTAGGCAGACTAGCTACAGAAATCTCTTATCAAAAGCTAATGAAGGAAAAATGAGAACCAGTAGCTGTGTTCGATGTCTGATGCTACCATTCTCTAGGCAGTGACGTTCAAGAGCCTTGGTTCTATTGCCCAAAAGTTTTTCATGTGTTAATTAGGTGATCTCTTCTTCAATCTCCATTGAATTCTCCACTTTAGGTTTTTATATGTTTAAAGTTTCTATATAAAATCTGATTTCGAAGCTATTTTCTGCTTCAGACCATGATCTAGTGTATCCTAAAATAGAAGAGTAAGAGAGGGCAAAAGATCAAATGTAATGCACTAAGCTACTAATTAAGTAAACACACAAACCTCATAATACAAACCAAACTTACTTCACATCTAAACAGCAATTTATTTACTGCTCAAGGAAGTATTACCAACAATCCGTAGAAGTAATTAAGCCATCTAAAACATTTACACAAATTTTTCCTTCTTTCTTCTCCTTTTTTCTTTTTTTTTCCAGGGGAAGAAACAAAGAGAAATTTTATTAGCACATAAGAATGAAAGCATTTTCATAATTATTCATCATTAAATTTGAAGGCTATGGACTTCTTGCAGAATTGTGTTAAGAGAGGTATATGTGCAAATGTAACCATATGTTAAAACCTAACAATCAAAGAGCGACAATGATATATGGTAAAACGCAAGGAATTGAGTTATAGGGAATTTGTAAGCAAAAGAAATCAAGGAGAACAGAGTTTTTACAAAAAAGCTACTGTTGAAAGAGTTTTTCAAAACTGTTGCGCCTAGTAGTTTCAGAAAAAGTATTGAATTCTTCATCAATATCTTCTGTACTGGTCTCCTTCGCTAGATATTGAAGACAGACAATGAAAGGAAGGATTTAGAATCCCACCTCTAGAATGTTGATATAAAAGTTTCTACAGTAAGGAAAGTTCTAAAATACGAGTCTGTTTCAGTGAATCTAAGCACGTGGAAAGCATTACAACAGTTGCAACCACTGCGGAAAAATCTCAAAATAAATGTAGAAGCAATCTAAATGCATAGGAACACACAGCATCTGTTTATTCCACCTCTAATACGTTGAAATGCATTGATCTCTTGGCAGATAGCGAGCAAGAAATATTTCCCCAGACCCACACAATTAAAAGGTACTTCCAGCCTTGTATCAGAATGAGAATCAAAATCTTTACATTTGCCCAGATCTATATCCCCTTGGTTTGATATTAAAGACACAAAAGGCAGGACAAGACTGGGCTTCACTCAGTGATTGCTTAGAGCAGACCTATTCTGGTTGAGTATTATTGGTATTGTAATGCAAATATCTCTAAAAAAGGTCACAGCTATTAAAGCTATCAGGAGTAAACAGCTATCAGCATGGCTACTGCAACTTAAGTACTGGGCAATGGATTGTGTAGATTTAAGGCTGAAGTCATTGCTTTACCTCATATAGAAATACAAGGCATATTGGCATTGTTGTACCAGATGAGGAGCAGAGATATCCCATAACCAGCCTCATTCAGTCACAACACAGCTAGGATTTCATAGGATATGCAGATCAGAAACAGGAATTCAGAGTTTCTAAGAATGACCTGATGGATAATTATTTTCCTTTTCTTTTCGAGGAAAAGAAAAATACCCTCTGCTCCAACCAGCTTCAATTGTTTCATTTGTAGGTGATAAAAGGTCAGGGGAGATTATCAGTTTTCTCAAGAAAAGTTTGGCAAAGCACTGACCCTCCCCTGCCCCAGCTTGTTGCCAACCTATGCATGAACAGATACTCATTCAAACAAGATGCAAGAAAAAATATGACAAACACTCATGCACCAAAAGCTGTACCCTGAAAGCCTAAAAGGTCTTGATTGCCATATTCACGAGATACTCATGAGAAAGAATTAGAATGATTGACAATCAAGCAAACGTACCTCCTGACAGCTTTGATTGCAAAACCAAGCTTCAGCAACCGCTCCTTTGCTCATATCTTTCAAGCATTCGCCATGATCTGTTTACAAGCATTTTTAATTAATACTGTCAGGTACTTAGAAACTAATAGCCAAGAAAAGCTTCATGGGGAAAAGTGAAATGATAGGATATCCAACCAACTCAGAATCACATTAGGTTATTATGTACTACTAAGAAGAAACATATCGGGCAGATGATTATATACTACCTCCCGTCAGGGATAATACATTCAACCTTATTTATTTCAATACCTGGAACCCAATTGACTCATTTTTGGCTGCTTAGAAAATGTTCAAATGAAAATGCATTATCCCTGACAAAGAGGTCTAAAATATTTATATATGCAATTACAATTATTATATCTAGTTGGTTTCCTGCAGAAAATCGCCTAAAATTTTTCATGAATTGTTTGCTCTCCCATTATAATTTAAGTAGAAAGAAGCAAATTTGGTTTCATAAACCTATTTCCTTTTTTACTGTTTCCTTCTTGGCTAATGAACGGCAAGACCTGAATATGCGAATTAAAGCTGTTATTGATTTGATTTCTCTGAAATTTGACTTGCTAAGATATACAGTAGTAGCCAAACTCTTTACAGCTTTCATTCCCTACTTTCTCATGGTATGAATTACATTCACTTTTAGCATCTATTATTATCTATCTTTTAGCATTTATTATTACATTCACTTTTAGCATTTATTATTATCTATCTTTGCCAAAATATTACTAGGTCTTCCCTAGATCAAAATCCTGATATCGTCCTTGCTACATTCTACAGTCTAAATGATATGCTGAGTAGAAACATTAACTAAAACTCAAATCCAAATCACAGCTTCACTTATCTACAGAAAAATTTTTAGCTGCCACATTTTTAGAAACATATTACACAAGAAACAGAAATAAATGTAAGAAAAAGAGTGAGCAAATTGTATTCTAAACAAAAACTATAAGGTATTTGCTAGTTTTACATTTAAAATTTAATATTCAAGTCCAATTTTAATTAGCTTACATCTTTCATTCACAGCAGTGATATTCAAGCTCTCCACTAGATACGGAAACAATTTTAGCTATGCAAAATAATCAAACCAAAAATGAGGAACAGAAATATTACATTTATGCTCGCATTGAGAACATTTTAAAGCATCAAAGGAACTTGAAGCCTCTTTATCATTAACCAAATCCCCGCATATCCAACAGGTGCAGTTTGAGCAAAACCAACTGCCAGTGGGAAGATCCTGAAGTATAATAATTAATAGAAAAAGGACAGAATGGAGTTTAGTCCTGGCATCCAAAGCATGTAAAGAATCTAATGTTAATAAAATCATATTGTGAATAGATCCATGAAAGTAACAATAGTGAAAACAAAGATGATTTTTCAATAAAGTACTATAAAAATAAATTCATCCTCTAGAATGCCATGAGGGCAATTTGCACAGGCATTTAAATCATAGTGTGAGTTTTACACATTGTGGAGCAAAAAATAAATAATCATCACACGTTAGTGAAAACAACTTAATAATCTCTAAGCACTTAATTAGACGCATATCAACTAGATTTCAGCAATATGGAGTAGAGAAGATAAGGCAGTAAAGACTGCCAACATATGAGCAAAGAACAAACCTGGATGGACAAGCAAGCCTGATGAAAAGCAGAAGGGCAGTTATCACAACATATCAACTCACCCCCGTCACCACAAATTCCACAAGAATCATCATTTTTATCATCTTCATCAGTTTCCACAGTTCCAGCTCTAGTTGCACTCTTCCTGCTTTTATATTCATCTGACCATGCTTGCAGCTGACATAAAGTAAAGGGCTTACCAGATTCCATGACAAGATTTAAACAGGGCCGGTTTGGCTTGAAGCCAGCATGAATCTTGAACTGAGAAACTGAGAACACTAGATTGCAGCACTTGCAGATAATTCCATTATTGGTTACTAGACCATCTTTTATCACGGCATCATCCTTTGGGTTCCGATACTGGATCACATCATTCAGAGATATGATACCAGCAATGATCAACCAGGACAAAACAGTTCTTGTCCCTTCCACGAACCACATGCCATTCTTAATTAGCTCACCCCCCTTAACCATTGTTTGGGGAAGCAACCTGCAGCCTCCCTTTCGGTTCTTGGGATTCACCCTTGCTCTTAATTTGCGGGATTTTACTTTAGAATTAGATTTGGTGGTCTTTGGGCTGTAATCTTTGTTCTTTAAAATAGCTGAAACCAGCAAGTCATCATCTTTGATTCTGCATGTAACTGGTCTCTTTCGTCCAGTTTTAGATCCATCACAATCATGATGAGTCTTCTCAAACTTTGGGCCTCTTTTTGCAATCTGAAGGTGGCAAGAGCCAAGAGAAGAGGGTGTTTTCTGACTTCCTTGAACTGCTGCATTCGCAAGAAACTGCTTCTGAGCTTCTTTTGGCTCTAACCGAACACCACTTGCATCAGCATCCTGCACCTCAGTCTTAATATCCAAATTCAAACTCTGAATGTCACTATGACTGAGTGTGGTCAATCTCATTTCAGATATCTTTCTGGACTTCCTGCGTGTCTTCTTTTTCAGTCTAACATCTGCAGCAGAATAATCATCCTCTGCATTGATCCCTGAAGCCTTAATGCACTTCTGCCCTCATCCGCACTTTGCCCAGACTGCTCTGTGACCCCTGAAGATACAACTTCATGTACAGAGGGATCAAACTGAGGGCAAGCTCTATTCACATCGTCACAATTAACCACACCATTGTGTCTGCAGTTTGGACGGTCAACCAGAGATCCATGCAAACGATTTTCCTCATTTTCAGTATTTTGGTCTTCATATCTTTTTTCCTTTTCATTCCAAGACTGCATTGATATGTCTCCCGCATCTTCCTTAGGTGCTTCCACAGCATGCACAGAAGTTTCCTTATCAAAGCTTGGGAAATTCCGGTTGCTGTCTTGATGAGCGGAAGCAGATTCAGACCCTTGAGGCAAATTGCTAAAATCTCTAGGAGCAGCAGGAACACCATGTTGGCAACCACCTATCTGGACACAATTACTGTCCGACCCACAAGGAGGTAAAGAAGTGAGAGCACTGCTTTGTTTGTTCCCAGATATTCCAAAGCACTCACTTCTTGTTGCATTGGTAGTATCTACCCCATACATGCCAACTTTATCAGCTGTACAAATAGATAAACCTGTTAGACATTTAGTTGCACTGTCATTTGTCTGTTTACCACTTTTTGAGAAACTCTGATTGCCGGATTGCCCATCACAGGAATGGTAGCTGCCTCCAGAGACTGTAAGAGCACTTTTAGTGCCCAGAGTAGCATCGTCAAAATGAACCGGCAAATCTCTCTGGGAACAGTGGGTTTCAAAACTACTCACATTTTCCAAGGCCAAAATAGGATCACTTTTTTCCCTTTTGTCAACTATAAAACTTCTTGCTGCTTTAACCACATCTCCCTTCCTCAGTGAACCAATCTTTCTGTCAATAAATATAACTAAGACAAAGGGATCTAAAAGATACCATTGACAAGCCAATTCATTAGCAAGATTTGACTTGCACATTACTTTCTCCATGTTTATCAAAGTATCAAACAGATCAGTAAGGAAGTGATTAATGTCAGTCCATTCCTTGTCGTCATCTGCCGGCACCACATTAGATCCATCGGCAAGTAAATTTTCGCCGCAAACTCTCCAAACCTTGGGAAATTCACGAAACAACCTACCCTCAGGTGATCTATAAATTGTATCCATATATTTCCTACTAGGTCTTTTACGCCTCTCAACAGCCCAGCCTGCTGCTGTGAGCAAGTTAAAAATATGATTTTGAAGAAGAGATCGAGGATCCGTCTTGGCATCTAGCTTGAAAGAAATATTAGATGCATCCAGCCCAACTGAAATGGATCCATCCACTGTCTCCGCAGCACATTGAGCAAATCCAGATTTCTCAGCAACAGTAACAGATGGACTTGCAACTGTAAGCCTGGTAGCAGAACTCTCCTGGGAAATAGGAGAAGCAATAGCTTTACCTAAAATCGCCTCCTTCCCATCATGTCCATCCAATCTCAGCAAACTTTGCTTTATAACATCCATTTCACCCACAGCACTACTGTCCACATTTTGCTTTAACAGATAGCGACAAGATGTAATGCCCTGATTGGACGATTCAACTAAATGAAGCGCAACAGTACGAAAAACAGAGTTTGTGGATGGACATGATGTACCAGCAACAGTTCCTTTCAATATATCTGTTGAGGTCAAAACCTGCCCGGATTTAGGTTTGATATAAGTAAGATTGTCAACTGAAAACTTCATCCGCTTAGCATTCAAACTCTCATCATTCCCACCTTCCAATGAGGATCTTTCTGGATAACATCTTGATCCACAAGCACCCCCGGAATTCTCAGTTGTATTATGAGAATCCTCGACATTTAGATTTTTAGAAGAAGCTTGACTTGTTATCGATGAGTTGTCACTGTTTGAACATAACAGTATATCGGAGATCTTACTGTCATCATGTTCAAAGTTAATGACTCCAGTAACAAGACACCTTTTACTTGTGCCACCTGGATCATTTCTGAAGAAGACCTCAGAGAAAATTTGGTGCTCATCGCGAGACCCCTCAAAATCATCATCACACACGTCCTCAATAACTGCATTGAAGGACATGTCCATCAACTGATAGCAATCCCACTAGCACTACAATGTATAACCTTGATCTGCAAATAACTTTCGCCAAGTAAAAGGGATCCACCGGTTAAATCTCATCTGCCTTCAATTTGGAGCAAGTGCCAGTATCAAAGTAGTTCAAGACATTTTAAGTGAACAATCTTTTTCCATTTAAACCATCAAATGGATGCTATAACTGCTGCAAAGGAAGCAGGAAAACATTGAAGAAGGTGCACATATCACATCCTGTAATATCAAGTAGACTATAAAGCCTGTAATCACAAGATTGAATAGACTATAAAGTCTTAAGCTAGTTACTAAAATCTTAACAATATTAAAGGAAAACATTAAAATTAAAAGCTGCAAATATAGTAAGGATCTCAATAGGCCTTTTATAATTCAGTTTAGGAAACAACAACCAGTAATTAGTTATTGGTAATTTCATTTAATGCAACAACCAGTAATTAGAGAGAGAGTTTCATGGGATCAAAAACTTTTCATGGGGTCAAAAACAGAGTTTCTCAGCAAATGCACTTCGTTATAACCAAATACAACGAGAATAACGCATCTATTTGTCTTTGATTTGAAAGTAATGCTGCGAATACAAGGCATCCATGGTATCTCCAGGAACGTTTTAGTATATGGGTTAGAGGCCTAAAACAAATTGACAAAACTAAATACTTTATGTAGGATGCATGGTTTTCCACACACACTATGCTCATCGTTTTTAATAATATGTGGAGATGATCTAATTAAGGAAATAAGTGTATAAGTTGACCTAAGTTTTGAAATCCGTTTTAAAAAAATGTATAAGCAATGATGCACTGAAAAGATATCCTCAAACTCCAATTCCTATCCAAAAGCTTTCTAAGCAACCCTATAAATCAAGACCCATGAATTACAATTAATTTGCAAGTGTACTAGGATTCATTCTATCATGAGTAGAGCAATATTAAACACATCTCACCAGCACATCAGACCATCACACAATCTAAGATTTTAAATATAAGATCATTCAGCTGTAACAGGTGGATTTCCATATACGTTGGCATAAAAGCCGAATAAATTACAAATAAGCATTAAACATTATTTCTTTAGTTTGTCAACTGTCCTAATAGATCAACGCACTAATTAACAAAGAAGTGAATGCAGATCTGGCGTTGGAAGATGCAAACTGAACAACAAGGCTATGGTCAGTCATAGTTAATTGACTGTTATGCTCATCAAGAGGCCTAACCTTTGCATTTGGTTTGAGAAACAACCTCATGCAGCAAACTATTATGCGCAGACAACAGGCATTACTGCAGCACCATCCCAAAACAAAAATGCATCTTCTCTACCTCACTCCGTCACTCAATATCTGCATCTGCAGTGTCTTCTGAGCTTCACCTACTGATCTCCACCCATTATCTGTCCACTGGTTGAGAAAAAGGAAAGACCTCAGAAGACTGACACCAATATTTTCTTCAAATAAAGTGGAGCTTAATTCTTAGTGAGTGGAAGTGAATATACCTAAAAAAACAGCTCTTTCACAATTAACCAAGAATACTAGGTATTACTCAATACGCATCATTCATACAATTTATTTATTTTCCTTCCCCCTGCAAGTAATATCTGTCAGCCCTAGGAGAACTAGTTGATGGAAAAAAATATCATGTTGCTAATTAGGAAAGAGGAAGCTACTTCTTAAGCATTTCTTTTGCTTTAAAATTGAGACTTAATCAGACATGGTAATCACACAAACAGACCCCACAGCGTGTTAAAATATGGCAATGCATGGCTGCAAACATAGAATGCAATTTTAGAAATTTGCATCGAAAAGATGCTGAAGGGGGTCATAAAACAGATAATTTGGGTTCACTACTCTTAGACTAATATCTGCAACTGTATCCAATAGTACTGATAATCAATATAAATTTCTCAAACGAGGTGTGGCCACACTTCATTGGTTCAGTTGTATATCTCACAGGATGCAACAAAACATGTGCCATGTGACTCTTGATCTTACTGAAAGTAAATGTAGGAAATACAAGCATTTCAAAATCACTATTTCCAAAGAATTTGGCAAATTAACACATGCTAAGCCACAATAACTAGCTATCTTAATTTGAAATATTAAATACGAGGTATACGCAACCTTTCTCCTTAAGATACACACACACATAGACACTATTGAACTATCTTCTATTGTTATATTGTGCTTGAACTGCAACATATAAAAAGACAAAATTATTCTATTTGAATTGTAAGATTATGGATGCAGAATTTTATGAGTTTATAGGATAAATATAATGCAGACCTAATTTTCTTGTGCATTGAAAAAATGTGGCATTATATAATTCCTTTAGCTGTTTCCTTTACGAGTAACAAATTTCTTAGAAGCACAAAATTATACTGTTGTAGCGCACAATAGAATGCATACAATAGAGAATAAAAGAGAAACGCTGAAAGCTAGAAATGAAAAACAACACTACGTAAAAAGTATGTGTGTACACACACACACACACACACACTCTTAAGCTTTTTTATTTGCCACCATTGTGACAACCAAGTAACATGACCGTAGTCGTAAAACTCACCATTAAATGAAGATAACTTAATGAATGAATATCAAAATCCGATGAAAATTAAACAGTAAGCAAGTAAATATAAATTTTAAGAAAAATGAAAATAGTTAACCAACAGACTTATCTTATTTTAGAAAACCGCATTTTCACAGTTTAGGCACCAAGTATGATCCCTACGTAAATGGTTCAATCTAATATAAAGCAACCAGCTCACCAGATTCCATTTCTTTATCAGTTTCCTAGTTATCATGCCATAACTATGCTCTAATGGAACAATGGACTTAAAGCTCATCAGTATAGAAATACTTTAATAGTTTTGGGAAGGCTTAGACCCTCTACGTTAACAGCCCATGCAAAAGAGACAAAATCGGAAAATGTCTATTATGAACTATTCTTCTACAAATTGCATGCATGATAGAGTAGACCACAAGAAACCCTCCTCAGCTGACATACCCTGCTTTAAAACACTATGTTGCCTCAGTATGAAAATCCACATTAAAAAAGAAAAAAATTTAATATATGAGAAAAAAGGGGGAAAAACAGCATTTCTCAGCAATTCAAAATCCATCATGCACAAAAAATTAGACTGAGAAACCCTCTCCAGCTTGCACGAAGCATGCAACTCTCTGGCATGGCTTTCTCTACAACACAGAACCCTCACTGCTTTATACAGCATCCAAACAAATATAAATGAATATCTATCTAATACATAGAAGTAAATGCAAATGTACCAAATGAAGAAATTCTGAATGCATGATCCAACAGCAAAACATTCAAAAAAAAAAAAAAGAAAAGAAAAATTGTTAAACCCAGTAGCATAAACTTTTAATCTGGGAATCTATCAATTAACAGTTACAAGAGTGTTTGCAGATTAAACAGCAATCAGAAATGTTGAAACATAAACATACCCACACATTCTCCACAAACAAACAGCACAAACCGTCCAGGCATTGAATCAAAAGAGCATGAAATCACAAAAACAACAACCGAATTACCCAAAGAAACAAAAACAAAAAAAGCCACCCACTAACATATCACAGCAAATCATCAAACCCGTTTCCAAAACATGCATGATAAAATCAAAAAACCAAAAAAAACACCAACGCAGAAAGGAACATTTCACACAGATCAAAACCCACATAACCAAATCCAAAATATCACGTATAAAATAAAAAATTCAACATTAAAATTGCCAAAATTACGCCAAGAAGAAAAAAAAAAACCCATCAAATGAGCTCACCGTTGCAATGCACGTTGATTACAACATGCAAAACAGGATCAGTGAGAAAATGCCAATTGAATTAGGGTTTGAAAAGCTTAATGAGGTCGGTTTCAAAGAGAGAAAGAGAAAGAGAGATAGCAGGAAATGGGTTTTCCTTTTTATTTATTTATTTATATATATTTTCTCTTGCTTCTTTGGCCTTAATCAGCTGAAAAACTGAGCACTAGACCAAAGCCCCACCAGTAAGTAAAAGGGCAGGGTGGCTTCGTAAAACCCGAATTTTGCTCCCAGCTATTCCAGATGTCATGCACCTGTCTTTCTCTCTCTACCACCACCACTCTCTCTCTCTCTCCACATCTCATCTTTCATGCAAGTGTGTGCGTGCGCGCATATGCTGTTGTAAACTTAAAATAATAATAATATGTCATGTACATTTCACAAATTCGCTCTCTTCTCTCACTCTGGTTTAGTTAATATTGTCTCTTTCTGATACTCTTTTGACTGCTTGTGTTTGTTTGTGTTCACACTCTATATCCACTTTCGCATAAACCCCTCAAAGCTGAAATGGGGTTTTTCATTTATTAATTTGTTTGTATTATATATTAGATTTCGCAGTGAGATTAAACAATCTTTTGTGTGTAGAACAAATTAAATTTCTTAATTTGTTGTATTATATACACCCTCACTAGCGCAAAGATGATTTGTAGTTTCCTTCTTTTGTTTGTATTTTATCAATGAAAGATTATTTGTAAAAATTTTATTAAACAATAAATGAAACAATACAATTTATAATGCTACAATATAAATATAGTAAGTAAAATCATACCAAAAAAAAAAAAAAAGATACGCCTCGAAATAAAATAACGTAGCGATTTATAAGTCTTTGAATGCCCTATGAGAAGATTTTAATAGAACTTATTATAATTTTATTTGAATTTACCTTTTTTACAGTTGTTTTAGGTAGTTGGATTTACACATATGAGTTTTTCAAGATGTAATTAATCCACTCCATTTTTCTTTCTTTTTGTCTTTCCTTTATTATAATATTTTTTTTTTACAACAAAAGAGCATTTCTTTAAAAAAAAAAAGAGAGAAAGAAAATTAACACTCTTTTCTCTTTCATATTGTATTATTTTAATATATTGTTAGACTGCTTATAATAGAGTCACAAAGAAAGAATGCATACAAGACGGCAAGCCATGGAAAGATGGAGGGAGAATTTTAATGCAAAGAAACAAGAAAAGAGCATTAATGGTTGCTCAATCTTATATTAGAAAAAGGATATATTCGTTTGAGGAGATGTTTAATCTTTTGTCTAAGTCAATAAAGTACATTAAATTATGTCAATGTGATGCGTCGAAAGTAACAATTTAATATATTTCGTTTAACTCTTTAAAAGTGTTAAGTTACGGAATCAATGGACAACGGCTATTTAAACAGGATTTAATACATTATCAATAACTCATATTTGCATCAATGGTTTTTATTGGTTTATTAATTTACTCGTCAACAAATTACTGTAACTGCAGTAAACAGTGTAACACATTGTATAATACGTTATATTGGTCAGTGCTCCTACCAAGGAAATCTTTTAAATTTTTGTTAGCAGAATCGAGGCATAAGAGATTAATAATTTCTCTTGTTCATGGTTTGTTTAATGTCGATAAATTTTGAAGTACAATTTTATAGATGTCGAATGTGGGCAAAAAGTAAAGAAGCCCAAACTATACTCTACATCTAAACTAATCATTAAGATTTATATTAACTAATAAACCCTGAGAATACGAGCGTTCATAATAACTTCATATGAACAATGAATATTCATTTGTGTACTGTTGAATATATGAACAATGAATAAATTAAAATTTGACTTGTAGTTGACATCAGATTGTTACAAGTTGTACAGCTAACAACTACTAATGAACTATTGTTATAATTATTATTTTTTATTTTAATTATTGTAATTATTTATTAAAAATTATTATTGTTATTATTACTTATTGTTAATAGTATATTAATATATTAATAAATTATAATAATATATTAAATAACTACAATATATTAAAAAATATACTTGTATTTACAAGAAATGACAGATAAAATTTCTAAAATCGTCTTCCTCCCTAAAACTCTGAATGCCACAGTCCTAAAAATTAATAAAATTTGGGAATTATATGTCTTTTTTAAAATATTAAAGGATGTTTAGGGCTTGTTTGGTACCGTTTTCAACCCTTTATTTTCGTTTTTATTTTATAAATTCAATTGAAAAACACGTTTGGTGGGCTAAACTCATAAACATATTATAAAACAAAAAATTTGGATTCAGTTTTCCAGTTGTAAAGTTGAAAACATGTTTAATGTGTTTTCAAATGAATTTACAATTCACACTAAAGAACAAACTACAGAACAAATCTCAAAGGCTCGTGTTCTCTTCATCAACAGCTCCCAAAGTCCCCGATCTAAACTCTCCGCACTCATTATCACTCTCTTCTTCCTCTTTCTCTAGATCTACATTTGGTGCTCTTCCAGTTCGTTGTTGCTGCTGCTGCTCTTCCACTCGCTTGTTGTTGTTGCTAGATCCAGCTGCTGCTGCTCTTCCTCTCACTTGCTGCTGCTAGATCCTGTTGCTGCTGCTCTTCCTTTCACTTG
Source organism: Citrus trifoliata (assembly GCA_018350135.1). Classification (NCBI taxonomy): domain Eukaryota; kingdom Viridiplantae; phylum Streptophyta; class Magnoliopsida; order Sapindales; family Rutaceae; genus Citrus; species Citrus trifoliata. The sequence goes on along the minus strand of CM031386.1, from coordinate 11,549,395 downwards.
CTGCTGCTAGATCCTGCTGTTGTCTTTCTTCCACTCGCTTGCTGCTGCTGCTAGATCCTGCTGCTGTTGCTCTTCCACTCGCTTGCTGTAACCACTTACTGGTATATTTCTTTATTTTTTCTATTTGGCTGCATTTTGAGTGTAATTCTTTTTGTTTAGCTTGGACCCATATCATGTTCAATTGGGCAAATTGGATTCAATTGGGCAAATTGGATATTGTTATATTCAATTAGTTTTTTAGGCAAATTAATTGGGTGTAGTTCTTGATTATCTTGTGCAATATTTGCTCTAGTTTTAAGTGGCATGTGGAAACTGTTTTAAGTGGCATGTTCAATTCAGCAAATTGGAAACTTTTCTTGATTATTTTCTTTGGATTGTTTCATATTCTAGGTCGTAGCAATGACCTTATTTAAATTGTTTCATTTCATACCAAAAAAGCCTATGTATATGAATAATGATTAATTTTACTTCTTCGCTAGCTATAGTTGCTTTTGTGGAGCTTTTTGATTATTTGAATTATATGAATTCTTTGTTTTCTTTCCCAAATGATTCCACTCTATAAAATATATATTGTGCTTGGCTAGAATTTTCTTTTAAATAATTGCATCATGTACATTGGCTTAACCTGTCAAGAATGAGAATGATGGAAGATGACTATCTTGGAAATAAAATATTGAGTTACATAGTACCGGTTCCAAATAGAGAGGCTTATGCTTTTTTTTTCATTTCTTTGTTTCTTTTACATGTTATCCAGCTTTAATTTAACAATATTGAATTTTGATTTTGCTTCTGTGTGGATGCTTGGTAGATTGAAAGTGAGAAATTATCTCTTCAAAGGTTCGTGATAAAACCTACAATGGAGCAATATGAAGTTTTAGAGCAGAATTAGTGTAGCTATTTGTATGCTGAATTACAGGTCTATCATTGGATTATTAGAAGCAATATGAAGTTTTAGAGCAGAATTAGTGTAGCTATTAATTTAACAATATTTAACATTCATTTTGTAATCTATGACATGTTGCTGAAATTACTCTCATGTTATGTTGAATTTGATTAATATTTGATATGTGTTATTTTTTTTTATATACGGGCTGGGAAGGTACCGCCAATGACTCAAGAATGTTTATGGATGCTTTAAATAGACCAGAATCTGGGTTTCCACTTCCGGAAGAAGGTAAGAATATTGATATATATATATATATGTGTGTGTGTGTGTGTGTGTGTGTGTGTGTGTGTGTGTTAATATGTTTGGCTTTTATTTTTTAATTAAGTTATGTTTTATTGTTTCTATATTTTAGGATATTACTACGTTGTAGATTTTGGATACATAAATATGAAGAGATTTTTGACACCATATAGAGGTGAGAGATATCATTTACGTGATTATAGAGGACCAAGTCGAGCACCTAGAGGTCCTCAAGAATTGTTTAATTATAGACATTCATCATTGCGTAATGTAATTGAGCGATGTTTTGGTGTTTTAAAAGCGCGATTTTCAATTTTAAGGGACATGCATAATTATAGTTTACGTAAACAACGTCTAATTCCAATTGCATGTTGCGCTTTGCATAATTTTATTCGATGAGAAAATGCAAGTGATAGGTTATTTGGGGACTTTGATGTGCAAGATTTGGTTACCAACGATGAAGGAGACACTAGTAGGCCACTTACTAATATTGATTTATCTTCAGCAAGTGTCGTATAGATGAATACTACAAGAGATGGAATTGCAGTTTTTATGTGGCATGATTACATACGTAATGCATAATGTGTATCATGTAGTTTTTTTTATAATTATTTTGTTTAAATCATGTGTTGTAATATATATCTTAATTATATAGTGTAAAAACAATGACAATGTCAAACTTTTTTTTAATTAATGTTAATTCTTGAACTTTATTATCATGTAATTTTTTTTATTAAATTTAGTTAAATTATTTTGTTGTATTTGTGTGTATTAGCTAAATAATTATTTTATGACTATAAATATAATGTAAATGATTAGTAAAAACTGTTTTTGAAAAAAGCATTACCAAACGCATATTCTCTGTTTTTATCATTTTTAACTGTGTCTACTAAACGCATATTACTGTTTTCAGTTTTAAAATATAGGATACAAAAAATGATACTAGACGCATATTTAAATTCAAAATACAGTAACTACAAAACACTATTTTCGTTTTCGTTTTTATTCTCAAAAAATATAGATTCAAAAACAATACCAAACATGCCCTTATTTCCTTAAACGTTGGGGCCTAAAGGTCCTATTCCTAAAAGAGTAGTGTGCCGGCGTTGGAAGCTAGAAGGAAAATTCGTTACATTGCTCAAACACTATTCTACATCTAAACTAATCATTAGGATTTATATTAACTAATAAACCCTAATAATACGAGCGTTCATAAAACTTCATATGAACATTGAACTAGCATGGCATTATATTGTTATAAGTTGTACAGCTGTCAATCTCTTATTAGTCAGATATTTTCTGAGTTAGTTACATGAATATAATATAAATATCATACTCTGTACACATTCTTAGTTAGTTACTTCAGTAGAATTTTCTCTCCTCTACTCAATTTTTAAGTTATCTTTTATATTGGGGGCAAATAATATTTTATTAACGAAATGATTTTGCCCTCTTAATAAGCTCTCATTTCTCCCCTTTGATCAACACAGCCTTCTTTTATTACATCAAAATTCTTCCTCTTTCCATCAAAATTTCATGGATCTGCCCTTACGTATAATCATATGAGACTATTTAATAAATTTAATTAGGTATGTTTGGAACATTTTTGTTATCCTGAAGCTGATTTTATTTTTTCATTTTTTTATAGTATATATTGTCAAAAGTAAATGCTATAAACACTTTCGGAAAAAAAGAAAAAGAGCGCCTTTGGAGTAATTTTTTTTTTTTCTAGCGGAACTAATAAAACAACTAAATGATGAATGTATCTCTAAGATTTATTATTTATTATTATTATTATTATTTTATGTGGTTGACAAAACATTAGGATTGTGTTGGATGCTAAGATTAAAGGTAGGACTGGACCAATTTTATAGGATTAAAAAAAAAATGATTCAATCCTGGGCATGTTTGGCTATCGAAACTTGTTGATTAGTCTAAAGTTTAATTCAAAAGTAATGAGACTATCGGTCCTTAATCCAACTTAGGTTTAAGTAGTATATAAAAAAAAATCTTCTTTATCACTCTATTCATTTTTATTTAAATTAAAATTCATATAAATAAATATAAAGAATTAATTTCATAATTTATTTAAACTAAAATTTTATATTATGTTAAATATCCAAATTTTAATTCAATAATTTATTTGTATTAGAATTTTATACAATATTAAATCCCAAAACTTTATCTAATAATTTATTTACAAAAATATTAAATATCAAATTCAACCATTAGTAATATAATTTAAAATATTTACATTATTTTAATAGTTATTTAGCTATATTAAATTAAATTTAACAAATTCTTGTTCGATACTATACTAAACAAACGATAGTATTTTATATAGTGCAGTCAAACTATTAGAATTTAAAGTAATCTAATCTCATAAATTAATTCAATCTAATTATGCGTGCCAAATCAGTACACTTTAAAAAATAATTTTATAACAGCTTTAAAAAAAGCATCTTTTCAGTTACTTTTACAAAATATGCTTTCTCCCAAAATACTCGTGAAATGCAAGTTCTCATAAAACACGTGGTGTGTTCAATTCGGCCTCAGCCCATTTAAACTACCAGCACGAAAGGAAGCAATGCTCATTGGGCTTTTTTCTCCCGAAAAAACTTATACACGTAGCCCACCACCGGCGCTCAAATTTGTCTCCACCTCTCTAAACCTCTCTCTCGGTGCTTAACCCCCCCCGGCAGTTCAGTCGTCGGTTCTTCGGCTTCCTCTCACCGCCGGTGAGCCCTTCTGACCCTCTTTCTCATGCTCATTAATGAAATAGAAGCACTTATAAAAACTAGTATCTGTTTTTTATTTAAAGTGCTTCTGAATTAAGTACTTTTCTGGCCACAAATGCTGAAATGAACTGTATACTTGTGTTTTCTGAGAAGCAGGGGTGGGCAAGAACCGAACCCGCAATTTATTTCCGGTTCGGTTCGATTCGGATTAACATATAAAATCCGAATAGGTTAAAAATTATAACCGATCGGTTTTATTTTCGGTTCGGTTCGGATGCACTAAAACCCGATAAAAAAAAAAACACATATATGATATAGTCACTTTAAAATCTACTTTAAGCACTCGTTTATTTTGCACTCTAAAATAATAATTTTAAATATGATTATTTGTTGGACGTGGCAGCAATTCTTTCTTGGCCACAATACGACCTTGCTTAATTTAATAAATAAATAATTATTTAATTATTTAGAGCCATTACCTTTAATTACATTGAAATATTGTAGAGAATTTTTTTTTAATTTTTTATTATTGGTGTGAATTATAATTGAAAGAATATGATTATTTATTAGATAAAAATTTATCAAATTATGTTTTATTAAATTATTTTTAATAATAAATTATATTAAAATTAAATTAATAATATAAAAAATTATTAAAATTTAAGTATTCAAACTAAATTTTAGAGCACAAATATGATATTCATAAATCTGTCTCACCCCACTCACTCACACGCCCAATTCCAATTTCAAAATCCCTTTTATAATAATCTCTCCCTTCTCATCTTCTTCCACAACCCGCAGCACAGCCCTCCTAGCGCAGCCCACAGCCGTCCAGCCGACGCCCACGCTCCGGCTCACTCACCTCACGGCTGACTCACTCTCACAGAGTCGAAGTCTCACCCACACACTCCGCTGACACCCGTTCGCTTCCGATCCAGCTGCTGTCGCTTCCATCTCTGCCATCGCTTCCAATTCATCTCTGCAGTCAGTGGGTTACTTATTATTGTTATTAATTATTATTAATAGAAACAATCACCGCGCGTTCCTGGTTCATGTTTTCTTCTTTTGTACTCCCGAAGCAAAATGTATTAAATATTATTGATTGATGCATCTGTTCACTTACATTAGAGCTTTTCTGAAAAAATGAAAATTTCATTTAATTATTTATTATTCACGGATAAGAAATTAACTTCTTCTTTTTCCTAATGCCACACGTCTGGTGAGCTTGCCTAGTCTGTTCTAGTTGGATAAAAATTTTGGCAAATGTTACATGGCAAGGAAGCCTAAACATTTTAACCCGAATTTAATCCTGAATGAACCCAAATTATCTAACCGAACCAATCCAAATTGTGAATCTGAATTTCAGTTCGGTTCGGTTTGGTTCCGGTTTGCATTTTCAACCCGAATGGGTTCAATTCTCCAACCCGATCGGGTTGTAACCCAAACAGAAACCCGAACAACGTGAACTGAAACTCGATTTGTCCACCCCTACTGAGAAGTACCCAGATCGTAAAAGAAAGGTCTTGATAATAATTTTGGCTAAAAATCTATTTTTTAACTTATATTTTTATTTTTTTATGCTGTATTTTAGTTGTTGAATAGGTTATATATAGAAGTTCAGTTAATTTTGTTTTGGATGAAAAATCAATGAGTACTTATGTGATTAATAAGTGAAATTTTGTTTGCATCATGTAGTCAGCTATAATGCATTGGATGGCTTTTACTCAGCATGGAAGAAATGCTCTCCGGCAGATTACTAACGAGAGCTCTGATCGCGTGTTGCATCACCCATTGCTATTTTCTTGTCAAGGAGTCAGATACAGACGATTGGAAGTGATTCTAACAACAGTGAGTAAATTGATCTTTTGTTTTCCCTTTTCACCAGTTTGGATCTCTTGACTAATCAGCCTGTTTGAGTTTTAACTTGTGTATTAATAATTGGTTTTATATGTTCAGAAAGTTGATAAGCTTGGTAAAGCTGGTGAAACTGTGAAGGTTGCTCCAGGGTATTTCCGCAACCACTTGATGCCCAAATTGCTCGCTGTTCCAAATATCGAGAAGTTTGCTCATCTCATTAGAGAGCAGCGCAGGGTATTTGTTTTTCATGATTTTTCTTGGTTGAACTTTTTTTGTTTGGGTTGAGAATGGTTAATTCTAGTGATACAGAATTTTGCTCATTTTCTTTAGATACTTTGTTTAGCCATTTTGTCAATTAATTTGACTAGTGGCTTCAAATTATTGCTAAATTCTCGGTTTGGAAATATTTGTGATTTTTGAAGGGGCATACAAGTTATTAATATTTGTTGTGCCTGTGACTTATTTTCATCAGATTTGCCAGCCAGTGGAAGAGGAAGAGGTTAAAGTTATCCGGAAGTCTGAGGATAATATGAGTAGAGAATTTGAGAAGGCAGCTAGGCGCCTAGAGAATGCTCGACTGGTTTGTGGCCTATCTTTCAATTTCTTCAGATTCGGGACAAATTGTCTTGGAGTGAACTGATGTGTTGCTTTTTCCTTTTTTTAAGCTTGAATGATCTATTTGCTACAGTTAGGAGTGAACGTCGTAATGAATTTTAAATTATGCTGTTTGTTTCGATTTACTTTTCTATCTTAGCTCCATGTGATTAGCGGAATGCTGGTCCTGTGAGTATAAAATGAACTCCTTAAGTCAAATTCCTTCTTGAGGTGTTGGAGAAAGAACTAAATACGTGTAATCTTACTTTCGGATATGGATATCTGATGGATGTTGTATTTTCAAGGTATTGAGGAGATTCCCCAATATAGAAAAATTACGTTCCCGTGCATCAAAAGATGATCCCATAGAATTGCGTTCACCTGTGACAAAAGAGGAGCTTGTAGCTGAGGTATGGATTTTTATCTTTCTTGGTTGTTCTTTATAGTTGCTTCTCATCATAATAGCAAAAGCAGTTTGTTCTGAGTGACCAGTGTGGTCTACTATCAATCACTGCCGTTTCTATCATTTAGTACTATTGACTATGTGTGTATAGATATTTTGTTTTTACCATGTAATTTCATATGTGATACATTTCTAATTGTACATTGCATAGCATCCATGAATGGGAATGATAAAATAAATTTCAAGCGTGTTTAAGTAGATGAAAAAACTTGGTACGATTTAGAAGGATTTACTGATTAAATAATTTTCCAATTTGTTTGCCTGGAGGAATTGAATAGTTAACTGATTAAAGGATTTCAAGGTGGTTAGGTCCAGCCGAGCATTGTAAATATTAACGGTCATTATGAATGTGTAATTCCTACATGTGAAATTGAATTTCCATGGTAAATTTCTGCTAGGGTGTGATCGTATGGTAGCCAATTGTGAGCAACAGATCCACATAGTAATATAGACTGAAATTTTGCGTCTTAATCCATGAAGATATAGATTTTGGCAAATATTATACAAGCACTGGGGGTTACCTTAAATATTCTGGACTTGTCATTGATAGAGTTTCTTTTACCTAGTTATTGATATTTCTTTCAATTTTCTATTTTACTGATACCATATATACAATTTTAGGTGGCAAGACAACTTTCAATTTCTATTGAGCCTGAAAACCTGCATCTACCATCACCTCTGTCTGCTTTGGGGGAATACGAGGTTCCTATGCGCTTACCCAAAGCCATCCCTCTACCGGAAGGAAAGGTCCAGTGGACTCTCAATGTTAAAGTCCGCGGCAAATAAACAATCATTTCATTTGTTTTGTTTTACTCCGCTCGGGATCCAAATTCCATTGTAGAACAGTTTTTGGTTTTTCTTCATAACATTCTGAAGATAATACAGGCAACATTGTTTGCAACGCCACGGCTAATTTGCAGTAGGATGAAACAATCAGAATTTTGCCTTTTTCGTGTATAAAGTTTTATTTTTTTAATTGTGATATTTCAGTTTTGCCCATCAAGCATTATGAAGCTTAAAATTTAGATAAATGTTAGGTTTAATCTATAAATTTTAACTTCAGTGTTTATTTAGTTTTTATATTTTGTAAAATATCTCAAGGTAGCTCTATTATCAAAGGGGATGGATCATAGTCCCTTAAAAATATTTTTAATTTTACACTAATTAATATCTATTAGATTTGAATTGAATCAATGGATGAGATTATTTGAAATTAAATTTTAAGATTTTTTAATATTCTCTCTCTCCATATGGTCTCCACTTAAAATTTTTCTCACTCTTTTATTTTTTTCCTTCTTTCACGTGATGTGCTCTCTCTCTTTTCTTCTTTTGTTCTTTTTAATCTATGACTTTTCTTTTGCTTTTTTCTTTCTTCCTCAGTTATAAAAAGTCTAACTCTCTCTAGCAAAAAATTTTTACTCTCTCCAACTTTTAACTCCACAACTCTTTCTTTCACTTTTTTGCTCTCTCCACATACCATTTGAAAGCACAAAATTATTAATTTTAACCAGCAGAACTAGTCCCCCAGCAAAATAGTCATCAAACTCAAGTTTATCAAAAAATTCTTGTGAAAAAAGATGTCTATTGACAACGACATGGCATTAGAAGTTTTTCTTCAAATCTCAAGTCTAGATATGATTGGTACAAAGATTTACCACATATTATGAATAAAAATATTATAATCTTAAGTACATGAAAAAAATATGTGCAAATGAGAATATGATCTCTACTCTATATTATGAATAAAAATAAAGAAAGAGAAAATAATAGTAATTTTGAGCAAACAAATAGAAACCTTACCTTATGCTATTTAAAATTATTAGTATTACATCATAATTAATTTGAGAATTTGCTTTAAGTGGTCCATAAAGTAAGTCCAAAATGACTAAATAAGACAAAATTACAGAGACTTCTTTAACCAATGAAACAAGTTGGTTGCTTCAATATTGCTCGTCAATGATTTTGGTGCCCAACTTTTTGAGTCCTCCTGGAAGGATTTCAACAACAATGCTACACAAAATTGACAATAAAAGAAAATAAGAGGGGAAACGAGTGAAAACAACAACGAAGAAAAATAAGTAGCATTAATGATCTGCAGAATACAACTTAAACCTATAGCTTGAGGCAATCACTATGCACAATAAAACTCAAATCACAGATATAAGTGAAGAACTAAAAATTGAAGAAGTTGGCTATTAAACATATAAATTTCAATGAACATAATCAATCAAAGTCTAAGTGTACTTACAACAATCTTCTTCATGATTATATTGATATCAATTTAACTCATTTCTTCATTCCGTAATATTTCTGCAAATAATTAAAAATAAACTTTTTAGAGAGATCTTTAATATTGAAAGGTAATTATCACAAGATTTTATTTACAATTTACCTGGATTTGATATTTCAATGCTTTTTCTACTTGAATTTAAAGGAAAAATACGCTTATCATGTCCAAGTTTGCCGCATGAATTGCACTTCCTCTTCTTCTTGCCAAGAGCCAACTCAATACCACTTTTGATTCTGCCAGTGTTGTTAACATCTTTCTTTCGACCCTTGGTTTGTGAAATATTTGGATCCAAAAGTAATGGTTGAGATGAACTAATGCTAAAGCAAGGATCATCTTTCTGTTGGCAAACAGTGGCTGGTTGGTTTGAAATATCTAACAACTTTTTTGCTAGCTCGTTGATACCATCCATGTAAATCAAGTATGCCTCATTTGAAGATGCAGCAGCACATGCTAATTTAGTAGCTTGGTGGCACATATGGCTTAGTCTCAAAGCCTCTAATTATTCTTTACCATCATTTTTCAAAAAATCTCTCAAATCAATCTTTCTAAATTTATGTGCCTCTTGTCTCCATCTTGGAAGAATAAAATGATTCGGCAGCTTATCAATGTCTAAACGAACAAACACTTTCAGCATATGTCTGCAAAGTATTCCAATGAACTCAAATTTTTTGCAATCACAAGTACCCTCATAAGTTTGCGGATTTAACTTTACCATAAACTCTTCAGATTCTCCAAACTTTGTTCTCACTAGGTACTTGAGAAATTCAGCATCACATCCATTCTCTTCAACTTTGTATCAATTAACTTGGCTCCATTCATCCTTGAATTTATTAAAAACATTTCTAGTATACAATTGGGATGCATGTTTCAAAAGAAATTCTCCATCATTGACAATTCGATATTTGTGTTCTGATTCAAAATCTTCATCACTTTCTTTTTCAATAATCTTTTTCAACGCTTCTTCATATTTCACAACAAACTCTCTAAGATTTGTCGAGAATGTTACAAAGCCATCAAAGAATAAATTAATGTCCTCACTTTGTCATGTAGTATTCATTCCAGCAAAAAAAATACTACGATTATAAACAGGTGCCCAAGAAGCACGTATTTCATATAGATGATTTAGCCATTCATTGTCTTCCAATTTATATTCTATAATCAAACTCTTCCAAGTTTCTTCAAATTCCTCTACTTTGTAAGTAGACATAATACATTTTTTCAATCCGATCTTGAATCTTGACTTCTTGAAGTACACATGTGACAACTTCTCGGCAAACTTCTTCTTAATATGCCAAAGGCATAATCGATGGTGAGTATTTGGAAAAACCGTCACAATTGCTCTTTTCATTGCCAAGTCTTGGTCAGTAATGATAGAAATTAGAGGACGTCCTCCCATGGCTTCAAGCCATGTCTCAAAAAGCCACTGAAATGTTACCTATGTTTCTTTTTGTAGAAGTGCACAACCGAATTGTATTGACTGTAAGTGGTGGTTCACTCCTGTAAATGGTGCGAACGACATATCGTACTTGTTTGTTCTATAAGTTGTGTCAAATGAAACTACATCCCCAAAACAGTGATATGCCAACCGCGATCGAGCATCTACCCAAAAAAAAATTGGTTGCTTGCCCTTTTTCATCACATTGGATTGCATAAAAAAATTGAGGGTTCTTAGCTTGCTTTTTCCTGAAATATATAAGGACTGATTGGGCATCCCTTCCATCCAATTGCCTATGACGCATATTCCTTAAGTGATTATAGCAATCTCTATTGTTAAAGCCCATTTGCGAACCTCCTAGAATTGAACGAACTTTTGCAACAGGCAAATTTTCTTTATGAAAAGCTTCAGTCAAGTTCTTAGCAGCTTTAGGCATATGTTTGTTTGACTTCATCTTTATTCTTCTAGCAGGAGTAACTACTTTATGATTGTGAGAGTCCCTGAAAACCGTAATCTTCCACTTATTTGACCATTTGTCATACATAACCCGCATATTAGCTTCACACCCACATTTGACTGTTGAACAATTTCTACTTTTTTTTTTGTATTTACCTCACTTGCATTTTTTTCATTGTGTTCTTCCATAAAATTAGGCTTATTAATTTTTGGCACATGCTTTCCTTGATGGGCACAAGTAAATTGTCCACTAGTCACCTCATTGCAGCCTACTCTACTATTGGAAGAAGACCGAGTTCGAATCCAAAACCCCCCTTGTCTACTGTAATCTTCATAGTAGTTTCTAACTTGATCTAATGTTTCAAAAAGCATCCCCACATATGGTGCCTCTAATTGTTCAAGATTGTTTTCAACCTCTTCGCCATTGTTCCCCTGTAATGTGTCAAACAATTGAAAGAAAAATAAATAATGTATAAAAAGATAAATATATTGAAAAAATTACGAATTAGAAAAGTTAGGTAAAATTAATTGTAAAAATAAATAAAAAATTATAAATGTATGACACATACCAAATATCCATTATTTTCAAGCATCTTCACGAAGAGTTGTGGAGTTAAAAGTTGGAGAGAGTAAAGAATTTTTGTTGGAGAGAGTTAAAACTTTTTATGACTGAGGAAGAAAGAAAAAAGCAAACGAAAAGTCATAAGTTAAAAAGAATAAGAGAAGAGAAGAGAGAGAGAGCACATCACGTGAAGGAAGGGAAAAAATAAAAGAGTGAGAAAAATTTTAGGTGAGGACCACATGGAGAGAGAGAATATTAAAAGATCTTGAAGATTTAATTTCAATTAATCTCATCCATTGATTCAATTCAAATCTAATGGATATTAATTAGTGTAAAATTAAAAATATTTTTAGGGGGCTGTTGATCCATCCCCATTATCAAATATTGGCTTGATCTATATATATTAACTTCAGTGCTTATTTAGGTTTTATATTTTGAAAAATACTTTAAGGCAGTCCTATTATCAAATATGTTATACTCTTAATTTCATTTTTTCTTTGTTTTTATAATAATACTCTGAAAACAATATTTTTTTACATTAATTTTTTAATCAATAAAAAAGGTAACTTGCAAATTAACCGATAAATTAATTTGTTAATTTTTTTAATCAATAAAAAAGTTAATTAATATTAATTAATAAATTACTTAGTAGCAAATTAAAAATAAATATTAGCATAAAACAATTGATATTTTTCATTTTCTTACAACAATCTTACTAATTATTATTTATAAATTAATTAATACAAGTTAATTTAAAGTAATGTTTAATATTCTTGCAACAATCTTACTAATAATTTTTTTTGTAAAAAATTAATTTATTAAATTAATCCTAAAAGTAAAATAATAATAATTAATTTGTATCTTACTTTTAAGGTTAATTTGATAAATTCAAATTTTTTTAATTAATATCTCCAAAAATATAATTGCAACAATATTATTACAAAAGTTAAAAAAATAAATATAGAATTATAATATAACTGTCAGTAAAAATAATTTAAAATATTTTTTATAATTAAACGGATATTTAATTAAAAATATAAAGAACTAAATAAATATTTATTTTGTAACATTTCAACCTGCTGGCTAATGGTCACACAATCAGGGTGAGGCCCGGGATGCCCGGCCCAGCCCATCATGTAAAAAGCCATGTCACCCGTATTCTTAGGCTGCTACTGCATTACCACTTTGCCAGTTGCCACGAAGCTCCCCACATCACACCGCACTGATGCCTCTAGAAAACTAACTTAAAAAAATGGTATTAATAAGCGTACGCCACGTCACTCCTCACTCTCTTCTTCGTCACTTTCCTCTCACTCAACACTTTCTCCCCAAACAAATTCCTTCTTTGAAAAATCGCATTTTCTCCTTCACAACAACAGCTACAATGTCTTCAACTTCCAAAAAGGTAATTTTTTTTTAAATTTTATCTTTTGTTTAGTTTCTTTCTGTTGCCTTTTTGTTTCGTTTTTTGAATTCTCTGTGTCGTTTTTTTCCCCCAAGGTTTTGGTGCCTGTTGCGAACGGGAGTGAGCCGATTGAGGCCGTGATAACGATCGATGTTTTGAGAAGGTCTGGAGCTGACGTCACGGTTGCGTCTGTGGAGAAACAGCTTCGTGTCGACGCGTGTCATGGTGTCAAGATTGTCGCTGATGCTCTCGTGTCTGACTGCCGCGACGCCGTTTTTGATCTTATAGCTCTTCCCGTATGTATTGCAGCTCACCTTAGCTCATGCCAATTTATGTGATGTTTGTATAATTATAGATGATTACTGCTGATACTGAATGATAAGCTAAATAATTCGTTCTTAAGTCATCTTCATTTAATTTTCGACTGAAAATGAAAAAATAGTAATTTTAAGCAAAGAAAAATGTAGAAAATGTTTATTTTGTTTAATTTTAATTTTTAATTTTTTGAGATTTCCTTATTGTGGCTGTTATCATTCATTATATGGTCCTAGTTAAATATTTCAAGTTGTTGTAGTCAGTGAAATTCTTTTCGATATTTATTCTGGCACGTATGTTTTTCCTTTCAATTTCTTTTGTTGCTGATTCTTTGATTGATTGTGTTATATCCTTTTTTGTTTCCCTTGTAGGGTGGCATGCCCGGTGCTACCAATCTGAAAGAATCTGAAGTATTAGAAAGCGTTGTGAAGAAGCAGGCTTCAGCTGGGCGTCTTTATGCTGCTGTCTGTGCTTCACCTGCTGTGGCATTAGGGTCTTGGGGTCTGTTGAAGGGATTGAAGGTAAGAATTAGATAAGCCTTTTTTATGTTTTGTGGTCTTTTGGGAATTGCACTGATATTTTTGTTATAGTTCAGTTTTCTTCTCGCTGATGATTGTTAAGTTCTAATTTATGGGGTTATTCATTTTTTGTAGGCTACTTGTTATCCGTCATTTATGGAGCAATTAGCTCCTGCTTGTGCAGCAACTGTTGAATCAAGAGTACAGCAGGATGGTAAAGTTGTTACGAGTCGTGGACCGGGCACTACCATGGAGTTTGCCGTTGCACTTGTTGAGCAGTTGTATGGGAAAGAGAAAGCTGATGAAGTTTCTGGGCCACTGGTATTAACTTTTATAGATAATGTTGTTTAAAAAAATTATGAGTTATATAATTTGTGGAAATCCATTCTAATAGGTTCATCTGGTATGTCAAATTGGAAGGTTCGGATGCTAATATATTCCAAAAAATTAGTTCAGGGGAAAAGTATGACTTTTTGCATTAGAGATTCATTAGATGAAGTTGTATATCTGCTGGCCAATCTTAATGTGGTGAAAACGATGTCTGATAAGACTGATATAATTATTGGAATCTTGATAAATGCATTTGTTGAGCTTCAATGTCTCCACTGATCACATTCTTTTTAATGTAAGTTCTTTCTCTTGGTATTTGTCTTTGAATTTTCTCTTCCTCATGCTTTCGTCTTCACTGTCACCTTGTGCCTAGGTAATGCGTGCAAATCATGGAGATGAATACACTATTGCTGAATTCAATCCAATTCAGTGGACATTTGACAATTCTCCCCAGGTGAGATTGGACTTCTAGTTTCTTGTATTTGTTTTTCTTCATCCATGTTTTCAGGGATACCCATTTGGCAGTATATAAAAATCTGTGATATCTTCTATGCATATACATCATTGGCTTCAGTCATTTGTGAACATATTGGAGGTAGTAGATGTATTTTTATGATACCTCTAATAAAATCCCAAGTTTGATCAATTACAAAAGAAGTATGAGTGGTGCTGGACCGGGGTTGTGGGGGGGGGGGGGGGGGGGGGAAGAAGTGGGGGGTTGCAGTGCATGAATAAAAGGAAATGATAGGGGGTGAAAGTTTGTGCTACTGACATGCTGTAAAATGGGGACATAATATTTCAAATTAGAGATTGTGAGATCCTTAATATTGCTGACTTGTGCTTAAAATGGAATTCTTGATAACTTCAAATGTTAAAGTTCTTGGTGAAATTTTGTACTTTCTTTTCTTTCAGATTCTTGTGCCTATTGCAAATGGTTCGGAGGAGATGGAAGCTGTTATGATAATTGATATTCTGCGACGAGCTAAAGCAAATGTTGTAGTTGCATCAGTTGAGGATAAACTAGAAATTCTGGCTTCTCGTCAAATTAAATTAGTGGCAGATGTGCTCATTGAAGAGGCGGCTAAACTTTCGTATGATTTAATTGTCTTGCCAGTGAGTTGGGGTGCTTACGCTTGCTTCATAGTCTTTACCACATTATTGACTTACTAACTACAATTTATCCATGCACATTGCACAGGGTGGACTTGGTGGCGCTCAAGCATTTGCGAATTCAGAGAAATTGGTGAATATGCTAAAGAAGCAAAAGGAATCAAATAGACCTTACGGTGCTATATGTGCATCCCCAGCTTTAGTGTTGGAGCCCCATGGCTTACTCAAGGTACGACCATTTCTGCTTAAATATTTACTCTCGATTTGAATCACCTAATCTGAACTTGATGAAACATTATGATCTTGTGTGATTTTATGAAGGTGATCTTATATCATGTAAGTCTGTAATGAATTAATTGAAGTTTGCTGACAAATTACAAACTCAAAAAGTGCCGCTGCTTCATTAGTTACATTGCCCGAAGAGTTATGATAAGACATCTTTAAATTTTTTATCCCAAATTCTGTCCCAAATGATATGGCATTTATTGAGTGATTGGTAGTTTTTTTACAAAATCCAAATGAATTAATTGTATTATCTAACCAACCAATTGATGAATGTCACATCATTTGAGATTATTTTTTGGGATAAAAAATATGGGATTTTTAGCCGCAAAAATCCCAAGTACTTCCTGCTCCTGCAATATCGTTGCTGTGTATTTGTTTTCCCCTTAGACATATTCAACTTTGGTTCAGGGTAAAAAAGGTACAGCTTTTCCTGCTATGTGCAACAAGCTGTCAGATCAGAGTGAAATCGAAAACAGGGTTGTGGTTGATGGCAACCTCATCACCAGTAGAGGGCCAGGAACTTCTATGGAGTTTGCACTGGCAATTGTGGAGAAGTTTTTTGGCCGCAACAAGGCACTTGAGCTTGCAAAGATAATGCTTTTCACTGGCGCCTAACGTTTGTACGGGGACCTGACTACTATTAAACTAGTGTGTTTATTTCTGTATTACTACTGCTTGTAGAGCCGGGAAATGGAAACCTGAATTCATGTTTGAATATGGATTCACTGTGTGGGTTTGTACCGCAGTTTGGTTTATAAATAAATGAGTTCATAGAGTCACTTCAAATATTTGGCATAAACCTGAGTTTAGTTCTGTTACCAATGGTCGGAGTCCAATTGCGATCGACTCACCGGGAATTTTAATTATGAACTAAAAAATTGTTATGTTGTATTCCACCTTTCTTATATATATATATATATATATATATCAAATGTTAACTCGATTTACTGGATAAGAAGTAAATGAAAGACGCTAAGAGAGGAGCAGAGACCCAAAAAGAGTTGGACCACTTTGTTGGAATATAAATCTCTAAGAATATTGAAATAAAACACATACCATATCTAGTATTAAGTATGTATATGCAAGAAGATACAAATTCGAAGATCAGATTTCTCATTTCAATTTATGTTCTGCTTAGAGCAATGGCTCTTATTCCACAAGCAGAAACAGGAAAGAGTACGCACGAAGTTAAGAAACACACATTGCAAAAGTTGCATTAAATACTTGCAGCAACATCATCCAAGAACTTGACTTTAATCTTCTTGAGCTTCGCTGCAGCATCTGTCATATGCATTCTCTTGTCAGGTGACTCCATACAACAATCCAAAGCCAAATCCATGATGCTTAATAAACAATCCATTTTGGCAGAAAAAGCTTGCACTTCTCGCACCAAATTTGCGTCAATAACTTCACTCAATCCGTGAGGTAATGACTCCTTTACCCATGTCTTTAAATTCATTTCTCCTGTGAACATTTCATCAGTGGGCCTCTTTCTCGTGAAAGTTTCCATCAATAACACACCATAGCTGTAGACATCACATTTGGCTGAAACAATTCCTTCTGATCCATACTCTGCATTGTTTAATTTTAATTATGAAACAAATGATAAAACAAATAATCTTTTGATAATTAAGGTAACCCAAACTTTGCTGTGCTTGAAAAAAGAGCAAAAATTTTAATTACAAATGAAACTTTACCTGGTGCCATATAACCCATTGTAGCCATTGTCATGGTTTGTGTCACAGAATCTTCTCCTTCACCTAGGAGTTTGGAAATGCCGAAGTCGCTCACATGTGCCACCATATTTTCATCCAAGAGAATGTTGGTAGGCTTCAAATCACAATGAATTATAGGTGCCGACGAATGACCATGATGGAGATATTCAAGAGCCGACCCTACATCTATCATTACATTCAACCTCTCTAGAATGTCTAAGAAATAGTTGTGAGAATACAACCACTTCTCGAGACTACCATTCGGCATGAACTCAAGTACCAATGCTTTGAAATCTGGATTAGAACAACTGCTAAGGATCTTTATGAGATTTCGATGACGAACATTCCGTAAAACTTCACATTCAGAATCAAAACTCCTAAATGCTCTCTCTAGTTGCAGATTGAAAACCTTTATCGCAACATCAGTCCCGTCGGAAATGGTTCCTTTATAAACTGATCCAAAGCTACCAGTACCCAGCAAGTTACATTCATTAAATTCATCAGTTGCTCGTTGAATGTCTAGGTACGATGTTCTTCTCCATGTTGCAAGAGGTAGGAAATCTTCGTGATCTGATTTCCTTGTAGTCCTATTTCGGCATCTTTTGTACATAATGATGGTAATCACTATAAGTACAGAGGATACTATCGGAGGCAAAATATATTTAAGGACAATTAGAGCAACTTTCTTGGTTCTTTTGCTGTTACCTTGTTTGCAAGGTGGGACTCGGAGTTTAGGTGGACCACAGAGTGCATAATTTCCGAAAAATGATTCAGCTGAGAAGTTTTTAAAAGACCCTTTGACAGGAATTTCCCCTTCTAGTCTATTGTGGGACACATTAAATTGTTTGAGCTGTGAAAGTGTCTCCAATGAATTAGGAATTTTTCCAGAGAGATTGTTGCCGGAGAGATCTAAGGATTCTAAGCTTATCAAACTGCCAACTGATTCAGGAATAGGTCCTTGAAATTGATTACCAGCCAAGGATAGAGTTTCTAGATCTTACGAGGGCACCAATGGTTGATGGAATATCACCTGATAATTGATTCCTTGATAAATCTAAAACTGTCAAGACCTTTAACTTTTGTACATTGGAAGGGAGAGAATCATTTAATGAATTTGATGACAAGTTTATATCTAAGATGTACTCAAGGCTCCACAAGGATGACGGTATACTAGAAGTGAGCTTGTTGGAGCCTAAGTGGAGTTCTCTTAGAGATGTCAGACTCACCAAGCATGGTGGTATACGTCCAGAGAGGTTATTTCGATTTAATTCTAATACATTCAACCTCTCCAAATGGCAAAGATCATAAGGAACGTATCCGTGCAAATTATTCTCATCGAGAAACAAACCTTGTAGCTGCTGTAATGTTCCTACTGATGTTGGAATAGTTCCACTCAAGTCATTGAAGCCGAGGTTTAAGAGGATCAAGCCACGTAAATTACCAATTTCTTTAGGAATGCTGCCCCCGAGTTTGCACCCGTAAGCATAAAATGCTCGAAGAGAAGCAGAGAAATTTCCAATTGATGGTGGAAGGATGCCGCCTAATGGATTAGAACCTAAGACTAAAAAGGATAGATTTCTGCAATTAGTCAAAGAAGAGAGAAAACTCCACTGATCTGCTGAAGATGATTCTGTCGTCAAGTTATTTATTCCCAGGCTGAGCACGTTGAGGTGTCTCAAGTTGCCAAATGTATTTGGAATATGGCCTGAAAATGAGTTGGAGCCCAAGTCTAGACCAATGAGTTTGGAGGCATTGGTAATAGAGTCGGGAATTGTCCCGATAAGATTATTGTTCCACAAGGCTATATACTTTATGTTCGGAAGCGAGTGGCCAATCGTTGATGGTAGTTGGCCTGAGAGTTGGTTGCCAAGCAGATTAAGGAGCCATAGGGTTGAAATATTGAAGATCGTGGGTGGAATGAGGCCACTTAAATTATTCTCACCAAGAGCAAGACCCTCCAAATTTTGTAGATTGCCAATCTCGGTTGGAATTTGATCTGTCATAACGATTAACCACAAGATTGATGAGTTATTGAGCTTTTTGCTCAACATAAATTTAATTTCACATTGCATGAAAATCAAATTTGCCCACAAAGTATGTGTTATTAGTTTTATAAAAATTTAGGGGGTGATGATATTTCTGCCTCATGATTTTTGTAAAATCCACCTGTCTTCAGAAAATTATTACCACAAGATCACATTATTCTTAAAAAATTCAAATAAAGAAGAAGTTTGTAGAATTAATCAATTAAATCCATCTTAATTTATTTTTGAAACTTATGTTCTTTTATTATATTTAAGTATCAAGGTTGCTTTAACATAAATTTAAGTGACTATTTTACCCTCATAAAGTAAAAGTACTAGAATCCTCAAAAATTTACTTCAACTAAAATAAAAAAAAAACTGTATTTATGACATATGAGGCATTAAAAATATTGAATTTTATTTTCAAAAATATTATATTACAAAACATAAAACTAAAGGCCGAAACTATGTTTATATGCTAGATACTATAGTGCATGTTTCTTGGGGTAATATAGTCATTTTACATTATAAGGATGAAATAGTCAAATTAAACTTAACTTGAAGCAACCGTAAATGCCAAAGGTTGTTAAAAGACCTAAGTCATAGAAGAAAAATATTATAAGAATAATTTATTTAGTTAATTATCAGACTTATTGTTAATTTATAATTTTGCAAGATAATGTGAACTTATGGTAATTATCTTACGGAGACGAGGTGGGTTTACAAGAATAATAAGCGGCAATATTGCCACTCTATAAAATAAAAAGAATTCTGCAGCCATGCAAATGCAAATATGCTGAATGTACCTTGTAGGTTGTTGTAACGAAGATCCAGAGTAATAAGGTTGCTCAAATTTCCTATCCCTGAAGGAATATTTCCACCAATAAGGTTGAACCTTGCTTGTAACATCTCCAGCTTCGATAGATTGAAGAGAGAATTTGGGATTCGACCTGAGAAACTGTTATTACGAAGAATCAACATTTGTAATTTGGATAAGACACCAATCCATGCTGGAATGCTTCCACTCAATTTATTGAGAGTGAAACTAATAAATCTGAGTCGGCGTAATTGCCCCAATTCATTAGGTAGATGGCCATGAAAATTGTTCAGGCTAACATCAAGAGATACTAGGAACGTGAGATTTCCTAAGTGTGGGGGAATGGTACCTCCGAGACCTATATCTGAAAGATTCAAGGCCGTGACTCTTTGATGGCGTGAACCACAAGAAATGCCAATCCAGGTACATATTGGATAAGACGTAGACCAATTATTTGTCAGAACACTTCGATAATCAACGACACGGGCTTTGAATGCAAGAAGAGCCGATTGATCGGTTGTTAAGTTGCTCAAAGTCGTCATAGCTAAGCTAGCTATGGAATATTGTAACAACAACATAGGAACAAAGAAGAATGATAAGCGCATATTGGTCTTTTTTTATTTTATTTTATAGATGCAGCAATCTAATTGCTAATTGAAGTTGATACAAGTTTTAAGTGAAGGAAATTAGCATATACTTATACAAGAGACGTATGAATTTGAAAACAAGAAAATAAAAAATGTACAGGAGAGTGGAGACTTGCAAATTGTTATATTTTATAATTGAGTAAACGCATATAGACTTGTAAATTGTTATACGCCGCTGTACTCCGAACCGTGAAAAAAGGGCTTATGGCACTTTACTTACCAAAAAGAAGAAGACGCTCAGCATTGGCAAGGCGTGTGCATTCTGTCCATTTGTTCACATTATGCCGAGGCTCATGGCAACCGCAATATGTTCTTTTCCTTTCCTTTAAAATAAATAAAAAAAAGACGACCATGACATTTGGGCTAATAATTATCACTAAACAAATAATAATGCTGAGGGTCAGTGGTAAATTGGTAATACAGTTTTAAAATAATTGTTATTAGTTGTGCTTAACAAATAAAATAAAAAAATGTAGTTATACCTCATAATTTAATGAAATAATCATGTAAACTCCTAAACTTTTAAATTTTAATAATAGACACCGAGGACCCCCTTCTGGGTACTTTTTTACCATTTATTTAGATGTCAAATGCTTTTTTTTTTCCCCTTAATTTTCACAGTGGATTTGAAATGCTAAATTTACTGTCATTCCCATATCATGTAATAAAATCACTTGCTTCTATACATATTGATTGTTTTTCCAAAGTTTTAAATTGAATTAAAAACATTCTAATTAACCTTAAAAAATAATCATCCAACCAGATATAAATCTTCTAATTAACCTAAAGATAGCTACAACCCCATATTAATTCCAGTTAAATAAATCTTCATTTTTGTCATGGTTTTGGATCTCGAGCAGAGTGGATATATCTAACCATATCTGCCTCATTGGCATTCCAATATATTCTGGAATTGGAAGGATATCAACGAATTAATGTGTAATTTTAAATTTGTAACATTTAATTCTAATTTGAGGATTCAAATGAATTTATGTGGATCTAAAAATGGACTGAAGATTGGCAATATAACATTCTTCTTGATGAAGATTTTTGTCCTAATAAGATCTCCAATTTTAGACCGGCAAAACTTTGCCTTATGAATTAAAGAAAGCATGAAAAAGGATTGTTTGCAGGAAAGAAACATAAAACACTGTAATATTTAAAAAAGACATTATATAACCTCCAAATTCTATTATCTTCAAAGAATTTTAGTGCTATTTTTAAATAATCTTTTACCACACATGCATTTATGCAATCATATGATTATAGATTCAATTACTTTTAAAGTAGAAAAAAATTCTTCTCTTAAAAGTAAAAGCGGGGCAGGTATTGCAATTTGCAGCAGTTAATTCTTGGATGAAATTTACTAAAGTATAGTCTTGTAAAAAAATTAGTTTTCTTAAATTGTAAATCTCGTTTATGACTGGGAGATTTTGATCAAAATTAATATGATAAATTCTTTGCAAATGTTTTTCTTGAAGTCTCATCTTCCATAATGTTTGTAAAATCAAGGTTTTACCATCTCTAATTAAATATTTACTCTTGATTTCGACCACGTAATCCGAACTTGACGAAAGATTATGATCTTGTGTGATTTTATGAAAGTGGTCTTATTTCTTATAAGTCAGCAATGAATTAATTAAAGCTTGCTGACAAATTACAAGCTCAAAAATATCTTTTATTTATTGACAATCTTATTTCATTATTTTTATAACAAAAATTTTAAAAATTGTCTTTTAAATTAATTTTATAAAATTAATTTAATATAAACACATATTGACAACCAAACAACTAATTATTTTTTATAAAAGCCCTATTTGTTAAAATTATATTGATAAAAACTCTACTTAAATAAATTATATTTGAAAAATTATATCCAACAAAACCTTATTTCTGAGTAGCTTAATTACTTCCACAGCTCCTACATTTTTTTAAACCAAGTGGATTCCTTCAATCTCATAATCAAAGGTGCTTTAAGCCATTTTATTTCTTAATATTTTTAATTATTATTGGAAAAGTAGGGTAGCTTATCAAAAAAGAAAAAGAAAAGCCAAAGTGACGAGTGGCTCGTTTTTTAATTTCAAAGTCAATGCAAAGTAAAAGTATCAAAATACTCATTTTTTTAATCCAAATAAATCACAATCAAGGAAGGTTTTGGTGTCCATCATTGAAAACTTGCGAGTCGGTATAACCATTTAACCAAACTATAGGAGTATAGCTGTCAGAAATTTTTAAAAATAAATTTTACCAAATATTCAAATGATTTTTTTATAGTTGATTATTAAATTCTAAGTTTTAAAGCATCTCTAAAAGATTTTTTAAATAAAATTTTACTTTTTATTTGAAGAGTCATATCAATATTAAACACTTCAAAAGACACGTTAATTTAGATTTTCAAAATAAGATTTGTTTATTATTTTTCAACATTGTCGAGTGAGTTTCTCCCTCTTCTATTAATATTTTATTATTATTTATTAAAAAAAATAAGATTGAAATAACTATTATTTATGTTTCCTTTCAAAAACATAATAGCAATTCAATTTGGTAGTGGGAAATATTTGATTAAAATAATATTAACTTATTCTTATTTGATGAGTCTTTTAGAGGGGATTGTATTTTTCTATACACTTATTTGCCAAATTAGTAAGCAAATTAAAATGTGAAGAGTAAAATTTGAAGAGCCTTTTGGAGATACTCTTAAACTACTGTAAGAATATAAATTATTGAAATAGACATAATATTAAATAAAATTTACTTACATATTTACATACATGTATATATAATTTTTTTATTGTTTGTATATAAAAATTGCTAACTAAAAAATATTTATATTTTTTTTAATTTTATATCTTTTATTTTTTATCTCAATATAAATGATAATAATAATAATATCTCTAAATTTAATTATTTTTGCTCTTTATTGAATAAGGATAATTTTGAGTTTCTGTAATATACATGAGGATATATATAAAATTGTATTAAATATATAACTATTCTCAAAATTAAATTTTGAAAAACTATTTCTTTCTCACTTTTCATTTCATTAGGCAAATGGCCACAGAAATTGTTCTCCCTCATATCCAAATAAACTAAAAACGAGAGATTTCGTAAGTGTGGAGGGATGATGCCTTCGAAACCCATCACTGAAAGATTCAAGTTTGTGACTCTATGGTATGAGCACCACAACATATGCCAATTCGACTGCAAATTGACTAAGACATGGACCAATTATTCAAGAGATTCATGAGCCTTCGAAGTGAGAAATAAAGCAAATTAGGTGGTGGTGGTTCAATTGACTACGTTTCGTGATCTACGTGCGATTGCAACAGTCGGTTCATTAAGTGAAATTAATGACGCGTCCACTATAGTAAGATACTGTCCTCATTAGGATGGTGCTCGGTCAATTTTATCCATGAGTCAACTTACATTAATTTGAATTACAGCTCATTCGCTATATATGGTCTATCATCTATGGGTGGATGGATCTAATGTAAATTAAGGGCTGATGACCCTCGACTTCTAACGACGACCAACGAAGACGACCTTGACTTTACATGTAAACACACAATTCGCTCTCATACATTATGTTTTAAAATTTCTCTATTTTCCGGGGCCCGCTGTCGACCGTACACAGTTTAATTTGTATATACAAGACCTCATTGTTTCTAACAAGCATAGAACCATAGACCATATTAATTCCAATTACGTAAATTTTAATTTTTATAATGATTTTAGATCTCGAGCAGCGTGGATATATCCAACTAGATCCGCCTCACTGGCATCTCAATATATTTTAGAATTGAGTAATGAGAATCAATAAACGTGTAATTGTAAATCTATAACTTTAATTCTAATTTGAAGACTCAAATGAATTAATCCAGCAGTATCTCGTTAAATTAATATTCTATAAATTTTTAACTTTAATTAAATAATAAATTTTGTCCGTCCCAACTTAAGATTAACGTGGTAATTAATAATTTGATAAATTATTAGATAATAAATTTTTAATTTTTTTTTATCGTATCCAACTTATTTTAAGTTAATAATTAATTAATTTTAAAACTAAATTCATATTATGTCAATCAAATGTTATTGCAAAGAAGACTAGTAGTGACGCTTTGAAAGGTACACCAAAGCCTTTTGCACCTTCTCCTCCATGACCACCAATAGATACTTCCACCATTTCAACGTCATGACATGATGCAAGTTTCTTTTGTGGAATTTGTGAATTGGTGCTGGCAAAAGTTCATGATACATGCAACTTGCCAACCCGTGTCGAGTCCGCTTGACTCTCAAATTTTTTTCACTCTCACTCTGTTCAAAGGTATGTGAAAGCTAATTTTAATGAATTTTGAATTGAGTGTTAGATATTTTGGGCTTATCAAAACTTGATTATATATATATTTTTAATGAGTTTTAGATTCAGTGTTAGATATTTTGGGACTTTTCTTTAAGTAATCTTTTACACGCATACATTCATATTATTGTATGGTTATAGATTCAATTACTTTTATAATGCTTTACTAAACTAGAATTGAAATAGATGTGAATGATATGATTAATTTTATCACTTTCACTTTTTTCAAAAACATGATAAAGCTAATCTTCAATGAATTTTAGGGCTTATTTTTAGGCAAAAACTACTTTGTATCATGGGATTCGTACCCCACTCATTTGTCATTTACTAAAATCACCGTTGGATTTCATCTGATGGCTGAAAAAGAAACACAGAGAAATAGGAGTGACTAAAGAAACAAATAATGGGTCGGTCACCTGAATCTTCTTCTTCATGGACCAATTATTCAAGAGATTCATGAGCCTTTGAAGTGAGAAATAAAGCAAATTATGTGGTGGTGGGTCAATTGACTACGTTTCGTGATCTACGTGCGATTGCAACAGTCGGTTCATTAAGTGAAATTAATGACTCGTCCACTATGGTAAGATACTGTCCTCTTTAGGATGGTGCTGGATCAATTTTATCCGTGAGTCAACTTACAGTAATTTGAATTAATTTATAAGAGTATCTCATTTTCGTTGATTACGAATTGTGATCGATGACATGCACGAAAGTAGTCAATTTACAGCTCATTCACTATATATGGTATATGGGTGGATGGATCTAATGTAAATTAAGGGCTGATGATGACCCTCGACTTGACCAACGAAGACGACCTTGATTTTACATGTAAACACACAATTCGCTCTCATACATTATGTTTTAAAATTTCTCCATTTCCGGGCCCCGTTGTCGACCTTACACAGTTTAATTTGTATATACAAGACCTCATTGTTTCTAACAAGCATAGAGCCATAGACCATATTAATTCCAATTACATACATCTTCATTTTTATCATGATTTTGGATCTCGGGCAGGGTGGATATTGTTAGATTAATTTTATATTAATCTAATATATTTGGGGTCACACATGAAATAAATACAATGTGTGTGCTGTTATTTAATAAATCAAGAATTAAGTGATCTATTTGAAGATAATTAAATGATTAAGGGTATAATTGTTGTGGATTAAATGTGTAGATACTAGAATTTAATCATCACTTTAATGAGGGGCTGAAGTAATAATTATCATAAATAACGTGACTGTTGGTTTATATAAAAAGGGGTTATGGTCCCCAATCTCTCATCATACTCTGTAATTCTCTAATTCTCTCATAGAGAATTCTAAACTCAAGAGAAAAGAGAAGATTGGAAATCCATCTCCTACACTCAAGAACCGCTACGAATCACCATTGATTCAGGTATGCTTCCGCTTTCGTATTTCTTAGTGATTTAATCTTGATGTTATGAAGATTTAAGGGATAATCTACACAAGTGGTATCAGAGCCCCATCAATGATTAGATTATTGAGTTATTGATTAATGACTATAGTCGAATCAAACTATTAATGCATGATTCGATTATCGGGAATAATTAAAATTGGTTTTAATGGACTCATGACGAAACGAAACTGGTAGATTGAACACGTGAAATCATGGATTCAATTTCAAAATCATGCTATGATTCTCAGTTACAGTGGCCATTATTTTTAATGTTTCGATTTCATTTTTTAGTTGCATTGAAATTTGATTTTAGTTGGAATGGCCATGCTTTATGATCTGGATTGGTTATGTTTTCAATAATTCGCTTTAAGTATGTAGTGGCTTTACTTCCATGGTTTCAGTTTTAATGATATTATTTAATTAATATCATTTTGCTTGGAATTTTGTAATTGTTATGGTTAGCCACGGTTTCGGTTTTATTAATTATTTCGGTTCTAGTTTTATAATCTTTAAATTAAAATGATTTATAACATAAGTTAATTATTGGTATAACATTGATGATATACTAATTAAAGTAGGAAGTCACCAAAGTGATATCTCTTGTGTAGATTAGTTTATTTGGGGTGTTAGATGTTTGTGTTTGTGTAATTCCTGCGGATGTTAATCGAGCCAAAGGAAGGTTAATATTTTGCCTAATTGCACACACACTTGTGATGGTAAATTTGTGATGATTATTAAGATAACTTAATGTGAATAATGTACTAATCCAAAGATAGGTTCATTACTTGACATAATTTATTGTCAAAATTTGATCATTGCAACAAGAGTACCAGTTACAATTAGTATTA
The DNA here is from genome assembly GCA_018350135.1 of Citrus trifoliata. Lineage (NCBI taxonomy): Eukaryota > Viridiplantae > Streptophyta > Magnoliopsida > Sapindales > Rutaceae > Citrus > Citrus trifoliata. The sequence goes on along the minus strand of CM031386.1, from coordinate 11,522,021 downwards.
TAGTCCAAGAACTTGTTACTAATGTTGTGCTAGATATCTTGAATTGTTATAATTTGCTTTTAAATTTTTAAAGATTATTAATTGAGTTGTTTAATGTGAGCATTATTTATTTATTTATTTTTGTTCTCTATTCAGCTTTTCTATCTGCTACTTCTATATCTGCAAATATGAATAATGTCCCGGTTCTGAATGACACTAATTTTAAGGATTAGAAAGAGAATATGATGATTCTCTTAGGCTGCATGGATCCAAACTTATCATTCAGACACCATAAACCGGACGAACTCACTGATGATAGTACATCTGAGGATGTGTTGTACTATGAGAAGTGGGATCGATCTAACATGATGAGTCTTATGATCATGAAGCGCGGTGTTCCAGAAGTATTTAGGAGTGCTATAACTGATGAGGTTACAAGTGCTAGTGAGTTTCTTACCGAAATTTAAAAACGTTTTACCAACAACGATAAGGCTGAAACAAGTATGCATTTAGAAAGCTTGATTTCAATGAAGTATAAAGGCAAGGGAAACGTTCGGGAGTACATCATGGAGATGTCTCATCTTACTTCTAAGCTTACGGGATTAGGGCTCGGCCTATATGATGATTTGGTTGTGCATTTGGTCATTATCTCTCTCCCAACACAATTTAATTAGCTCAAAGTCAGTTCCAACTGTCAGAAAGAGAAGTGGAATCTCAATGAACTGATTTCCTTTTGTGTGCAAGAAGAAGAGAGACTGAAGCAAGAGCAAACCAAATATGCACATGTGGTAAGCACTTTTAAAGATAAGGGCAAAAAAAATAAAAAGGGTGAAGCTGCTGCTTTTAAGGGTCCAGAGCCAAAGAAACCAAAAGCCGAGCATGGTTGTTTCTTCTGCGGCAAGCCTGGACATGTGCAAAGGAATGTAAAAAAAAATCACGCATGGCGTGTAAAGAAAGGTACATTTCTTACTTTGGTTTGTTCTAAAACTAATTTAGTTTCAATACCAAGAAACACATGGTGGATAGATTCGGGTGCTAAAACACGTTATGAGCTTTGGACGGGTCGACAACCTAGTCTTAAGCATTTACATATTTGGGGATGTCGAGCTGAAGCAAGACCTTATAGACCTCATGAAAGGAAATTGGATTCCAAAACTGTAAGCAGCTATTTTGTTGGCTATGCAGAGTGATCAAGGGGTTTAAGTTTTATGATCCCAGTACAAGGTTAATTTTTGAGATAGGAACTGCTATATTCTTTGAGAATGTTGAGTTTGGGAGGAGAAATCCAGTAAGAAACATTGTCTTTAAAGAGGAAGAGGGATCCAATGTTGCTTTTGACAATGTACAAGTTTTAATACATGGCATTGATCATGAAGTAAATTCGGATTCTCAACCATCTGACAATATTGTTCAACCCAGAATCAACATGAGATGATTGTTCCTGAAGAACAAACTCAACAACCTCAAAAGCCTATGCAATTAAGACGATCCATGAGAGAAAGGAGAAATGCTATTCTGGATGATTATATAGTATTTCTTCAGGATCATGAGGATGAAACTGGAGTGATAGAAGATAACCCAATCAACTTTCATCAAGCCATGCAAAGCTCCAATTCTCATAAATGGATCGAAGCCATGAATGGAGAGTACAAGTCAATGCAAGACAATAAAGTTTGAGAACTTATCTCATTACCTTCCGGTGCGAAGCCCATTGGTTGTAAATGGATATTTAAAACCAAAAGAGATTTAAATAGTAATGTGAAAAGGTATAAAGCACGTCTTGTAGCTAAATGCTTTACTCAAAAGGAAGGAATTGACTATAAAGATACTTTCTTTCCGGTTTCTACGAAACACTCTTTTAGGATAATTATGGCTCTTGTTGCACATTTTGATCTTGAGTTACATCAGATGGATGTTAAGATTGCTTTCCTTAATGGTGACATTGAGGAAACAATTTATATGGTACAACTAGAAAACTTTGTGTTGGGAGACCCAAAAAAAATCGTTTGTAAGCAAACCAAATCCATCTATGGGCTTAAATAAGCTTCTCGTCAGTGGTACTTTAAGTTTCATCAAATAATTATCTTATATGGTTTTGAGGCAAATGTTATTGATGAATGTGTGTATCACAAGTTCAGTGAGAATAAACATATATTTTTGGTTTTATATGTTAATGACATATTGCTTGCCACAAATGATATAGGCATACTGCATGATACCAAGAGTTTTCTATCAAAACATTTTAAGATGAAAAATCTTGGTGATGCCTCATTTGTTTTAGGAATCGAGATACATCGGGATTGTTCTCGGGGTATTATGGGATTGTCACACAGGAACTATATTGATAAAGTTTTGAAGAGGTTTGACATGTAAAACAGTAAACCAGGTGACACCCCTATCGCCAAAGGAGATAAATTAAGCCTTAGTCAATGCCCTAAGACTAATCTTGAAATCCATGAAATGGAGAAGATTTATTATTCTTCAGCTATAGGGAGTTTTATGTATGCTCAAGTATGTACGCTTCCAGATATTGCGTTCATAGTTGGTATGTTAGGTAGATATTTGAGCAATCCCGGGATGAATCATTGGAAAGTAGCCAAAACGGGTTATGAGGTACTTATAGAGAACAAAGGAGTACATGTTCACATATAGGAGGTTGGATCAGTTAGAGATCATTGGGTATTCCGACTTTTATTTTGCTGGATGTCAAGACAACAGAAGATCCACATCAGGCTATATTTACCCTGTTGGCTGGTGGAGCAATTTCTTGGAGATCTATCAAGCAGACACTTGTAGCTTCATCGACTATGGTAACAAAGTTTGTAGCATGTTATGAGGCATCCAATCAAGGAATATGGCTGCGTAATTTTGTCATTGGGCTGTGCATTCTAGAGGGTGTAGAAAGACCGCTGAAGATATTTTGTGACAATAAGTCAACAGTTTTATATTCCAACAGCAACAAGAGTTCTACAAAGTCAAAACACATTGAAATCAAGTTCCTTGTTGTGAAGGAAAAAGTGTAGAGTGGGCAAATATCTATAGAGCACGTTGGGACAAACTTCATGATAGCGGATCCACTCACTAAAGGATTACCACCTAAAGTCTTTCATGAGCACACTGCTCGTATGTGTGTGATTTTACTTGAGGATATTCATATTTAGTGGGAGTTTGTATTGTCTAATTACTAAGTGTGACTTTTAGATTTTAATTATATTATTCGGATTATTTTCTGCAGAAATAAAGTATTTCAGTTCCTTACACTCTGTTAGACTAACTTAAGTTTAGATCTCAATAAAGTAAATTAGGACCAGTTGAGAATAGACATGTTTAGATCACATTGCATGTAATTTCCATGCTATACATCCACAATTGATCTATGTCATATAACTATATTGATATATGTGACCATGGATGGTTGAGTTACAATTAATGTAACAAAAGCGACTATGATCTTATACCGATGTGATTATTGAACTAGATTGTTCAGATATACTCTAAGGATATAATAGTAATTTTATGAGTTCATTCAGTTAAACATATTTCAGTTTTCATTTGTGGTACATTGGAAGATTGTTAGATTAATTTTATATTAATCTAATATATTTGGGGCCACACATGAAATAAATACAGTGTGTGTGCTATTATTTAATAAACCAAGAATTAAGTGATCTATTTGAAGTTAATTAAATGATTAAGGGTATAATTGTTGTTGATTAAATGCATAGATACCAGAATTTAATCATCACTTTAATGAGGGGCTAAAGTGATAATTATCTTAAATAACGTGACTGTTGATTTTCTAAAGAAAACCAATAGTCACGTTATTTATATAAAAAGGGGTTATGGTCCCCAATCTCTCATCATCCTCTGTAATTCTCTAATCCTCTCAGAGAAAATTCTAAATTCAAGAGAAAAGAAAAGATTGGAAGTCCATCTCCTACACTCAAGAACCACTACGAATCACCATGGATTTAGGTATGCTTCCGCTTTTGTATTTTTAAGTAATTTAATCTGGATGTTATGAAGATTTAGGGGATAATCTACACAGATAAATCCAACCAAATCCGCCTCACTGGCATCCCAATATATTTTAGAATTGAGTAATGAGTATCAATAAACGTGTAATTGTAAATCTATAACGTTTAATTCTAATTTGAGGACTCAAATGAATTTATCCAGTAGTACCTCGTTAAATTAATATTTTATAAATTTTGAACTTTAATTAAATAATAAATTTTGTCTGTCCCAACTTAGGATTAACGTGGTAATTAATAATTTGATAAATTTATTAGATAATTTTTTTAAAAAATGTTATTTTTTTATTGCATCCAACTGATATATAAATTAATAATTAATTAATTTTAAAACTAAATTCATATGATGTCAATCAAGGGAGCCTCTAAGTTACGATCAGTGTATCTTACATTTTTTTGTTTTATTCTCTTTGGCAAATATCATATAGGTCCTCTTAATAGTTTTTATTGCCACATTTTTAAAGTTGTGGATGTATTTGTCTTCTTCCATCCTTCCTGCATCTATTCTTTATTTTTTCTAAGATTTTATTTATTTCTTTAAATATTAATAGATGATTATCAAATTCATACAAATCTATTATTTCAGAATAAACTTCTGGTCCTAAATTTATTATTCCTGACCTTTCTTGTTCTAAAATATCTATTCTCTGATTAATTAAATTTATATATATATTGATTATATTTTCCCAACCTAACATTATATGGTCTATACTATTTGCTAGTTCTTGTATTATATTAACTGCTTGATTCATAATGTTTCTTTTTTATACCAGTAAATTAAGAATTTTATAAATTCGTCTATAAACTTCATTTTCTTTTCTATTAAAATTTCTTATCCTGTAGTTTCTATAAATCTTTCTCTAAGTTCCTCAGTTAAGTCAAGTTCTATATTTCTTATATTATTTTTCTCGGCCTTAATGGCTCGGATTAAATTCTTTATTTCTTCTTTATTAAATACTTTTAACGTGTATAAACTATCAACTATTGATCTTATTGGATCCATTTATATATTTTACAGATTATATAAATATGTTTTGGTTTAAACAGAATCACTGGCTCTGATACCAATTTTAGCCGTCGCTTTATTACACTGAGTTAAAAAATTACAGAAAAATAATTATATAAAGAATCAAAGTATAGGATTAATTATTTGACTAAATAAATAAATTATAATTCAATTTCTTCATTATCTGAATTTTCTACATCATTAATATAGGATGGTCCAGCTTCTTGGTTTTCTTGGTTTTCATTTTCTATATATGCTAATGATATATCAACCCATTCATCTAATGTTAACATAATTATGTTATGTTTTAGATTATCTATCTCTATATGGTTTATTATCTTTCTTTTTATTTTCTGAGGAAGATCTAATGAAAAAACAGCTAGTAAATCTTCTGTTCTGACAAGCTCTTGTTTACTAAACAGGTATGAGTCTTGTTTATATGTTCCTAAATTAAAGTCTATTATCATCATATAATTATTATATGTTATTCTAGTACTGGGATCTATCATATATTCTTTTGATTCGCCTAAATAAAATTTATAACTCATATTATAATAGATAATTAACTACTTCCTTTTTCATTAAAATAACATGCTCTTCCTCCGTACATCTCCTCATTACTAATCATCAACAAACTTCCACCAACAGATAAGATTTGAGAATTATTACCTAATTTATCCTTATTCCCTTACCTTGCAATCCTTTTCCAGTGACCTGCATCCTGGTTATCCGAACTCCCTCAACGGCCTCCTTACCTTAACGGGATAAGTGGACTAGATCGGCCTTACTGTATGGATTTTGATTGTTTGGCTTAGGAATGTTGAATATCTTTAGGTTTCTCTTTTCTTTCTGTAGGGTTATTTTGATTAGTGATGATTTGATTTTTTGGAGTTTGAGCTCTCGAGTTTTAGTTTTCCATTTAGAGAATTTGAATTGTTTGCAAAGACTGAATTATGGTGAATGATAAGCTCTGTCGAGCTCTCTGTCTTCTCTTCCTTTTATTTCAAAAATTATCCCCCCTACAAGTTTCCATATTGCCCTTGTATTATTGGGCTCTTACATCATTGCTTACATCACTACATTATTACACTTAATTATTACAGGGCTTTTTTGACTTCCTTGCTTTCATCTTTTGTTGTTGTCGGCCATTATACTTTATCTCCTTTTGTTGTTGTCGGCCATTATGCTTTATCACAAATCTCTTCTTGTCGGATATCTGCCACGTGTCTCTATTTTGTCGGGCATCTTATCCCAATTATTACATGTTGTTTTATTTGTCGGCCATCCTTATTTCCATAAGCTGTTGAGCTTGTTGCATAGTTTCATTGCTGCTGGGAAACCTCATAGTGCTGATTTCGTTGATGAATTCCAGTAGGATATTTGAAGGTGTATGGCTATCCTCTGAAGTTACAAGAATATAATTCTGAAAACGAATAATTGTTCTAAAGTTTCTTTTATAAAGGTCTTTAGCTATGCTCCATATTGCTTTTATTCCTCTGGCTCTACGGGTCTTGATCCATGATTTATTTATTTGAGGAACATTTGTATATTCAGTTCCTACCTCCATCTGGAAATTTTTTGACAGGTGTCCTATTGAGATCATATAAAAAGCTTGGTATTCTATGTTCTAATGGTATTCTGGACTGATGGTATAAAATTTTAAGTATATTGGTCTTTTTTGGGCAAACCTCGAAACCTCTTTGACTAATAGCTCATCAAAATAAGCTATCTCCCTAAGGTCCGTATCAGGGTAAATTAAGTCGAGGTATCCGTATTTTGCTATTTTCCCAACAAGGAGTGGATCTGCTCCTTTTATGACTATCATTCTGGGATACATATTTTTTCTTGGGGCTTTAAAGATTGTGTTTTTATGAGAGCATGTTGAGTATAGCCATGTTGAAAACTGTTTATATTCTTCTTCTTTTGGGTTTAGAAGTAATAGTTTTTCATCTTCTTCTTCTAATGGGGAATTGTTTATCTTGATGAACTTTTTTGGAGTAGTTGTTTTTGGGGATTCGACTTCTATGGTTATGTTTCGGCTGGATATTGGGTCAGAGATTGGTTCTTGCTGAGGTTGTGGTCCACTACTGCTTCCTAAGTTTATTGGGCTAATGTCTATTGAAAGCCCTTTTGTTAGATCGTCTATGTATGATTCTAACAGATGTATGCCCTTTTCATGGGTTTCTGTAGCTTCTTTCATATAATTTATTGCATCAAGCATGTCTGATGCTTCGGCCTTGAGCCTGTGTATTTCTGTGTTTATTGCAACCAAGATTTTATTTGCTTCTGCATTCATCTTCCAAATTCTATATTGCTGCTGAGAAAATCTGCAAGGAAATTGTTAGTTCCTTTGATATATATAATCTTAAAATTATAATATGACAGATAAGCTTGCCATCTATGCAATCTTTTACACTGGGGTTCATTTGGTAATATTCTACTAACAAGAGAATTTACTTGAGAATTATCAGTTTCTATGATAAATTGCTTTTGAAGTAAGAATAATGAAAATTTCTTTATTCCTTTATATATTGCAAGGAGTTCTTTTTCATGTACTGGATAATTTACTTGTGCTTGATTGAAAGTTCCACTAGTATATCTACAAATTTCATTTATATCGGTTTTAAGTATTGCTCCCCAATATAAATCAGATGCATCTGTTTGTATTATTAAGCTATCCTTTTCATCCGGTAATCTTAGGGTTGGAAGATTTTTACATTCTTCTTTTAACTTTTTTACAGTTTCTGTGTGTTCTTCGTTCCATCCTCTAGTATTATTTTTTCTTAATAATTTTTGAAGTGTATTTCTCTTTTTTGATAGATCTTTTATAAATCCTTCTGCATAATTTAAACATCCTAAGAATTTTTGTATTTGTTGTTTATTTTCTAACTTATCTGGAAATTCAGTTATTTTTCTTCCTATATGATTCTGAAGTCTGATTCCATGTTTATCAAGAATCATTCCTAGAAATTCTATTTTCTTATGTTCTATAATTGCTTTTTTACTAGACAGAACTATGCCTTCTTTGATACATATATTAACAAATTCTTTTAAATGATGTCTATGTTCTTTTAATGTTTCTGAAGCTATTAATATATCATCAACATAGACTATAATATAGTTATAATCTCTAAATATTTTATCCATTCTACTTTGGAAAATTTGTGTGGCATTTTTTAGTCCAAAAGGCATTACTAACCATTCATAATGTCCTTGTGGAGTGCTAAAAGCTGTATAAGGTATACTATCTTCTTCCATTTTTATTTGCCAAAATCCTGATTTACAGTCAAATTTTGAATAATAAGTTTTATTTTTCACTAAATTTATTAAAACTTCTTTATTTGGGAGAAAGTATCCATCAAATTTTGTATATTTATTTAATTCTTTATAATTTATTACCATTCTGGCTTTTCCTCTAACCTGTTCTGCTCTTTTCCTAACCATAAAGGCAGGACTATTATGTGGACTATTACTATTTCTAATAAGCTTTAAATTTAATAATTCTTTTATTTGAATTTTAAATTCTTCTTTATCTTCCTCAGTATACATCATAGGTTTTAACCTTATTATTCTATTTTCAATTAGTTCTATCTTTACTTTGGGATGGTCTGGTTTCCATAATGCTAATGGATTTTCTTTATAAACTTGCTCGAGTTGTGATTTTATTGTTTCTAATTGTATATTATAACTTTGTCCTTTTTGTATTAAATAGTGTTTTTCATAAATATACTTATCACCACGCTGGGCTGGCTGAACTCGGTAAGGTTTAAACTCTCGAGGGATACAAAGAATATGATTACAAGGTGTTTTTAAGGTAATCATATAAGGAGTTTGTTGATAATATTGGAACTGTTGTATAAAATCATTTCCTAAAAGAATATCACAGTCCATATTGGTATATTGAAAGATTTGATTAATACGTACGATCTTACTTCCTAATAATATTTCAAAGTTTAGGATAGATTGATTTATATATTGTTTATCTCCTGTAATTCCAATAATTTTAAGTTTTCCATTGGATTCCCATTTATTGGATAAAAAGTCTTTCATGATAGTTATTTCACTACCTGTGTCAATTAAGGCACAAGTATCTATATCTTTTTCTGTTATATTTATTTGTATATACACAGACATAGGGTATTTTATATAAGCTTGTTTTAACATGTTTCACATATTATTTTTTGGCCTTGTATTAAGAAAGTTATCTTATTTGGTTCAATCTTGTAATACTCTAAATCATTTAAAAAACTATTGCCTAATACTATATATTTTTCTGGATCTGTAGTCATAAATGAGTCTATGTAACAGGCTACGATTATTCTTAGTCCTTCTATTATTATAGGGACTTTAACTTCTTGTTTGCAGATATGTTTATTTCCATTAAAATCAGTATATTCGTAAGGGATTTCTTTTTCTTTTACTAAGAGTCCTTTATTTTTAGTATGGTTAATATAATTATGGCTGGTACCAGTGTCTAATAGTATAGGTATTTTTGTTGTATAGTCTATTCCATTAAAGTATTGCCCAAATATTTTTATTACATTATTTGTTGGTACAGATTTGATTATTTGCTTATCAGTACTTAGTCTTCTAGAAGAACTTCCTCTTACTAAGGTTCTTCCAGCAAAACTTATAGGGATTATGGAATTTTCATTACTATTATCTAAAAATTATTTTCTATCATCTATGTTTAATTCATAGTTAATAGGAATTTTATAATCTTGGATTACTGGTTCTATAAATGTTGCAATATCTTCGCAATCTTTATTTATCTCAATATAAGGTTTATTGCCATATATTTCTCCATAATTTGAATTACAAAAACTATATAATGCTGAATAATGTATTGTCATTATCCTATTACCTTCTTTCATTAAATTCTTTTTTAATAATTTAAAATGTAAACTTAATGTTTCATCTATATTTTTATCTTTTATGTGTACACAATATCTAGGGTGACAAGTAAATAATAATTTAGTATAACATAAGTTTCCTTCTATTGTTCCAAGATGTCCTATACTAGGATTTGTAAATCTTTGATCATGTAATGATAAAACTATAGGGCTATCTATTCCTTCTTTGAAGAGTAATTTTATTAAAATTTGTATTTCCGCTAGGTATATATATTGAATCTTTTCTTTAGTTGACTCATTTTTTATTTTTCTTAGTGCTAAGTCTATAGATCTTTTATTTATTAAACTAAATCTAATATTTCCTTCAGCTTGTGTAATTGTTACTGCTTTTTCTTGTTCATAATATTCGTGTAATATTATTCGTTTTCTTTTAAACATGTCTCTAAATCTATGGATTAGTTTTTCCATATTCTGGTTTTTCCATATTTAATTTTAAAAGTTTATTATATTTTTCTTTGTTAAAGGTTGCAACAAGGCTATATCCACTCTTATTTTCTTCTTTCTCTATCTCGTCTATTTCTTCTATTATTTCATTATCTACTAACTCTTCTTTATTCTGACTCATTTTCTGATTTTTCTTCTTCTACCACCATATAAACCTCTCATCCTTCATAATCAGATAAATTATTTATTTTTTCTAAATCACTTTCTATATTATCGAAATCTTCTGCTAAAAGTCTAACTTTCTTTTTCGTACAATCTGTATTAATGTGTCCCATTTCTCCACAATTCCAACATTTACATTTAGATTTATCTAATATTTTTCTTTGGTTTTTATATTTTCTTCCTGATTTTTTATATTTTCTTTTAAAGGTATTATATTTCTTATATCTTTTCTCTTTTTTATAAATCTTTTTATGTCTTTTGTGCCGTTTATTAGGGATATAACACCTCCACTGGGTAGGCATTTCCGTCTTTTCACAACATATTCTTGTTATGTTTTTACTCTTTTTTATTAATCTCCTTTGAATGCATATTTCACTTAATCTTGTATTTAAGAATCTTATTCTAGCTCCTAATGTATCGGGAAGTCTATTTTCACGATTATTAATGTGTTTTTCATATTCATTAATGAAATATCCATTCCATGGGTATGGAAGTTTTGAATAGTATAAATTTTTATAAATATTTTGATCTTCATGACTCATAAATTGAGTATAATAATATTTAGAGAATTCACAAGTATATTCTTTTACAAAACACATATTACAAATCGTTAAGTTTATTAATTTCATTCTGGCATCTAATTTATCATGTTTTGCTTCATTCTCTGAATTTTGTAACCCATCTTCTCCTAGGAATTCACTGGCAATATATTCTATTATCCTTTCAATTCCTAATCCTTTACTTATTCCTAGTGCTATTTTGGTTGAGTCTCTTATTAATTTTTGTGTATCTTCACTTAATCCTTTCCAACAATTAAATACATTTCCTGTAAAACTTGCTATTAGAATATCTGTGAATATATTTATTTTTTCTTCATCTGTTTCTACATTCCAATCTTCTCTGGAACCATTAAATATAAAAAATAATTTCATTTGCATTCCCCATTCTACTAAAGTTTTTCGGGGGTCTGCCTTGCAGTCTAAGTCTAGAAATGTACCTGCATTGCTTATTGGTACTAAATGGTCACTATTGGGTTGGTATTCTTTTTTCCAAGGGGTATTTTTAATAGGTGGATAATACTCAAAAAATGGTCTATTTTTCTTTTTATTTGTTTCATATCTATGGCTTGGTTCTCCAATATCAGGTTTTAATTCTGGACCTCCAGCAACATTCATTTTTATGCAATATTCTTTTTCAAAATCTTCTAAGTCACTAAGGTTTATATCACTAAATTTTTCTGTTAATTCTTCTACTGTATTTTCTGTCATTCTGAATCACTTGGTGTTGCTTCTTTAAGTTCTAATTTTTCTTTACCTTTTTCTTTAATTTTTAATTCTGCTTTTAATTTTTCTGTTTCCTCTAAAATTTTTGGGTATTGGGTTTTTATAAACCAATCATCATAGCTTCCTGTTTGTGGTTTTACAGTAGGCTTTTTAAAACTTGTTCCAATTATTCCTGATTTTAATATATCAAATTTTTCTACTCTTTTATTTTTCTTTTTATTTATTTCTATTGTGGCCAGTTCTATCTTTATTTTTCCTATTTCTTGTTTAATTTCATTCATTTCTTCTTTGAGATTTAAAAGTATTTCTTTTAATTCAAATAATATAGTTTCCATAGAGTTCAAGAGTATTAATAGATATTTTCCCTCTTGAATGTATGTTACATTCAACGTAACTTAGTGTAAGCCGTCAATCAAATGTTATTGCAAAGAAGACTGGCAGCGACGCTTTGAAAGGTACACCAAAGCCTTTTGCAGCTCCTCCTCCGTGACCAACAATAGATACTTCCACCATTTCAACGTCATGACATGATGTAAGTTTCTTTTGTAGAATTTGCGAATTGGTAATCTTTTACACGCGTACATTTATATCATTGTATGGTTATAGATTCAATTACTTTTATGATGCATTTATTAATTTGGAATTGAAATAGACAAGAATGGGTTGTAATATGAATGGAGAATCGAAATTAGAATAAATTATTTACTTGAACTATAGAAATCGAAATGAGTTGGATTGTCATTAATGTGTTTACTTTGTCTTGGAATCATAATTGAAATAAGTTAGATTGTAACAAATTAATAAAAACTATTTAATGAACTATTGTTATAATTATTATTTTGTATTTTAATTATTGTGATTATTTATTAAAAATTATTATTGTTATTCTTATTACTTATTGTTAATAGTATATTAATATATTAATAAATTATAATAATATATTAAAAAATTATACTTGTATTTACAAGAAATGACGGATAAAATTTCTAAAATCGTCTTCCTCCCTAAAACTCTGAATGCCACAGCCCTAAAAATTAATAAGATTTGGAAATTATATGTCTTTTTAAAATATTAAAGGGTGTTTATTTCCTTAAACGGTGGGGGCTAAACGTCCTATTCCCAAAAGAGTAGTGTGCCGGCGTTGGAGGCTAGAAGGACAATTCGTTACATTGCTTCAGCAGTGCTTAATGGAAATTTTGGTGAGGCATCACATAATTTAAATTACTGGAATTTGCATCAATGGTTTTTATTGGTTTATTTACTCGTCAACAAATTACTGTAACTGCAGAAAACAGTGCAACACATTGTATAATACGTTAATACGTTATATTGGTCAGTGCTCCTACCAAGGAAATCTTTTTAAGTTTTGTTAGCAGAATATTCTTGAAAGGGTGGAGGCATAAGAGTTTAATAATTTAATTTCTCTTGTTCATTAGAAGATTTTTTTTTTTTTGGAAAAAAAGAAGAAGAAGATGGTTTGTTTAATGTTGATAAATTTTGAAGTACAATTTTATAGATGTCGAATGTGGGCAAAAAGTAAAGAAGCTCAAACACTTTTCTACATCTAAACTAATCATTAGGATTTATATTAACTAATAAACCCTAATAATACGAGCGTTCATAAAAACTTCATATGAACATTGAACTAGCATGGCATCATATTGTAATAAGTTGTACAGCTGTCAATCTCTTATTAGTCAGATATATTCTGAGTTATTTACACGAATGTAGTATAAATATCATACTCTGTACACATTCTTAGTTAGTTACTTCAATAGAATTTTCTCTCCTCTACTCAATTTTTAAGTTATCTTTTATATTGGGGGCAAATGATATTTTATTAACGAAATGATTTTGCCCTCTTAATAAGCTCTCATTTCTCCCCTTTGATCAACACAGCCTTCTTTTATTACATCAAAATTCTTCCTCTTTCCATCAAAATTTCATGGATCTGCCCTTCCGTATAATCATATGAGACTATATAATAAATTTAATTAGGTTTGTTTGGAACATTTTTGTTATCCTTAAGCTGATTTTATTTTCATTTTTTTATAGTATATATTGTCAAAAGTAAATGCTATAAACACTTTCGGAAAAAAAGATGAAGAGCGCCTCTGAAGTAATTTTTTCTATAGGAACTAACAAAACAACTAAATGATGTATGTATCTTTAAGATTTTTTTTTTTCTGTAGTTGACAAAGCATCATGATTGTGTTGGATGATAAGATTAAAGGTGGGAATGGACCAATTTTTTAGGATAAAAAAAAAATGATTCAATCCTGGGCATGTTTGGCTATTGAAACTAGTTGATTAGTCTAATATAGAGCTGGTAAAATGGGTCATCGGGTCGTGTTGGTGTCGTGTTAATTTCGTGTCGTGTCAAATTTAGGTCGACCCAAACCCGACCCATTTAATAATCATGTCAAAATATTGAGACCCAAACCCGACACGAAAAAATAATCGGGTTACCCAATAACCCGCTTAATATCTATATATTAAACAAAAGTTACATCAAATATTTACACATTGTCATACATACGTATGCACATACATACATACATACAGACATACATACATAATTTATTGATATTATTAAATATACATATCTACTAAAATATAACACACACTATTGAGGTTTTAATTATATATATGTAAATAATATTATATATCAATATTATAAAATGTACATGTCTACCAATATTTTATACATTTACACTATTAAAGCTTTAAATGTATTTAAAATTTTATAAATAAAATATTGTGTCTATATTCATCATTTTAAAGAATAAAAAAAAGAAGAAAATCATCTCTAATATTTGAGTTTTGATGACAAGAATCTGTAAATTATTTTAAAATAGAAAATATAATCGGGTCATTGATCGGGTAAATGGGTCAAGAATTTTAACCCTAACCCGACACGGAAAAAAATCGTGTTGACCCAGACCCGACCCATTTAATAATCGTGTTAAATTCGACGACCCATACCCATTTATTAGTGTCGTGTTCGTGTCGGGTAATTGGGTCGTGTCAAATTTTGCCAACTCTAAGTCTAAAGTTTAATTCAAAAGTAATGGGACTATTAATCCTTAGGAAAATTATCATTCGTATACCCTATAGATGCTCTGTTATAAAAAATATTACAACACTTTAAGAGTATATCAATTGTCCACCCTAAGTTGACAAAATGTATCTGCTGTCCATCAAACCGTTACTTGTTGTTTAAATAGGATAACGTCAGAGGGGTAATTTGGTTTTTTCATATGATACAAATGATAGTTCAATGGTATACAAGTGATAATAAAATAATTTAAGGGTATACAAGTGATACTTTTCAAGGGCAAAATCATTAATTCACTATAATTCCATTAACTTTCAAACGACAGCTAACAGTTTAGTGGTCGGCAGATAACTTTTTTCAATTTATGGTGGATGATTGATACACCCTCAAAGTATTGTAGTATTTTTTTTATAATAGAGCATTTATAGGGTATGCGAATGATAATATCCATAATCAATCCTTAATTCAACTTAGGTTTAAGTACTATATAAAAAATCTTCTTTATCACTCTTTTCATTTGTATTTAGATTAAAATTCATATAAATAAATATAAAGAATTAATTTCATAATTTATTTAACTAAACTTTTATATTATATTAAATATCCAAATTTTAATTCAATAATTTATTTATATTAGAATTTTATACAATATTAAGGCTCCGTTTGGTACAACTTATTAAATAGAGATTATAGTAGTAGAGCTTATACCGATAGAGCTTTTGGACAAAAAGCTATTGGGTGTTTGGTTGTCAATTAGAAAAGCATTTTTGAACATTTAACTGTTTGGTTGTGTAAAACTAAAAGTGCTTTTGTGTAATTAAATTACCAAAAAGGATATGTATTCATAATTATATAACATGTAACAAAATGCATCCAAGCTATCAATTAATAAGAAAAAATCAGTTCAATCATTTCTTTAATTTTCAAAATTAAAAATTTCATAATTGATATATTCTCCTAAACAAATGATACTATCCAAATTAAAATGATAATCAATAAAATAACTGAAATGTTAATGAAACATGAGAAGTGTCGCATTACCTGACATCCTGGCTATAACTATGATTGCTCTCTCAAGTGTGGGATTGCAAAATTAAAGCGCTGGTTATTTAATAAAAAAAAAGATAAAGTGAAGTGGCGGCAGCAATATGTTTATATGGCGGCAACAATTTTCGTTGGGTAGGTTTTATACAAAAGGTATTATGTAATTAATGAAATATGTCAAGGATATTTTTGATATTATATATTTTAAAAAAAATCTCTCTAACCTCTACTCCCAAAAACTCAAATTTTGGACTTTTGCTAGTAGAGGTAAATTAACTTATTTAAGATAAAAAAACTCTACTAAAAAAAATAAACAAACACCATTAAACATTTTAAAAAGTACTTATGGGATTAAATAAGCACTTATAGTTCTTAAATAAGTCATACCAAACATGCATTAAATTCCAAAACTTTATTTAATAATTTATTTACAAAAATATTAAATATCAAATTCAACAATTAGTAATATAATTTAAAATAATTATACTATTTTAATAGTTATTTAGCTATATTAAATTAAATTTAACATATTCTTGTCCGATACTATACTAAACAAACGATAGTACCTTATATAGTGAAGTCAATCTATTATAATATAATTTAATCTAATCTTATAAATTGGTTCAATCTAATCATACCTGTCAAATCAGTAAATTTTAAAAAGTAATTTTATAACAGCTTTAAAAAGGTATTTTTTTCAGTTACTTCTACAAAACGTGCTTTCGCGGAAAGCACTCGTGAAATGCACATTCTCACAAAACACGTGGTGTGTTCAATTGGGCCTCAGCCCATTAAAACTACAACCATAAAAGCAAACAATGCTCGTTGGGCTTTAGAAAACTTATACACGTAGCCCACCACCGGCGCCCTAATTTGTCTCCACCCCTCTAAATATTATTGATTGATGCATATGTTTCACAGCATAGAGTGGCTTACATTGGAGCTTTTCTGAAAAAGTGAAAATTTCATTTAATTATTTATTATTCACGGATAAGAAATTAACTTCTTCTTCTTTTTTCTAATGCCACAGTCTGGTGAGCTTGCCTAGTGTGTTTTAGTTGGATAAAAATTTTGGCAAATGTTTCTTGGCAAGGAAGCTTAAACAGTTTAACCCGAATTTAACCTCGAATGAACGCAAATTATCAAACCGAACCAATTCGAATTGTTAATCTGAATTTCAGTTTGATTCGGTTTGGTTCGGGTTCGCATTTTCAACCCGAACGGGTTCAATGCTCCAATCCAATCGGGTTGTAACCCAAACCGAAACCCGAAAACCCAAACTGAAACTCGATTTGCCCACCCCTAATGAGAACAGAGAAGTACTCAGATAGTAAAAAGAAAGGTCTAGATAATAAATTTGGCTAAAAATCTGTTTTTTAACTTATATTTTTATTTTTTTATGCTGTATTTTAGTTGTTGAATAGGTTATATATAGAAGTTTAGTTAATTTTGTTTTGGATGAAAAATCAATGAGTACTTATGTGATTAATAAGTGAAATTTTGTTTGCATCATGTAGTCAGCTATAATGCATCGGATGGCTTTTACTCAGCATGGAAGAAATGCTCTCCGGCAGATTACTAAAGAGAGCTCTGATCGCGTGTTGCATCACCCATTGCTATTTTCTTGTCAAGGGAGTCAGATACATACGTTGGAAGTGATTCTAACAACAGTGAGTAAATTGATCTTTTGTTTTCCCTTTTCACCAGTTTGGATCTCTTGACTAATCAGCCTGTTTGAGTTTTAACTTGTGTATTAATAATTGGTTTTATATGTTCAGAAAGTTGATAAGCTTGGTAAAGCTGGTGAAACTGTGAAGGTTGCTCCAGGGTATTTCCGCAACCACTTGATGCCCAAATTGCTTGCTGTTCCAAATATCGAGAAGTTTGCTCATCTCATCAGAGAGCAGCGCAGGGTATTTGTTTTTCATGATTCTTCTCGGTTGAACTTTTTTTGTTTGGGTTGAGAATGGTTAATTCTAGTGATACAGAAATTTGCTCATTTTCTTTAGATACTTTGTTTAGCCAGTTTGTCAATTAATTTGACTCATAGCTTCAAATTATTGCTAAATTCTTAGTTTGGAAATATTTGTGATTTTTGAAGGGGCATTACAAGTTATTAAAGTTTGTTGTGCCTGTGACTTATTTTCATCAGATTTGCCAGCCTGAGGAAGAGGAAGAGGTTAAAGTTATCAGGAAGTCTGAGGATAATACGAGTAGAGAATTTGAGAAGGCAGCTAGGCCCCTAGAGAATGCTCGACTGGTTTGTGGCCTATCTTTTAATTTCTTCAGATTTGGGACAAATTGTCTTCGAGTGAACTAACGTGTTGCCTTTTCTTTTTTTAAGCTTGAATGATCTATTTGCTACAGTTAGGAGTGAACATCGTAATGAATGTTAAATTATGTTGTTTGTTTTGATTTACTTTTCTCTCTTAGCTCCATGTGATTAGCGGAATGCTGGTCCTGCGAGTATAAAATGAACTCCTTAAGTCAAATTCCTTCTTGAGGTGTTGGAGAAAGAACTAAATACATGTAATCTTGCTTTCGGATATGGATTATCTGATGGATGTTGGGGTTACACTCTTATTGGTGAATGATTTAAACAAAAAAATTAAAAATGTATAATATTATTTTATAATTCTACATTATGAACTTAAACATGTATATAATATTAAAAAAAAAAACTAAATATCAAAATTTTTTTTTATAAGAAATTATTTTCACAATTATTAGGGTGTCTCGAATATTCCATTTTGCAGTTAAGGAAATGAGTTCTATCATCTATGATTGATGATCCTCAGATGTGACAATGAAAGGCGCTACGAGTTTTCAAAAAATCAGATGGACAGATAGGTTATAGCTCTAGCTCAGGAATAATCCAATCCGGTTTGCCAAACACACTTGCAATACCGAGTCATCTCTCAACAACTGTCAACCTCAGCCAATAATACGGTGCGTAGCCAGGCTACGAGACGCGACGACGTTTTAAGGAAAAAGGAGACACAATAAAGCACAGCACACGAAATTCAATAATCCCTCTCTGTTTACTCTTCACTTCCTTGTTTGGTTAAAATTGAGAAAATTAGGGCTTGAGGTGAAGAAGAACAAAATTTAAAAAAGAAAAAGAAAATCAATAAATGGAAATAACAATAAGACAAACCCATAATAACGATCGATGTTTTGAGAAGGTCTGGAGCTGACGTCATGGTTGCGTCTGTGGAGAAACAGCTTCGTGTCGACGCGTGTCATGGTGTCAAGATTGTCACTGATGCTCTGGTGTCTGACTGCCGCGACGCCGTTTTTGATCTTATAGCTCTTCCCGTATGTATTGCAGCTCACCTCAGCTCATGCCAATTTATGTGATGTTTGTATAATTATAGATGATTATTGCTGATACTGAATGTTAAGCTAAATAATTCGTTCTTAAGTCATCTTCATTTAATTTTCAATTGAAAATGAAAAAAAATACTAATTTTAAGCAAAGAAAATTATAGAAAATGTTATCCTTCATTATATGGTCCTAGTTAAATATTTCAAGTTGTTGTAGTCAGTGAAATTCTTTTCGATATTTATTCTGGCATGTATATTTTTCCTTTTCAATTTCTTTTGTTGCTGATTCTTTGATTGATTATGTTATATCCTTTTTTGTTTCCCTTGTAGGGTGGCATGCCCGGTGCTACCAATCTGAAAGAATCTGAAGAATTAGAAACCATTGTGAAGAAGCAGGCTTCAGATGGGCGTCTTTATGCTGCTGTCTGTGCTTCACCTGCTGTGGCATTAGGGTCTCGGGGTCTGTTGAAGGGATTGAAGGTAAGAATTAGATAAGCCTTTTTTATGTTTTGTGTTCTTTTGGGAATTGCATTGATATTTGTGTTATACATCAGTTTTGCTCTCACCGATGATTGTTAAGTTCTAATTTATGGGGTTATTGATTTTTTGTAGGCTACTTGTTATCCGTCATTTATGGAGCAATTAGCTCCTGCTTGTCCAGCACCTGTTGAATCAAGAGTACAGCAGGATGGTAAAGTTGTTACGAGTCGTGGACCTGGCACTGCTATGATTTAATTGTCTTGCCAGTGAGTTGGGGTGCTTACTCTTGCTTCATAGTCTTTACCACATTATTGACTTACTAACTACAATTTATCCATGCACATTGCACAGGGTGGACTTGGTGGCGCTCAAGCATTTGCAAAGTCAGAGAAATTGGTGAATATGCTAAAGAAGCAAAAGGAATCAAATAGACCTTACGGTGCTATATGTGCATCCCCAGCTTTAGTGTTGGAGCCCCATGGCTTACTCAAGGTACGACCATTTCTGCTTAAATTATTTACTCAGATTTGGATCACCTAATCTGAACTTGATGAAGGATTATGATGTTGTGTGATTTTATGAATGTGGTCTTATCTCGTGTAAGTCAGTGATGAATTAATTGAAGTTTGCTGACAAATTAGAAACTGAAAAACTGCTGCTGCTTCGTTATTTACATTACCCAAAGAGGTAAAATAAACATCCCAAATTTTTTATCCCAAATTTTATCCCAAATGATATGGCATTTATTGAGTGATTGGTAATTTTTTACAAAATCCAAATGAATTAATTGTATTATCTAACCAACCAATTGATGAATGTCACATCATTTGAGATGATTTTTTGGGATAAAGAATTTGGGATGTGTAGCAAATTTTTATGCTGATTTATTCTGGCTTCATTCATGTAAATTCCACCCTAGCCCCCCACCCCAGGCCCCCAAAAATCCCAAGTACTTCCTGCTCCTGCATTATCATTGCTGTGTATTTGTTTTCCCCTTGGACATATTCAACTTTGGTTCAGGGTAAAAAAGCTACAGCTTTTCCTGCTATGTGCAACAAGCTGTCAGATCAGATTGAAATCGAAAAGAGGGTTGTGGTTGATGGCAACCTCATCACCAGCAGAGGGCCAGGAACTTCTATGGAGTTTGCACTGGCAATTGTGGAGAAGTTTTTTGGCCGCAACAAGGCACTTGAGCTTGCAAAGATAATGCTTTTCACTCACGCCTAAAGTTTGTATTAGGACCTACTACTATTAAACTAGAGTGTTTATTTCTGTATTACTACTGCTTGGGGAGAGGGGAAATGGAAACCTGAATTCATGTTTGAATATGGATTCACTGTGTGGGTTTATACTGCAGTTTGGTTTATAAATAAATGAGTTCATAAGAGTCATTTCAAATATTTGGAATAAACCTGAGTTTAGTTCTGTTATCAATGGTCGGAGACCAATTGCGATCGACTCACTGGGAATTTTAATTATGAACTAGAAATTTGTTATGTTATATTCCACCTTTCATATATATATATATATCAAATGTTAACTCGATTTACTGGATAAGAAGTAAAAGAAAGACGCTAAGAGAGGAGCAGAGACCCAAAAAGAGATGGACCACTTTGTTGGAATATAAATCTCTAGAATATTGAAATAAAACACATACCATATCTAGTATTAAGTATTTATATGCAAGAAGATACAAATTCGAAGATCAGATTTCTCATTTCAATTTATGTTCTGCTTAGAGCAAGGGCTCCTATTCCACAAGCACAAACGGGAAAGAGTACGCACGAAGTTAAGAAACACACATGGCAAAAGTTGCATTAACTACTTGCAGCAACATCATCCAAGAACTTGACTTTAATCTTCTTGAGCTTCGCTGCAGCATCTGTCATATGCATTCTCTTGTCAGGTGACTCCATACAACAATCCAAAGCCAAATCCATGATGCTTAATAAACAATCCATTTTGGCAGAAAAAGCTTGCTCTTCTCGCACCAAATTTGCGTCCACAACTTCACTCAATCCGTGAGGTAATGACTCCTTTACCCATCTCTTTAAACTCATTTCTCCTGTGAACATTTCATCAGTGGGCCTCTTCCTCGTGAAAGTTTCCATCAATAACACACCATAGCTGTAGACATCACATTTGGCTGAAACAATTCCTTCTGATCCATACTCTGCATTTTTTAATTTTAATTATGAAACAAATAATAAAACAAATAATCTTTTGATAATTAAGGTAACCCAAACTTTGCTGTGCTTGAAAAAAGAGCAAAAATTTTAATTACAAATGAAACTTTACCTGGTGCCATATAACCAATTGTAGCCATTGTCATGGTTTGTGTCACAGAATCTTCTCCTTCACCTAAGAGTTTGGAAATGCCGAAGTCGCTCACATGTGCCACCATATTTTCATCCAAGAGAATATTGGTAGGCTTCAAATCACAATGAATTATAGGTGCCGACGAATGACCATGATGGAGATATTCAAGAGCCGATCCCACATCTATCATTATATTCAACCTCTCTAGAATGTCTAAGAAATAGTTGTGAGAAGACAACCACTTCTCGAGACTACCATTCGGCATGAACTCAAGTACCAATGCTTTGAAATCTGGATTAGAACAACTGCTAAGGATCTTTATGAGATTTCGATGACGAACATTCCGTAAAACTTCACATTCAGAATCAAAACTCCTAAATGCTCTCTCTAGTTGCAGATTGAAAATCTTTATTGCAACATCAGTCCCGTCGGAAATGGTTCCTTTATAAACTGATCCAAAACTACCTCTACCAAGCAAGTTACATTCATTAAATTCATCAGTTGCGCGTTGAATGTCTAGGTACGATGTTCTTCTCCATGTTGCAAGAGGTAGGAAATCTTCGTGATCTGATTTTTTTGCACTCCTATTTCGGCATCTTATGTACATAATGATGGTAATCACTATAAGTACGGTGGATACTATCGGAGGCAAAATATATTTAAGGACAATTAGAGCAACTTTCTTGGTTCTTTTGCTGTTATCTTGCTTGCAAGGTGGGACTCGGAATTTAGGTGGACCACAGAGTGCATAATTTCCGAAAAATGATTCAGCTGAGAAGTCTTTAAAAGACCCCTCAACGGGAATTTCCCCTTTTAGCCTATTGTGAGACACATTAAACTGTTTTAGATATGAAAGTGCCTCCAATGACTTAGGAATTTTTCCACAGAGATTGTTGTTAGAGATATCTAAGGATTCTAAGCTTATCAACCTGCCAATTGATTCAGGAATAGGTCCCTGAAATTGATTACCAGCCAAGGATAGAGTTTCTAGATCTCTGAGGGCACCAATGGTTGATGGGATATCACCTGATAATTGATTCCTTGATAAATCTAAAACTCTCGAGACCTTTAACTCTTGTACATTCGAAGGGAGAGAACCCTTTAATGAATTTGATGACAAGTTTATCAGTAAGATGTACTCAAGGCTCCACAAGGATGATGGTATGCTAGAAGTGAGCTTGTTGGAGCCTAAGTGGAGTTCTCTTAGAGATGTCAGACTCACCAAGCATGGTGGTATACGTCCAGAGAGGTTATTTCGATTTAAGTCTAATACATTCAACCTCTCCAAATGGCAAAGATCATAAGGAACGTATCCGTGCAAATTATTCTCATCGAGAAACAAACCTTGTAGCTGCTGTAATGTTCCTACAGATGTTGGAATAGTTCCATTCAAGTCATTGAAGCCGAGGTTTAAGAGGATCAAGCCACGTAAATTACCAATTTCTTTAGGAATGCTGCCCCCGAGTTTGCACCCGTAAGCATAAAATCCTCGAAGAGAAGCAGAGAAATTTCCAATTGATGGTGGAAGGATGCCGCCTAATGGATTAGAACCTAAGACTAAAAAGGATAGATTTCTGCAATTAGTCAAAGAAGAGAGAAAACTCCACTGATCTGCTGAAGATGATTCTGTCGTCAAGTTATTTATTCCCAGGCTGAGCACGTTGAGGTGTCTCAAGTTGCCAAATGTATTTGGAATATGGCCTGAGAATGAGTTGGAGCCCAAGTCTAGACCAATGAGTTTGGAGGCATTGGTAATAGAGTCGGGAATTGTCCCGATAAGATTATTGTTCGACAAGGCTATATACTTTATGTTCGGAACCGAGTGGCCAATCGTTGATGGTAGGTGGCCTGAGAGTTGGTTGCCAAGCAGATTAAGGAGCCATAGGGTTGAAATATTGAAGATCGTGGGTGGAATGAGGCCACTTAAATTATTCTCACCAAGAGCAAGACCCTCCAAATTTTGTAGATTGCCAATCTCGGTTGGAATTTGATCTGTCATAACGATTAACCACAAGATTGATGAGTTATTGAGCTTTTTGCTCAACATAAATTTAATTTCACATTGCATGAAAATCAAATTTGCCCACAAAATATGTGTTATTAGTTTTATAAAAATTTAGGGGGTGATGATATTTCTGCCTCATGATTTTTGTAAAATCCACCTGTTTTCAGAAAATTATTACCACAAGATCACATTATTCTTAAAAAATTCAAATAAAGAAGAAGTTTGTAGAGTTAATCAATTAAATCCATCTTAATTTATTTTTGAAACTTATGTTCTTTTATTATATTTAAGTATCAAAGTTGCTTTAACATAAATTTAAGTGACTATTTTACCCTCATAAAGTAAAAGTACTAGAATCCTCAAAAATTTACTTCAACTAAAATAAAAAAAAAACTGTATTTATGACATATGAGGCATTAACAATATTGAATTTTATTTTAAAAAATATTAAATTACAAAACATAAAACTAAAGGCCGAAACTATGTTTATATGCTAGATACTATAGTGCATGTTTCTTGGGGTAATATAGTCATTTTACATTATAAGGATGAAATAGTCAAATTAAACTTAACTTGAAGCAACCGTAAATGCCAAAGGTTGTTAAAAGACCTAAGTCATAGAAGAAAAATATTATAAGAATAATTTATTTAGTTAATTATCAGACTTATTGTTAATTTATAATTTTGCAAGATAATGTGAACTTATGGTAATTATCTTACGGAGACGAGGTGGGTTTACAAGAATAATAAGCGGCAATATTGCCACTCTATAAAATAAAAAGAATTCTGCAGCCATGCAAATGCAAATATGCTGAATGTACCTTGTAGGTTGTTGTAACGAAGATCCAGAGTAATAAGGTTGCTCAAATTTCCTATCCCTGAAGGAATATTTCCACCAATAAGGTTGAACCTTGCTTGTAACATCTCCAGCTTCGATAGATTGAAGAGAGAATTTGGGATTCGACCTGAGAAACTGTTATTACGAAGAATCAACATTTGTAATTTGGATAAGACACCAATCCATGCTGGAATGCTTCCACTCAATTTATTGAGAGTGAAACTAATAAATCTGAGTCGGCGTAATTGCCCCAATTCATTAGGTAGATGGCCATGAAAATTGTTCAGGCTAACATCAAGAGATACTAGGAACGTGAGATTTCCCAAGTGTGGGGGAATGGTACCTCCGAGACCTATATCTGAAAGATTCAAGGCCGTGACTCTTTGATGGCGTGAACCACAAGAAATGCCAATCCAGGTACATATTGGATAAGATATAGACCAATTATTTGTCAGGACACTTCGATAATCAACGACACGGGCTTTGAATGCAAGAAGAGACGATTGATCTGTTGTTAAGTTGCTCAAAGTCGTCATAGCTAAGCTAGCTATGGAATATTGTAACAACAACATAGGAATAAAGAAGAATGATAAGCGCATATTGGTCCTTTTTTTCTATAGATGCAGCAATCTAATTACTAGGTGATGTTGATTTTAAGTGAAGGAAATTAGCATATACTTATACAAGAGACGTATGAATTTGAAAACAAGAGAAGAAAAAAATGTACAGGAGAGTGGAGACATGCAAATTGGTATATTTAGTAACGTACAGGAGAGTGGAGACTGTGGAGACATGCAAATTGGTATATTTAATAACGTACAGGAGAGTGGAGACACGCAAATTGGTATATTTAATAACATACAAGAGAGTGGAGTCATGCAAATTGGTATATTTAATCATTGAGCGAGTCGGCCAAGTAAACGCATATAGACCTGTAAATTATTGTTATACGCCGCCTTTGAACCGTAAATAAAGAAAGACGTATGCATGCTGTCCATTTGTTCTTCTCTTCTCCAAAAATAAAAAAAGACGACCTTCACTTGACTTGGACCAGTAGTTTGTTGGGAAAATATGTTCTTTAAAAGCATATGTGTTTATTTAATTGTAATAAATAATTTTTCTGATTAATAAAATAAATGAAGTATTTTTTTAAGTATCTTAGTTGCATTAATATTTTGAGTAAAGTCTATTTAATCATATTATATGTATTTATGTGATCGTCAAGTGGATCCATAGAAGCATAAATACAAGCTATCTTATGATTAAATAAATAAAATTCGCAGTTAATAAATAAAGTTGGACACTTTATTTAGGTATAGATTGTAGTAAATTAATTAATGATTTATCTTAATCATGTATGAATTTATTAATGTAGTACGACTACATTAAACATGATCACATATAAGATTTAATTAACTTTGTACTAACTGTCAGACTTATTAAATCTCATAGGCATTGATTTTACTGTAATTTTAATCTTGAATTGGTTATAATTTCATGATTGTGATTGTTATTTCATTTGAGTTACTAATGGGCATGACACATTTATAGTCAAGATTACTCAGAATCTTGGTGGGATCAATTATGAGTATTGAAGTTATAGATTAACAATATAGAATTTGTATAACACATCTCTTGATGAGTTTTCGGACTTAATCATAGAATTCTCTGGTCATAGTGTGTCAACATGTTTAGTATGTTGAAAATGATCATTAGAGAAAACTAGTAAGTATTAAGGAACAAGATATAATTAAATTGATTGGACAGTTAAGAAATCGATTTAATTAACAATGTGGTACAAAGAATTGTGCAGTAAAGAAATCAATATGGCTTGTGACGAATTATTATCCGAGTCTACAATTATGGATGTCAGTTACAATCTTATAGTGGAGTAGAGTGAGAATTAAATAATTAGGCTTGTTCAATTACAGACTTAATTATTGTAACCATTATTGTGTGTTCCCAAATGATCCCTGGGTTAGCTCATTTAATTGACCGTACCACTACTAGGCCTAAAAACAAGAAAATTGACATATTAAGTGATAAACCTAATTATAATATTTGTTAGGACCTTATGTATTATATTCATGTGCAAATAGGGCCTTGTATTATTTTACGAGATAGGCCCCAAAGTGTTTATACATGATATCCACTTACATATAAGTGCAGCGATAATATTAAATTCAAAATATTTCTTACTTTGAATAATAATAAAGGATAATACATATCTATAATTTTACAAGAAATATTATAGAAGTTTATTTTTCTCAAGAAGAAAAGTGATGGTATTCCAAAATACACGTTTTGAGAAAAAAACTAAAAAGAAGCTGGTTGTTTTGGGAGTTGTGAAACGGACGCCCACACGTCCAGTACTGATCAACTTGAGTCATAGCCTAGAAGATTATTTGATGACGAATCGTAATTGAACAAGATTGGTGGTGACAGATCGTAATCTGGAAGCCTAGACTACTTTCGATCATTCATCTTCTCATGTTGTTAAGGTATGATTTTCTAGATTACAAATTCTTATGTATTGTATGATATCGGTCCTAAAACGTTTTATGAGAAAAACTGATTTTTTACTAGCAATTGATATCAAAGCCATCTTATATTAATATATATGAATATCGTATGAAATCAATCTTGAAATTTATGTATTAAAGTGGTACAATTTATTTAGATATATATTATGCTTTATAATATATGAATAAAGTATGCTTTTGGTTTGTCTTAATTCATGGTTAAATTCTCTACTGTATTTTTCTTTTGGATCAGTAACAAGAGGGGTGGTTTTTTTTCACCATGTTTCCCTCTTGATTTAGACTACAGTTATAGAAATTTTGTAAGCCAAAATTGGCCTAGGAGATTTGTAAATCACCATAGAGTATTTGTAAATCACTAGAGAATAATCATGGGATAACGAGATCAAAGGAACGAAGGTTGGAAATTTCAGCAGCAACCACCAACCAGTGCACTCACGGCTAACTATGGCCAATGGGCCGTGCCGGCCCACAAACTATCGCCCCACAAGGGCTCGTGGGCCGGCACGGTACAACCCACCAAATTAGTGGGCCGTGCCGTGCCATGCCTACCTTTTTTTCAGTTGAGCCCAGTACGGCCCACGACACAAGCCCTGCTAGTGCCGTGCCGTGGGCCGTGTCCAAAAAAAGCCCACCGACTTTTTTTTTAGTGTGCTTAAAAAAGTTCACGTGCCTAACGTGCTTTATTCAAGCCCACGTGCCTGACGTGTTTTTTTAAGCCCACTGACATAATAGTAATAATAATAATAATAATAATAATAATAATAATAATAATAATAATAATAATAATAATCACAATCATAATCATATTAATTTTTATTAAGAGAGCAATTAACATTTTATTATTAGTTGATCACAATTTCACAACTATATATTTTATTTCACAATAATCAATCATAATTCATAACGCAACAATACATAAATTTAATTAAATTTAATTCCATAGATCATAATAATAATTAATTAAAATTAAAAATACAATCCTCGAATAATCATTACAATAAGTCATAACTACGAAATATTAATATAACAAATCATAAGTCACAACTTACAAGTTACAACTACAAAACACGAACTACGATAAATTGACGAATAACAAGCACGAAAAAAACATTTATTAATCACAACTATGGATACGGAAAACGAGCAAGGTTAATTCTATCTCGGCTGGTGGCGAGCTAAAGAATTTGACACGTGCCGACGTAAACCCAAGGTGCCATGGCTGTTTGAATAAATAACTTCTCGATGACAATAGTTGCACTTCAAGATCATCCGCTTGTAAAGACGATGCAAACTATTATCTATTATTTCCTCCCTTATTGTAGTAAAATTTTGAAAAAACTCATTTAAAAAACGACTTCTGGGCTGATTTAGCCTAGCGTTTTGTTGAGGTCCAACTACATCAACACCGTATTCTTGAGGGTGTTGAGGTTCTTCTGCATTCAAATTATGTTGCTGTGGATTCATAATGATTTAGGCTTTTAGAATATTGGAAAGTTTGAGGAAAAAGAAGAAGAATAAGAATTGTGAAGCATCATAGCATAATGGCGTGTATATATAATATTAGATAGTAATAAAAAGACAAAAATTAATTTTATTTACTTTGTCGGTGGGAGTAAAAAGAGTAAGTAAAAAAATATTTAGTGAAATATAAATATAGTCGTGAGGCAAGTGCTTGGTTGGCATGTGGAAAACAAATCTTAAATTATTTAAAAAATAAATAAAAATATTAAAACAAATGCACAATGATCCCAATTTTTTATTATTTACACATCATTGTCGGTTAACTTTCATAATTTTTCAAATTTTTAATTGATTACACTGCACATAATTTTAAAATTTTACAGTCACAAGACTCGCAGCAATAAAATTGACATGACTACTCAATTTTACAACATGCTTGCAAGTTACAACTTTCACAATTTTCAAATCCTGAAACTTGAATTGACTGCACTGCAAATTGCAATATGGACGTCTGCATGTGCACTATATGACAACTACCTTGTTGAAAATTTGAGTTGAGAATTTAAATTCAAAGAAATAAAATACTCTACATAATGAATGCAAGCTCCTCTTGCATTACTAGTTTACTACTGTAATATTATCTCATCAACACACTTGTGATAGGATTTATTAACATTGTGATAGTTGCGTGATTCTCTTGTAACAATGAACCATAAATTTTTTTAATTTAATATGTTGTTTTGAAAAAAAATTAATTACTAAAATTATTTTAAAAAATAAATAACAACGGTGCACGTAGAAATTAATTTTTTCTAATTATTAAATAATGAAAAAATTCTAAATTAATTGTATTACTCACCCAACGGACAAAAAAAATTCTAAATTAATTGAATTACTCACCCAACGAACAATTTTTTTTTTGAATTAACAGTAAAATTGATATGACTACTCAATTTTACAGTATAAGCAGTCGGGCTCTGATTATCAATTAATGTTTTCTGATTTTTAATGACAAATTTTTTAAATTAATTTCATATTTTCATTACTCACCCAACGTACAAAAAAAAAAAACTGAATTAATTGAATTAACAATAAAGTTGATATGCCTTTAAAACAAAACAATAAAGTTGATAGGACTAGGTGACTAGTCAATTTCACTTTCACAGTATGGGCACTCAACAATTAGACTTGACTAGCTTACAGAATTTGTAAGCTACAGACTACAGCATCAGCCGTTGGATGTGGAGTGAGAAACTAAACAATAGACAATCGAATGGTGGGAATGGGATGACGAGAGATGTTTGTTACAGAATCGGTACCATAGAGTCATAGACAGGCCCCTCAACAATTAATTTTTAATAATAAAAAAATTCTAAATTAAATCAATTACTCACCTTACAATTCCAACGGACAAATGAATGATTAAATGTAACTATTTAATTTGCTGCAGCCTTGTAGAGTTGCAGGAAGCTTTGCAGTTGTAGACTTGTAAGTTTGCAGCGTGTTTGCCCGTTTTTGACCGTTAATATGTTTACTTTTTTATTTGCCCCTTTTTGACCATTAATATGTTTACTTTTTTATTCTATTTAAACGATTAAATTATTTTTGAATTCATCTCACTTCTCAATTTCTAATTCTCTATCTCCTCGTTATCTCTCTTGTCTCATCAGTCATCTTTAGTCTCTGCTTGCCTAATCTTCTTTGCTACAATTCCAGCGCCTTTATTTACCAAAATACTAATTATATAAAATGTCTCACTCTCATTTCGAGTTAGATGAGAATTTTAATTTTGTTGAAGAGGGGGAGGAAGTTGCAAATGAAGAAATTGCTGCACTACAATTTGATCTTTGTAATATATTTATTGTCCCACCTGAACGATCGCCTCCTACTTCTCAAGCAAGTCAAAGTGGTTCTACTTCTTCAATTGCCAGTCCTACTACTACCTCCAGACGACAAAGAACATCGATTGTTTGGTCATGTTTTACTTTGGAAAAACGTCAAAACAAAAAAGGTGAAATGGTGGATAAAGTAGTGTGCAAATATTGTCAATCTACTTTAAGTGCTAAAAGCAATAGTGGAACTGGACATCTTAGATGACATATGGAAACTTGTCAGACAAAACACGCGCCACAAGACCCAACACAAACCCAACTCTCACAATATGGTTCTAGACCTTCCAATATAACATCATTCACATATTCACAACAGAACATGCGAGAAGGATTGGCTCGATATATTACTGCAGCAGAACAACCTTTAACATTTTCAGAAGATGAACGTCTAATAAATTTTTTGCAAATGTATGTTCAGCCTTAACTTAAGAAAGTGCCTAGAAATACATTAAAACGTGATTTAACTAAAATTTTTCATGACATGAAAAAACTTTTAATTAATACTTTTATCAATTTTAATGATGTTATTTCAATTTCTTCTGATTGTTGGACTGGTATTAATATGGTTGGTTATTTTTGTGTAACTTCGCACTCTATACATGAGATTAATGGTAAATGGAGGTTGGAAAAAAAAATTGCTTGCATTTCGTGAATTAGAATATCCTCACACTGGTTCAGTAATTTATGCAGTTATAATGTCTGTTTTAAGAGAATATGAAATTGCTGATAAATTGTTTAGTATATCATTTGATAATGCATTTGCCAATACAACGGTAATTGATATGTTTTTGCGGAATATTTATACTCTCATACTTGCATGTGGTTCAAAATTTTTTCATGTGAGATGTGTGTGTCATATTATTAATTTAATTGTTCAAGCTGGTATGACTCATATAAATCATTATTTAGAAAAAATTAGAGCATCCATTTTATATATTAGAGCACCTTCAAGACGTCAACAATTTTTAGAGACGTTGAAAATTTTTGGATTGAAAAGGAGAAAATTCAACCTTGACATGAAAGTTTGTTGGAGTTCTACGTATTTAATGTTGCTTTCTTGTCAAAACTATTCTGAAGCAATTTCTAGTTTTTACAATGAGAGAATGAATGATGAAGATTATCATATCACTGATTACGATTGGAATGTTGCATTTAAATTTATGGATTTTTTAAAGGTATTTTATGATGCTACTCTTGCATGTTCTACTGTTTATGAGCTTACTTCATGTAGAGTGTTAATGCACTTGTTCAATATAAGTTATACTTTTAAGACTTTTAGAGAGAATATTATGTTTAAAAATATTTGTGATACCATGGAGGAAAAATTCCAAAAATATTAGGAAGATATTCCCCACCTATTTATTTTTGCAGCAGTGTTGGATCCTATAATCAAGGAAGTTGGCCCGTGATCTACTAACCCCTCCAGCTTCAACTGTAGCATCAGAATCAACTTTTAATACAGGTGGCAGAATTCTAGATGAACATCGGTCAAGATTGTCATCAGAAACATTAGACTCTTTGTTGTGTTTGAAAGATTGGGAAGATGCTGAACTCTGAGTGTAACAAGATTGGCAGAATGCTTTAATTAAACAAATTGAGAGTTTGAATGTTGATCAAGATGAAGTGGATCCAGATTATGCAGAGTACTGAACATTGAAGCCACTTCCAAAGACTAGAGACTTTTTTTTTCTTGTAACTTTTTGAAACAATTTTTATTAGTGAGAAGGTTGTAAATTTGCAAATGATAAATGGTTCAGTAGGTGCCAACCTAGTTGGGAAGTACTGTTAACTGTAGTGATGCAAATTACACCTAATTTTATTTGAATTACTAATATTATAATTGTACTTTAACTTCATTTAATAAAAATGTAATTTTTAATTTATCATAATTTTTCTTGTGTATAAAATGAAAAATATTTCATTCACAAATGAAACGTATCTCTATTAAATATTAACTAAGTTATGATTTAATATTAATATGAAAAATATTTCATATAAAAAATTTTTTATTAGTAATTTTGTAAAAAAAATTATTTTTTATTTATAATTTATAAATTTATGATATTTATAATTTTATTTATTAAAATCATGATATTTAGTTATTTACATATTCATTTAATAAATTATAAACATAAATAAATAATTAAATAAATATCATAAATAAAATTAAATATCATAAATAACATTATTCATTTAATAAATATCATAAATAAACTTATGATATTTATAATTTTATTTATTAAAATCATGATATTTACTTATTCATTTAATAAATTATAAACATAAAAAATTAGAATATTTATTTAAACTAAGATTTAATGATTTAAATTAATTTTTAAAAGTCTATGCTAAAAAATATATTAAAACATTTAATTTCAAGATATTTTACTTTAATTTCATAACATTTATATTTACTTTTTGTTAAAAAAATTAGTTAGATATAATTTGGGCCACGTGCTATTAATGGTCACGGATCGCGTGCTAGCCCACTAATGAACCATGCTTATTACGTGCTTTTTCGCGTGCCGTGCTTTGGCCCATCTCTAATCGTGCCGTGCTTTAAGGCCCGCGTGCCTAAAATTCTAAGCCCGGCACGGCCCACGTGCGTGCTGTGTCGTGCCTCGTGCCTCACCGAAACATGCTCGTGCCGTGCCCGTGCCATGCCATGTGCTGCCCGGCACATTGGCCATCTTTACTCGCTGCAGGCATCGTACAGTGCGCGCTGCTCGCTGCAAGCAGAATCTTTTAGTGGCCTTCCGGTATGGCGGCAACAATTACCTCGGCGTCGGAGATGGGTGAGACTTTTGAACAGTGGTTGGTCTTTGTGATGATGGCAGCTGTAAAGAAAAAGATGGATTTTAGGGTTTCAATGATTTTTATCGTTGAAGTTTCTATAGTTTCATAGTTTTATCTTTTGGGCAGAGAAGTTTCATTTTTATGCATTTAAGTTTAAAAATAGTTTTGAGCTTAATGAATCCTAGTTTTAAGTCCAATTGAAATCGAGCTTGACGGATTAAAATACATAGATAAAATTTAACACATTAAATTTATTTTTGGTCCAAAAGTTTTATTTTAAAAAATTTATTTACTTTCAAAAATTAAAATTGAACCAATAACAAATTTAAAAGCCCAATTTGCCTTTGATCATTAACAAAGACAAGCCTATGGAAGATGAACATTGACAAGAAGCCTAATAAAGATTAGGCTTAGGGTTAATGTATTTTTTTCATTTTAGAAAAGCCATGAATTAAGATTATTTAATTATTTTTTCTGTATGTTATGTTTTGGATTATAACATGCCATAATAACATGTCATATAGAATAGACAGTGCCACTCTATGCATAATGATACATGTCATTCATAAAATATTAATCTCATTATATTGTTTGCAATTTGCAAATACTTAATAATATTGAATATCATCTAAATAATATTATAGGAAGTATGCAATTAATA
Organism: Citrus trifoliata; assembly: GCA_018350135.1. NCBI lineage: Eukaryota > Viridiplantae > Streptophyta > Magnoliopsida > Sapindales > Rutaceae > Citrus > Citrus trifoliata. The sequence goes on along the minus strand of CM031386.1, from coordinate 11,487,776 downwards.
ATATATAATTAATTTATGTTTTAAAAAAGAAAAACCAATTTTAAAATATTAAGTGGGAGAGGAAAAATTCAAGATAATTTTCCCACGGGCTCCATTGTTAGTTCAATAATAAAATAATATATATATCTTGACTTCATAATGCGATGATGCTCCATTCGGAAGGTATATATATCTTGCAATTTTTCAAGTATAAAATTGAAATATTTTTCAATCAATTATTCACCCCAACGGTGACTATTAATATAAAAAGTATATAAATTGAAACAATGGTTATACATTCAACTAAAATTTGTTATAAACCTTCCCAACGAAGCTTTGTTAATAAATTTAGGCCCAAAACAATAACGATAATTACTTATTATGTCTCTACATAAAAGTAAATAATCTAATAGATAATTGGGTTCGGTAAGTGTAGATATGACTTCCCTAACCGATAGCTCGTCAAAGTGGTACTGATTATCGTTACAATAAATAAAAATGCATTTATGTCTTTTTGTTTTTTTTATTTATATTAAATTATTTATTCATGGATGTTTTATTTTTAAAAAATGTCTTTCTTGAGCTCACTTACTATTATTCTGAATCAAAACAAACTCACTGTCGAGAACTATATAGATTGGAAAAGAAATCTATTCTTTGTCTTGACTGCTGAAAATTATAAATATGTCTTAAACTAGCCTTGTCCTCCAGTTCCAGCAGAAAATGGTCATAGAAATCAGTGGAAGATTTGTAAGAAATGGAAAAAGCTAATGAAATAGTATAATGCTACATTTTAGCCTCGATTTCTAATATTCTACAGACCAAATATTAGAATTTGGAGACTGCCACTGAAATAATGGATAGTATCAGGAGATGTTCGAGCAGAGTACTCGCTCCGCGAGAGAAGCAACGTTGAAAAGTATTATAAACACAAGAGTTCGTGATCTTATCCTCAAAATGATGGACTATTTGAATGAGGATGAGATTCATGGAGTAAAAATCAATGATAACTCAAAGATTGACATGATGTTAGATTCTCTGCTAAAAACATTCAAGTAGTTTAAGGTCAATTATAAAATTAACAAAAGAAACATGACCTTAAATGAATTGATGAACGAACTTCGTTCTGCTAAAGAGATCTACCGTGTTGAGAAATCTCCGGGAAGTATAAATATTGATGAAAAAGGTTCTTCTTCTAGACCTAAGCTGAAAGACAAAGGTAAGAAGAAAGTTGGGAAAAGAGATTGTCTACCAAGTAAGATGGCAAGCCGAAAGGCAAATGCTTCAAGTGTAGACAGAAAGGTCACTGGAAAAAGAATTGCCCTAAGATTGTGAAATCAAGTATGAGAAATCTTTTTGTAATTGATGCTCATTTAGTTCAGAATCCTATTGAAACTTGGGTGTTGGATTCATGAGCCTCTATTTCTGTTTTATAATAAGAGACTTATTTGTTCTGGTACATTGGAAGATAATTTATATCATTTAAGTCCTATGACTTATTCTATGCATGACACAGTGATCAATAATGATGAGCGTACACATTTATCTAAAAAAAAATTTATTTCTTCCAACTAATGTTACCTCTAGCATTTACACTTGTGTCATATAAACCAAAATAGGATACAGAGAATGATCAAAGATGGGCTTTTGGTTCCATTGGAAAATGAATCACTGCCACTCTATGAATTTTGTTTATAAGAGAAAATGACCAAAAGGCCATTCTTGGCTAAAGGAGTGCGTGCAACAATACCACTTGAATTGGTGTAGACAGATGTATGTGGACCAATCAATGTATAAGTTTAAGGAGTTTATGAGTATTTCATTACTTTCACTGATGATTACGCGAGATACGGTTATATTTATTTGATGTGTCAGAAGTCTGAAGCTCTTGAGAAATTCAAAGAGTATAAGGCTGAAACAGAAAAGCAATTAGATAATAACATAAAGAAACTTTGATCTGATCGAGGTAGTGAATTTATCTCAGGAGATTTCAAAGAGTATCTGGTTAAAAATGAGATTATATCTCAGTTGGCTGCCTCGGGAACACCACAACAAAATAGAGTAGCTGAAAGAAGAAATATAACTCTTTTGAATATGGTGAGATCTATGCCTAGTTATTCATCATTATCAATCTTTTTTTAGGGACTAGCACTGGAAACTGTAATTTACCTCTTCAACTTAGTTGCATCTAAGTCAGTGCCGAAAACCCCAATAGAATTATGGTCAGGTCGCAAACTATGTTTACGACATGTCCGTATTTGGGAATCACCAGCACATGTGCTGAAACAAAAAAAAAAACAAAATAGATTCATGTTATGAGGTTTGTATGTTTTTGGGATATCCCAAAGGAACAAAGGGAAGTTTATTTTATAGTTTTCAAGATATGAGAAAACCTTTTCTCCGGCTGCTATGCTTAATTCCATTAGGATTTTGCTTTTCATTGTTGCAGTGCTAGATTATGAAATTTGGCAAATGGATGTCAAGACTGTATTTCTTAATGGGCATCTTGAAAAAGACATCTACATGCAGTAATCAGATGGATTTATATAAAAAGGCTAAGAACACATGGTATGTAAGTTACAGAGATCCATTTATGGATTGAAGCAAGCATCCCGGTCATGAAACATCATATTTGATCAAGTGATTAGATCGTTTGGATTCATTCAGAATATTAATGAATCATGTGTGTACAAGAAAGTTCAGGAAAAATTTGTAGCTTTTCTAGTTCCTTATGTAGACGAAGTTATACTTTTGGTATCAAATTACTATGAGACCAGAAGAATAAAACTTTAGCCTTGTCTCAAGCGGTTTATATCGACAAGATGTTGGCTAGATCTAGGATAGAAAATTCTAAGACTGGTTTGTTACCATTTAGACATGGAATTACATTATCTAACGATCAATCACCTAAAACATCTGAAGAGATAAAGAAAATGAGACGGGTTCCCTATGCAGAAGTTGTAGGAAGTCTCATGTATGCCATAGTTTGCACTAAGCTAGACATCCGTTTTGCAGTAGGGATTGTTAGCAGATATCAATCTAATCCTCGACTTGAACACTAGATTGTAGTCAAGTATATACTAAAAATTATATGCTTGTGTATTCTAGTGCTGAACTCATTCTAGTGAGTTATACTGATCCTGACTTCATATCAGATAAGGATTCTAGAAAATCAACTTCTGGCTATGTGTTTACATTATAAAGTAGAGCTATTAGTTAGAGGAGTGTGGAAGAATCTTGTATCACAGACTCCACAACTGAAACTGAATATGTGGTTGCATTTAAAGTTGCAAAAAAAGTTGTATGACTCTGCAAGTTCCTACAAGATCTTGAGGTGGTAGTTACTGTAATTGCACCCCTTAAATTATTTTTTGATAATAGTGGTGTGGTAACTCAATCTAAGGAACCAAGGAACCACAAGAACAAAAACATATTGAGAGGAAATATCATCTTATAATGGATATAGTGCAAAGAGGTGATGTGAAGGTTACTTAGATTGCTTCATAGTAAAACTTGGCAGATCCTTTTACCAAGGCCATACCTGGGAAACTTTTTAACTTGCACTTAGAATCCATGGGCATGCATGAGATGCCAAATATGCTTTGAGAGCCAGCATGAGATTGTTGGAAAAATATGCTCTTTAAAAGCATATATGTTTATTTTATTGTAATAAATAATTTTTTTTATTAATAAAAGAAATGAGGCATTTTATTCAAGTATCTTCGTTGCATTAATATTTTGAGTAAAGTCCATTTAATCATATTATATGTATTTATCTGATTACCATATGAATTCATAGAAGACATAAATAAAAGTTATCTTATGATTAAATAAATTAAGCTCATTGTTAATAAATAAAGTTGGGCACTTTATTTAGGTATAGACGGTAGTAAACTCATTGAATGATTGTTAGAGTACAATTTATGCACTAGTTTTTCATTATTTACTTCTTTTAATATCGATGTTTTGCACTTAATAATAGTGATTTACTTGTGTTTTATTTTTGTACTTGCAATTCTATTGATTGGTGTTAAAATTGAGCTACAAGATGATGTTTGATGATGATTGTTTTTTTGGAGAAATTATGAGCTTCAGAAGAACTTTGTTGATAAGGCGAGGACGTGTGCTGTCAACTACGGACCTGCAGTTTTTAGTTTAACGTGTTTTGTAATTTTGATTATTTTTGTAATTACGAATTTAATATTTAGATAATATTTAAGATATTAGTATTTTATTTTAAAAAAAAACTTTAGAAGAGAAGAGAGGAGAGAGGATTGAGGGGAGGAATCTATTGTCAAAGAAGAAGAAAAGAAACTCTAGATCTAAATTTTTCTCTTCTCTCTATGAAGAACTAAACCTATTATTCTAGTTGAAAGTTAATGAAGATTTGATTCATCACTACTGTGAGATCTTTCTTATGCTGTAATTGTTTTATTGCTTTCTGGTTATTTGTTTATTCTCTGAATAATTATCAACTTAATCTATTGTCAATTAAAAGATTTATCGTATGAAGATTTTAATGTTTGTGACAAATAGCATGGCTGTGCGTTGTGTTATGAGAATAAACAATCTAATTTAAATGAACTATCGTATGCGTTTGTTGATTAGGATTTGGGTCTCTCTGGTTTTTCAGGTTGTCAATTGATTAAATCCTATGATCGTATCTAGGGTTGTCTATTGATTAGGGAAATAACCAATGGTCGTACCTTGGTTATCGATTAGTTAAGGAGATATTGACTATTAGAGGATCTTAGTAGCTATAACCAGTCTATTCATAAGTAGTAATGGTTTATATTTGAATTAATGATCATCAGTCAAATCAAACTGAGTTAATTCCTTCAACCAGAGCTTTCCCCAATTTGAATTACAATTTTAATTCGCATTCTTGTTATTTCAATTTGATTTTTATTATTGTCAACAATTCCCCTATTTTGCATTTTACATTTTTAAAGGATTTAAATAATTACCGATCTCTGTGGACACGACCCTGCTAAATCGCTATACACAATTTATTTAGAATAGGTATTTATTCTTGTTGGCTTCGACAACCATCAATGATTTGTCTTAATCATGTATGAATTTATTGATATAGTACAACTACATTGAACAAGATCACATATGAGATTAATTAACTTTGTAATAACTGTCAGACTTATTAAATCTTATAGGCATTGATTTTACTATAATCTTAATCTTGAGTTGGTTATAATTTCATGATTGTAATTGTTATTCCATTTGATATACCAATGGACACGACACACTTGTAGTCAAGATTACCCGGTATCTTGGTGAGAGCAATTATAACTATTGAAGTTATAGATTAACAATATAAAATTTGTACAACGCATCTCTTAATGGGTTTTCGGTACTTGATCATAGAATTCTCTAGTCAGAGTGTGTCAACATATTTAGTATGTTGAAAATGATAATTAAAGAAAATCAGTAAATATCAAGGAATAAGATGTAATAAAATTGATTAGATAGTTGATATATCGATTTAATTAACGATGTGGTACAAATGATTGTGCAGTAAAGAAATCAATGTGTCTTGAGACGAATTATTACTCGAGCATACAATTATGGAGGTCAACTCCATTCTTATAGTGGAGTAGAGTTGGAATTAAATGAGTAGGCTTGTTCAATTATGGGCTTTATTGTTGTAGCCACTATTGAGTGTTCCCAAATGATCTGTAGGTTAGTTTATTTAATTGAATGCACCACTACTGAGCCTAAAAAATAGGAAAACTGGCATATTAGAGCATCACCAAAAGACTCTTTAAATAAGATTTTATTATTTATTTGAAGAGTTATATCAATATTTAAGGCTCCAAAAGACACTCCAATTAAGATTCTTCAAATAAGAAATAAATCTCTCTCTTCAAATTTGAAGAGTTACTTTTTCCCTCTTCAATTTATATTTTATTACTTTTTATTGAAGAAAAAGAGAAATGTGCTTTAATTACTGTTGACTTTTCCTTTAAAAAAATAGTTATTTAATTAAAATAATATTAATTCATTTCTATTTGAAGAGTCTTTTGGAGAACAATATCTTTTTTCATTCATCTATTTGCCACATAAGTAAGCAAATGAATATTTGAAGAGTAAAATTTATAGAGCCTTTTGGAGATGCTCTTAGGTGATAAACCTAATTATAATATTTTTTAAGACTTTATGTGTTATATTCATGTGCAAATGGGGATTTGTGTTATTTTACAAGGTGGGCTCCAAAATGGTTACACATGATCTCCACTTTCACATAAGTGGAGAAATAATATTAAATTCAAAATATTTATTATTTTGAACAATAATAAAAGATAATACATATCTAGGGTTTTATAAGAGATATTATAGAAGTGTATTTTTCTCAAGAAGAAAAGTGACAGTATTCCAAATACATGTTTTAAGAAAAACACTGAAAAAAAGCCGAATGTTTTGGGAGTTTTGAAGCAGACGCCACACGTCTAGTGCTGATAAACTTGAGTCAGAGCCAGGAAAATTATTTAGTGACAGATTGTGATCTAACAGGATTAGTGGTGATGAATCGTGATCTACAAGAGTGGTGGTGGCGGATTGTGATCTAAAAGGAGTGGTGGTGACGGATCTACGGATCGTGATTTGGAAACCTAGACTACTTTCGATCGTTCATCTTCTCGTATTGTTAAGGTATGATTTTCTAAATTACGAATTCTTATTTATTGTATGAGTTGGATCCTAAAAGTTTTTATGAGAAAAACTGATTTTTTTACTAGCATAGTTATCACTAAACAATTAATAATGCTGAGAGACAGTGGTAATGCAGCTTTAAAATAATTGTTCTTAGTTGTGCCTAAAAATAAAGACAAAGATAGTTATACCCTATAATTTGATGAAATAATCATGTAAACATATAAATTTTTAATAATAGACAACAAGACCCTCTTCTATTACTTTTTACCATTTATTTGGATGTCAAATGTTTTTTTTTTTTAAATTTTCACAGTGGATGTCAAATGCTAAATTTACTGTTATTCCTATATCATGTCATCACTTGTTGTTACACATATTGATTGTTTTTCCAATAAAATAAAAGGAAAACTCATCCAACCATATATAATCTTCTAATTAACCTAAAGATAGCTACACTTCCATATTAATTCCAATTAAATAAATCTTCATTTTTGTCATGATTTTGGATCTCGAGCTGGGTGGATACATCCAATTACCAGATCTGCCTCATTGGCATTCCAATATATTATGGAATGGGAAGAGTATCAACGACTTAATGCGTAATTTTAAATTTGTAACGTTTAATTCTAATATGAGGATCCAAATGAATTTATGCGGATCTAAAAGGGGACTGAAGATTTTTGTGCCTTCCGAATTAAAGAGAGTATTGTGTCAATGTTGGAGGCTAGAGGGACAATTGGTTACATTGCTTCAGAAGTGTTTAGTAGAAACTTTGGTGGGGCATCACATAATTTAAATTACTAGATTTAGCGAGATATATATGTTTTCCACATTGGATTTACAATCATTTCGAGCAGGATAATGAATTTAAATTACTCGGAATTGTAAACAGCGAGGAAAGTGAAATTGCTAGGAAGATGAATATTGTTATTTTGTGGTGTATACGGACTCGTCCATCGGATAGGTCGCCCATGAACAGAGTGATAGAAATGTTTTTGCAAAGAAGTAGACTGACTAGCAGTGACGCTATGAATAAGTCCACCAAACATCGTCTCCTCCAGGACCACCAATATATTCTTCCACCATTCAACGTCGTGACGTGGGGATCAGAATTGAATTATAGGATGCTTGTAAGTTTCCTTTGTGGAACTTGTGAATTTGTGATGGCAAAAGTCAATGATGCATGTAACTAGCCGGCCCGTGTAGAGTCCGTTTGACTCATAAATATTTGTCACTTTCACTCTTTTTCAAAACCCAAAAGCACGCTAAAGCTTAATCTTTAAAGAATTTTTGATTGAGTGCTGACATTTTGGGCTTATCTTTAAGTAATCTTTTACGACGCATGCATTTTTGTCATTGTGCGGTCATCGATTGCTTCTAAAGATCGTAATCTTTAAGAAAAAAAATTACTTCTCTTGAAAGTGAAAGCTGGGCAGCTATTGGCGTATTGCAATGCAGCTGCTATGTATAGTAGTCAATTCTTGGAAAGAACTAGTTTTCTTAATTTGTAAATGGTCCCCTTTATGACTGGGAGATTTTGAACAAAATTAATATGATGAATTCTTTGCAGGTGTTGTTCCTTGAAGTCTCATCTTTCATAATGTTTCTGAAATAAAGATATTACCTTCTCTGGCTAAATATTTACTCTTAATTTGGACCACCTAATCTCAACTTGATGAAAGATTATGATCTTGCCTGATTTTATGGATGTGGTCTTATCTCACGTAAGTCAGTAATGAATTAATTAAAGTTTACTGTCAAATTCATTATTCACAATACCCAAATTCAGTGCAGAACTTATTATAAGTTTTCCGAAAGTTTTACGCTTTCTTTCCCCCAAATCCCAAGTACTTCCTGTAATATCATTCCCCTGTAGATGTCTTCCCCTAAGACATGTTTAACTTCGGTTCAGGGTAACAAAGCTATCGCTTTTCCTGCCGTGTGCAACAAGCTATTAAATTAGAGTATTTATTTCTGTATTACTACTAGTAGTAAGAGAGGCGAAATGGAAACTTGAATTCATGTTCATACAACAGTTTGTTTATAAATAAATGAGTTGATAACAAGTCATTTTAAATATTTACAAAAAAAAAAAGGTAAGTGATGTCTAGTTCTATTTTCAATGTTCAGAGTCCAAATTTGATTAATGGAAATTTTAATTATGAAGTTGAACTAAGAATTTGTTATAATATATTCCACCTTCCTATACAGTCATTGTTGGGGAAAGATCAGTTTTTTTAATTTTTTATAAAACCTTTTGAGGACCGCTCTCATATAATATATAAGAATTTGTAATTTAAAAATTATACCTTAAAAATTTGAGTTGGCTTTTTCCACTGAAATGATTTAGGCTCCCAGATCACGATCCGTCACCATCACGCTTGTTAGAACACGAACTGACACCAATGATCTTCCAGGTTATGATTCAAGTTTGATCTGTACTTGACGTGTGAGCGCCTTTATCACTACCAAAGCAACTAGCACGAGAAAATTTTTCTCTCAACAATAGAGAGAAAAATCTTTTTCTCTCATCTATATAAAGTGGCTACTCACTCTTTCTTTAGAGAAAATAAGCCTTTTTACATCTCCCTTTAGTGAAAACCCTAGATTCCAAAAAATGAAAATCAAAACTCACGTTACTTGCTTTTTCTATAGGGGACCCACTTTGTAAAATAACATAAGACCCTTTACACAAAAACTAATTAAATGGAGCCTCCCACTAAATGATATATTTAGGCTTTTGACCCAAATAACTAGTCATCTTACTTATTAGTCCAGTAGTGGTGCAGTCAATTAAATGAGCTAACCCGGGGATCATTTGAGAACATACAATAGTGGCTATAACAATTAGGTCTGTAATTAAACTAGTCTAATTATTTAATTCCAAATCTACTCCACTAAAAGATTGGAATTGACCTCCATAATTGTATGCTCGAATAATAATTCGTCCCAAGCCACATTGATTTCTTTATTGCACAATCCTTTGTACCACATCATTAATCAAATCGATATCTCAATTGTCCAATCGATTTAATTACATCTTATTCCTTAATACTTACTGGTTTTATCTAATTATCATTTTCAACATACTAAATATGTTGACACACCCTGGCCAGAGAATTTTATAATCAAGTGCCAAAAACCCATCAAGAGATGTGTTGTACAAATTCTATATTGTTAATCTATAACTCTAATACTTAAATACTCCCACCAAGATACCGGGTAATCTAGACTACAGTATGTATCATGCCCATTGGTAACTCAAATGGAATAACAATTACAATCATGAAATCATAATTAACTCAAGATTAAGATTATAGTAAAATCAATGCCTATGAGATTTAATAAGTCTGACAGTTATTACAAAGTTAATTAAATCTCATATGTGATCATGTTCAATGTAGTCGTACTATATCAATAAATTCATACATGATTAAGACACATGATTCAATAAATTTATTACAGTCTATACCTAAATAAAGTGCCCAACTTTATTTATCAACTGCATACTAAATTTATTTAATCATAAGATAACTTATATTTATATCTTCTGTGAATCCACATGGTGATCACATAAATACATATAATATGATTAAATGGACTTTAATAAAAATATTAATGCAATTAAGATATTTGAATAAAATAACTCATTAATTTTATTTATTCGAAAAAATATTTATTACAATTAAATAAACACATATGCTTTTAAAGAGCATATTTTCCCAACAATCTCCCATTAGCTCTCAAAGCATATTTGGCATTTCACGCATGCCCATGGATTCTAAATGCAAGTTAAAAGGTTTCCCAAGTATGGCCTTAGTAAAAGGATCTGCCAAGTTTTGCTGTGACGCAATCTGAGTAACCTCCACATCACCTCTCTGCACTATATCCCTTATAAGATGATACTTCCTCTCCATATGTTTTTGTTTCTTGTGGTTCCTTAGATTGAGCTACCACACCACTATTATCGCAAAATAGTTTAAGGGGTGCAATTATAGTAGGTACCACCGCAAGATCTTGTTGGAACTTGCGAAGCCATACATCTTCTTTTGCAGCTTCAAATGCAGCCACATATTCAGCTTCAGTTGTGGAAAATCTAGCTAAATCTAGCCAATATCTTATTGATATAAACTGCTTGAGAAAAGGCTAAAGTTTTATTCTTCTGGTTTCATAGTAACTTGATACCAAGAATATAACTTGCCTCTCACAAGTCTTTTATATCAAATTATTTTGCTAACCAACTCTTTATTGTAGTCAATACTCCTATATCGTTTCCAATTAGGAGAATATCGTCTACATAAAGAATTAGGAAGGTTACATATTTTTTTTGAATTTTCTTGTACACACGTGGTTCATAAATGTTCTGAATTAATCCAAACGAATTAATCGCTTGATCAAATCTGATGCTCCATGACCGGCATGCTTGCTTCAATCCATAATTGAATCTCTGCAGCTCACATACCATGTGTTTTTGGCCTTTTTGTATAAATTCATCTGGTTGTTGCATGTAGATGGTTTCTTTAAGATGCCCGTTAAGAAAGGCAGTCTTGACATCTATTTGCCAAATTTCATAATCTAGCACTGCAGCAATGGAGAGTAGAATCCTAATGGATTTAAGCATAGCAACCGGAGAAAAGGTTTCCTCATAATCGATTCACTCTTTCTGAGTAAACCCTTTGGCTATTAATCTTGCTTTAAATGTTTCCACCCTTCCGTATACTCCTCTTTCTCTTGTAGATCCATTTGCACCAAATAGGTTTTACCCCATTTGGTGCCTCTATAAGTTCCAGACTTTATTGGAATACATAGATTCCATTTCTTGATTTATGACCTTTTTCCAAAATTCAACGTCTATACTATTAGAACTTCGTTGTAACTAGTGGGATCTTGTACATGTTCATTTGAGATAGCCATATAGGTTTCTCCCAAAAGCATGTATCTCGCAGGTAACCTAGTTATCCTCCCACTATGACGAGGTTCTAAAAGTGATAGTTGTTCAGGGTTAATCCTGTGTTGATCATCTGGTTGTTACTGTTCTTCATGTTCTACAACAGGCGTTGAAAGCTGAGCATCAACCTAATCACCTGACAATTCTTCAAGTGTTACCTTACTCTTAGATTTGAAGTTATTCATATAGTCTTCCTCGAAGGAAGTGAAATGTGTGCTCACGATAACTTTCCTATTTTGAGACTATAAAATAAACCTCCCCTTGTTCCTTTGGGATACCCCACAAACATACAAACATCAGAACGTGAATAAATTTTGTCTGCCTTTGGTTTTAGCACATGTGCTGGTGATCCCCAAATACAGACATGTCGTAAACTTGGTTTGCAACCTGACCATAATTCTATTGGGGTTTTAAACACTGACTTAGATGAAACTAAGTTCAAAAGGTAAACTGCAGTTTCCAGTGCTAGTCCCCAAAAAGAGATTGGTAATGACGAATAACTAAGCATAGATCTTACCATATCCAAAAGAGTTCTATTTCTTTTTTCAGGTACCCTATTTTTTTATGGTGTTCCCGGGGCTGTCAACTGAGATATAATCCCATTTTCAACCAGATACTCTTTGAAATCTCCTGGAAGAAATTCATCACCTCAATCATATCGAAGTTTCTTTATGTTCTTATCTAATTGTTTTTCTGTCTCAGCCCTATACTCTTTGAATTTCTCAAGAGCTTTAGACTTATGACGTATCAGATAAACATAACCGTATCTTGAGTAATCATTAGTGAAAGTGATGAAATACTCATAACCTCTTCGACCTTGTACATTGATTGGTCCACATACATTTGTATGTACCAATTCAAGTGGTACTATTGCACGTACTCCTTTGGTCGAGAATGACCTTTTGGTTATTTTCCCTTCTAAACAGGATTCACAAAGTGGCAATGATTCATTTTCTAATGGACACAAGAGCCCATCTTTAATCATTCTCTGTATCCTATTTTGGTTTATATGACCCAAGCGTAAATGCCAGAGGTAACATTGGTTGGAAGAAATATTTCTTTTCTTAGATAAATGTGTATGCTCATCATTATTGATCACCGTGTCATGCATAGAATAGATCATTGGACTTAAATGATAAAAATTATCTTCCAATGTACCAGAACAAATAAGTCTCTTATTATGAAAAATATAAACAGAGGATCCAAAATTTACAGTGTACCCTTGCTTTGACAAACAAGCTACTGAAATTAAATTCTCTTAATGTCTGGAATATAAAGACAATTATTCAAAACTAAAGTCTCATAATTAAAAGATAATAAAACAGATCCAGTCTTCACTGTTGACAGGAACTGTCCTGTCCCTAACTGCAGCTTGACGCTTCTTTCACTTATTTTCCTGGTTTCCTGAAATCAATAAAGTGAATTACAAATATGATTAGTTGCTCCTGAATCCAACACCCAAGTGTCAATATGATTATGAACTAAACAGGTCTCAATTACAAAAAGATTTCCCATAACTGATTTCACAATCTTAGGGCAATCATTTTTCCAGTGACCTTTTTGTCCACACTTAAAGCATTTGCCTTTCGGCTTGCCATCTTACTTGGTAGACAATTTTTTTTTCCCAGCTTTCTTCTTACCTTTGCCTTTTGGCTTAGGCCCAGAAGATGAACTTTTTTCAGTAATATTTATGCTTCCCAGAGATTTCTTAGCACGATAGATCTCTTCAGCAGAATGGAGTTCGTTCATCAATTTAGTTAAGGTCATGTTTCTTTTGTTCATGTTATAATTGACCTTAAACTCCTTGAATGTTTCTAGCAGAGATTCTAGCACCATGTCAATATTTGAGTTATCATGGATTTGTGCTCCCTGAATCTCAGCCTCATTCAAATAGTCCATCATTTTGAGGACATGATCACGAACTCTTGTGCCCTTCCCCATTTTACTGTTCATAATTCCTTTCAGCGCTGCTTGTCTCGCAGAGCGAGTACTCTGCCCGAAGAGCTGTTGGAGACTATCCATTATTTCAGTGGCAGTCTCCAAGTTCTGATGTTTGGTCTGCAGAATATTAGAAATTGAGGCTAAAATGTAGCATTTTGGTATTTCATTGGCCTTTTGCCATTTCTCATAAAACCTCCTCTGATTTCTATGAGCATCATCCGCTGGAACTGGAGAGTATGGCTGGGTTAAGACATATTTATAATTTTCAGCAATCAGGACAATGAATAGATTTCTTTTCCAATCTATATAGTTCTCTCCAGTGAGTTTGTTTTGACTCAGAATAATAGTAAGTGGGCTTAGGGAAGACATTTTCTGAAAAATAAAACATCCATGCATAAATAATTTGAAATAATATTCACAATAAATGACAAAAATGCATAAAACCATAAATGCATTTTAATTTATTGTAATGATAATCTAGTTCTGCTTTGACAAGCTATCCGTTGGGGAAGTCATGTCTATACTTACTAGACCCAATTACCCATTGGATTATTTACTTTCATGTAGAGACATGATAAATAATTATCGTTATCCTTTTTGGGGCTAAATTTGTTAACAGAGCTTCGTTGGGAAGGTTAATAATAAATTTTAGTTGAGTGTATAACCATTGTTTTAATTTACGTATTTTTCATATCAATAGTCACCGTTGGGGTGAACAATCGATTGAAAAATATTTCAATTTTATCTTTGAAGAAGTTCATCAAATAAAATATCTAATATATATACCCTCCGAAGGGAGCATCACCGTATCATAAAGTCGAGGTATATATATAATTTTATTATTGATCTAACATAGAGCCCGTGGGAAAATTATCTTAAATTTTCCCTCTTCCACTCAATATTTTAAAATTGATTTTCCTTTTAAAACATACATATTGTTAATTGCATGCTTTTTATAATATTATCTAGATGATATCTAATATTATTAAGCATACACAAATTTCAAACAATATAACGAGATTCATAATTAATGAATGACATGTATTATTATGCATAGAGTGACACTACCTATTCTAAATAACATGTTATCATGACATGTTATCATCCAAAACATAACATATAGAAAAACAGTTAAATAATCTTAATTCATGGCTTTCCTAATAATGAAAAATACATTAACTCTAAGCCTAATCTTCATTGGGCTTCTTGTCAATGTCCATCTTCCATAAGTTTGTCTTTGTTAATGGACTAGGAGAAATTGGGTTTTTAAATTTATAATTGGTCCAATTTTAATTTTGAAATGAAATAAATGAATAATTAAAAAAATTTATTAAAATAAAATTTTTGGACCAAAAATAAATTTAGTATATTCAATTTTATCTATACATTTTAATCCATTAAACCCAATTGAAATTGGGCCTAAAACTAGGATTCATGATGCCCAAAACTATTTTTGGACTTAACTGCAGAAAATGTTTTTTGCCCGAAGGAAAAATTATGAAACCATATGGACCTCCATGATAAAAACCATGAAACCCTAAAATCATATTTTTTCTTTCTTTCTTCTTCCCCAGCCGCCATCTCCACAAACGCCCAGCTGCTGTTCACTGTTGCCACTGATCTTTGACGCCAAACCAACTACTGCCGCCTCGCCGGAAAACGTGCCAAAACCCGTGCGCGCAACTGGAAGCCCTTTGCTTGCGCTGCAGGCAGCGTTGCAGCGCGCGGTGCAGCTGCTGCGTATGCAGCGCCTGGCAGCGTGTGCTGCTGAGCTGCGCGCGCAACACGCTGCTACTTTGGTTCGTTGCCGCAGTTTCCAGCAAGTTTCTTCAATTTTCCAGTGATTAATTTACAAATTTCCTAGGCCAATTTTGGCTTACAAAATTTCTATAGCAGTAAAATAAATCAAGAGGGGAACATGGTGATAAAAAACCACCCCTCTTGTTACAGATCCAAAGAAAAAATACATTGGAAAATCTAACCATGAATTAAGACAAACCAAAACATGCTTTATTCATATATTAAACAAATGATATATATCTAAATAAATTGTGCCACTCTAATACATAAATTTCAAGAATGATTTCATACAATATTCTTATGTATTAATATGAGATGACTCTAATACGAATTGTTGGGGAAAGATTAGTTTTTTTTTAAATTTTTATAAAACCTTTTAAGGACCGCTCTCATATAATATATAGGAGTTTGTAATCTAGAAATCGTACCTTGAAAATACGAGTTAGCTTTTTCCGCTGAAATGATTTAGGCTCCCACATCACGATTCGTCACCACCACTCCTGTTAGATCACGATCCGTCACCACCACGCTGTTAGAACAGGAACTAGCACCAATGATTTTCCAAGTTATGACTCAGGTTTGATTTGCACTTGACGTGTAGACGCCTTTATCACTACCAAAGCAACTAGCACGAGAAAATTTTTCTCTCAACAATAGAGAGAAAAATATTTTTCTGTAATATGTATAAAGTGGCTACTCACTCTTTCTTTAGAGAAAACAAGCCTTTTTATATCTCCCTTTAGTGAAAACCCTAGCTTCCAAAAAATGAAAATCAAAACTCACGTTACTTGTTTTTTCTATAGGGGACCCACCTTGTAAAATAACATAAGGCCCCTTACACAAAAGCTAAGTAAATGGAGCCTCCCACTAAATGATATATTTAGGCTTTTGACCCAAATAACTAGTTATCTTACTTATTAGTCCAGTAGTGGTGCAGTCAATTAAATGAGCTAACCCGGGGATCATTTGGGAACATACAATAGTGGCTATAACAATTAGACCTATAATTAAACTAGCCTAATTATTTAATTCCAAATCTACTCTACTAAAAGATTGGAATTGACCTTCATAATTGTATGCTCGAATAATAATTCGTCCCACGCCACATTGATTTCTTTACTGCATACTCCTTTATACCACATTATTAATTAAATCGATACCTCAACTGTTCAATCGATTTAATTACATCTTATTTCTTAATACTTATTGGTTTTCTCTAATGATCATTTTCAACATACTAAATATGTTAACACACTCTGACCAGAGAATTCTATGATCAAGTGCCAGAAACCCATTAAGAGATGTGTTGTACAAATTCTATATTGTTAATCTATAATTTCAATACTCATAAATGCTCCCACCAAGATACCGGGTAATCTAGACTACAAGTATGTGTCATGCCCATTGGTAACTCAAATGAAATAACAATTACAATCATGAAATCATAATTAACTCAAGATTAAAATTACAGTAAAATCAATGCCTATGAGATTTAATAAGTCTGACAGTTATTATAAAATTAATTTAATTTCATATGCGATCATGTTCAATGTAGTCGTACTACATCAATAAATTCATACATGATTAAGACAAATCATTCAATGAATTTATTACAGTCTATACCTAAATAAAGTGTCCAACTTTATTTATCAACTGCGAACTAAATTTATTTAATCATAAGATAACTTATATTGATGTCTTCTATGAATCTACATGGTGATCACATAAATACATATAATATGATTAAATGGACTTTAATAAAAATATTAATGCAATTAAGATATTTGAATAAAATACCTTATTAATTTTATTAATCAGAAAAAATATTTATTACAATTAAATGAACACATATGCTTTTAAAGAGTATATTTTTCCAACAGTCATCTGGAATAATAATATATCAAAAACAGTAATAAGTCAATTTACAGGGTAAGGAAGAAAAGAAAGACGCTACGAGGGAAGCAGAGATTCAAAGACTTCACCACTTTGTTGGAGGAACAATTTCATAAATCTCCATAATATTGACATAAAACACATAACATATCTAGCATTAAGTATATTTATGTATGTCCAAAGATAAAAATTCGAAGATTAGATTTATCATTTCAATTTATGTTCTGCCCAAAGCAATGGATTTTATTCCACAAGCACAAACAAGAAAGAGTACGCACAAAGTTAACAAACACACATAGCAAACATGACATCAACTACTTGCAGCAGCAGCATCATCCAGAAACTTCACTCTAATCTTCTTGAGCTTTTCAGCGGCGTCTTTTGTAGATGCCCCCTGTCCACTCCATGCAACAATCCAATGCCCAATGCATGATGCTTAATAAACAATTCATTTTAGCAGAAAAAGCTTGCTCTTCTCTCACCAAGTTTGCATCGACAACATCACTCAGTGCACGAGGCAATGACTCCCTTAGCCAGTCTCTTAAACTTATTTCTCCGGTAAACATTTCATTTGTGGGCTTGTTTCTGGTGAAGGCTTTCATCAATAAATTAATTTCTGGTGAAAGTTTTCATCAATAAATTAAACACCACAACTATAGACATCACCTTTGGCCGAAATCATTCCTTCTAATCCATACTCTGCATTTTTTGGTTTCGATAGATCAAATGGATGTGACATCATAAAACAAATGATAAACAAATAATCTTTTGACAGTCAAGATGGCCCAAACTTTGACGCTCTGAAATTATAATTGAAACCTTGCCTGGTGCCATATAACCAATTGTAGCCACCGTCATGATTTGAGTCACAAATCTTCTCCATCACCTAAGAGTTCGGAAATGCCGAACTCACATGTGACAGAATATTTTCATTCAAGAGAATGTTGCTAGGCTTCAAATCACAATGAATTACAGGTGCTGATGAATGGTCGTGATGGAGATATTCAAGTGCCGGCCCCACATCTGTCATTATATTCAACCTCTCTAGGATATCTAGGAAATAGTTGTGAGAACACAACCATTTCTCAAGGCTACCATTGACTATGAACTCAAGCACCAGTACTTTCGAATCTAGATTACAACAGCTGCTAGTGATCTTTATTAGAAGCTATCCGTACCTAGCAGGATACCTTCATTAAATCCATCAGTTGCTCGTTGAATATCATAGTAGGATATTCTTCTCCATGCTGTCGAAGAGAACAAATCTTCCTGATTTGGAGTTTTTTGTTTTCCTATTTTGAAATATTATGAAGAATATCATAACAATCGTTATTAGTACATTGGATATGATCGAAGGCAAAGTATATTTCAGGACAAGCAGAGTAGCATTCTTTGCAAGGTGGGACTTGAAGTCTTGGAGGACCACAGAGCGCATAATTCCCAAAAAACGATCGCGCTGAAATGTTTTTAAAAGATCCCTTGACGGCAATTCCCCTTCCAGCCTATTGTGAGACATATTAACTTGTTTGAGATATGAGAGTGCCTCCATTGACTTTGGAATTTCTCCAGAGATATTGTTGCTAGAGAGATTCAAAGATTCCAAGCTTATCAAACTTCCAAATGAATCAGGGATGGGACCATAAAATTGGTTTCTAGCCAAGGATAAAGTTGCTAGATCTTTGAGGCCACCAATAGTTACTGGTATATCGCCTGATTATTGATTTTTTGATAAATCTAACTCTATTAAGACCTTTAAGTTTTGTATATCTGAAGATAGAGAACCACTTACAGAATTTGTTAACAAGTTTACATACAAGATGTACTCAAGACTCCACAAGGATAATGGGATACTAGAAGTGAGCGTGTTGGAGCTTAAAGAGAGTGTTCTTAGAGGAGTCAGACTCCCCAAGCATTGCGGTGTACGTCCGAAGAACTTATTTTCATTTAAAAATAAACCAGTCAACCAATCTAAGCGGAAAAGATCGCTGGGAATGTATCCTTGCAAATTATTGGCATCGAGATAATTATTGTAGTGTCTTTAACGTTCTCACTGATGTTGGAATAGTTCCATCCAAGTCGTTATTGAAGAGGCTTAAAAGTATCAAGCCCCGTAAATAACCAATCTCTTGAGGAATGCTGCCCTTAAGTTTGCAATCATGTGCAAAATTTTTTCGAAGCGACTCATAAAAATTCCCAATTAATTGTGGAAGGATGCCCCGTAATGGATTAGAACCTAAGCCTAAAAATGCCAGCATCTTGCAAGAAGTCTAAGAAGGGAGAAAACTCCACCCATTAGCAGATGACTCAGTCGTCAAGCAATTATATGCCAGGTTGAGCATGTTAAGGAGTCTCAAGTTGCCAAGTGTGTTTGGAATAAGGCCAGAGAAAGAGTTGTAGCTCAAGTCTAGGACACTGATTTTAGAAGCCTCGGTGATGGAGTTGGGATTTGTCCAGCTAAGTTTATTCTTCGGCAAAATTAACCATTCCATGTTTGGAAGCGAGTGACCAATCGTTGATGGTCAATGGCCTGAGAAGTGGTTATCAGCTAGAGTAATTCTTGTTATGGTTGAAATATTGAAGATTGTGGGTGGAATAGAACCAGTTAAGTTATTGGAATGGAGAGCTAAATAGACCAGATGTTGGAGATTGCCTATCTCAATTGGAACTTCACCTGCCAGAATAAATGCCCACATTATAGTAACAGTTATTGAGCTGAATGTAAAAGCAGAGTAATGTATATGTTAAAATGCATGAAAGCTGCAAGTTTCGTTTGACAATAAGCATATGAATTATGATCTCTGTTGTTCCGTGATTTTGAGATTTTACTAATCAGTTGAAATATATATATATAATTGCTTTCCTAAAATCCAGGCCATAATAATTGTTAGGTAACTTCTCTTTGTTTTCAAGGAAATCTCAGCGTTGGCTTACTGAACTTATTGTCTGTTCAAGTCTGTTCAAGCATATAATCGTCTCCCGCATTTATAACGTTATTGTAAGTGTTCCCTTGATTTTTCTTAATGTTCTAATTGCCAATGTATATTGTACTATTGTTGTCACTTAACGACCAATCTTAGAATATGTGCTACAGATAGGCTTTTGCATACATGGATACAATTAGTAATCTTATATTATCGTTGTTGTCTCAGTTGGATTTATGTTTTTCTCATTATATCCACCCCTTTGTTTTAGAAACTATACATGAATAAAGATTTTATTCATGTTATTGCCTTCCACGAGAGGAAAAATATAGAATGTAAGAAGATTATTAGGGACGCCAAGTACTGTTTGTAGGCTTTTGATACCTTATATCTAGAAAAAAGTATGAAAAAGAATATAAATTATGGCATGTGCAAATTAATTGTTCAAATGACTTAGAATCTTTTCCACATTAAATATTAGATTTTTTTCAGCAGTTGAGAGTTGTCCATGAATAAGGTTCGAGTTGTTTTGGTCTTTTTTCTTTTGAAAATATTATTTTTGTCGTTTTTGTGAATGTGTGCTTGCAGTATTTGTATGACTATAAAATCAGTCAACATACATTTGATGTTGAGCCATTGATTAACACGAATTGCGTGGAAATAACGATCTTGCTGAGGAGGCCAAGATTTTCTTTCTCATATATATTTTCATTTATTCTTTTGTGTTCTTGTCCTTTGAGCAATAGATAGAGGAAATTATGTGAATAAGAAACTGAAGGTCGGCCATACTAGGATGGATGTGGAAATTAGTTGCTGCATCTTTTTTAATTTGATAGGAAACTACTTTCCATTTCTTCTCTTCTTTTTAATTACTTGTTTCCTATATGAGATGCTAAATCATCAGAACTGTTTCAAAATCTATTTAAGGCAGTTTTATCTATCTCTATGTTTTTATCATGTGCTTGGTTTTGTTTTCACTTAATAGCTTCTTGAAGAGCTTGGGCTTGGTTTCTTATAATTATTCTTTTTTATTTTTTGTGTTAATATTAGACTCTAGTTTGATTTAGGCCTCCTTTGATCTTTTTTAAGGGAAGAAAAAAAGCAAGGCTTCATTTAATTGTTAGGAAACTAGAACTTTACATAGAAGATTGTTTTCACAAAAACAAAATACCAAAGAAAACAAGCAAATGTAGCTTCACGAACTCTAGTTGCTTGCCTGAAATTTAGGGCATAATAATTTTAGGGTAACCTGTCTTTGTTTTCTAGGAAATCTCAGTGTTGGCTTGCTAAACTTAGTGTTTGTTCAAGATAGTTGCTAGGCGATTGAGATACTTTATTTGGTTTTTGTTGTTACATATATTCAATCAAGTGTATAACCTCCTCCTATATTTATAATGTTATTTAAATGTTCCCTTGATTTTACTTATGTCTAATTGTTACTGTATATTGTACTATTGTTGTCACTTAATGAACAATCTTAGAACACGTGTTATATAGGCTTTTGCATACATGGATACGTTTAGAAATAAAGTACGAGAGAAATGAATATTATAGACACTACAAGAGAAGTAGTCCTGTGCTGTAAGGAATTAATTCATTAAAAGAATATTAAACTAAGCAAATAGTAAAAAATTATAGAAAGTCAAATTGAGGAATTCTACATTCAAAGCACAAAGGCCAAGGCATTTAGAATCACAAGAGAGCCGTGTTTGCCAGTAGTAGCGATTAACAAAATGGGGCTGGTCCTAGTTTTTTGGTTTAGTAATTACTGCCCTAAGAATTCCTATGCATAATTAGGACAATGTTGAGTAATGAAAAGTATTAGCTCGGCCATGTCCTCATTTCTCACCCTGACGCGAATTTCCTCATCTGAATGGCATGAGAAGAGTCCTGGTAAAATGTCTTATACAAGCATGTGCCAACTAGAAGCAAGCACCAACCAGAGATATATACCGACCAGATGCTCATCACCCAAAGAAAGATGACACGATCTCACGAAATCGTGATAGTTTCGTTGTGCCTCGAACCACTGGGGAGAACATGACATCCCACGTTTATCCACGATTCGGTGGATGGAGACCCACGAGGGTCTATCATCACCCAAAAATGGGGAGCATGAAGAATATTCAAAAAACGTGGGATGACGGCTATAAGAAGCCAAGAAACCGATGAAGAAAAGGATGAAAAACTTGAGAGAAAAGGAAAAACTTTGCCAAATTGAGATCCTGATTCATTGTTACGCAGATATTTGATACAGATTGTGCCAAAACTGCTGTATTCACTTTACTCATTTAAATCATACACTTTACTCTTAAACACCTTGTTCTAACTTAAGCATCAGAGGGTTTATGCCAGTAAAACCACCGGCGTCTCTGACTTGTTTTTATGAGCGCATGCTTGGAAAGGAAAGAAAAAGGTGACAATGAAACTGGTGAAACGATCACTTTCCGAAAGATCGCAAATGAGGCTAGAGAGAGGATGATGCAAGATCGAATGGAACGGACGAAGAAGCAAATTGAGACTCTCACAACTATATTACATGAGCTGAGGGATGAGCGGAGAAGTGATTGTGCGACTACCGTGGTGAGAGATGAAGCCGTGGCAGAACCCAGCCTAGGAAGGCGTAAAATCGAGGAGATCCCTCCGCTGGTGGACCAACCCTATGGGGTGCATCCCCATAGAAGTGCAGGTCGGATCCCAGGAGAGCGCGTGGATGAAGGAAGAGACTAATCTCGCTCTGGGCTAGTTTTGGAAATTAATGGTCGAGGAACGAATATTGATGAAGGTGAGCTCAGACAGCGGCTGCATAAAGCCGAGCAGGAGCGAGATCAAGTAGCTGCGCGCGATCCTGTCCGTGCTTTAGAATTAAAAAGGTAAGGTACGCAGGTTGGCGCAGGTGATGGATGAGATCCAGGGCAAGAAAAAGCCTTCGAACTAGAGAATAATGATGGATGAAGAATCTCTACTGGCAGCCGAGATTATGGGCACTGTAATCCTAAGAGATTTCTGCTTTCCCGACCACAAATACTCCGGGAGAAGTGACCCGCTATTGCATATTGAATGTTTCAATGACATGACGAGTGTGCAGGGGCTAACGCCAGCTCAGAGGTGCAGGGCGTTCCCATTGACACTAGAGGGACGAGCCCGAGAGTGGTACTGTAAGCTGCCACGTAGAAGTATAAGGGGAAATGAGCAGATGTGCCAAGAGTTAGCCGAGCAATTCCGCGGAGCGGTAGCCATAGAGAACGATATGATGGAATTGATGGGGATGAAATAGGAGGAACACGAATCCCTTCGGAATTTTGTGAAGAGATATCATCGGGCCGTGCTAGATCTGGGGGCTTTCAATCACCCGTAGGCGTTGAAAGGATTAAAGAAGGTGTGAGGATAGGCTGATTGTGGTACAACCTGAGAAATCCTATCATTCAAAGTTACTAAGCGGGATATGAATAGGCGAGGAGGGACATAGAAATTGAAGAGGAAAAAACAACGAGGATAAAGAGTGAGCAGCTAGAGGAGCTAAGGCGAAAGGAAAAGAGAACATTGAGTGGGAGCGGGTCGGGAAAGCGAGTTGAGGAATCGTCAGTAATGGGGGGAATATCAGCTCAATCCCGCCCTTATCCCATAACTCAAATACCACAACAGTTCCAACACAACCGACCTCAGCCTCAAAGCCCCCCATTCCCGGAGCGATAACTGGAATTCTGGCAGATAGTTGCCCACCCTTATCATAATGCTCCCAGGGCACTAAATGTAGTAAACTCCAGGGTTGGTCGACCAAACCAGCTGCCTACAATACCAACCCGAGACGATATCCACGATAGCCGAGCAGTCTAACTGATTGATCAGAGCTTGGCGTATAAACAGTATACCCTATTGAAAGTCTCTATGGAGGAGTTGTATGAGAGGATCGAGGGATGATGCCTGCTGTACCCTCTTGCCCTTGTAACCAAACCCGCCCACAAACGAGATAAAAGCAGATTCTGTAAATTCTACGACACTCATGGTCACACTATCAGCCAGTGTCGTGACCTGAAGACTCAGGTGAAGGATTTGGTGAGCAACCGGTACTTGGATGAGTATGTAGATAGAGCATTCCCTGTTATTGAATCACAATATATGTTTGAGGGATGGAGTCGAGAGGATTCTGGAGCATGAGCAGCCAATTATCCAGGTGATAGCAAGAGGGCCGACATTGGCTGGAGATTCGAACAGGGCACAGAAGAATTATGGGGGATATGCTCTGACCAGCAAAGAGGTGTTTTTCAATTTGCCAATAGCCAAGAGGGTGAAAGTAAGGCAAGTTCCTATTATGTGGACAAATGATAACGAATAGGGTGTTTTATACCCTCATGAGAATGCACTGGTGATAAAGGCGATGGTGGCAGGTAAAGAATTCCGGCGAATACTGGTGGATACGGGCAGCTCAGTCGACATATTATTTAAGTCAGCCCTAAACGATATGGGAATTGCAGACTTGAAATTGGAGAGGATGAACACATCCTTGAAGGGATTTGAAGGAGGAGGTTGACCCCCATGGGGATCATCGAGCTGCCGATTACTGTAGGAGAGAAACCATTTCAAAAGACAATGATGCTGGACTTTATAGTGGTGGAAGAGAAAACCCTTACCAGATTATACTGGGGCGACCTTTCATGAGGGTAAACCAATGCGTTATATCCACACATTATCTGGCATTGAAATACAGAGTGAACGAGGTTGTGGACGTAGTAAAAGGCGACCAGAGAATGGCGAGGAGTTGTTACATTACAACCGCAAAGGAAACATTGCAAGTTACTACTCTGGATAACCGAGAAGACTCTAAAAAGGGTCCCCATGAGCCACCTGAGAAATTGGAAGAGATTTTGGTGAGCAAGAATGACCCGAGCAGAGTGGTAAGGATCGGGTCGGGAATGGGCGAGGCAATAAAAGGTGAACTTATAAAGTGCCTACAGTCCCATGCATATATATTTGCTTGGTCACATTAGGAAATGCCAAGAATTGATCATAGGGTAGCTTGCCACAAGTTGGCAATTAGGAAAGGCACAAGGCCGGTGAGGCAAAAAAAAAGATGTTTTAACCAGGAAAGGTACGATGCCATAAATGTCGAAGTGGAGAAGCTGTTGCTAGTAGGATTCATAAAGGAGGCTAAATACCCGGAGTGGATTTCCAATGTAGTGTTGGTAAAGAAGGCCAGTGGGAAATGGATAATGTGTGTGGATTTCACAGACCTTAACAAGACATGCCCGAAGGATGGCTTTCCCCTACCTAAAATAGATCAATTGGTTGACTCAACAGTGGGTTACAATCTGCTTAGCTTCATGGATGTCTTTTTAGGATACAACCAGATACCCATGGACGAGCAGGATGAGGAGAGTACCACGTTAATAACTAACGTGGGTTTGTTTTACTACATGGTGATGCATTTTGGCCTAAAAAATACAAGGGCTACCTATCAAAGGTTGGTGAATAAATTTTTCAAGCCATTGATCGGTCACACTATGGAAGTATACGTGGACGATATGATCACGAAGTCTAGAGAGCCAGTAGACCATGTGAAGCACTTAGAAGAGACCTTTGAACTTCTGATGAAGTATCAAATGAAGTTGAATCCGGAGAAATGTGCATTTGGAGTTAGCTCAGGCAAATTTTTAGAGTTTCTGGTGAGCCACCAAGGGATAGAGGCCAACTGAGAAAAAATACGGGCAGTAATAGAAATGAAGTCCCTTGAACAATTAAGGAGGTACAGAGCCTTACAGGGAAGTTGGCAGCATTGAACCGGTTCATCTCGCAGGCCACAGATAAATGTCACCCTTTCTTCTAAATCATAAAAAAAATAGAGAAAAATAGAGTGGACAACAGAATGTGAGGAGGCATTTAGGCAGCTGAAGGAATATCTTGCCAGTGCCTCATTACTATCGACTCTGAGAGAGGGTGACGAATTGTATTTGTACTTAACTGTCTCTAAATGGGCTACCAGCTTAGTATGTGTTAGAGAAGATGAGGGAAATCAACACCCCGTGTACTACACTAGCAAGGCCCTGGTGGACGCAGAAACTAGATATTCACTGATGGAGAAATGGGCGCTTGGTTTAATAACGGCAGCACGCAAGCTCAGACCATATTTTCAGGCCCACCCGATAATAGTGATAACCGACCAACCTCTTTGGCAAACGCTCCTAAAATCATATGCATCTGGTCGGTTAGTAAAATGGTCTATAGAGTTAAGTGAATTCGACCTATCTTACAAACCTCGAGGAGCAATCAAGGCCCAAGCCTTGACCGATTTTATGGTTGACTGTACGGAACCAGGGGAAGGAATTCAGGAGGAACAACCGGTTGAACTGGAGAAACCAAAGGGGGTGTGGCTGGTAATGGTTGATGGGTCACATAGTGAACAAGGGTCCTGAGTAGGAGTAGTAATACGGAGCCCAGAAGGGGCTGAGATGTCTATGCAGTGAAGTTTAAATTTCAGCTCACGAATAATCAAGCAGAATGCGAAGCCTTCATCATTGGGCTCGGGTTGGCACACGCACTACGAGCAAAAAGGGTAGAAATCCAAGCATACTCCCAGTTAGTTTGTAATCATCTCAGTGAACAATTCCAAGCAAGGGAAAAAAAGATAATTTCGATTAATCAACAGATATACCATCATTTGACACTACATATCTTAAAAATAATACTTTCTATGTAAAGAAAATACACTTATTTATTGTAGTGTATAAACTTGTTGCCCTTAAAGCTGAAAGTACTTTCCTCAAATATGGTAAATGTAACTCATGGCTGGTACTATATATAAGTTTATCGTCAAAGTAAACAACCACAAACTTTCCAATGAAATGACAAAGAATTTGATTCACAACTTCCATGAAAGTATGAGAAGCATTAGATAAGGTAAATTACATTACTAACTACTCGATAACCCTTTCGCGAGTTTTAAAGGTTGTTTTCCATTCATCCCCAGGCTTTATCCGAATATGATAGTAACCACTCTTTAAATCAACTTTGGTAGAAGCAATTGCTCCTTGATTTCATCTAAAAAGTCATCTAACTGAAAGATTAGAAAATAATACCGAACTGTAATTTTATTAATGGTTCGCTGTCTACATACATTCTTCAAGAACCATCTTTTTTGGAGTAAAAAAAGCAAGGACTGTATAGGGAGGAAGACTTTTACGAATAAATCATTTTCTTAGAAACTCTAGCACTTGATGCCTTAATTCCTCATGTTCTATAGGACTTATATGATAATGAGGTTGATTTGGTAATATAGAACATGGTACCAAATCAATTTAGTGTTGTATATCCCTAAGAGGTAGTAAACCTTACGGTACCTTGTTAGGGAACAAATGTTGAAGATCCTCCAATATTGGCATCATAGTTTTAGGTACCATCGAATTAATATGGCTCTCCTTCCCCTACAAAACATAAACCCTCTTTGTCTTGGTTATAACATCTACAAACTACTTTTTACTTAATAAAGAATTACCTAAGTATTGTTTGAGAGTGATCTCCTTGTTAGGTAGAAGAATAATCTTAGTGTTGTTAAACATAAAGCTGTAGGTATTTCTTTTCTCATCATGGCTAAGTTTTGATCATACTACTAGGGTCTGTCTAATAATAAACAATCTTGATGGTTAATTGACTGATATTTAGTGTTGTTGCATGTTTACTATAATACGTTATTTTTATAATACTTATTTCAATTCATTTTTTCATTTGACCACATATTTAGTGATGTTAGCTAAGAAAGAGTCTCAAAAAGGCCTGACTTAGTGGAACATATCAAAGCAATACTTGGTTTTAAATTAGGTTTCCTGAGTTGAGTTTAGCTTAATTCGAAAAGGGTCATGTTTAATTTAAGATTTATGATGAACTAGAGATAGTAATTCACCTTGTAAGGTAATTAGAACCTAGGCGTATAATGTTATATCTTATGTTAACATAACAATTGGTCATTGTTAAGTTATATCTTGATATAAGATATCAAATAAGTGGTGGCTGAGGGTACATAAGGATTTTGCCTAGTTCTGTAGCAGATGCTATAGCAACCGAACTAAAGATTAAGAACATAATCAAAACCATTAAGTGATTTTAACCACTCAACCACTCCATTCTCATTAATTAGTCTCTTGTGTTTAAGTATCAAATTCTTCTTAATTATTTCCTCATTAATTTTGGGAAATCAAGTTTATTAATTGTTCTTTTATAATTAATCTAAAATTACACTGACAAGTTTACTGTAGCAATTCCTATAACATCAATCTACGTGGCGACGATCTTGAATACTTATCATTATATTACTTGTTGTGTACACTTACACATTGACACCAATAGCATTAGTAATTAGACAACAAGTTTTGGCACCGTTGCTGGGGATTTGTGCTTATTGTGATCTGTGAATTCAATTTTAGTTGGTGCAAAATTTTAATTTTTGTTTTGTTTACTGTATTTGCAAAATTGCTCTAAAAACCCTTACATGCGCAAATGCAAACCTATTAAATACCTATTTGATCCAGAGATTGAAAGAACTACAAGGAGATTATAGAAAGAGAATAGAAATTTAAGAGTTGTTGCAAACATGGATGATTTTTAAAATATGGGAAAGTTGAACTCGAAAGCAGACATAAAACCAGTTAATGATCAAGAAGGTCAGAATGGGCTAAACATACAAAGACAAACAGGGAACAACAATATTATCTACATGGCAGATGATAGAGGTAGAGCCAATAGAGACTATACTGTGTTGACCCTTCAAGCTATACAACCTGGAATAGTTATACCTGAGGTGCAAGTTGTCAATTTCGAACTCAAATGAGTTATGTTTCAAATGTTGCAAATAGTGGGCCAATTCAATTGATTGCCGTCAGAAGATCCTCATCTTCACTTTAAACTATTTTTGGAGGTGAGTGATGCTTTTAAAATTGCTAGAGCATCGCAAGAAGTATTAATGCTCAGACTTTTCCTATTTTCTTTAAAAAATCGAGCAAGGGCATGGTTGAATTCTTTGCCACCAGATTCTATCACAACATGGAGTGATTTGGCTGATAAATTTTTAATAAAATATTTTCCCCTGACCAAGAATGCAAAGTTGAGGAATGAAATTACATATTTTCATCAACTCAAAGATGAAAGATTGTATGATTCATGGGAAAGATTTAAGGAGTTACTTAGGAGATATCCTCATCATGATATTCCTTGTTGCATACAATTGGAAATTTTCTACAATAAATTGAACTCAAGTACTAGATTAATGGTAGATGCTCCAGCAAATGGGGCTTTATTATCTAAATCTTACAATGAAGCTTATGAAATTTTGGAGAGAATTGCAAATAACAACTATCAACAACCATCAACTAAACGAGCTGCAGTAAGAGGAGCAGCAGAAGTACATAATGTGGATGAATTTACAGCACTGTCAGCCCATGTAACCTCATTGACAAATATGGTAAAGTCTATAACTACTGCTCCAGCAACTGTCAATCAAGTTACTGAAGTCTTTTGTATTTATTGTGGAGAGGGGCATCTATATGATAATTGTCTTGGGAATCTAGCTTCAGTCAATTATGTAGGCAACTTCAATAGACCAAATCAGAGCAATCCATATTCAAAATTCTATAACCCTGGATGGAGACAGCACCCAAACGTTTTTTTAGAGCAATCAGAATCAGCATGCTACAACATCTAGTGGGCAAAACAAACCTACTTAGCCATCTGGTTTTCACCAGCAAAATTAAGCGTAAGGAAACAATAGTAATGATCAATTTAGTTCTGTTAAAATTCTGATTAAAGAGTATATTGTGAAGAATGAAACAGTTGTCCAAAGTTAGGCTATGTCATTAAGAAATTTAGAAAATCGAATTGGAGAACTTGCTACAGCATTAAGTAACAGACCTCATGATAGTTTGCCTAGCAATACGAAAGATCCAAGAAGAGAGGAAAAAAATACAATAAGGTGATCAACTTGTGATCTAGAAAAGATGTTCAAACTCCAGTTAGGTTACTAAAGAGAAGAATTGAGTCTAATGACGTCCAAGAAAACTGTCATTTTGTCAGTGATGTGGAGCTTGCTGTCACGGATAGCTTAAATAATTATTGTCGCAAGGAAGAGATCAAGGCTGCGACATTTAAAGAACTTGAAAATAAAAATGTTGCAGCAGCACATATTGCTTGGTTAGAAGTGAAGCAACCTGTGAGGACTGACAGATGTTTTGAGTCTTTAGATCTTTCAAACAGGGAAGTGAAACATGTTGTATCATTTATTGAATTACCTCATGTTTTAGAATTAAAACTTCTACCTTCACATTTAAAATATGTTTATTTTGGTGACAATAACACATTACCTATAATAATTTTATCTTCTTTAAATACAGATTAAGAGAAGAGTTTGGTGGATGTATTGGGGAGATACAAGAAGGTCATTGGATGGACCATGACAGATATTAAGGGAATCAGCTAATCCATATGCATGCAGAAGATTCTTCTAGAAGATTGCTACAGCAACTCGGTAGAGCAATAGAAAAGATTGAATCCCATCATGAAGGAAGTTGTGAAAAAAGAGATTATTAAATGGCTTGATGCTAGAATTATTTAACCAATATCTGACAACTCTTGGGTGAATCTAGTACAATGTGTTCTAAAGAAAAGTGGAGTGACTGTTGTAGAAAATAAGAAAAATGAATTCATTCCTACAAGAACAGTTACTGGATGGGGAGTCTGCATGGATTATAGGAAGCTAAACAAAGCCACAAAAAATGACCACTTCTCACTGAAATACTAACTAGGCAACCCAAGGGGGGTGAATTGAGATTTTAAAATTTAAGTTAAGTAAACCACACAACAATTTAATCTAATGCCTTAATAGAATCCAAAATAATAAATTTAATAAAGCATAATAATAAGAGAGTAAGGGAAGAGAAAACAAATACAAGGATTTTTACGTGGTTCTGTAATCTCCGCCTACGTCTACGTCTCCAAGCTCACCCGGCTTGAGGATTTCACTATCCAAACCTCTCAAGGTTTCAAGTTCTTTACAATTGAATTCTAAGGTGTCAATGGACCTTTACAATTAAGAGATTATCTCCCCAATAATTTCTCACAATTGTACACTCACAATTTGATGAGAAATGAAAATTACAACAAAAACTTCCTTTAAGAGTGGATATGCAAATAATAGCACAATAATGATTCACTAAATGATGATTTGCGAAATGGAAGCTCAATATATGTTATATGATCTTATTTATGCTTGCATTGATCTTCAAAATGAAGTTGAAGTTGAATTTTTATAGTTAAAACCCAAAAACTAGCCGTTACAGGTAAATTCCAGCTCTCAAGCGGTTAGCCGCTTAATTTGGCTAGCTAGCCACTCCAGTACAATCAAGTTACCGTTAAATTTGAAATTTGCTACAATAATACCGTTAACAAAATTATATTTTTGCCCAAAACTTACTGTAATTATACTATGACCCAAAAAGTCATAAACTTTTACAAAAAGTTCCAAGTTCAAAATTTTTAAATAATACTTGTCATTCCCAAAAAATTTTGAAATTATGCTATAGCCCAACATATAATAATAGTTTTCAAAGACGTCCTTTTCAAAATTTAACAAAATATTCATAAATATCAAAGTTCTCAAATCCTTTCAATTTAATCCAAAATTTGAACATATGAAATTTTCCTCAGGCGGTTAGCTGCTCACTTTCTGTCCAATTTTGGATTTTAGATGTTTGGATTACATTCAGGTCCTCAAACTTTCATAAATTATAATATGGCCCAAAACGTTTCAATGGCATGCAAATAGGTCGAACTTCAAAATTCAAGATAATACTTATTAAATTCAAAGATTGCAAAACTTTTCATTTTAGTCCAAATTAATCAAATCCACAAAATACTTTATCTTATAAATATAAAACCTTTTAGTTTATGAAAACTAGTTATTTAAAGAAACTTTTGAGCTTTTGAAATGCTAAATCATACATCAATTAAATCATACCGGCTTTACAAGAATTTGTCCAATAATTTGTCCGTTGAGCTTTAAACTTTATTCTTAATTTTGTCTTTGTCCGTTGAGTGTTTTGAATTTGATTTCACTTGATTTATTTGCATAAATATTATCCTTCAAAAACTAGTGAAAATGTGAAATATAATATTTATTAAATTTATGTTATGCGTAACCCTTTAGGCTAACAATCTCCCCTTTTTTTTATGATGACAAACATCTCATGTATTTTGACACTTATACTCCTCTTAATTCATAACATACATGATTCAAAATATAAATCAAATTTAAAACAAAACTCCCACTGAATATATGGTCTATAACAATTTATAAACTCCCCCTTAATATTTCAAAACCATGTGCAAATACTTCAAGATCAAAATATGTATCATATGTCTATGTATTCAAAATACATGATTTCTCCCCCTTCATCATCAAAATTACTAGAAATTCATGCTAAAACCGATAATATGTCAATGGTTAATCAAGAAACATATAATAACCAAACATCCAATTAACTATAAAATAATCATGAACCATCATTCTATCAATTACCAAATCAACAACTTATAACATAAAATCATCATATATAAACCATGTAATCAAATCATTATCATATCTCAAAATCATCACCATAATCACATATCAATCATCAAAACAATACTCAAAGTGCATATTATTCTCCTCCTTTTGTCAACATCGAAATGATATATTATTTTGTCTCCCTTTTTGGACAACAAAAAAGTTCAAAATACATATTATCCAAAATCATATTGTATGCTCCCCCTAAAAATATGACCAATTTGAAATTTTAATTAAATGATTTTATCCAAAAATATATCATATTTATCTCCCCGTTCATCATAAAAAAAAGAAAAGATAGATAGATGCAATCGAAACAAAATCATCAAAAATAATTCGATGAAGATATTATCCATTTGTGCAAGCAAAAATTTCGGCAGAATCTCCCCTTAAAAAATGAACAAATCCTCAAATATAGAACGTGGTTAAAAAGACTTTCATATTAGCTTAAATAATTATAACAAACCAACAACTCCATCAATTCATCAAGCAACACACATATAATCATCAATCATCAAAATCATCAAGAAATCAATTTTAATAGTATTCATAACATGATTAGAGATATTAATAAATTTCATCATCCCAAGTTCATGCCAAATTTTTGAAAATTATTCTTCGCAAATAAGTTTTGATTTGTTTACCAAATTGGCATGCAAAAGTTATATGAACATATTATCAACTATCCAAACTCCATAATTACTAATCACATTTTAGAAATCAAGATAATATAACTCATCAAATATCTAATGTGACATTTCAATATAATTTAAAAAATCTTATATGCTTAAAATTCTCGAAGTATATGTATTTTTCCCTCTTTCGATATCATTTAAAACAAGCAATACATATTCAACAATAAATCGATAAAGTAAAAAAAAATGCATCCATTCACAAATCATAGATTGCATAAGATTAAACTTCATCAAATACAATGTAATTGTCAAAGCACATTCTTTATCATCAAAATTTAAATAAAGCATCAGTACAGAATGACAATATATAGATCATCAAAATCAACATAACTATTAAGATAAGCCATCATATATATTTATCCATGCATCATGATTACATACAATAATAATTCAATTATGTAAACATACAAGCATGTTTCATTCAACAAAATCAATATGGCAAGAATTGTTACCAAAACAATTAAATCATATTCAAGTGATTATCCTCACAAGCTTTCATCAAGGAACTCTCCACCATTTTTTGATTATGTTACCTACAAAAAAATGTTCAAGTTGTGTCTTTTAGTACCCAACTATTCTTGGTTCTTTAAGTGTTAGCAATGATTCCTTTTGGAACCCAAATACATTTTGCTCCATAATATGCATTTCTTTTAACTGTACATCTATTCTTCATGTGACCATCTTGATTGCAATGGTATCATATAACTTGATTGTTAATGTAGGTACTCTCTACAAAGTAATTCTTATAATACTTTTGTTTCAAATTTGGCTTATAGCCAATGCCTCCTTTGTCAAATACACAGTTTTGTGAATTAAGCAAGTTATCTAACATCTTTTACCCATTTGTAAATTTTAAGACAACATCATTAAGTTCAATATTCTTTTTCTTGAGCATCTCATTTTCCTTTTTCAAATTATCTACATGTGATATTATATGTTCAAGTGAAGTACTAGGTTTCTCATTTAATAATACAACTCTATGATGCAATGTTTTATTTTATAATTCCAGGCAACTAATCTTTGCACTTAGAGATTTATTTTCATTTGTGAGCTCTACCGTTTTCTTTTTAAGACATGCATTCTTTTTACAACTTTCATCAATTCATCGTACAATTCTTTAAAAGCATCATATAACTCATCATAAGTAGGAAGATCATTTATCTCATCAAGTTCATCATCTCCTATTACCTTACAGTTCTTGCGAATCTTATTCATCACTCGATTCTTCATCGCTATCGTCCCAAGTAATCACCATGGCTTTTTTTTGAGTTTGTTGAGAAGTGGACACTCCAATCTTATATGGCCACGTTTTTTGCATTCAAACTAAACAATTGCCTCCTTCTTCCCTTTCTCCACCTTAAGGTTTTCTCTTATGAGATCTTCAAAGTTTCTTCTCTTTATTTGCTTCTTGAAGATCCTTCTAAACTTTCTAGCAATCATTTCAATGCCTTAATCTTCAAAGTCACTTCTATCATCATCACTTTCAACTATAGAAGATTTAAAAGTAAAGCCCTTCTTGTTTTTATCTTCATCAATTCTTTTATTAGCTATATCTTCTTCATATGAAATAAGTGAACAATTAAGATCATTAAGAGGTAAAGTATTAAGATTTTTTGCTTCTTCTATGGCCGTTCTCTTTGGTCTCTACTCTTTCGGCAATGATCTAATAATTTTCTTCACTTTTTCACTATTAGTAAATACCTTACCTAGTGCTTCAAGAGAATTCACAATATCGATGAATCTAGTGTATATATCATGAACACTCTCATATGATTCCATTTGAAACATCTCATATTGTCTAGTGAATATACTAATTTTACACTCCTTGACTTGATTTATTCCCTCATATACAACTTCAAGTCTCTTTCAAATTTCATAAGCACTTCCACAACTAGAAGGTTTTGGAATTTCTTCCCTTTCTTTATTTTTAGTAGTCGGCATGAAAGGACCATCATTAACGATTTTCCAAATCTCATAATCTAGAGCTTGCAAGTAAATTCTCATCCTAGTGTTTCAATATGGGTAATCGTTTCCATTAAAATATGGCAGTCTAATGGTGGATTGTCCTTCCTTAAATGTAGAATCATTTTGAGTTGTCATTGATCTTTAGCTCTAGCCAGTTAAGTCTAAATAAGAGCACTTTACTCTGATACCAAATGTTAGGATCAAGCGCTTACCATTGGGTTAAAAGCTTAAGCTGATAGCCAAGTTGCAACTTTATTTCCATATACAATGGAAGCGCAGAGCCCCATACTAATCGGTGGATAGACATGAGGGGCTGCACACATTTGTACTTGTGCCAACGTTATTGCACCTTAATGGAATTACATAGAAGGATGTTACACCCACAAGCGTGCAGAAGAATTGTTGGGGCCCCATAACCTCAACACCCACTACCTTTCATAGATCAGATGTTGGACAAACTTGCTGAAAAATAATACTATTATTTCTTGGATGGATATTTAGGCTACAACCAGATTGCTATAGCACTAGAGGATCAGGAGAAGACAACATTCACTTGTCCATATGGACCTTTTATTTTTAAAAGGATGTTGTTCAGTTTGTGTAATGCTCTAGCAACTTTCCAGAGGTGTATGATGTCTATTTTTTAAGATATAGTCGAGCAAATACGGGGAGACCTATGATGATTGTTTGCATAATCCATAAAATGTGCTTAAAAGATGTAAAAATATAAATTTAGTGCTGAATTGGGAAAAATGTCATTTTATGGTACAAGAAGAAATAATCTTAGGCCATAGAGTCTCTAGAAAGTGAATAAAAGAGAATAAAGCCAAAATAAAGGTGATTAATAAACTCCCACCACTTATTTTAGTCAAGGGTATAGGAGTTTCTTGGGACACATAGGATTCTATAGAAGATTTATTAAGGATTTTTCCAAAATATCAAAACCCTTATGTCAGCTGCTGGAGCATGACAACCCTTTCCACTTTGATGAGCACTGTTTAAAGGCTTTTGATGCATTGAAAAAAGCTCTTATTATAGTACTCGTTGTTATAGTACCTGATTGGAGTTTACCTTTTGAGTTGATGTGTGATACTAGTGACCACTCTGTTTGAGCAGTGTTAGGGCAGATAAAGAATAAAATTCTTCACTCCATTTATTGTGCTAGCAAAACTTTAGCCAGTGCTCATATCAATTACAATACCACTGAAAATGAGTTGCTAGCGGTTGTCGTTACATTTGACAAATTTAGAGCCTATTTGGTTAGCACTAAAGTGATTGTTTACACAGATCACTTAGCCATAAAGTATTTGATTTCAAAGAAGAATGATAAACCAAGGTTGATAAGGTGGATCCTCTTGCTATAAGAGTTTGACTTGGAGCTTAAGAATAGAAAAGGGAAAGAAAACCAAGTAGTAAATCATCTTTCAAGGTTGGAAGTATATAAAAGCATTATGGCCAAGCAAAAAATCACAAAAACATTTCCTGATGAGCAACTGCTAATGCTTCAGCATATATAGATGCTGCTGTAATTTGGGTTCACATAGCATGCAGATTTTGCTAATTACTTGGTGAGTGAGTTGTTACCCTTTAATCTGAATTACCAACAGAAAAAGAGATTTCTCCATGATGTTAGAAGTTATCAGTGGGATGATCCTTACTTAAACAAGATGTGTTAAGATTAAAATATGTATATCAGATGAAGAAATTACAATCATATTGCAATCATGTAATGTTTCAGCATATAAAGGACATTTTGGAGGCCACAGAACAACAACCAAAGTTCTACAATTAAGTTATTACTAGCCTTCTATTTTTAAATATACTAATGAGTTTGTTAAATGTTGTGACAGGTGCCAAAGAACAGGGAACATCTCTCAAAGCACGAAATGCCATTAACCAATATTCTGGAAGTTGAGCTATTTGATGTTTAGGGGATCGATTTTATAGGTTCATTCCCACCATCTTTTGGGAATTTATACATTCTAGTTGTTGTAAACTATATGTCCAAATGGGTAGAAGTTATAGCACTACCAGCAAATAATGCCAAGCCATGGTGAAATTCCTTTAGAAGAACATTTTTATAAGATATGAGACTCCTAGAGCCATCATCAGTGATGCATGCACTCATTTTTGGAACAAGATATTTGCTGCAGCATTGGCTAAATATGGAATTAAGTATAAGATTGCTACAGCATATCACCACCAGTCTAATGGTCAGGCAGAAGTGTCCAACAGGGAAATAAAAAGGATTTTAGAAAAAGTGGTGAATCATACTAGAAAGGATTGGTCTCTTAGACTACATGATTCCTTGTGGGACTACCGCACAGCTTACAAGAAACCACTAGGCATGTCTCCATATAGAATTGTATATGGTAAAGCATGTCATTTGTTACTGGAGTTGGAGCATAAAGCATATTAGGCACTAAAACAACTGAACATGGACATACATGCTGCAGCAGAGCAAAAGAAGTTTTAACTTTGTGAACTTGAAAAGTTAAAGTTTTTTTCCTATGAAAATGCAAGGATTTACAAAGAGAAAACAAAATAATGGCATGATAAACACTTCCAGCAAAGGGAGTTGATTTCATGCCAACAAGTTTTGTTATACAACTCTAGATTAAAACTTTTTCGGGAAAGTTAAAGTCTAAATAGTTAGAGCCTTTTAAACTTATCAAAACATATCTTCATGGTGTTGTAGAGCTCAAGGATGAGAGTACAAGTCATGAATTTATGGTCAATGGGCAAAAAGTTAAACATTATATTAATGATGTTTTGCACAATTCAAGGAAAAATTAGTGCCTTACAGACTCAGTGTGAGCAATTAAGGGAAGGCCAGGCTAACTGACCTTAAATCAAGCGCTAATAAGGGAAGAAAACTTTCAATTTTTGCACAATTTGTTTTAATTTTAGTTAGTGTAGTATTTTATTGAATCGATTTTGTAGGTTTTAATTTATGTTCTTGGTTTTTCTTTATTATTTTATTCTTTTCAGTAAAGGAAACAAAATGGTTGAAAACATAACTAGGATGACTAAAATAATTGAACAAAGTGTCAAACATTCAGGATGTTAAAGCATCGCATGAAGCAATGTTGAAGTTAGAAAGCTAACAATATAGATAAGCTGCTAATGTTTATGCTGCAGCATCGTTCACTTGCTCCAACAACGTGTCATTCAGTAATCGGAAAAATTTTTACCAATGTAGATGATAGTCCTCCGCCAATTTTATTGTTTGAATGGCTAACATGATGACATCCGTAGATCAGTCCTTTTTAAAATCAAATTAATCATTCTCCTTTAATTTCGTGGCACATATCTAGCCTTTCTTTCTTCCAAGTGGTTCCAAAAATTAAAAAGATTTACTTCCATAATTATCTTGATATTTAATTACCTTTCTCTTTCTAATTTTTGTGGTTATAAATTAGGGATTTTACTTTACCTATTTCATATCAACTTCACTTCCATATCTCATTGACTTCTATCTCTCAATCACCATCATATTTTCACTCGATTTAATTTTTTAACCACAATCAAGTTCTGTGGCGTGCTACAGCAATGCCGAAAGTCAAAGAAAGAGCTGGACGATTAAAAAACCCTAAATGCTTCAACAATTACAAGGCTGAAGAAAAATTTGTAGATATCATCGAGTCCAGAAAGATCTTAGAAGAAAAGGGATTTCAATTTCCTCAACAG
The DNA here is from genome assembly GCA_018350135.1 of Citrus trifoliata. Taxonomy (NCBI): domain Eukaryota; kingdom Viridiplantae; phylum Streptophyta; class Magnoliopsida; order Sapindales; family Rutaceae; genus Citrus; species Citrus trifoliata. The sequence continues at coordinate 11,448,695 of CM031386.1, read as the reverse complement.
CTATTAGGCAATTCATACAATCTATGTTACTGTAACAAAGCAAGGCTGGTTAGATTTTTGCACTCACCCAAGAAACCTTGTGCTACCAATTGTCAAAGAATTTTACTCCAACATGCTACATCAGGAACAAAAAATAGGCCTTGTAAGGAAAGTTCAAGTCCCCTTAATTTCAAGGGTAATCAATGCTTTCTATAATTTACCATCTGATATTGATTGTGCATAATCCAAAATGGCTGAAAGTATGACTACTAAGCAGTGGGTTGATGTGTTTAAAACCCTAACGGTAGAGGGTAGTTCTTAATTGAATGAGGAAGATAGAGTAGTGAATAGGATTGACTTGAAACTGTTGAGTGTTAGAAAATACATATTTATAAAGGAGAAAACCGTCATTTTACATTTCAAGTCTTACTAACAACCCTTATTTTTATGTATTTAATCTTCGTGTGATTTAATTACATGTGTTTTATTTTAATTAAGTAATTTATGTATTTTAGGGGCATTATAGTTATTTCACAATAAAGGAGAGATCAGACGGCAAAACGGACATCACTTTTGAACTCAGGACGGTCGAAAACCTTAGGAGGAGTATAAAAGGAAAAATGGCACTATTCACATGTACGGTACTATTCACGGGTACGGTACTGTCTACGTTACTGTTCACGACACTGTTCACATAGACGGACCAATGACGTGGCATTGACCGATGATGTGGCATTGACTGATGAGGTGTCACGATCCTGTTCGACTAAAATTCTTATATACTGTTGATGGTGACGTGGCAGCATATCAGTGGACGAAAAATCTCGCGTACGGTGCATGCATCACACAGGATTATTTTCAACCAAACCGCGTTACTGTTCATCCAGATCAAACCGTGTTACTGTTCATCCACGTGGTCAAACCGTGGACTGTTGACTGATGACGTGACGCAATCCTGAGCGTCCAAACTGTTTTTAATCCGATGGTCATGATTTACTCCATGTATCTATAAAAAGGGGGCCTCCCCCCCCCCTAATTTGATATCGCTGAATCCATTTTTGGGATCCATTTTCTGTAATTCCCTCTCTATCTTGTATTTTCTTCATATTTTAATAAATTCCCATTTTGCCCCTAGTTCAATTATGAGTAGCTAATTTCCTTTCAACCTTGGGTTGAAGGTGAAGTCTCAACATGTGTCATGGACTTTATTTGGTAAATTTATTTTCTCTTCCCCTCTAGTTTTTGTGGATGTTTTGACTTCTCGTCGACAAATAATACTAATCTTGTCTAGTACCGCCTTGGTTTCACCGGCCCTCTAGTATAAGGTTATTATTATTTGGCACGATAAGCCCTTAGCACCATATTGATTAGAGCGTGGTTCATGAGGTGTGGATTCCCCCCTCATGATTTAATTGGTATTAATACGGATTATTTAGCCCATGATACATGTTGATACGGATCCAGATACCCAAGTACGTCAATTTAATAGATTTGATCTTCAATTCATTCTCGCCATTTCAATTCCAGTTTTAGAATTTATTCTCGCCATTTTAATTTAAGTTTTAGCATATTCCAAATCATTTCCACCATAATTCCAACCACCCATTTACAAAATTAATTCTATACACAATTAAAATCCACCTCCTCGTGGGATCGACACTCGTCACCATTAGTCTATACTACAATAGATTCGTGCGCTTGCGAGTACATTAAAATTTGCACAACAGAAACCAATAGCGAAAATGTGGGTGAAATTTTTAAAATCCAGACTGATGCCCACAACACACACCACTCTATTATATGCCATTCTTAAGGGCTTACCAATTGATTTGGGAAAATCATAGAGAGAGAGAGATTAAGGAATGTGCCATGAAGAAGCAAAAGATGAATGCTTTATTGTTTCCCTCACTTATCACAAGCATCTATATAGTGTCTGAGGTGACAATATCTGCCAAAGAGGAAAAAATTAAAAATAAAGGAGTTCTTATTACTCGAACTATAGAAAGAATTACTGGGGAAACTGGTGCTGCAGTACCACTAGAACCTGTTGTTATAGCCAGAGCAAATAAGGTCACTGGTATTGAGAGGAGGCTGCAAGAATTGAGTGATAGCATCAATGAATGTGTAGAGGCACAGAAATAAGAAAATCAAAGATTCTAGAATTACTTGATGCATCTTGTAAACCATATGCATCAATTTGCAGTCTATATGAAGAAAAAGAACAACAACTTCCCTAACATATTGTTACACAAGTTTAATTTTCAAACAACAGAATAAGATGCTCCAGCAGATAAAGCACCAATAGAGAGTGTAGAAGAAACATAATCTGAAGAAGAACAACCACCAACTGAGGAAGAGAAAGAGGCAAATGAAGAAGAACCAGAAGAAGGAGAGGAGGAACATAGTACAGAAAAAGAAAATGAAATACTAGTTATACAACCCAAGAGGGGGTAAATTGGAATTTTAAAATTTAAGTTAAACAAACCACACAACAATTCAATCTATTAACTTAATGAAATAAAAATATATAAATTAATAAAGCAAATAATAAAATAGTAAGGGAACATAGAGCAAACACAATGATTTTTACGTGGTTCGGCAATCCCGACCTACATCCATACCTCCAAGCAAACTAAGCTTAGGGATTTTACTATTCAAGCCTCTCAAGGCTCCAAGTTTTTTTACAATTAACTTATAAGATGTTAATAAACCTTTACAATCAAGAGATTATCTCCCAATCTCTTCACACAAGTGTTTCTCAAACTTATACACTCACAAATTTGATGAGAAAATAAAAATTACAACAAAAATTCTCTTTAATAGTGGATATATAAATTATAGCACAATGATGATTCAATATATAATGATTTGCCAAATAAAAGCTAAATATTGTAGTATGCTTTTTGTTTTTGCTTGCAAAAGACCTTAAAAATCAATTAGATTTAAGTTTACATAGTTTCAGTCCAAAAACTAGTCGTTATAAGCAAATTCCAACAAGCAAGTGGTTAGCCTCTTAATTAGCCAGCTCACTTCTTCATACAGTGAAAGTTACCATTAAAATTTGAATTTTGCTACAGTGATACTACAGTAAATTGTTTACTAAAATTATATTTTTTCCCAAAACTTTCTGCAGTTGTACTTTAACCCAAAATATCATAAAACTTTACAGAAAGGTCCATTTTAGAAATTATAAATAATACTTGTTATTCCCAAAACTTTATAAAATATTTCAAAGAGTCATATTTAGAATTTTGACATAATACTTAGTTATTTCAAAGTTCTAAAAACGTTTTCACTTTAATCCAAAATTTGAGAATTTGAAATTTTTCTCAAGCAGTTAGCCGCTAACTCTTTGTTTATTTTTAATAGTTACAGTGCCCCAAAACTTTTAGAAATTAGAATATGACCTAAAATGTTTCAAATGTTTGCAAGTAGGTCCAAATCCAGAATTAAAAAAAATACTTATTAAAATCAAAGATTACAAAAAATTTTCTTTTAGTCCACATCTTTAAAAATAAGTAATTTCATAAAATACTTGGCTTATAATTGCAAAACCATTGGTTTATGAAAAATGATGATTTATTAAACAAAATCTTGAGCTTCTCAAATGCTAAACCATGCATATTTTAAATCATTCCAGCTTTCCAGGAATTGTCGCAATAATGAGTCTGTTGAGGTCTAAACTTTATTCTTGATCAAGTTGTTGTCTGTTGAGTATCTTAAAATTGATTTCACTTGCATAAATATTATCCTTCAAGAACTGGTAAAAATGTAAAATACAATATTTATCAAATCACTTAAGACACATGTTTGTTATCATCAAAATTACATTATGTGTAGCCCTTTAGGGTAACAGAATCAGCAGAGGAGTAGGATGAGACACCTCCAGTGGTGCCTCCTAAATGAAAAGGGAAGCACATCATCAAAAATAAGGAAGAAGAGACAAAGAACAAGCAAGATTATGAGCCCTCAGTTCCAATTTTTCCAAGCAAAGGCAAGGAAAAAGCCCTAATTGATGAAGACTCAGAAGAAGATCAAGATGATATTGATGCAAAAATTGAAGCAGCTGCCACTAGGGCTACAAGAACTGCTGAGGCAAATAAGAGTTTGCTAGACATTATTGCTGAAATCACATCTAAGGAAACTACTACAGCAACTCTTCCAGTAACCACAACTCAGGACCTACCCATCAAATCTCCTATCCAAACTCATAGGGCATCCACCAAACATAAAAGGGCATAACCCTGTTTTGATGCTACAGTAGTGCAAGCATTAAAAGAACCAAAATTTAAGAAAGCAAAGTCTGATCAGCCCACACTTCAAGAAGCTGCTGGCACCATACCAACCAATCCAAGTAGGAAGAAGAATAAATCAATTGTTGCCACACGGATCCCACCAAGGAAGAGTGCCCGAAATAAAGCCCAAAAGCAGTGATTTTGCTCAACCAGTGCTACAGTATAGCCCTCTAACAACAGGGGAGTACCTTCTACCAGCCTATTCTTTTCCAATTTCTAAATTTTTTATTTTCTTTTCTTTTCTTGTTTCTATTTTCTTTTGTTTATTAGCAATTTTACTTTCAAATATCTACCTGCATGTTTTTAGTTTAGATAATGTGTTTGTGAGGACACAACACCTCTTAAGTTTGGGGGGGACTTATGTTCTAAGTTTTAAAGAGTATGCATGTAATTTAGTTTATTGTTTATGTAAGAGTGAATGTGTGGTGTGTGAAAAATTTTTAGTGATAAAAAAAATTTGAATATGTGTGATTGTGTATCTCTGTTATTTGGTAGTTGTATTTTTATTAAAGAACGCCCAATGAAGATGATTTTGTGATGAATAATAGGTTACCTTCAATTAAAGACAGTTGTGGACAAAGATTAAGTTTGCCTTAACAATTATTTTTGGTTGAATTTCGTGAGTTTGCTGTAGCAAGACTTAGTTGAATAATGGAAAGAAAATAGTTCAAGTTTAGGGGAATTAAGAAATGTGTTGACATGGAATAAATTCTGCTCCAATGGCTCAGCTGCTGAGTAACCAGAGTTGTGTGTGTACCTGTTGGTTTATTTTTATAAACAATTACTACCAATGCCAATGTGCAAGTATACACAATAAGTAATAAAGTGATAAGTATTCAAGATCGTCTCCACAGGGATTGATGTTACTCGAATTGCTAAAGTAATCACAATAACGCAACTCAACTTAAGACCAAAATAAACAATTGTCAAGTAATTCCTATTGTAATCAATGATTAAGGTAAGAATGAAATAAAATAATATCGCAATAAAATAAACTAAGTTAAGTATGTCTAAGATTCAATTGAGATTATGGAAGTTGAATGATCAAACTCTCTTTAGGGGTTGACTGTTGTTCATCAAGTTAGCACCAGTTATTGTGACTAATACTACAGCACTGGGCAGAGTTTATCTACATCCTCAGCTATCGCATATTAGACTTCTCATACCCTTAAATTTATTGACAATGACCAGTTGCTAATCTACTTATGGTACGGCATTATGATCTTTAACCTTTCCACCCTATAAGGTGAACACCTATGTCTAGCGTGTCACAAATCTTAAATTCAAATATTGCCCTTATGGGATTCAAGATAACTTAATCCAGGAAACTTGACTTAAGATCAAGTAATACCCTAGTAATATCTGCTAAGACATGCCCTTTTGCTGCTCTATCTTAACTGGAACTATTAAATGGGTGGTCAACCGAAATAACAGTTATATTCATAAAAACTACTAGAGTAAAATGGTACAGCAATACCAGAACAACATATAAGAACAGTCAAGAACCCATTGGATTGTTTGTCACTCAACTACAAGTAAGTTTAGTTCATATTCTGAATGAGAAAAGTAAACATAAATATATCGATCAAGGAATACATCAGAAAAATTAAAGGAAGAAAAGAAATATCAGTTTGAGCACGATGAAAAGACAAATAATTTTGCACGAGTCTTCAATGTTGCTGAAACAGCACTCTCTTGATCTGCTCTTCTTCTTCTTGCCTTTGTAATTATTTTGATGTTAATTCCCTTGCCGCATTTTTATTTAGTGCATGCTTCCCTTTTATACTGCAAATTAGGGTAAATCAAAACTCATGAGCGTGCATGCGTTCAAATTAGGAAACAAGCAGATCGCGATTATGGCTGACCCGCGCCTAAATTTTCTCGGGCATTGCTCCCAGATTGCTGCAGCATGGATTGCTCTAACATATACTACAACACTGCCTTATTCTCGATTGTGCTTTACTTCTTTTTGTGGCCATATTCTTTCCTCCTCTTGCTCTTCTAGTGCTTCAACATCTCCTCATGAATTTAGACTTTCTGAAAACCTACAATTATTCACCTGTTTTTAGCACAAATTACTTTGATTTAAGCAAAACTAATTAAGACTCAACTACAATGAATGTTTATGCAAAATGTAATAAAAACGCCTTATTTGCTCTCTAAGTAATCTTGATTCAAGTCCAGAATTGATGTAATAACTCTCATTTCCTAGAGTTATCAGTACCCCACATGTAGACTTGAGTAAAAAAGCAGTAAGAGTTATGATCATTGTTGTAGTTGTTCGCCTATATGGCTATAGATATTGATTTTGATGATAACAAACCACATGTATTGATTAAACAAAGATTTATGAATTGTGCTTTTTAAAAAATGATGTTATGAAATTAAAGTATTTTGGACTAAAATGAAAGTATTTTAAAACCTTTGATATTGTTTTAAAATTTCAGATTTGGACCTATTTGAAACTATTTAAATATTTTGGGACATTCTATAATTTCACATAATTTGGGTGAAATCATAATTTCAAAAAATTTTGGGATTGACAAAGCATTATTTAGAAATTCTAAAATTGGACCTATTTGAAAGTTTTCATAACATTTTGGGTCATAATATAATTTTATAAAGTTTTAGGGTCAAACTATAAATTTAAAAAATATTTCACTGTAGCAGTTACTATAGCAAACGGCTAACTAACTATGGTAAGCGGCAATCCGAATTTTGGGCAGTAAGCTTCTGGAGCATAAACGACTATCCGAATTTCGCAAGCGGCAATCCGGATTTCAAAAGTGGCTTACCGGATATTCTGAAATTCAAATTTTTGTCTTAACGGTAACATAAAAGAGGCTAACCGAATTTCATAAACGGTAAGCCGGTTATGACTAAAATGTGCATAACGACTAGTTTTTGAGCTCAAACTATATAAACTCAAATCCAATTCATTTTCAAGTTCTCTAGCAAGCATAAACAAAAAGCACACGAGATATCGTGAGCTTTCAATTTGCAAATCACAAAACATTGAATCATCTCTTGTTCTTCATTTTTGAATATCTACTCTTTGAGTGAGTTTTGTTGTAACTTTCATTTCTTCATCTTAATTGTAAGTGTTTGAGTGTGTGAGACACTTGAGTGAAGAGATTGGGAGATAATCTCTTGGTTGTATAGGTTCATTGACACCTTGAAGTCAATTGTAAACGTTTGAAGTCTTGGAAAGGCTCGAATAGTGAAATCCTCAAGCTTGGATCGCTTGGAGGCGTGGACGTAAGCAGGGATTGCCGAACCACGTAAACATTCGTGTGTTTGTTTCTCTTCTCCCTTACTCATTTGTTATTGTGCTTTTATTAAACTTATTGCTTTCATATTTATTAAGGCATTGTGGTGTGGATTTGTTAGGATAATTTTTAAAATATCAATTCACCCCCTCTCTTGGGTTGCACACTTATATTTCAGTAGCAAGAATGCTATATATATCACTTTTAAAAAAAAATCTTTTTTGTCTTCTATTTAAGATGTTGAGTACCCAGGTCCGTTCATGAGCCTCATGTACTGCCTTGAGTAAAAGGTGTCCATAGATAAAGACCACTGCAATGGCATCTTGAATGCTACTACTGCAGCAACTCTAAGTTGTGCATTGATGAATCAATTAGATGTCATCAGTACCCCTGATAGATATTCACATGAAAAATTGATGTCACACTAAAGTGAAAAAAAAAACAACAGTTTGCAATCTTTATAACTTATGTTTTCCCCATGAATAAAAATGTCTTTATTGTTTTATATTGGGAAATTATCAGTCGTATACCCTTAATTTACTTCGTTATCAAATTTACTACAATACTTTAAGGGTATATCAGTCGCCCACCCCAAATTGACAAAATGTATATGCCGTCCACCAAATCGTTAGTTGTCGTTTAAATATGATGACGTCAGAGGGGTAATTTGGTCTTTTCATATGATAAAAGAGATAATTTAAGGGTATATAAGTGATAATAAGAGATTTTAACGGCATATAGACGATCATTTTCAAGGGTAAAATCGTCAATCAGTTATAGTTCTGTTAACTTTCAAACGACAACTAATGGTTTAGTGGTCGGTAGATAACTTTTGTCAATTTATGGTGGACGATTGATACACCCTTAAAGAGTTGTAGTATTTTCTATAAAAGCGCAAATTTAGGGTGTACGAATGATATTTCCCTTTTATATTTGAGATGTATTAAGCAATTAAGTATTGCTGCAGTAACTACGAAATTTGACCAGAATGCACACACACACATAGCACATAATGAAACCTAAGTTTAGAACTGGGTCTGTTATTAGCAATCGTATATGAGGTGGAAGAAATCTTAGGGTTGTTGATAAATCAAAACAATCTAGATGATAGAGCTTATCTATTTGTTCATTGCATGATTGTGTGTTTTAATGGTTAGGTTTGTGATATTACTTGAGGACAAGTAATGGGTTAAGTTTGGGGGTGTGGTAACTCTATGAAATGAGAGTTGTTATGATGTTTTTGTGCTTAAATCAACATTACTTAGAGAGTAAATTATATGTTTTCGTTGTATTTTAGTTAAATTCTGCATTAGTGGTTATTTAAGTTTAATTTCAATAAAATTAATGTATTTTTAGATTATTGTGTGCTCTAATTACGTGCATAATTGTAGGTGACCAAGAAGCTCACATCTCATGGGTGGAACAGTACAACAATAGGCATGCAAAATTATAAAAGAATTTAGATGCAATGGAATTAAAGGAAGTCTGGAATAATGAAGATGCTAGAGTAATATGTCATAGCACTGTTGCTGCAGCTACGACTAGAACAACGATAAATGAGATTTCGCTCGTTAAATAAGAGATTCACTAACACACGTTTCTGGTAACCCTAATTTCGACTTATAAAAGGAGCACATTACAACGAAAAGGGGGGGCGACCATTAGAAAAGAAGAGAGAGAGACAACAAAAGAAAAAAAAAACTAAGATCAAGAGAGAGAATTGAGGACGGTAACAACAGATTCAAGAAGAACATCGAGCGGATTTCAACTCTTGTTCTTGTTCTTTTGTTTTTATCTTGTTATAATAATTTGTTAGAAGGCTGAAACTCTTTTGGTTTTTATTTTATCGTAAATTATGAACTAAATTTATTTGTGGTTGAGTGATAAACAATCTTGATAGTTAATTGACTGATATTTAGCATTGCTGCATGTTTGCTATAGTACGTTATTTTGATAATACTTATTTCAATTCACTCTTTTGGTTGACCACCTATATAGTGATACTAGCTAAGAAAGAGCCTTAAAAAGGCATGACTTAGGGGAACATATCAAAACAATACTTAGTTTTACATTAGGTTTCCTGAGTTAAGTTTAACTTGATTCAAAAAAGGTCATGCTTAATCTAAGATTTGTGATGAACTAGAGATAGGGATTCACCTTGTAGGGTTATTTGAACGTAGGAGTATAATATTATATCTTATGTTAACATAACAATTGGTCATTGTTAAGTTGCATCTTGATATAAGATATCCAATAAACGACAGCTGAAGGTACATAAGGATTCTGCCTAATGCTGTAGCAAATGTTGTATAAATCGAACCAAAGATTAGGAACATAGTCAAAACTATTAAGTGAGTTTAACCACTCAACCACTCCATTCTCATTGATTAGTTTCTTGTGTTTAAGTATCAAATTCTTCTTAACTTTAGGAAATCAAGCTTATAAATTGTTCTTTTATAATTAATCTAAAATTGCACTAACAATTTTATTGTAGCAATTCCTATAACATCAATCCTTATGGAGACGATCTTGCGTACTTATCATTATATTACTTGTTGTGTATGCTTGTACATTGAAACCAATAGCATTAGAAATTAGACAACAATAATGCCCAAACTTTTGACAATTATATCATTGTACTTGGCATTTACTGCACCTCAGTCATGATTTATTTTTTCCTTGTCCTCTAGTTGAGCTTTCTCATATTTCATAATAGGAGTTGTTGTTCTTGAAATTCCAACCTCGTTCTTAATAGCACGCTCCACGTTTTCGTCGACCTCTGCCTCTACCTCTAGAACATCATTATGTATCATTACCTTGGCATGTTATCTTCTTCTTGATTTGCATCTTGAGAAACTACTCATTGATCTTTTACTTCTTCTTGTACTTCTCTTTGTAGGCTTGCAGTGCACCTTGAAGTTGCTCGATCATCATGCTCTCTAGTGTTTTGTCTTTTCGATTGTCATAACTATACGCTCGAATCTTGGACTTAATAACCAAAGTATCTTCTCTATAATCCTTACATCTTCAATGTTCTCACTATTTCTTTTTAATTAATTTAAAATGGCTAAAAATCTTGAAAAATAATAAGAAATGGACTCAGATTCTTTCATGTGCAATGATTCAAACTCACCTCTTAAAGTTTGGAGACCCATCTTTTTCACTTTCTTTTCTCGTTTATAGGAGGTTTGAAGCTTATTCAATTCTTGCTTGGTTGAAGTTGCACTCAAAATCTTCTCATATCTATTATCATGTAATGTTTGATAGATAAGGAAATGAGCATTCTTATCTCTCTTTCTTGAATCTTTTAAACTATTGTTTATTGTTGAGTAAAAGAAATCTCATCTTCTGGCTCATTACAGCCTTTTTTAGTGATTTCTTAAACATCATGAGCTCCAAGGAGAGTTTTTATTTTGATATTCTAGTTGTCAAAGTTGCTTCTTTTTAGTAGTGAACCTTGGAATAATACCAAGACTTTATTTGCCATAAAACTTTATAGAGTCAAAGTTTAAAAATTCTAATTACACGAATGGATCCGAAACATCAGACAACCAAAGGAGGGTCTTAGATCAAAAGTTCAAATTTCAGTCAACAGTCAACAATGATAGTCAACAATTAATAGTCAATGGATTGGCTCAACTCGGTTGACTTGGCTCAGCTCTAAGTTGGTTTATCTTGGTTCAGATTAATTCAACATAGTTCACCTCGATTCAAATTGGTTCAACTTAGTATATTGACTCAATTTCAGGATAGAAACTTCCAGTAACAAGTACAGGTGTGTTCGGACTCCAATCATGTTGATTTTAATGACATCTTGTTCCTTTCATTGAGCTCTTTCATTTGATATAGTAACTACTATGCGGAGCACCGATTATTAGTTGTGGTACCACTTTGTTGGATAATTCCTATGTATTCAATACAACTCCTCAATTATAACTCTTTTAGAACAAAGAATATTTGATACTTCTTATTGCTTAAACTAACTAAGAGATGAGCTATTGACACTTGTTAAAACTTAATTACAACCATACATCAGCTTGACTACCACACAAATCATTGCCGCATATCAAACCTAACAACTATATTCAACACTAAAAATTCTACTTACCACAATACCACATTTAATACTACAAGTGTTAACTACTTAAAGATGCCTACATGGGCTAGATCAAAGATCATTTAGGCTTTAAAGTTGTATGGATGAAGTTTATGATCTAACATTGGATTCTAGTATTGCCATCTTATAAAGATAATTATGATAGTCACCATTAGTCCAGTGGATATCATTGGTGGAAAAACAAACTTCGTGACAACTAGAGGAGCTTTTGTAGATCGTGAAGGTATATTATTATAAATTAGCAAGTGATATAAGATCATCCATTTTATATGTAAAAATACACTAATTAAAACCCAAACTTCATATATGTAATGAATGTAATCTTTGTGACAGAGCTTTTCTAAAGCACTTAAGCTTACTAATAAGCCTCTTACACATTTATCACAATTTTATAATAGTAATAATAATAATAGCAAAAATATAATATATAATTTAACAATTTTAGATGGTGATGTGCCTGAGAGAGTTTGGACTGGAAAAGATGTTTCTTATAAACACTTAAGAGTGTTTAGTTGTAGAGCATATGTTCACATCCCTAAAGATTAGAGATCGAAACTTGATAATAAAGCCAAGAAATACATTTTCTTAGGCTTTGGGCATGAAGAATTTGGGTACAGATTATGCGATCTAGTGGCAAGGAAATTTATCAGAAGTAGAGATGTTGTGTTCCTTGAAGATCAGATAGTTGTTGATGCAAAGAAGAATGATGAGTCTCAGTCATCTCTAAAGATTCCTATTATTCCAACTTCAGTTTCTCCACCTGTAGTTCATGATGATCATGAGGGAGCTAAAGAGGATAATAATGATGGTCTAGTATAACCAGTTGACCACGCATCTCTAGAACTACTAGTACCACTAGTTAAGCCAAAATTGAGAATATCTACTAGAGAACAAGGATCTTCCACTAGATATCCTCCACATGAATATGTGATGCTTACAGATGGAGGGTAGCCAGAATGTTTTGAATAACCATGTCTCACCAGTATAAAAATGAGTGTGTTAAAGCCATGCAAGAGGAGATGAAATCCTTGAATGAGAACTGCACTTATGACTTAGTAAAGCTTTTCAAGGCACTAAAGAACAAATGGTTTACAGGTTGAAGACTGAAAATAACTCACAACAACGATACAAGGATAGATTGGTTGTGAAGGGTTTCAGTCAAAAGAAATGTGTTGATTTTGAAGAAATATTTTCTCCTGTGGTGAACATGACTTCTATTTGGGTTGTTCTGGGATTAGCAGCTAGTTTAAATTTTGAGATTAAACAACTTGATGTAAAGATAGTTTTCTTGCACGGTGACTTAGAGGAGAAAATATACATGGAGCAACTTGAAAGGTTCAGTGTAAAAGGCAAAAAAGAACTTGTGTGCAAGTTGAAAAAAAGTTTTATGGGCTGAAACAGGCATCAAGGCAATGGTACAAGAAGTTTGATTCTTTCATAAAGAATCATGGTTTTAACAAGACAATGTGTGATCATTGTGTTTTTTTAAAGAAGTTTGGTGATAATGATTTCATCATTCTTTTGCTTTATGTAGCTGACATATTGATTGTTCGCCAAGATGTTAGTAAGATTGATAATTTCAATAAAGAGCTTAAAACTTCTTTTGCAATAAAGGACTTAGGACCGGCAAAACAGATTCTTACCATGAAGATTTCCTGCGATAGAAAATCTAGAAAGTTATAGTTATCTCAAGAAACATATGTTCAAAGGGTTCTTGAAAGATTTAACATGAGTAAGGAAAATTTTGTTTGTTCTCCACTTGTGGGCCATTTCAAGCTTAGTTTCTAGCATTATCCTACAAGTGAGAAAGAGAAACAAGAGCAAGGAGCTTCATATGCTTCAGCAGTTAGTAGTCTATTGTACGCCATGGTTTGTACAAGACCAGATATTGCTTATGCAATTGGTGTAGTCAGTCGATTTCTCCCTAATCCAGGCAAAGAGCACTGGACAACGGTAAAATAGATTTTCAAATGTCTAAGAGGCACTTCCAAGGCATGTTTATGTTTTGGTGGTGACAAACATGTTTTATAAGTGTGTAGATATAGCAGGAGATGCTGATTTTAGAGAATCCCTATCAGGATATTTGCTCACCTTCGTAGGGGGAGCAGTCTCATGGCAATCCAGACTTCAGCAATGTGTTGTCTTATCTACTATAAAAGCAAAGTATATTACAATTACTGAAGGTTGCAAAGAAATCTCGTGGATGAAGAATTTGCTATAAGAGTTAGGTGTAAAGTAAGACAATTTTATTGTGTACTGTGACAGTCAGAGTGTCATTCACTTGGTAAAGAATTCAACATACCATTCGAAATCCAAGCATATTAATGTGAGGTATCATTGGATACAAGACGTGCTTAAGAAGAAACAATTGCAGCTTAAAAAGATTCACATAACAGAAAATAAGTCAAATATGATGAAAAGCTATCTGTAGAGAGCGAGCTTGGTGGTGCCCCTCAAATGAGCCGGAGGGGAGATTTGTAGGGTCTATCTCATTTTAGTGAACCAAAATGCTCAAAGTCCAAATAGGTTTGCTTGGTTTGCAATTATCACTAAGTTTTGGACTTGGATGAAATTTGCCATGCAATTTAAGTTTTGAAAAACGTGGCTATATAAATAAGAATAAGTGGGGGCAGCAGCAACTTTTAGTGGAGAAGAAAAAGACAAGAGAGAGAAGAGAGAACAATAACGCAATATTATATTTGGGGGCTTGGATTTCAATATTTGATTAGACGATCAGAAGGCAAAATTAATTTTGTTTTCTCCCAAATTTTGAGGGTAAGTTCTTGGCATCATCCTCTATAATTCTATTGGTCTTAATTTTTATTTTATCTTCTCGTTGGCTATTATTTGAGATACCTACTTGTTAGAGAGACAGTTATTAGATTGTTATTATAACTCAAGAATATTGAGATTCTTGATGTTGTTAACCTCTAGTATTATCTAGAGAAGAATTTGTATTGTAATCTCATTAATATAGTGGAAGATTATATTGGACTACAGTCCTGTGGTTTTTCTCGTTTTGGGTTTTTCACTTAAAATTTTGTGTCTCTTGTGCTCTTGTGCTTGGTTTTTACTTTGGATTATGTTGGTTTATTTTTTTACTTATTTATTTGTGGTACACATCGTATTTTGATCACACAAAGAGGGAAAGAGTTTTGGTTCCACTTAATTTGTAGCTGCTTGTGTGAATCCATTTCTCAACAAAGATTTACTAGAACAAGAATATGATGGTTCTGGTAACATGTGAGGTGCATGGAATGGATTGCAAGCATTATTTCAAGAAGACTATCCATATGCATATAATTTACATTATTTTGGTCATTGATTGCAACTTGCATTAATGAAAGTTTTCAAAGATGTGCCCGATATATGGATATTTTTTTCAACTTTGAATTCCATTGTCAATGTTTTTGGTTCCTCTCTTAAGCGTCATTCTAAGTTGAAATCTATTAAGAACGCTGAAATTATTGATTTGATAGCTTCTGAGGAGCTTCAAATTAGTACAAGAGCTAATCAAACTTGTTCATTGCAACGATCTAGAGCAACTTGTTAGAGCCCTCATTTTACTTCAGTCAATGGGTTGATGGTGTTGTTCATGAGTATCTTGAAAAGATGATTTGCAACCGATCGAATACTGAGATACAAGGGAAGCTAAAGGTGTGTATGATGCAATGTCAACCTTTAAATTTTTATTTATCACGCATTTGATGATTAAGTTTTTAAGGATAAGTAATTTACTTTGTCAAGCATTACAAATGAAATCTCAAGACATTTTGAATGCTATGCATTTAATATCGGCTGCAAAATTACTTTTTCAAAGCTTAAGACAGTGTGGTTGGGATACTTTTATTAAGCATGTGATATCATTTTGTCAAAGCCATCATATTGATATGCCTAGACTGAATGATTACCATATGAAAAAGGTACGACGCATTTTTGTCAATAGAATGATTATGTTACAATGGAGCATTATTATCGAATTTATTTGTTTAATGCTGTAATATATTTTTAGTTGATGGAGTTAAATAATAGATTCACTTATCAGATGGTGGAACATTTTTCTCTGAGCTTTGCTTTGAATCCTATTAATTCTTTCAAATCATTTAATGTTGATGATATTTGTAATCTTGCAAAGAGATTTTTTCAAGAGTTTACTCAATTTGAGAAACTTGCTTTTAGAAGATAGTTAGGATGTTTATAAATTGATGTGCTTTATCTTATTGAGTTTCAATGTATTTCTTTACTTTCTGAATTATGCTGACAATTAGTTGAGACAAAAAAGTCTCAAATTTAGTTCTTGATAAACAGATTGGTTAGTTTAGTGTTGACTCTTCCTGTTCGAGTATAATGACTGAACAAGCATTTCCAGTTATGAAGCTCATCAAGACACCATTTCAAAATAAGATGGAGAAGGAGCTTCTTGTATGGTTATCTACATTGAAAGAGAATTTGCAAACACTACTAATTTAAATTCGATAATAGATGAATTTAGTTCTTAAAAGTATCGTATGGCACAACTTAAATAGTATTTAACTGTAATTGAATCGCTTCTTGGATCGATTTGATGTATTTTGTTATGTATTTATGAAATTTTCATTAAGATTTATATTTATAGCTACCCAGAAAGTTTTTTCTAGCTTCGCCCGTGGTTAAATCATATAGATTGCGGTAGCAGTTGCTACGGCTGCGTTACTTTGCTGAACTGTACAAGGAACTTTTAGTGACTGCATATCTAACTGCTTGAAAAGGAAAGAAGCAAACATCTTTAAAGGAAATGGGCTTTGAATACAAGAACAACAGATTGATCCGTTGTTATGATTTTAACGGACATAGCTAAGCTAAAGCCAGCCATGTAACAGTATTTAAGAACAACAACGGTGCAAAGTAGAACAACCGCATATTTATGGTCTTCAGAGATTTTAGCAAAATAAGTGCTAATTAAGTGAGATTGACACAATTTCAAGGTAAAGAAAAATATACTACTTGTAGAAGAGACACCTGAGTCTTCCAAGGGATCAGACAAGATTTTAAAATTATATCTATTAATCGTGGAAGACTTATATGCCGAGTCCCTTGTATAACTATGTTTATGGTAATTGGATCATGTAGGAGGTGTTAGCTTCTTTTACTTGGCTCTATAATTACCGTGTAAAAATCAATTGTAATCCAACTCACTCATTTTGTCTATTTGAACTGTTTATTGTCTTTTAACTATTTTATTTCATGCATGCAAGTTTATTATTATTTGACTGAGCATAATTTAATTTTCTGTACGCTCTGCTTTTTACATTATATATATTTTTTTAATAGTAATTAACAGAGTTCGTTATCCACCACGGCGACTGTAACGTACTCGATTATAATTTTTCGGCCAAATTTTTCCATTTTCAGGGCCAATAATGGACAAAATAGGCCAGAGTGGCAAGGCCTGCTTACCTGGTCAACGGTTTGGAAAATGTATGGATTCTCCCCAAATAAAATGAATTAATTCGTGCCAAATCCTAAACGAATTAGATCAAAATTCAATAAATTTGAATTCAATTCGTTTTTTTAAAAGATCCATTTATTCCTTCACATAACTAATAAGTAAATTTAATCAAGTTTGGACTTGTTTGTATTTGTTCAACTACGATTATCATATTATATACAAAATAATAATTAAAAAAAATATCATAAATTTATCATGCTAACAATATTTAAAGTTTTAAACATCCGAACTCCAAAGTTCTGAAGTTCAAATTGTAAATCCATTAAAAATATAAACATTAATAATTAAAACCCTCAAAGTAAATATTTTTAAACCAAAGTGTTTTTTTCTATATGATTTCATATTTTCACTGCATCATTTAATAGATAAATTTAAAAAAAAAACTGATATGTGAACATAAAAACAAATCTGATTCATTTATTTAGTTAATTAAATCGAATTTGAACCGTTTATTAAATAAATCAATTTTTCCAACTCAAATTCATTAAATTTATATCGAATCGAATGAACAAATCCTAACCCATATATTGCCACCCTAGAATAATCTCTTGTGGAAATAATTGCAAGGATTAGGCAGAAAAGTATATTAGGAGACAGTTGGGCTACTTGATTTGAAGAGTAGTTTAATTCTATGAAAAAAAAAATACTAAACATTGATAGAGGGAGCCCACTGGTACCGTGCAGGTTCGAGTACTAGATTTCTCTCCGATTAATTTTTTAGGAGAGCATTGACAGTAAAATTCTCGATTGTGATTTACTAGTATTGATCAAAATGAGTCCCTGTAGAATTCTATTTTAAATATATCAATAAAATTGTAGCATATAAAAAAAACAATATTGATAAGAGGACAATCACTCAATCAGATCTCTCAGACATTCAGTCCAATTTCTGCTCTGCTCAAAACAAGGACCCCGATAATCTTATTGCACAAGCACAAGACAGAGCACAATCAAAGTCAAAAAGCACACAAAAGAAATTTATATTAATTGGTTGTGTACCTCACTTTAATCTTCTTGAGCTCTACAGCGGCATCTGTCATATATATTCTCTGGTCTGGTGACTCCATGCAACAATCCAATGCCAAATGCAAGACGCTTAATAAACAATCCATTTCGGCAGAAGATGTTTGCTCTTGTCGCAGCAAATTTGTATCAACAACTTCCATCAATCCATGAGGTAATGACTCCTTTACCCATTTCTTTAAACTCATTTCTCCCGTAAACATATCATCTGTGGGCTTCTTTCTTGTGAAAGTTTCCATCAATAAAACACCATAGCTATAGACATCGCATTTAGAAGAAACAATTCCCTCTGTTCCGTATTCTGCATAATTTCAATCAAACAGAAATATGTGATTATGAAAGCAATTGCAAATGAGTAATCTTTGGAGAAAAACTTTGATTGTGTTTCAGAAAGAGCAAAATTTAAAACTAGACTTGAAACATTACCTGGTGCCATGTAACCAATTGTGGCAATTGTCATTGTTTGTGTCACAGAATCATCTCCTTCATCAAAGAGTTTAGAAAGACCAAAGTCGCTCACATGTGCCACCATATCTTCATCTAAGAGAATGTTGCTGGGCTTCAAATCACAGTGAACAACAGGGGTCGAATGACCGTGATGGAGATATTCAAGTGCCAGGGCTACATCTATCATTATATTCAACCTCTCTAAGAGATCTAGAAAATAGTTGTCTGAGTACAGCCACTTCTCAAGACTACCATTGGGCATGAGCTCCAACACCAAGGCTCTAAAATCATTATTACAGCAGCTACTAAAGATTTTTATGAGATTTCGATGTCGAACATTCCTTAATACTTCACATTCCGAATCAAAACTCCTAAATGCTCGGTCCAGCTGTAGATTGAAAACCTTTATGGCAAAACTAGTCCCATCAGAAAATGTCCCTTTATACACTGATCCAAAACTACCTCTACCAAGCAAATTGCATTCATTAAATCCATCTGTTGCCCGTTGAATATCCAGATACGATGTTCTTCTCCATGCTGCGAGAGGTAACAAATCTTCCTTAACTATCTTGTTTGCAATCTTCTTTCGGCAGCTTATGAAGACAATGACGATTGCCACCATTATTCCGGTGGATATTAGCGGGGGCAAAACATATTTCAAGAAATTTCGATTAGCTTTCTTAGATCCTTCTGTTTTATTTGCCCTGCAAGGTGGGACTTGGAGTGTTGTTGGACCACAAAGTGCATAATTCCATGAAAATGATTGAGGAGCAAAGTATTTGAAAGGCCCATTAGCAGGAATTTCCCCTTCTAACTTATTGTGAGACACATTAAGTTGTTTGAGAAATAAAAGTGCCTCCAATGACTTTGGAATTTCTCCAGAGAGATTGTTATTTGAGAGATCCAAAGACTCCAAACCTGTCAAACTACCAAATGTTTGAGGAATAGGACCTTCAAATTGATTACTAGCCAAGGACAAAGTGACTAGATCTTTGAGGCTACCAATTGTTATTGGAATATCACCAGATAACTGATTCCTTGATAAATCTAAATTTATCAAGACCTTCAAGTTTTGTATATTTGAAGGGAGAGAACCACTTAATGAATTTGAAGACAAGTTTACTGTCAAGAGATACTCAAGACTCCAAAAAGATGATGGTATACTAGAACTGAACTTGTTGGAGCCTAAGTTCAGTTCCCTTAGAGATATCAAACTTGCCAAACATTGTGGTATAGGCCCAGAGAGCTTATTTCCATTTAACCTTATTCCATTCAACCTCTCCAAGTGGCAAAGATCATAGGGAATGGATCCTTCCAAATTATTACCATAAAGAGATAACCCTTGTAACTGCTCTAATCTTCCTACCGTTGATGGAATAGTTCCATTCAAGTCATTGATGAAGAGGCTTAAAACTATCAAGCTGCGCAAATTACCGATTTCTTGAGGAATGTTGCCCGTGAGTTTACAATCGTATGCATAAAAGTTTTGAAGAGAAGCAGAGAAATTTCCAATTACTGGTGGAAGGATTCCACGTAACGGATTAGAAGCTACGGCTAAAGTTGTTAGATTTCTGCAATTAGTCAAAGAAGAGAGAAAACTCCACTCCGCAGTGGGTGAATCGGTCGTCAAGTAATTATTTGCTAGGTTTAACACGCTAAGGAATCTCAAGCTGCCAAAAGTGTGTGGAATAAGGCCAGAGAAAGAGTTGAAGCTCAAATCCAGGCCAGTGAGTTTAGAAGCATTTGTAATGGAGTTGGGAATTGTCCCAGTTAGTTTATTCTTCCCCAAACTAAACACTCTTAAGTTTGGAAGCGAGTAGCTAACCTTTGGTGGTAGATCTAGATGGCCTGAGAGTTGATTGCCAAATAGATTAATGAGTGTTATGGTTGAAATATTGAAGATCGAGGGTTGGATAGGACCACTTAAGTTATTCATACCAAGAACAAGTATCTCCAAATTTTGTAGATTGCCAATCTCGCTTGGAATTTCACCTGAAATGATGCACACATTGAGGGATTATTGGACTTATCATTTTCTAGCAGAATTGATTTCATAGAAAAAGTTCGTTGCTCCAAAAATATAGTTTTTACTGATTCAACATACCCAGATTTCATAAAATCTAACTTTCAACTACGATTGGAGTTGTCTAACATGGCAAATAACTCTATATCAATTCTGACGTCTAGATCTAAACTTGATCATAGATATGGAGAGAGAAGTAATTTAGTGGACGATAACATGGTGAGTAAAATTGTCACATAGGACAATTCAAATTGCCACGAGCTAAAACTTGAAAACTAATAATATTTGACCTCTTCATTTTACTTCATCACTTGTATTTCTCAATTAACCTCATTAAAAATTTTAAAATAATTTATCTGTTTCAATATATCTCATATAATCCCCAATTTACATTTTAATCCCTTGTTATCTCCAATCTACTCCTAACTAATAGATTCATATGACGTATGCTTCTTAACTTCATATTTTAATCAACACAAGGTAGACCTAGAAAAGTCCGTATAGGATTAACGTGGTTAGGGAGCTTGGTTCTGAGTAATGACTCAATAACTGATTTACATAATTTTAAGGCTTTTTTTGCACTGAAGATTAGTTTTCCTAACGCTTAAGTAGGTCCATTGATACAGACAATTCAATTTATATATATATATATATATATTCAGTGGAAAGCAGCGAACAGTTTCTTATGTTCCCTTTCTGTTGAAAAGGTCGAAAAAAAAGAGCTTGTTTTAATCGTGTATTTGTCGGGAGCAGGAACCTTGTCAATTTAGGGGTTTAAACTTTTAACAAGCAAAGAATCTGAGAAAGACCATGGAAGTTATAATGAACAAATTATCGTTGTTTTGGGGAATTAGAAGGGGCGTTTCATGAGACATATTTATTAGGACAAAATAAGAACTAACGTAAAAATGATTAGTAAAAGGATGGGATTATTTTAACTCACCAAGCTACTCACTGAACACACAGTTAAAAATAATTTATGATTATTAAAATACCCCTACAGCCAATTTAAATTTTGCACACTAAAATGTAAGGAACAGTAAATCTGAACTTTTTTTATTAGTAATTCTTAGGGATTCGAATTTTCTTCATCCGAAAAGTTGAATCAAGAGTTATTTGTTTAGATATAAACTACTAAGCAAAATGTGAATTTATAGTTTATCACGCTGAAAAGTTTGATTATTAGTTTTTTTTAAGGTATTCAGAATTTGTTTTGAAAAATATATATATATTATGCAATACTTTTATGTGTGCAGAGAGAAATAACCGAACTAACATTATCAAAGTGCAATATGAGCCCCCAAGTAAAAGCAAAAAAATGAAAATAAAAATAAAAATCTATGACAAATACTTTAAAAGATTTCTCAAGTATCCTTGATGTGACTGAAATATTTAAGATTAAAGTGGAAAATAGTACTCAAATTTTATTTAGATGTTTAAAAAATCAATTGGGAAAAATAAATTGAGAAACTTTAATATTGTTAGAGTATACACAAACTCTAATATTATCAAAATACACGACCAATATTTTCATTTGACAATAAATTAAATCGGGTATTAATATTTTGTACATATTTTTTTTTCCAAACATACGTTTGGTAATTTAATTTTACATTTTAAATTTTTCTCCAAACCAAATAACTAAAAGTATTGTTTACGTTTGGTGTAAACTATTTAAACAATGTTTTACTTTTCAATTTAATATATCCAAAACATTTAAGAAAGACATATTGGGTATTTAGGTGAGTTTTTAAGTAAAATTTAAGCTTTTAAATTTAAAGGTGAGTTTACTTAATAAATGCAATTAATTAGTAGTTTGATAGATTTAAATATCCTTACTCCTTAATAAACGATTGGTCCTGGCTGATGTGATAAATTGAAGCCTGGATATTTGCCAACCATAAATTATATTAGATCGAATTGATCCCACACAACCAGCTTAAAGTTGAATTCTTTAGCATCAGCCACTAGGGCTAGATTTTGACCTGTTCAGTTTTTAGCCATTTTTCCCCCAAATATAGAAAAAAAAAAAATCAGCGAACATGCATGCAATTGAAAATAAATATGCTTTAAAGAGACGGAGTGGAATTGGAATGTACCTTGGAGGTTATTATAAGCGAGATTCACATTCACAAGGCTACTCAAATTCCCTATCCTTGAAGGAATATTTCCATCAATAATATTGAACATGGAGTCCAACTTCTCCAGCCTCGATAAGTTGCAAAGAGAATTGGGGATGGGACCTGTGAAACTGTTATTACGGAGACTCAATATTTGAAGTTTGGATAAGACACCAATCCATGATGGAAAGCTGCCACTAAATTCATTATAATCTAAACTAATGAATCTGAGTCGGCGTAATTGCCCCAGTTCATTAGGCAGATAGCCATGAAAATTGTTCTTACTAATATCAAGAGACATTAGGAATGAGAAGTTTCCCAAGTGTGGTGGAATGGTGCCTCTGAGACCCATATTTGAAAGATTCAAGGCTCTAACTCTTTGATGGCGTGCACCACAAGAAATACCAACCCATTTGCATATTGGTTGAGAAATGGACCAATTATTTGCCAAGACACTTTGAGGATCGGTGACATGGGCTTTGAATGCAAGAAGAGCAAATTGATCTGTTGTTAAGTTTTGTACGATCATAGCTAAGCTAGCCATTGAATATTGTAACAATAGCACAGGAAAAATGTAGCATAAGCTCATATTGATCTTCATAAGTGCTTAGCAAAATATGTGCCGAGTCTGATTGATATAAATTTTAAAGAGAACAAAAATATAGAGCATACCTACACAAGAGATAGAAGCTGCCAAGTCAATGCATATGCTTGACAATTATATTCACTATGCCGACCTTGCAAGTTGTAACCGTACATTTATTATTTTATTGACTCTTGTTTTGTTTTGTTTTTTTTGGGTCTTTCAGAAGAAGAAAAAATAAAATAAAACAACTTTGACCTACTAGCTAGTTGCTTGTAATTAATTAACCACACATTTCGCCTTTATGAATTTTCTCCTAAATTTCAACATTCTAGCGAACAGTTTCTGTGGCCGAAAATAATCCCAGAAAATAAATATTTTGGTTGCAAATAATCTTTTTGCAACCGAAACGGAGGGAAATTGTCAATTTTTTCTTTACTGTAATAAATATATACCATTTAGCTCTTGTTGTTTTTATAATAGACAATAACCCCCGACAAAATAAATTTATAATATTACATTTATCTTTAAATACACTGTTATTCATATTTATTATTGCAATGAAAGGAGTTATTAGTTATTATAAATAAAAAATAAAGAGGTAAATTATATATATTAATTAGGAGGAAATTGGTAATCTCCCCCAAAACTTGTCTAGTTGCAATCAAATACTAATAGTTGCAATAAGTGCCCATTTCGCTTATAAGAATTTTCTTCCAAATTTTCTCCATTTTCAGGCGCCCCGCTGTCAATGTCTTCACCAACTGTCTACAATAAGAAAACAGACAAGAATGCCAACTTTCTACAATAAGAAAGGAGACAGAAACGAGCATCTCCAAACTCACGATGATGAAGCTGAAGCCAAAAATTAATTTGAACGAAAAATATTTTATGGATGATAGAAGTTGAAAAAGCCTTTAAGCTTTACCTCTTTTTATACTAATCAGAAATTCTAATGACGTAATGTCTAAAATAGCCCTGAACTCCTCATGCATGAGGATTTCAGATTTTATTACCTAATAAAAAACTAGAAATTAACTAATAGAAGCATGAAGCAAGAAATGGAAGTTAAATCATTAGTTTTCTAGGAAAAAAATATGTAAATAATCTTACTAATGGTGTTAGGAAATAACTTCTAATGGTGTTTTGGGGACTGAAATATTGACGAAAAGTTGTATAATACGCCTTAATCTGACATCATTAATCACTTCAAGTAACATTACGTACAAATTTACCTCGAACAACCTTGTCTTACATTAATTACTTTAAGACTTAGAAAAAAATCTATCAGCTTTTTCTTAAAAAATTGGCACTCGTGTCATAATTATTATTGCCGAAAGGTTTTTCTAAGGCATAAGAATTTTCTTTCAATTCATAACTTATTTTCGTTAAATTAAATGAAAGATATAAACAGAAAACTTCGATTGCATCCATAGATATTCAGGTGCATTCATTTTCATATTTGACAAACCTCGAGACCTCATTGTCGTTACAAGGACTAGGTGGAGAATATAAATATATATATATAAAGAAAAAAGAAAGAAAATTCACTGGGCACTAGTTGTTACAATATGGCTTCAGCTCTAAGCCTCTAACCATGAATGCTCTTGATATCTACAGTTACTTGAATTCAAGTAATAATAAATATAATATAAAAACTAGTGTCTAATTATGGGCGAAATTTTTCATCTCCCTCTAAATAATATGCCTTCGAACTTCGGTAGCCTCTCCATCCTTCCCCAGTGAATGGTGGAGTGGTCTGCATGCTTGACTTTATTGACTTCAAAAGTCAATAAAATCTGCCGTGGAAATTGTAAAGGAAACGGCCTAGAGATCTACGTGGAAAAATCGCCGGTAGCTTGTCAAAGTTTCAATTATAGATGTGCGAAAATAAGAGAAAAACAATATGGACAAAAGCATAAAAGATTATTCTATTTATTTGTTTCTTTTTTTTTAATCACCACTTTCTTACAACCATGACAACTGTGTGCCTCACTAGCAGTGCAAGCCGCTTTTCAACAATTGTAGAATATAAGCCTTACCCATTTTCTCTCTAAAAACCAGTTCAAATGTCAAATCTTCAATTTTTATATCTAATTTTGTCTTTTATTCTTTCTGTATGTCCATAGTTTATCATTTAGTGCCCATACTTTTTCCAGGAGAAAAGCCGCTAGATCTTCAAGATTTGCTCAAATATACAAGACCGTGGGTCATTTTTAAAAAAAAAATGATCATAGAAATCTCTTTCTAGATTGTTGTGTTGAGACATTATGATCAAAGATCATAATTTTTCAAAAAAAAAAGGGTGTAATGAGAAAAAGGTGTAATCATTTTTTTAAATAAAGGGAACTAATGTGTGTGTGTTATGTTTATATAAACGGGAGGTTGCAAGTGTTCTCTATACCCAAAAATATATATATCATTTACTATCTTACTATTTTTATAATAACCAATAATCTCATACCAGTATAATTTTATAATACTATCTTTATTTTTAAATATAATCTTATTTATATTTATTATAAATTAAATGAATCATATAAATAAAACTTTGAAGTATTGAAAATTAAAATTAAGGTATTTTCTTGTACTTTTATTATTATTTTAATATTTTTTATTACAATAAATATATATATATATATTATATTTTAAAGATAAATTATCAAGTAAATGACTTATTTAACCTTCTTTTTCTTTAAATTTTTTTGTGCCAGAGAGATTTTTGATATTGCGAAAATAATTAAAAAAATAGTACATATTGATTTCAATAGGGAAAAATAGACAATGATATTATAAAAAAAATAAAAAATAAAAAATATATATTAATTTCAGTTGTGAGAACTGACAATCTCCTTATTTAAACAAACTTTAGAGATTTTGATGATTTCTTTCCCTATTTCCTAAATTTATATTGAAACAGGTGCCAAGGGGCCGTGGAGTGAGCACATCAAAGATATACAGAGACCCTACAGAAGTCCAGTTTCGTTTTTGGCAAAATGGCCATAAGCTGGGACCAATAAGAAAGAGGTTTTACTGGTTTTTTATTTTATTTTCTTAACATAAACATTAAAGAAGTAATTAAAGATATTTTTTAGTTATTTTATCATAACACAAATAATTGAAGTTATTCACTAAAGAAGTATGATTCAAATCAAATTATCATATATTTGCCAATAAACAATCAAATCAAGACTAGAGGTAAACCCATCAATGATAAATCTTAAATTTTGATCAATCAAGGCTAGTAATTAAGCAGTAATAATAATAATAAAAAAGACTATGAAATATTTCTTTTATTTTTCTAAATTTTCTCCAATAGTTTCATTCTATTAACAGATGATTAAATTTTGAGATCTTTAGAAATTTTTAAATAACCCTTTGAAAAAATTCAATGCAAGAAACCCTTCAAGTGAAATCCTAATAAAGATTTCATATTCACGTAATTAAATTATGAGATCTTTAGAATTCAATTTGTTATTCAAGAACAGAACTCAGTTTTGGTATTGCCAAATCCAGGTTCAATTTTAAAGTGTTTGTTGCATTTAATAATTCAACAATTGAATGTTTTTCCAAGAAAGCAAAATCCTGTGAACATTGTTATATTGATTTCGTGTTGTCAGACGCCGATGGAGAGACATAATTTGTTTATTACTTGGCATAAGGGTGTTGATGCTTCAAGGAGATGGGGAGACATAATTCTCTGTGGAAATGACTGGAAAGATTCAGTAGAAAATTATTATATTGGGAGACGGGTGCACCTACTTGGGTTGATTAATAGTTTGATTCTGAAATAAATAAATAAATAAATAGAACACATAACATTGATAGAAGTCTATCGTATTTCTTGGTCCAATTTGTGCTGTCCTCTGCTCTGCCCTGCCCTGCCCAACAAGGGAGAGCACAGAGTTAACAAACACACAAAAAAGAGTTTGATGTGTGTAATTTCGGAAGAAAGAAATAGAGGCTTGAGAGGAAGAGAGATAGAGAGTTGGATATTAAATGGCTTGATGCGTTTATTATTGAATCCAGAGCTGGCCTTTTAAAGGCATAGAACACAAGTATCCAACTAGAAATAAGAAACAAGAATACCAAAATATGAGGAGATAATGATGAAGCACTAAGTGCCACGATTCCAGCGTCTACTTTATTCAGTTCTATACAAAAGCAAAACAAACCACTAACAGCTAATTTACTCCTCCTGAGTTGGTCTTACTTAGTTCCAAAACAAGCAACAGCGCAGTAATAGCGGATAGCACGTACCAGAGTTACATTAATTACTTGGAGCAACATCATCCAGAAACGTTACTTTAATCTTCACGAGCTTTGCAGCGGCAACTTTCATACATAACCACCCATTATGGTCACTCCATGCAACAATTTAATGCCAAATGCGTGATGGTTAATAAACAATCCATTTTGGCAGAAAAAGCTTGCTCATCTTGCACCAAATTTGCATCAATGGATTCAGTCAATCCATGAGGTAATGACTTTTTTACCCAATTCCCTAAACTCATTTTCCTGGCAAACATTTGCTTCTTTTTCGTGAAAGTTTTCATCAATAAAACACCATAACTACAGACATCGTGTTTGGGTAAAACAACCACTTTTGTTCCGTACCATGCAATTTTTTAATTTCAATTAATCAAACAGTTATAACATTATGAAACAAATAATCTAATAATGGACCCAAACTCCGGATGTACTTGATAAAAGAACATAATTTGAAATTGGATTTGAAACTTTACCCCGTGCCATATAACCAATTGTAGCCATGGTCATGGTTTGTATCACTAAATGATCTCCTTCACTTGAGAGTTTGGAAATGCCAAGTTACTCAAGCACGCAACCATATTTTCAATTTAAAGCACGGATGTCGAATGACCATGATGGAGATATTCAAGATCTAATGACCATGATGGAGATATTCAAGATCTAATGCCGCATCTATCATTATATTCAATTTTTGTAGGATATCAAGAAAATAGTTGAGAGAACACAACCACTTCTCAAAACTACCATTGGGCATGAACTCAAATATCAAGGCCGTAAAATCCATATGAAAATAGTTGTTAATAATCTTTATGAAATGTCAATGATGAACATTTCATAATATTTACATTCAAAATCAAAAATCTTAAATGCTCTCTCTAGCTACAGATTGGAAATCTTTACTGCAACATTAGCTCCATCAGAAAGTATCTCTTTATATACCAATTTGAAACTACCTATACTAAGCAAGTTGCATTCTTTAAATTCATAAGAGTTTTCTCCATGTTGCCGGAGATTAGAAATCTTATTGACTTGTAATTGTTGTACCCTTGTTTTGACATCTTATAAAGAAGGTGATGACAATTGCTATTAGTACAATTGATATTAGTATTGGAGGCAAAACGTATTTCAAGACAAGAAAATAGCTTTCTTGGATCCATTTCTGTTATTTTTCTTTAAGGTGGGACTTTTAGTCATGGTGAACCACAGATGTAGTGGTCTTGGCAAATCATATAGTGCGTAATTTCAGATAAACAACTGCGTTGAAAAGTTTATAAAAGGCCCCTTGATTGGAATTTCTCCTTCTAGTCCGTTGTGAGACACATTAAAGTGCTCCAATGACTTGGGAATTTGTCCAAAGATATTATTGCTAGAGAGATCAAAGGATTCCAAGCTTATTACACTACCAAATTATTCAGAGATAGGACCTTGAAATTGATTACCTGCTAATGATAAAGTCACTAAATCTTTGAGCCACCAATGTTTTTGGCACGTCACCTGATAATTGATTCCTTGATAAATCTAAATCTACCAAGACCTTCAAGTTTTGAATATTATGAGGGAAAGAGCCACTTAATAAATCTGAGGAAAAGTTTATCTTCAGGATATACAAAAGATCCAACAAGGGTGATAGTATACTAGCCCTGAGCTTGTTGGAGCCTAAGTTGAGTTCGCTTAGAGATATCAAAATTGCCAAGCAGTGTGGTATATGTCCGGCGAGCTAAGCTTGTTTTCACTTAGCACCAATCCATTCAACCTCTCCAAGTGACAAAGATCGTAGGGAATGGAATCTTGCAAATCATTATTAGAGAGAGCAAAATCTTGTAGTATCTGAAATCTTCCTATCGTTGTTAGAATAGTTCCATTCTAGTCATTGTTGAAGAGGCTTAATGTTGGATGTTTAATCCAATATTGGGCTTTTATATAAATAATTATGTGTTGTGGGTTGTCATATAGGATTAAACCCAATTAAAAATTATCTATTAAGATTTTCAGTAGTTGAGCTTTAATGTATCTGATAGAGAGTGAGCCGCTAATATGTAGAGGGTTAAGAGTAATTTACATTTTTATGATATGCTAAAATTGAAATATCAAATGATAACAGGGAAATTGTCTCTATATAACAGTTATAATCCCAAATTACACGTTATATTCTATTTTTTTCTAACATCCTATCATCGGAGAGAGTGCAAAGAGAAAGTTAAAGAATTTTTTAGGAAAAAGTGTTGATCTGGAAGGCAAACCGCACGGCTCTAGAAAGCAATTGGTCATTATGAGTCTTGATGATACAACATGAATGTTCCCAAAATTTAAGACAAATATTATTTTGTAACACTTCAAACTATCAACCCACGTAAATTACCAATTTCTTGAGGAATGCTGCCCTTGATTTTGCAATTATATGCGCAAAATTTTTGAAGAGGAGAAGAAAAATTCCCAATTAATGGTGGAAGCATTCCAGTAATGGGATATTTAACCTAAAGTTAAAAATGTTAGATCTCTACAATTAGTCAAAAAAGAGAGAAAACTCCACTCTATTGTAGATGAATCCGTCTTCAAGTAATTAATTAAATCCAAGGAAGAGCTCGCTGAGGAATCTCAAGCTGCCGTAAGTGTTTGGAATAAGGCCAGAGAATGAGTTTGAGCTCAAGTCTAAGCCAATGAGTTTAGAAGCATTGGTGATGGAATTGGGAATTGTTCCCATAAGTTTATTAATCCCCAATGCTAAAAACTCCAAGTTCAGAAGTGAGTAGCCAAGTGTTGATGGTAGATAGCCTGTGAGTTGATTGCCAACGAGGTTACTGAGTGTTATGGTTGAAATCTTGAACATAGAGGGCAGAAAGAGACCACTTATGGCGCGTTTACTTCATAGAATGGGAATGGGGTGGAATGGGAATGAAGAATGAGAATGAGATTTCAATGTTTATTTGGCAAAAATTAATGGGAATAGAAA
Source organism: Citrus trifoliata (assembly GCA_018350135.1). NCBI lineage: Eukaryota > Viridiplantae > Streptophyta > Magnoliopsida > Sapindales > Rutaceae > Citrus > Citrus trifoliata. The sequence continues at coordinate 11,418,129 of CM031386.1, read as the reverse complement.
TGTGCTGGAATGTTATTGATATGTTTACTTAGTAAAATAAATGGGAATGGGGAATGGGAATGAGAATCAATTTACTAAAATATTCATAGTATTAATAATTAATAAAAATAATTAATTTATCATTATTAACAATATTATTATTATTGTTGTTATTATTACTATTATTATTATTATTAAATTTTATTAACTTTATTATTTTAGTTATTATTAATTATTGTTATTATTATTTTTATTAATATTATCATTATTAACATTTATTATTATTATTAAATTTTATTAACTTTATTATTTTAGTTATTATTATTATTGTTAATATTATTTTTATTAATCTTATCATTATTAACATTTATTATTATTATTAAATTTTATTAACTTTACTATTTTAGTTATTATTAATTATTGTTATTATTATTTTTATTAATAATAATAATAACAACAACAATAATGTTAATATTGCTAATAATGATAAATTAATTATTTTTATTAATTATTATTTTTATCATTATTTTTATTGTTAATAATGATAATATTATTAAAAATAATAAAAATAATTAATAATAACTAAAATAATAAAGTTAATAAAATTTAATAATAATAATTATTATTATTATTAATGGTATTTAAAATAATAAAATTAATTGTGATTTGAATGAGGGTAATTGGGAAATATAAAAAAATAGAGGGATATAAAAGTAAACATATATTTCATTTTCATTCCCTCATTTTCATTCCCAACCTCCCTATGTGAATGGGATTCCCATTTCCTATTCCCAAATAGTGTGGGACTCACACATTTTATTATCATTCCCAAATTACATTTTGCCAAGTAAACATGGGTTTCATTCATATTCCTTCATTCCCATTCTCAATTCCATGAAGTAAACACATTATGAAGTTATTGGGACCAAGAACTAGAGTGCTTTTGTAGATTTCCAATCCCAGTTGGAATTTCACCTGCCGTAATTTCAATTTTCTTGCTGAAATTACTTAGACTTGTATATGAGGTCCTGGTGACTGTGATTTAGGTTATTCAATTCATTGAAACCTTTTAAAAAGCTTGTGCCCTAATTTTATATGAAAAGAAAAAGTCATAGCCCTATGTCCCAAAAGAATGTAGGCCACCACGGCTAAACCTCTATAAATTTCTTGTTTTTTACTTTAATATATATTCTTAGATTGATTTGTTTCTAAATTTGCTAATTAATCATTCTTGATCGAGAAATTAGTGTGTAGTAACAATTCTTAGGGTCTGAGGTTTGGAATAATCTTGATCTAATTTGCAACAAAATAGTATCACAGCTTACATATCTGATTCTTGCTTTAAGAATGGCTACTCAGAAGCTGGATGTGGAGAAGTTCACTAAGGAGAATGATTTTCATGTATGGAGGTTCAAGATGAGGGATTTGCTGGTTGATCAGGGCATTGATGAAGTCTTGGAGGATAGCCAAAGCTCCAAAAAAGCAAGAAAGATTAAAGAAGATCTTCAAGATACCATGGACAAGGCACACGACACAATAATTTTGAGTCTAGGTGGAGGAGTTTTAAGAGAGGTGGGGGAAATCAAACTACAGCTACTAGTCTTTGGAAGAAATTGAAAGATCTATATACTAAGAAGTTTCTAGATAAGAGGCTAAGTATAAAGAAAAGATTATACACTCTCCAAATGGAAGAAGGCTATTGAGTACTAAAAAATACATATTTATAAAAGGTAAAATTGTCATTTCGTGACCCAAATCTCACTAACATTTATACTTTATGTGTTTAAATCCTCTAAACTTTTATTATATGTGCTTTATTATAATTTAAGTATTTTATGTATTTCAGGGATATTTTAGTCATTTCACGACTAATGAGAAGTTGGACAGCAAAACGAATAGCATTTTTTAACTCAGAACGGTCGAAAACCTTAGGAGTATAAAAGGGTATTCGATACTATTCATGTACACGGTATAATTCACATATACAATATTATTCGCAAGTGCAACACTGTTCACATATACGGTACGATGACGTGACAATATCCTATTGGACCAATGATGTGGCATTGACTGATGATGTGGTGTTGACCAATGATATGACATATACTATTGGACTAAAATACTGATGTGGCGTTGACCGATGATGTGGCAGCATCTTATTAAACCAAAATGCTAATGTCGTGTTGACTGATGATGTATTCCAGCCAATCAAAACTTGCCACGTGGCACAATTTTGAGCGTCCAAATTGTTTTCATCGAATGGTCATGATTTACCCATTGTATCTATAAATAAAAGGCTTCCCCTTTTAACTTGACACATCTGAATCCATTTTTTAACTCCATTTTCTGTAATTCTCTCTTCATGTTGTATTTTTTATGTATTTTAATAAAATTACCATTTTACCCCTAGTTTAATTATGAGTGATTAATTTAGTTTCAAACTTGGGTTGAAAGTGTAGCCTTGACATGATCCATAAGCTTAATTAGGTAAGTTTATTTTTTTTCCTCTCTGATTTATGTGGTTAATTTGATTCATTGTCGATAAACAGTGTATCATGTCTAAATTTTGCACGGTATACTAGCTCCCTAATGAAGGATCGTTATTGTCTGGCACAATGAGCACTTAGCACCATATTTATTAGAGAGAAATTTTCCTCTAGTATTTTGCGGGTCGTCTTAACTCAGTGTCGACAGAGAATGCATCTAAGCTATTTAGTGGACGGTCTTGCCACGTTATCGACAAAAAAATTATTATCGTCTGACACAGCGTGTTCTTGACACCACACTTAGTGGAATTACCCTCTGGCATACTAAACGCTTGATATCATATTTGTTAGAGTAAGGATTATGAGAAGTGGAAATACCCCCCTCATGAATTAATTGAAACTAAAAGGAAATATTAAGCTCATAGTGAAGTGTTGAATGTGAATCCAGAGACTCAAGCACTTCATTTGCATATCTTTCATCTTTAATTCATTCCTGTCATTTTAGATCTTAAGCTAAAAAAATTTCACCTCTAACCAACTCACATATACACTTAAAAAATTAACCATGCGCATAATTAAATCTACCTCATCGTGGGATCAACATTTATCACCACAAATCTATACTTCAAGAGATTCGTGCACTTGCAAATATAATAAAATTTGCACAACGAAGACATTCTTTATTTGCTCATGTTGATGTTTTTAACAAAATCATCCTAGATCTAGAGGATATCAATGTGAAGATTGAAGATGAAGACAAACCAATTATTCTTTTGTCTTCATTACCACCCTCATATGAATATTTTGTTGACACCTTGTTGTATAGGGAACAATCTTTAACCATGCAAGTTATCAAGGAAACTTTAAGCTTAAAAAGAGTTAAGAGAAATCTGAAAAAATAGATAGTTAAGGATTGACAGCAAGAGGAAGAACATAAAAAAAGGGATGGCTGGAAAGGGAAGGAAAAAAGAATATCAAGTCCAAAAATAGAACCTTGTAGTGTTTTCATTAGCATAAGGAAGGTCACTTTAAGAGGGACTGCCCTAACAAGAAGAACAAGATTAAGGAGGGAAAATGGGTGCTTGACTTTGGAATTACGGCAGGTGAAATGTCAAAAATATATGCAGTGGAATATGGCAATGTTGCTGTTGTTTTTGATAAACAAGAAGATGAATATGACTCAGTTAGAGTTCTTGTAGCCTTTTGTAACCAAACTGAATGTAAATGGGTGCTTGACTTTGGAATTACGGCAGGTGAAATGTCAAAAATATATGCAGTGGAATATGGTAAAATTCTTGCCATGCTCCATTTGGGAAAAACGTTTAGTCATAGCAAAAACGTGGTACTTTTAGGGAACAATCAATTTGTGAATTCACACAATTTGGCTGTGGCTAACAATTATTAAAAATATAAATTGAAATATATACAAAAATTCATGGCTAGGTACAAAATTTAGTATTTTCATATATAGAGAGAGAGAGAGAGGTTTAAGGGAAATAATTTTAAATGTAACTTTCACAATTTTACAACCATAGATTACAATTTATCCAAAGGTAAAATTTAAAGTTTTTATTAATTTCTTAAGTAATAAACCGATAAATAACTGTGGGTCCCTATGGAGCACCAAAAAGAAAAAATGTAGGTTCCCCATAAGTAGGGATGGCAATGGGGAGAGGAGGGGAGGGGACCAATCTCCCTGTATCTATCCCCGATATTTTTCTTATGTCTCCGTCCCCTCCCCATCCCTGTCAGAATTGCTTGAGAGAATCCACATCCCCTCTCCGAATAATAACAGGGATCCCCAATGGTCCCCGATCTTCGAATAACTAATGCATATTTTTTTTATTTTTTGATTTTGAGTTAATTATATTAAAATAAAAAATTCAAACAAAAGTAAAGTTCAAAATATATTTTACATTAACATTGATCCATTACAAAAGTCACATGCAAAATACAAATTATCAAAATAATTATCTTTGTCAATCTTTATAATCCTACAATAAAAAGAAAAAGAATTTACTTTTATATCGACAATGAAATAAATGTAGATAATTAATTAATATTTTTAATAAAACAAAATTAAAATTAAAAAAAAATTGGGCTAATAGAATATACCCGACCTTTTTAATGTCCTAAATAAAAATTTAAGACTTTAATTAGTTAATTAGGCCTAAAAGTTTAATAATATAAATATTTTGTTACTTTTACCAATATTTATAATATTATAATATAATTCAAATTTTATTATTTATTTACTAGTAATTTTTAAAAATATAAATATAAGAAATTGGGTAAAAAAATTTCTCCGTCCCTTCTCCAAATAAGAAATTGGGTATAGAATTATTCTCGTACCCTCCTCGAGAGCACCAAAAAACTTTCCTCCCCGTTATGATAATATATTATTTTTCCTGTTACTTTCTCTTACTTTTCCCCGTTTTGCTCTCCCAATATTATGGGGCCGCCTATATTGCAACAATTGCAACATACCACTACTTTTGTCATTTTGTAATTTAACCATTGGATCCAAGGTAAGAATGGTAAAAGCAAATCCAACGGCAGGGTGTATTTATTTAGGTTATTTTCATTGCAATCCCTCTTGTTTTTTGAAATGTCAGCAAAAAAAAATATTTATTATTATTTTATTTATTGGCTTAGTTGTTAAATGATATGAATAAGGAAGAAGTAAGAAATTTAAGAGGACTTTTATTATTGATATTAGACAATTACAATGCATGATTCAATACTAGTTTATAAGAGTCACGACTCGTTAAATATAAAATAAAGCTTATGTTTGCGTCCTAACTTCAAAAAGATAAATACGTTTATTTATTTCACAAATTCATACATATTTCATAATTTTTTAATTATTACTATCATTTCTAGATCTACTCTCATTATTTAAATTTATTAATAATTATATTTAATTATTATTTTTATATTAATTATTAATATAAATATAATATGATATAATAAAATATTATTGTAATATAATTTATTTTTAATATTATAATTATTATAGTAAAAATAAAAATATAATTTAAATATATTTAATGTTTCAATTAAGACAAAAGTTAGCACATTGTAGTGAATTATATAATTAACCGCAATTTAGAAAAAAAAAATCCGGAAAAGGAGAGAATAGTTGGGAGAAGAAAAATAATCGTTGGAGACATGAAAGATCGATAAAACAAACAATTAACAACGGAGAAGAACAATTAACAACGGCGAAGAAGAGAAGGCAGTGAAGAGAGAAAACATTAAGGGAAAGAAAAATACATTATTAAAGAAGGAAGAGAGAAAAATATTTATAAAATTAATGATCATCTCATCTAATGAGCATCACCCTTCAATGATTTTTAAAATTGATGGTTGCAAGATTGTGATTAAAATTCTGTTCCTTTCAAAATGAATTCTTTTGCATCAGCTACAGCTAGCCATACCGTGCAGGATTCTGAACGATGTATTGAAAATGAATTCTGCAGACACCAATGCAAATGGCTAATAAATATATCTGCTTCAAAAAGATGAAGTGGAAGTGGAACGTACCTTGAAGTTCGTTATAACAAAGATTGGGATACACAAGTTTCGGGGTTAGACTTTAAATATAAGGAAACAAAGTAATAGCCGAAAGCTCGATATTTTATAAATGCTTTATTTTTTTAATTTTTTTTAATAGTTTTCTAATTAATAAAAAAAATTTAAAATTAATAATATTGTTTAACCATTAATTCATTCATTATTAGAAATCTTATAATCTCAAAAATCCATATATAAAAAATTTCCAGCTCTTTCTCTACAAAAAAAAAAAATTATTACATTCATTTGTTCATTAAAAAAATAGTTTCTTGAAATAAAAAATCTATATCAATTATCTAATCATTAATTCATCATCTCTACTTTTTATATAATGCCATTCTAAATATTCTATTTGAAAATAGTGTTGTTCTTATTTATTTGCTTATTTATTTTTGTAATAATTCTAATAGATTAAAAAAAAAGATATCTCCTTCACTTTTGTTTTAGGTTTTGTTTTTGAAAATTTTTAGGATCCTTTTTTATTATTGTCAACATTCAAGAATTAAAGGCCCTTTTATATTTCTTTGAGTATTGAAATTGTAAGAATAAAAAGAAATCTCATAAAAAAAGTTCAGCTAAGGCCCTAAATACTATAAAGCCAGTCTAATAAGCTTAATCAAATTTCGTATGCTTGAAGGAATATTTCCCTTAATAATGTTGAGACTCGAGTCCATCAACTCTAGCTTCGATAAGTTGAAGTAAGAATTTGGGATGGGACTAGTGAAATTCCCATTATGAAGACTCAATATTCAGGGTGTCTTTACTTGAGGGTTTAGGGAATGAAAATGAAAAAATAGGAATAAAACTCATATTTGCTTGGTAAAATATAATTTAGGAATGTGAATAAAATGTGTGGATCCCACATAATTTGGGAATAAGGAATGAGAATCACATTCCCATGGAGGGTTGGGAATGTGGATTCTCATTCCTTGAACTGTCTTTTGTATCTCTCTAATTTTTTCATATTTTCCGAATTACCTTCGTTCAAATCACAATTAATTTTATTATTTTAAATGTCATTATTATTTTTATTAATATTATCATTATTAACATTTATTATTATTATTTTAATTAATATCATTTTTATAATAATATTTATACATGTATCTAATTAATGAAAATTACATTATTTAATATTATGTATATTTTGGTAAATTGATTCTCATTCACATTCCTAATTCTTATTTATTTTGTCAAGTAAACATTATAATTTCATTCTCATTCCAGCTCATTTCCATTCTCAACCCATTCTCATTGTACTCCATTCTCATTTCATGAAATAAATACACCATCAGAATTTGGATACGATATCCCTTCAAGATGAAAAGTTTACATTTAATTTGTTTCTAGTGAAACTTATGATTCCAAAACGGCATAATTGCCACAATTCGTTGGACAGATGACCATAGAAATTGTTATGACTATTATTAAGATACATTAAGAATGAGAAATTTCCTAAGTGTGGGGGAATTTAATAACTCGTCAAACTTAGGGATGTTTATGGAGCAGATATGGATTGGATCTACACTGCTGCAGATTCATATCCCTAATAAAAATTAAGATCCGTAGTTGCTCCAGATCTGTCATGGATCTATATTTTTTTCTCTATATCCAGATACAAAACAAAAAATAAAGATCTATATCTGCTCCAAATCCAAAAAGAAAAATTCAAATTCAAATCTGCTCTACATCCGTCATGAATTCTAAATCTCAATAATAAGAGATCAATATTTTTTTTAGAAAGAAAATTTAAGACTAAAATACATTGGTAACAATTAACTTATATAATTTGTATAAAAAATCTAATAAGTATTGTACCTTCTACTTTTACACCAAAATAAACAAATAAAAAAGATAATAAAATATTCAACAAAAGTAATTCCAGGAATAAGATCATTACAATATTTTAATGTCTCATTTACCATCCCGATATTCACGGCACATCATCATCATTCCTATATCATTAAATAATAACATATAAGTTAAAAATGATTTATTATATTTAGTGCTTTATTATTTTTATTATGATCATATTTAACTAAATATATGATTAACATAATTATTTTATAGTTGATAGCCACCATTGATTAGTGATTATACAAAATAAATAAGATTATCAAAAAATGATAAAAAAAAACTCAAGTCTATAGATTTTACTAACAATTAAAGGACTGATCCAAGCATTCAAATGAAGTGAAGAAGCGAGAGTAGACTAAATAGAAAAGGAAGAGACTAAATTATAGAGTGAAAAACTAAAAAAAAAATTAGGGTAGGCTATCCTGATTTTATTTTACACTTGATAAATTTTTGTCTTATTATCATTTAAATACCTTTAAGTTTTAAGATTCTTAAATAAAAGCTAATGAACAAATTTTATCATCATTTATAAATTTTATTATCATTTATAATTACATAATTGTTAAGAATTTTTTAAAATAAAATTACATTAAATGGTGAGTGGATATAGATCTAGGTCTAGATATTAAAATAAATCCGAACTTACTACAAATCCGCCTTAGATCTACGCATCGATATCCAAATCCGATCCAAATCAATTTTTATCCGACCCAAATCCGATCCGATTGCATTTGGATTATGTGGATCTTGGATCATATCCAATCCATTGCCATCCCTAGTCAAACTCACTAAAGGTGCTTTTGTTCAACGATCAAATTTAAAATGCAATCTTACTCACTCATTAAATCAGGAGAAGTTATGAGAGAAAACAATGTTGGAGAAGTTATGAGAGGAAACAATGTTGGAGAGGATTCTCATCCTTGTTTCCCATCTTCAATTTTTCTTTTCCTTTTTTAATCTAATAATCTGTCCCTCCCTCATTTTAAACTAAATAATTTAAATCTTAAAATCCAAAACCCAATAATTTTATGTTATAAAAACAAAAGTTATAACCAAAGTCGATTAAAATAGATTAAAAATAAATTAGCTTAGAAAATAAAGTACACATTTTATTTATTAATTATTTACACAAGTACAACATCAACGAAACTGAAAGATAAAATTGTGACAAATTCTTAGTCTGTTTAAATTCCTAGCAACACCATATACTAATATACTAATATACCAATTAAAAAACTTAGCTAACAAAATGGAAACATTATTGAGCTTACTTGAAAGAAGAAACTAGGTTTCTAAATAATGAGAAATCTTATTGAAAGTATGAACGAATAAAACTATAGTTTTGATACTCTTTTATAACAAGCCTAAATATTGTGAATTTACCAAAATAAGAAAATTCGAAATATAATATGATAATTAAATTCTCCTAATCAAAATAAGAAAAGAAAAACAAACGGCACTCAAATCTAAATTCTAAAAAAAGTATAAAAATCCAAGAAGAATTAGAAAAAATAGGAAAAAACCTTAAAACTAGGAAACAACCAAAAAATAAGTATAATAAATGGCTCGATCATCAGGCGGAACGGCTTAGGTGGTTCCGGATTTTATTCATCCTATCGTAAACTTTGAAACTGTATATCATACGCAAAAAACGGACACCTATAACTCGAGTTATGGCCTTCGAAAGGTGTCCTCTTTGCGACACACAACTCCCTACATGATTAGCCCACCCTAAAAAAAGGAAAAAAATGATGACATCACCCCCACATATGAAATTTACCAATAATTATGGATTCGTGGACCGTGGACGTAGTTTTCAATGCAAGAACAGAGAAACTAGCCGTGAAATAGTGTAACAACAAAATAGGAACAACGTAGAATAAGCGCATTTCAGTTTTTCTAATATATAGAGATTCAAGCAACCTAAGTGTTATGTGAGATGGATATAATTTTCAAGAGAAGGAAAATAGCATACTTATTATGGGTCCGGATGCCACCACTTAAATTTATTTGGCTGAGATTAAATCTTATCTTCTTTCCCTGGGTGAGATTAAATGTTATCATCTCAACTCTTATTTCAACCCATCATACTTAATTCAAGTACTTTTCCCAATACAAACTTAATTGTCATTTGTAAGATTGACCATTCTTCTCCTTCAATTCAATTAATCTCTAATTCTGTAAGGAACGTCGAGGGCCGGCCCGTTACTGAGTTCATTTTCTATCAAAACCATGGTTCTTATTGTCATACGGTTACTTTGAAAGCGGCGTGTTTTGGGAAAAGTGGTGTGGGATTTGAGATTGGTTGATGAAGAAGAAGGAAGATGGAACATAATGAATGAAGATGGAGGGAATATTACGAAAGTTAATGGCACTGGAATTGAAATTTGCTTGGGAAAGTTTAGCAGGAGAAAAAGAGGTTTATTTAGGTTAAAAAAAATAAAAATAATAAAAATTTGAAACGTTAACTTTTATTACTGTCACGTGTTAATTGACATTTTAAAACACATGAGGGATTAGAAGGGAAAAGACAATGGAGAGGAACGTAATCCACACGCAAGGGACACAACTTTTAAAAACAAAACTGATAAATGAAAAATGCAAGACTCATAAACTCATAACTTTTCTAAGTAAAAAAAGTAAATGGCTAAACGTATGTGCTTTTCAATTCTCATTGATGTTATTGTTTCTTCTTCACTACTAGGGTTGTTTGAGGGTACATTATAAAGCGACCAGCCATACCCTAAATGAAGAGTCAACCTCTTTATAAGTGAACAAACATGTGAGGCCTAGAAGCAGGTTGCCAAGAGCAGGAACGTTTTGCTTGTCTACGAGGACACCTTTTGCTAGACCGTAGCAAAAGCAGGCCTCTTGCTAGGAGCCGAGAGCCTTTCCTGCTGGGGTCCAGGGTCGATAGACCCAATCCATACCGGTTAACAAGACGTGCACTACTATCCAAGAATCTAGGCACGAAATCCACTCGGCTGTAATTACAATATTCAAGCATCTACTCCGAGAACTGGAGGAGGTGGTGAACGTAAATCGTGAGGGACCGAAATCACAGAAAGGTTATAAAAGAGGTAATCAACAAAGGTAAAGGGGTTAGACATTTTTACATATCAAATTAAGAGAGAAAAACATTCTATTGAGAACCTCAGGAAAGCTCATAAGAATTCTATTACCTAAGAAATCATTAGAGAGCCACGAGATCAATGGCAGAGTTTCCTAAAAAGTAAGCCTGAATTTCTGACTTGAGCATCGGAGGGTTTACGTCGGGAAAACTCCCGGCATGCTCTGACCAGTTTTTGTGTGTGCAGGAGTCCACTGAGTAAAAGTTGCAAGAGGCATAGCTCTGCTCGCCTAGAAGAGTAACATGAAGCATACATGGTTGGCTACGAGTTCAAGAGTTGAGAAGAGATCCTAGTCGTGGATGAGCAGACACCATAATCTCGTATCAACATTTTAGTGCCATCTGTCGGGAGCTGAACAAAAAGCTTCTATCAACAGAGAGAAGAATGAGAAAAAAAAGTAGGGAGATTATAGACGTAAGTGGGAGTAGTGCCCACGGAGGTGATCTGGGGCTTAACGAGTCTGTAACATTGAGAGAAATTACTAACGAAGCGTGAGAAAAAATAATATATGAGCGGATGGAACGAATGGAAAAACAGATGGAGACCCTGACAACTATCTTGCAAGAGTTAAGAAACGAACAAAGGGGAATTCAAGAGGAAGGGATGAGAAGTGGTAGAGTAACACCAGGACACGTTAACAAAAGGAACAACGGTACCGCGATGAGAGGTCGAACCACTAAAAGGTTTGGTGGTAAAGTGCGTGACCAATCTCTACGAAGAGGAAGTCATGAAGGAGGGGATCAATCCCCAGGGAGGCAGAGCTCTAATAATAATGACAGGACTGTGAATGCAGAAGAAAGAGAGCTTCGACAACAACTGCATAACATTGAGCAAGAGCGAGACCAGATTGCGGCACGTAACCATAGTCGTGCCAAGCAGCTGGAGGAAGAGGTGCGTAGACTAGCGCAAATCATAAATGACATGCAGGGACAGAGTAGAGCACCCGGTTGGCGGATAATGCTCGACGGTGAATCCCCCATCTCGCTAGAGATGATTAACCTTGTCATCCCGAGGGACTTCCGCTTCCCCGACCTCAAATACTCGGGACGAACTGACTCATTTGTGAACATAGAGCGTTTTAATGACATAACTGGGGTGCATGGATTATCTGAAGCCCAAAGGTGCAGGGTGTTCCCGTTGTCTCTAGAGGGACGAGCACGTGAGTGGTATCGAAAGCTTTCTTGGGAGAGCATCAGAACATTCGAGCAGATGTGCCAGAAATTTACAGAGTATTTTCAGGGGGCAATGGCACCTGAAGATGATATAATGGAGCTGGCAACCATGAAGCAAAGAGATGATGAAACTCTTCGAGAGTTTATCAAAAGGTATTATCGCGTTGTCTTCGATCTGGGAGCCTTCAATTATCCCCAAGCATTGAGGGAATTAAAAGAATGAGTAAGGAGAGGACACCTGTAGTACAACTTGAGGAGTCCAATAGTTCAGTCATATTCTGCGGCCTATGAGCAGGCCAAGAGGGACATAGAAATCGAGGAAAAATGCAGCAAAGATCAAGATAGACCAGCTCGAAGGGTTAAGGAGAAAAAGAAAAGTGCAAGAGGGAGGTGGGCCGATTAAGCGGAAGGACTACCATGCCCCAAGTGGCGGTGCAGGAAGCCTGGTCGCTTCTTACATGCCTCATCAGAGGTCACCCCAATATCAGTGTGGCAAGATGTAACACCTTCATTTACTAGCCAGAGATTCTTGGAGAAGGCATGATCAGCCGTACAATCATCCTTTTCAACACCCCATGATAGCTCACCAATTATAGGGTATGAGAGCTACCAGACTAGAGACACCGGTGCCTCCTCCTACTACGAACAACCACATGAAAAAACCAATGCACATGATTGATCAGAGTCAAAACTATGGGCGGTATACTTCCTTGAAGGTGCCCCTGGACGAGGTGTATGATGCAATAAAAGACCGTGGGCTGCTGTATCCTTCTACCCTAATAGCGAAACTACCCAGCAGGTGAGATAAGGGATGGTTTTGTGAATTCCATGGTACCCATGGTCATACCACGATCGAACGCAGGGATCTCAAAAATCAAATGGAAGATTTGGTAAGGAATCGCTACCTGGACGAGTTTGTAGATGGGGTTATCCCGATGGTGGGCTCGTCATGCGAAGGAGAGCAGAGTAATAGAAACATAGGCCATAAGCAACCGATTATAAGGGTGATCGTTGGGGGCCCAACATTGGCTGGAGACTCCAACAGATCGAGAAAAAACTATGCTAGGTACGCCATGACTAGCAAATAAGTATTCTTCAACACCCCAGTGGCCAAACGAGCAAGAATCAGGCAGGTGCCGATCATGTGGACGGATGAAGATGGAGAGGAAGTGTTTTATCCACATGAGGATGCATTGTTCATTAAAGCCACTATTGCCAGCAAGAGGTTTGATCGAATACTGGTAGATACAGGAAGTTCGATCGATGTCATGTTCAAGTCAACTCTAGAGGAAATAAGAATAGCAAATTTGAGGATAGAGCACACAAATACCTCCTTAAAGGGTTCGGTTGAGGAAAGCTAGTTCCTCTTAGCGTGGTTGAGCTGCCCATCACGATAGGCTGCTCCCCGTCAGAAAAGACCATGATCTTAGATTTTGTGGTTGTCGATGAAGAGAGCCTTTACCAAATGATTCTAGGCCGTCCCTTTCTGAAAGTGAGTAAGGCAGTGCTCTCTAATCATTACTTGGCTCTCACATACCAGGTGAATAGAGTAGTGGGGGTGGTACGAGGAGACCAGAGAATCGCCTGAAGCTGTTACTCAATAGCAGCAAGGGAGGCAATGCAAATCACTTCGCTTGACACTCGAGTGGAAGTCAAGGGTGGCAGACAGGAGCCAGTTGAAGAGCTGAGAGTGGTAAACTTAGAACAAGACGACTCAGGAAAAATAATTTGAATTGGGTCAAGGCTTAAAGAAGAGTTGAAGCAGGAGTTGGTGCATTGTTTGCGAGCTCACGCAGATGTGTTCACTTGGACGCATGATGACATGCCAGGAATCGACCCTGAGGTGGCTTGCCACAGGTTGGCAATAAAGAAGGGTGCCCGACCAGTAAGGCAAAAGAGAATATGTTTCAACCAAGAGAGATACGAAACCATAAATGGCGAGGTGGAGAAACTCTTGAAGGTAGGATTCATTCGGGAAGCTCTTGAATGGATATCAAATGTCGTTCTAGTAAATAAGGCTAATGGTAAATGGACAATATGCGTTAATTTTACTGACCTCAACAAGGCGTGCCCGAAAGATAGCTTTCTCCTATCAAAGATCGACCAGCTGGTTGACTTAACAACGAGACATGGTCTACTCAGCTTCATGGATGCATTCTCGAAATACAACCAAATCACAATGTTCGAGCAGGACGAGGAGAGCACGATGTTTATCACTAACTATGATTTTTTCTATTACATGGTAATGCCATTTGGTCTTAAAAATGCGGGTGCCACATACCAGAGATTGGTAAATAAATTCTTTAGGCCATTGATTGGAAGAACGATTGAGGTTTATGTGGATGACATGATAAGTCAAAAATCCCGAGTCAAGCACCTCGAGGAGACATTTAGGCTTTTGAGAAAGTATAAGAAAAAGCTTAATCCGAAGAAGTGTGCCTTTGGAGTCGAATCAAGAAAATTCTTTGAATTAATGGTGAGCCATCGAGGGATTGAGGTGAATCCTGAGAAGATCCAAGCAATTGTGCGTATGAGATCCCCTCGTAACTTGAAGGAGATACAGAGCCTCACGGGAAAACTGACAACGTTATGTCGATTCATATCTAAGGCAACGAATAAGTATCAAGCCTTTTTTCAAGTAATAAGGAGGGGAAGGAAAACAGAATGGACTCCCAAATGCGAAGAGGCCTTCTAGAAACTCAAACAATATCTATAGCAAACACTCTTGTTGTCCATATCACGAGAGGGGAACGTGTTGTTCCTATATTTAGCGGTATTGGACCATGCTACGAGCTCAATTCTAGTGAGAGAAGAAAAAGGGGTTTAGTATCCAATATATTACATAAGTAAGGCCCTGTTCGATGTCGAGACCAGGTACCCGCTGTTAGAAAAATGGCACTTGCTCTTATAGTGGCTGCTCGAAAGCTGAGACCATACTTTCAAGTATTTCTCGTATCGGTAATAATAAACCAACCACTGCGGCAGACGTTGCACAAACCGAATGATTCCGGTCAGCTAGTGAAATAGGCAATAGAGCTGAGCGAGTTCGATATAAGCTATAAACCCCAAGCAGCAATAAAAGCCTAGGCGATATCAAACTTCTTGGCAGAATTCACAGAGCCCGAAGTAGGTTTAGACCAACTGAGCACTACTGCAGACAACGACAAGGATCGAGTCTGGCAGGTATTAGTAGATGGATCTTCAGGTGAGCAGGGTGCCAGAGCAGGGATTGTTTTAGAGGGCCCAAAAGGGGAGGAGATCTTTTATGCTGTTAGATTAGAGTTCAAGGCCACAAACAACAAGCAGAATACGAAGTTTTAATAGCGGTGCTAGAATTGGCTAAGGCAGTGAAAGCGGATAAGCTAAAAATTCGAACCGATTTCCAACCGGTTGCCAACCATGTCAGTGAAATATTTCAATCTAAAGATGGGAAGATGGAACAGTATTTAAAGAAAGTCAGGTAGATGATTGGGAAGTTTGAAGGTGAGAACTACCGAGCAAGCATCTTGGCCAGAATGGCAGCTGTAGCAGACCCAAAAATGCCCAAGTCGGTCTCTTTGGAGGTGAAGTCCTGCCCCAGTATCAAACAAAATCTAGAAAAAAAATGCCCAAGTCGGTCTCTTTGGAGGTAAAGTCTTGCCCCAGTATCGAACAGAATCTAGAAGTGATGCGAATAGAACAGGAGAGCTCATGGATGGACCCAATAATCTCGTACATCCGGGATGGGGTGTTACTAGCAGATAAGTTACGAGCACGGAGGATCAGATCCCAAACGTCGAGGGACACAATAATTAATGGGGTGCAATATTGGCGAGGGTACACTCTGTCGTTCCTTCGATGCTTGGACAGAGACGATGCAGATTACGTACTGAGAGAGGTGCATGAAAGGATTTGTGAAAACTATTCTGGTGCGAGATCCCTTGCCTACAAGGCTCTTAGGTAACAATATTTTTGGCCGACGATGCACCAAGACGCTCAGGAGAAAACTAGGAGTTCCATGAGTTGTCAGAGTTTTGCCAATTTCTCCACCCAGCCACCAGGAAAACTCACTTCAATGGCCTTACCATGGCCGTTTGCTCAATGGGGAATCGATTTGATGGGGCCTTTGCCAAAGGGACGTGGAGCGGCTAGGCATGCAGTAGTAGCAGTAGACAATTTTACAAAATGGGTCGAGGTAGAAGCCCTCAGCAAGATCACAGAGAAAAAGATGATCGACTTCGTATGGAGGAACCTTGTCTACTAATACGGGATCTTGTATGCCTTGATAGCAGACAATGGTAGGCAGTTCGACAATCATAACTTCAGAGAGTTTTGCCAGAACCTCATAATAGAGTTGAAATTCTGCTCACCCTCAATCTAATGGACAAGTAGAAGCAGCCAATAAAGTTATCAAGAAGCTTTTGAAGACTATGTTAGGAGAGAAGAAAGGTGCATGGGTTGATGAGCTACCAGGGGTGTTATGGGCATACAAGACATCTCATAAAATAGCGACCGGCGAAATTCTGTTCGCTTTAGCCATCGGACATGAATTCGTTGTGCCCGTGGAGATAAGGGCAGCCACGCACCGATCCGAGCACTTCGATGAGCATGAGAACAATGACAAGATATGCTTAAATCTGAATCTGCTGACTGAAATGAGGGAGCAAGCATCTTTCAGCCGCCTACCAGTAGAGGGCTGCTCGCTATTACAACCAGAAGGTGCATGTACGACAGTTCAGGGTCGGCAATTGGGTGCTCAGAAGGGTGAATCGGAACACTAAAAACTTGACACTTGGAGTACTCGGTCTTAACTGGGAAGGGTCATATAGAGTCAAACAAATAGCCTAACCCAGAGCCTACAAGCTCATTCGCGCAGATGGCCACGAGGTGAAGCGACCATGGAATACAGCGCATCTCAAGAAATATTTTCAGTAAGACCCAACAATACTTAAGAGTTATTTCTATTCATTCTAGATGTTATTTTTTTTTATATTCAGGCAATTTCGTGTAAGTCAAGCTCAGTGATCAATGAAGTTTGGAGGAATTTTAACATCGATGTAAAAAAAAAATTATTACGGTATGTAAAAGCTTCAAAGTCTCAAAGCCTACTCGATGGCGAGACAAGGAGCCAAGTTTACCAGAATCTACTCGACTATGAGAAGACGAGCAGACTATCGTAAATTCAATAAAATTCTTGAGGCATGTAAAGGCTTTAAAATCTCAAAACCTGTTCGATGGCAACATTAAAAGCCAGATTTTGCGTAATTTTGTACATCAAGCAGTGGTGACAAAAAATTAAATATTCCAAAAGAATGTCATCAAGTAATAGCGAACATGCAATCGAATATTTAAAGCGAGGCAAAACAAGCAAACTAAAGAATGTCATTAAATTTTTTCTGCAACAGTAGAAAGTTGATAAACTGGGCATACAATAAACACACAATACAATCAAGAGCACGGGGGGTCAGTAAGCAAAGCTACTTCCGCTGGTTGATCCATTTGGGGAGCATGGGGTGTCTCACCAATTGCGCGAGGTTGCCTCCTCGGTCGCATCTGGCTCTAATCTTTTACCACATTCTTTGGCATCCTCCTGGTTCATGTATTCAGCTACACCAGCAGCGAGCTCATCCATCTTCAGATCAAGATGATGTCTTTTAAGGATAGCCCTGATGCATTGATAAGAATGCCTAAGCCCCTCGTCATACTAGTTGTCAGTCTTCTTCTCTAAGTTTTCGACCTAAGTCCAGTGAGAAGCGTGAAGGGATTCCAGCTGAGCCTCGTAAGTAACCTTTTACAGGTCCTCCTTAACCTTACAAAGCTCCTCCTTAAAAGTGATAGCCTCTGCCTGCGTGAGAGACGCTTGCTCTATCAACTTTAAGTTCTCAAGATTGAGATCTCTAGCTTTCTTCTCAGCAGCATCAGTTTTGCTTTTGGCTAACTGAACAACCTCTTTCATTTTGCAGTCGTAACGGTCGACCTTCGCCTTATAGCAAGTAGTCATGCAACCAAGATGAAAAGCATTGAACTGCATAGCCCTAACCACTCGCCAAGAGTACGGCTGTCAAAATCTTCCAGGTCTTTTTTGCTCATGAGGCTAGAAAACTCGTTGATATATAAGGTCAGATGCTCTGGTCAATTTTCGGGCAAACGATGTTTTAACCCTGCTGGTGGAGGAGGAGCAGCGGGATCAGCACCACTTGCAGTCCTACTAATTTCGCCGGCCTTGGGAGGAGGAGGTGGTAAAGTCTTCAAATGAGAGACCTACTCCATAATATTGACTCGCTTTTGGAGGAGAGCATCTTTGTTGTGATCTCTCTTAGTAGCATTGGGACGAGGACATTTCCTGTTCAAAGCCCCAATCACAGTGTCCTCCATAACGTAAGCAACGGGTACCAGGCAAGACTCGATCAAGCTACGAGTATACAGTAAGTCTCTACACGTGTAAGAATTTACCAATGCGGTCTCAAGCCACTTGAGTACTTCAGGCTCGAGGTCGTAGTGGACGTCCTAGGAACCTGCAGCTCGACCAAAGACCGTGTTAGAGATGGTTCAGTCATTAGAATAACTAGGGGTATAAGACATCTAAAACGAGCAAGTAACCTGGAACTACGAAACAGGAGGAAAGATCAGTTGTAGGTTTCCTGGTTTTAGTACTTGACATGAAATAATACCAACCGGCGTCTTTGGGGCTACTTTTTAGCTGATCCAGATGTTTGACCTCATCAACTATAGGCTTACTCTGACCACATTTGCCCCCACAGAACAAACAGACCAAAAAGTACCCTTCATCCGTTAGAGTTAAGTTGACCAGGAGCTAAGTGTAACCCACTAAGCATTTGGACGAAATAAGGTTGTAAGGCGAGCCTCATTCCAAACTTAAAGCTTTATAGAAACAGAGTAATGTAACCTTTGGGAGGTGGACTGGAAGTGTTTTTTTTTCTTGGAACTCAAAGGGATATATCATCAGGGATGTCATAAATGATTCGAAGCTTTACGAGGTCATCTATTGTGGTCCTACAGGTCATGAGGTCAATAGTGTAATGTTCTGCTAGAGCTCTACCGCCTAGTTTCTTATTCTACTCTGGTCGTGCTGCTCCTGGTGAGGATACTTCAACAGAGTCTTCACCTGTATCCTCACTTAGAGTATCCTCCAAACCAGAAGATCCCTCATCGTCACTATTGTTGGGCGAGGTGGTTACCTCAGGAGACATTCTCCTAGCACTAGTCCCAATTTTAGCGGATCTTATTGGCTCTAAAAGGATCCTGGGGTCAAAAGCGGGTTCCGCGAGGAGAGCAGGCAGGAAGTCTAGCTCATCATCGTCCACCTCAATTACTTTTTTTTTTTGCCTTTTGACATTCCTTAAACTATGACTAGAACAATACCACCAAACGCCACTAAAAAAAAAAATTCTACAACTATCCAATACCAAAGAAACAAAAATAATACCTGCAGATGTGGCACGCCAGAACAGAGGCAATGAAGGTGGCTTCAGCTTCAAGGAAGAAAGATCACTTAGTCACTAGAGAGTGAAAAAAGAAAACTCAGAGATTAAACTTTCCTTTGAGGTTTAGGGTTCTTGAGTGAGGCATAAACTTTTAGTGTATTAGCATTTAACGGCACAAATCCCAAGGATTTCATAACCGTCGATTTGAAATTCAAACGAATAGATGGATCCTTGCCACATCATCTACGGTTAACTACGACACGACTCTTCAAAGAAAATGCCTATTGTCAGCCGAAAAAAGAGGTAGACATAAAAAGCGAGCAGTTCCTTCACTCTAAGTTAAGAAGTCATATCATACCCCGAGCAAGGCAGGATTACTGAGTTTCTAATATTGATCAATTGCATTACCAATACCAGAAACTAGGGGACCGGTGTTTGAGAGTGCATTATGAAGCGACCGGCCATACCCTAAACGAGGAGTCGACCTCCTTATAAGTGAGCAGACATGTGAGGTTTGGAAGCAAGTTGCCAAGAGCAGGAATTTTCTGCTCATTTATGAGGACACCCTCTGCTGGACCGTAGCACGAGCAGGCTTCTTGCTAGAAGCCGAAAGCCTTTCATGCTGAGGTCCGGGGTCGATAGACCCAATTCATAGCGGTTAACGGGACGTGCACTATTATCCGAGAATCCAGGCACGAAATCCACTCGGTCGTAATTACAATATTCAAGCATCTACTGCCGGGAACTGGGGGAGGTGGTGAACGTGAATCGTGAGCGACCGATTTCACATAAAGGCTATAAAAGAGGCAATCAACAAAGGTAAAGGGGTTAGACATTTTTACATATCAAATTGAGAGAGAAAAGCATTCTATTGAGAAACTCAGGAAAGCTCATAAGAATTCTATTACCTAAGAAATCATTAGAGAGCCACGAGATCAGTGGCAGAGTTTCTTAAAAAGTAAGCCCGAATTTCTGACTTGAGCGTCAGAGGGTTTACGCAAGAAAAACTTCCGACGTGCTCTGACCCGTTTTTGTGTGCGCAGGAGTCCACTAAGTAGAAGTTGCAATAGGCATAGCTCTGCTTGCCTAGAAGAGCAACATGAAGCATACTTGGTTGGCTGTGAGTTCAAGAGTTAAGAAGAGATCCTGGTCGTGGACGAGCAGACACCAGAATCTCGCATCAACAAGGGTCTCTAGCTTTGTGTTAAGGTACTTTGCCCTTACCAAAAGGCCTTTGGCCCAGTGGGAGAATCCTTGCACTTACATTGTTGAGTGTAAGGGTTTGATTCTCCATAAAAGTATTTTGGGGGGTTAATTTCAGTTCTCCCTCGATTATCAAATAATTGAGTGAAGTCAGTCTATCGCTCACAAAATGTGAGTGGAGTTGACAACCCTCAAATATTAGAGAGGGTTTAAAGCATTTAAGCAGCGCTTCAGAAGAGTACATGCCACGAAGAAGATCTCAGTTGTATAATCTGTTTGTAAATATTAATTATAATATCTTATGTAATATCAGTAACGGTCCTGTATACCAATATTAATAAAAAAAAGTACTTTGCCCTATTTTATTTTTCCTCCGAAAGAATAAGAAAAAAAAAACAAAACAAGACGAACTTGACTAACTAGTAACTACACATCTCATTAATAAATTAAAGTCAATTCTTAAATTATATTTAGTATTAATTTAAAACAAAAAATAAATAAATAACAAATGAGTTATGTGGAATCAATATCTTATTTTTGTCATATTATGAAGTCAAGGACCTCATTTGACTTTGGTTTGGGTCTTGGACCCTTGACCAATTTTTGCACTGTTGGACTCTTGATCACATTTATGAGACTAAAATACTCATATTTACATAATAATTTCGTGTAATACATGACACTATAGTGCAGTACAAGATAGTTTCATGCAATATATGACAGTATCGAGCAATATATGACAGTTGTGCATGTACTTATGTTGCACAACTCTGTCATGAAACATAACCCTAAATATTGATTTCAAAAAACTTATCAAAGGTTACCAAAACTAAACTTATGAATGTGATTAAATACACGCCTTTAGAAAGTCTGTAAATTATTGAAATAACATTGGTCGATTATTGCAAGGTTTTGTGAGTTTTAACTTTCAAGAAATGCGAGTTTGAGTTTTTAGAACTGAGTGAATAAGATTAGAAGATTTGTAAGAAAAATCTTTTATACTTTCTTACAACAAAATGATATTATAGACATTTAACTGACTTTGGATCCAAATTTTACCATGAGGTCTAAATCTCATGACTGAACCCCCTAAAGGTTCTTTTAAAAAAATTTCTCCTCATTTTTACTTTATTTTTATTAATTGTAAGTTACTAAATGTAATTTGAATGAGACCCAATTAAATATTGTTCCAAATTTTCTCCATTTTCAGGCCCCAGGCCTGCTATCAGTGTCTTCACGAAACCCTCCTCAAACTGTTCCTTTGTTTCGCCAAAATGCCTCCTTCTCCCATACCGTCTGATCAAATCTTCGATCGAATGTCATTCCATTATCAAAACTTCAATCTCCATATCGTAGTTGCTACTAGCGGTTACGTTTGTTTATCAACAGCTTTGCAAAGAATCAAAGTTGCTATTCAAGGACAAAACTCAGTTCCCGGTATTGCCATACCAATATCAATAAATTCTTTTGTGCATTCAATTCAACAATTGAGTGCTTCCCAAGAAAGGAGAAGTGCGTTGTGTGTGGGAACCCTGTGAGATTGTCATCGGGCATGCATTCTCTTTATTCATGGATCTAGTTTCCTTTAGTTTTCATTCTATAATCTTTATCTTGCTAAATAAAGAGGATTCATGAAAAAAAAAAAAAAAGTTTGTTGATTTTGATTGTGATTAATCTCTTTGTGGAAATTTCCGTAAGGATGACGAATAGTTTGATTCTGGAAAAAATAAAATACATGACATTGATGTAGGACCGCCAGATTTCTGTGTCCCATTTCTGCTCTGCTCAAAACAATGGCTCTTATTCCAAAACCACAAACCCAGACAAGATAACAAACAAAAAAAGTAAAGTTAATTACATTAAGCTGTTGCAGCAACATCATCCAGAGACCAGAAACGTCTGTTTAATCTTCTGGAGCTTCACAACGACATCTGTCATCCACATCCTCTGTTCTGGTGAATCCATGCAACAACCCAATGCCAAATGCATGATTCTTAATAAACAATCCATTTTGGCATAAGAAGCTTGCTCCTCGCGCACCAAATTTGCATCAACAACTTCAGGCAATCCATGAGGTAATGACTCCTTTACCCAATGCTTTAAACTCATTTCTCCAGTAAACATTTCATCTGTAGGCTTCTTTCTCGTGAAAGTTTCCATCAATAAAACACCATAACTATAGACATCACATTTAGGTGAAATAATTCCATCTGATGCATACTCTGCATTTTTTTCCAATTTTGATTCATCATAAATATATCCCACCACAAAATAAATGATATACAGATAATAATCATTTGACAATAATCGATCCAAACTTTGCCTATGCTTGAAAAAAGGGAAAAATTTAGAGTTAGATTTGAAATTACCTGGAGCCATATAACCAATTGTAGCCATTGTCATGGTTTGTGTCACAGACTCATCACCTTCACCTAAGAGTTTAGATATGCCAAAGTCACTCACACGTGCCGTCATATTTTTATCTAAGAGAATGTTGTTGGGCTTCAAATCACAATGAACCACTGGTGTTGAATGACCGTGATGGAGATATTCAACAGCCAACCCCACATCTATCATTATATTCAACCTCTCTAGGGTATCTAAAAAATAGTTGTGAGAGTACAACCACTTCTCTAGACTACCATTGGGCATGAACTCAAGCACCAAGGCCTTAAAATCTAAATTACAACAGCTGCTAAAAATTTTTATGAGATTTCGATGTCGAACATTCCTCAATACTTCACATTCTGATTCAAAACTCCTAAATGCTCTCTCTAGCTGTAGATTGAAAACCTTTATTGCAACATTAGTTCCATCAAAAAGTGTTCCTTTGTATACTGATCCGAAGCTACCCGCACCAAGCAAGTTACATTCATTAAACCCATCAGTTGCCTGTTGAATATCTAGGTATGATGTTCTTCTCCATGTTGCTAGAGCAAATAAATCTTCCTGAGGCGGATTTTTTGCACTCCTATTTCGGTATCTTATGCACAGAATGATGAGAATCACTATAAGTGTAGTGGATATTATCAGAGGCAAAAAATATTTAAGGAAAATTAGAGCAGCTTTCTTGGATCCTTTGGTGTCATCTTCCTTGCAAGGTGGGACTTGGAGTCTTGGTGGACCACAAAGTGCATAGTTCCAAAGGAACGATTGAGCTGAGAAGTTTCTAAAAGGTCCATTGGTAGGGATTTTCCCTTCTAACCTATTGTGAGACACATTAAGTCGTTTCAGGTGTGAAAGTATCTCGAATGACTTAGGAATTTCTCCAGAGAGATTGTTGTTAGAGAGATCCAAGTATTCCAAGCTTGTCAAACTGCCAAATGAATCAGGGATACTATCTTGAAATCGATTACGAGCCAAGGACAGAGTAATTAGATCTTTGAGGCCACCAATGGTTATTGGAATATTTCCTGATAATTGATTTCTTGATAAATTTAAATATATCAAGACCTTCAAGTTTTGTATATCTGAAGGGAGAGAACCACTTAACGAATTTGAAGACAAGTCTATCCGCAATATATACTCAAGACTCCAAAATGATGATGGTATACTAGAGGTAAGCTGGTTGGAGCCTAAGTGGAGTTGTCTTAGAGATATCAAACTTGACAAGCACGTGGGTATAGGTCCATTGAGATTATTACGTTGCAACTGTAAATTACTCAGCCTCTTTAAATGGCAAATATTGTAGGGGATGTATCCTTGTAAATTATTTCTATGGAGAACTAGGGCTTGCAGCTGCTGTAATCTTCCTAGTGTCGTTGGAATAGTTCCATTCAAGTCATTGGTAAAGAGGCTTAAAGCTATCAAGCCACGTAAATTACCAATTTCTTTGGGAATGCTACCCTTGAGTTTGCACTCGTGTGCATAAAATTGTTGAAAAGAAGCAGAGAAATTCCCAATTAATGGCGGAAGGATGCTATTTAAGGGATTAGAACCTAAGCTTAGAGCTCTTAGTTTATTGCAGTTTGTCAAAGAAGAAAGAAAGCTCCACTCTCCATTAGACGACGTTTCAGTTGTCAAGTAATTAGCCCTGATGTTGAGGGTGGTGAGGTGTCTCAAATTGCCCAATGTATTTGGAATTTGGCCTGAGAGTGAGTTTGAGTTCAAGTCTAGGCCAATGAGTTTAGAAGCATTGGTGATGGAGTTGGGGATTGTTCCGGTAAGTCTATTGGCCCACAAGAGTAAAAACTGTATGTTTGGAAGCGAGTGGCCCATCGTTGATGGTAGGTGGCCTGAGAGTTGATTGCCAACTAGATTAATGATTATTATGGTTGAAATATTGAAGATAGTGGTTGGAATGGGACCAATTAAGTTATTGAGAGCAAGAACTAGATCCGCCAAGTTTTTTAAATTGCCAATCTCGTTTGGAATTTCACCTGCACATTGATTTGAGAGTTACTGAGCTTTTCAATTTTCTAGTTGAGGCGAATGTTAAGAAAATACATGAAGAGGAATATGATCAAATGCATGAGAGTTGAAAATTACGTTTTAACACCATAATTCTCTCTTGCTCCAATTGGGAAAAGTTTTTATCAAAGCAATTTGTGATTTGTTTTATATATATTTAGAAATTTTTAGGCGTCAGTGCCCTATTTTTTTTTAATACGAACACATTATTAAATCATCTCATTTAACAAAACTAATATTTGATTTACTATTAAATTGTGTGATTTAATAGATTGATTCTATTAAAATCACATAATTTAATGTCTATCCGCATGAAAAAAAAAAAAATGAAGACACCAACATGAGAGAAAGTTAGTCCTTCTTTAGTGAAAATATGCTCATTTTGTTAAGGTAAAAATGCCACTAACAAATAAAAAACACAAATCTCATTACATTAACAGATAAAAAAACATAGTTTCCAATGTATTGACATCTATGTTTTTTTTATATATTTTAATACATCCTCATTTTAATAAAATGAGAATTTATATATATATGGGTGATTTAGTCCATGATTATAGATTTTATGATTTTAAAGCATATAGTTTAATAGTATAATGTCATTATTCCATTAAACATTATAGTTTAATAGCTTTTACGGTCATTACACTATTAAACCACATGGTTTAACAATTTTCCTTGACTTTTACAAATATAGGATCTTGGATTGGAATATATATAACCATAACTATCAATAGAATTAATTGTATTCAAGAAATAGTAGTTCAATTGGAACGTTTATTAAACACCTTATAAGCCAAAGATAAGTTAGGTCATATTTGGTATTGAGGTCTTTTAGATTTTAAATTATAACTACTGTTGAAAAAAATTATAATTATATAATAAAAGTTAATAATATACAGTAAATATGATTTTTCTCTAATAATTGGAGATAGTATAGGTGTTTCATTATAAAAGTTTGAGATTAAATTAACTTAACTTTTAAAGCACAATAGTCATTTTATATAGTTAAAATCCAAACATAAAGCCCCATCCGCCAGGAAAGGATTTTTTTAAATTCATTTTTGACTTTCTTCTAGCCTTACCTCCGAACATTTAAGTGTCCTAACTTATACAGTTGTACACCTTTAATACCAAATAAGTCCTTAGCGTCGGTGTTGCTATGTTGGATTCCAATTGAACTAAACATAATGATCAAAACCAAACAGCTTTAAAATACTTCATTAATTACCTCCTGATGTTACAACTTTCACAATCACACCATCCCACACAACAAAATCAATTAGGAGGGAAAGTGTCAGTCTCTCTAAATTTGGCATTTTTACTAAGGAGATTTTCTACCTGTTTTGTTTGTGCAACCAGAAAAGAATATGGTGTTGATGTATTTGCAAAATTTTCAAATAGACTTTTACCACTAATAAAGTTTTTACCCAAATAAAATTATTTTTACCCTTCTAAAAATGTTTAAGGAAAGCAATCTCCAAACATGCATGCAATTGCAAATATGTATGCTTCAAAAAGACAAGGTGGAAGCGGAACATACCTCGCAGGTTGTTATCAGCAAAATTCAGATGCACAAGCTTACTCAAATTTCCAATCTTTGAAGGAATATTTCCGCTAATACTATTGAACCTTGAGTCCAATCTCACCAAGCTTGATAAGTTGAAGAGAGAATTGGGGATGGGACCTGTAAAACTGTTATTACGAAGACTCAACACTTGGAGTCTGGAAAAGACACCAATCCATGATGGAAAGCTTCCGGTCAAATCATTGTAATCGAAACTCAGGAATTTGAGCCGGCGCAATTGCCCTAATTCATTTGGCAGATAACCACGAAAATTGTTCTCACTGATATCAAGATACATTAGGAATGAGAGATTTCCTATATGCGGCGGAACGGTTCCTCCGAGACTCATATGTGAAAGGTTGAAGGTTGTGATTCTATGACGGCGTGCACCGCAAGAAATACCAATCCAACTGCATACTGGGTATGAAATGGACCAATTATCTGCCAAGACACCTCGAGGATCACTGACATGAGCTTTAAATGCAAGAAGAGCTGATTGATCCGTTGTTAACTTTCTTACGGCTGCCGTAGCTGAGCCAGCCATGAAACAGTGTAACAATAACATCGGAATAAGGTAGGAAAAGCTCATATTGGCTTTTCTAAGCTAATTAAGGGGTGAGGGAGATAGATATAAAATAATTTTAAAGCAAAGAAAAGTAGCGTGCTTCTGTATACAAGAGATTCACCATGATGAGTTTGCTATTTTATTTATCTAATTTTTTAAATTATTTATATATGTCTCACTCAATCTGTAATGGAAGTTCAAATAAAAAAGAAGACTTCACACAGAATTGTGTAGAATCACGCAACGTGGAATATGCGCAAATTCATTTTCATAGACTCACCAACTACCAAGTAAAGGCGTGTGTGCGCGGGAGTGCGAGTCAATCTTTTGTTGTCATAAACTTATAATATATTGATTATTAAAGGATATAATAATAATAGTATGAAAAAGAGTTTGTGTGTGTCTATTTTTAAAACCGGCGTCTATTTAACTTTTTTATTAAATCTTGAGAGTGTCTGAGTACAATAAATTTAAAATTGTATGAGACTAACAATTCAAAATTTAAAAACTTAAGTTGAAATAACCTAACTTTTTCTTTCTCATGGTAATTATAATAGTCAACGGTGACGGCCGGCCAACTGGTAAAGTAAATTGAGGGGTCCATGCAATTTATCTGACCAAATCTCTTACCATCTTCGGGTCCCGCTATTAGTGTCTTCACAAAATTGCAGCAAATAATAAAATTAGACAAGCAAGAGTGCAGGTAATGAGTTGATATCATGAGTTGACGTCGTCTTCATTTGATAAAAATTAATTAAATATTTAAATATTTTATTTTTTTATTATATTATGGGGTCATCCTGTGGTGCCACAGTGACACGGTGCCACAATTTTTTGTCTTTATTCTGTGAAGCCGTTGGATGGTTAATCGTTCAATCCAACGGTTTAAATTATTTATTGGAGGAAGGCCGCGAGAACTGACAACTTTTGCAGCCGGTTTTGGGTGAGTGTAATACCATCTAAATGACCCCTAATAGTGAGCGTGCATTTCAGGATCTTTTTATCTACGACATTTCGTTTCAACGATTTCATTTGAAAATCAATCTGTAGACAGAAAGTGAACACACGAAATTGGTATTCCTGGATCGCAATTATTGGTGGAATAATATCAAACGGTTGATGTGTACATGAATATGTCCGCGCAGTTGTAGGGAGGCGATGGTGAAATAAAAAAAAATTCCCGGCATGCTCATTCGAAGGAATTTCTGACGCTGAAAGTCTGGGCATATTGAATGATCCGACGTAGCAGGTAATTTGATATAAACTTGCAATTTGTTTTAGTTGGAATATTTATAAAAGTCGTTTTTAGGGTTAGTTGAATAGTTCGTGGAAGAGTTTAGTAAACAAGTGGTAATGGGGAAAATTTTCGATTAAGTATGTAAACAGGGGTCGTCAAAGAATGTGAGGTTACTAGGGAGGACTGATTTGAGGAATCTCACTGCACTAATTGCCGGATTGAAGGCACAAGAGGGACTTAAAAGTGTTCGACGATGAAATGAAATTTGTTAGTAAGTAAATATCTTTTGTAAGTATCAATTAGTTGTATGGGTAATTGATGAGGACATACTTTTATGGCATGTTCTTATAATGAAATTGTTAACTTTGTTTTATCTTCTGGTGATCAATAATGTATGGATGAGATGTTAGTGTTCAATTGTTAATTTGACTGTTGGAATCAATTAGGTGGTTGATGTAGACATGAATGTGTTTCTTAGAAAATCAAGAATGTTGATGGGCATTTAATGTGTGAACCCCCTCGAAATGAGTCTATGAAAATGATTTATTAACATTGTAGGCGGTGGCATGGTTGTTACAGATGAGTCTGTTTATAGACTGTGATCTTAATGTTGTGGTTTTACACACACCCTGTAATTAAATTCTGTAAAATCAGAATGGTGCAGTTCGTTAGAAGCACTCATTTATAATTTCACTGCATCAATGAAGGTAGGGGAGGTTCGCAAGCGAAAATGTAGGGACGTAAACAGCTTGAACGAAGATATGGAAGGCAATCGAACAATAGAACGTAATAACCATTACGGATTCATCAGCTATTTGTAAGTATTTTTACTATCCGAATAAATAAATTTTAACAATGTCGAGTGGATTGGAAATGACTTGAGTTACTTTCAGTGGTGCAACCGTGCGTAAAATGAAGGCAACAGATGCAAACACCAGCATTACAAGAGAGGTGCGTTAAATGGAAATAAAATTTAGTGTACTGCAACACCTTTTTAATTGGCAATAAGGTGTATGTCTGTGTGTTTCTATTAACTGCTTTGCAGGTTCGAAGGGAAATTGTGACGTCATTTAAAAATTTACCACCAAAGACGAAATGGAAGTACAAAGTCCGAGTCAAACAAGCAGTCAAAAGGGAAGCAACTAACACATATTTTACGCGATGTGCACCAGACAGATTGGCAGCAGCTGTTACAAATCTATTTGATGAACAAAGAGCAGCTATATGTGAAATGGGTATAGGGAGCGTGCTTGAGTTGAATAGTGGTAGGCTAAAAAGGAAGCTTTGTGGTTAGTTGGTCGATAGGATTGATGTATGTAGGCGCGTTCTAGTTTTGAATGGTAATGAGATAGAGCTCAGTGCTAATAGCTTTGGTCATGTCATGGGATTAATAGATGGGGGCATGCCTTTACAATTAGAGGGTGACATCAAAGAAGTTGAATCATATGTACAGATGTTCAGTGCATCATCTAGAGGAATCAACATCAAGAAATTGGCAGAAATGTTGAGTAATTCGACGGCAACCGATGATAGATTCAAAGTCACATTTATGTTGTTTACTCTATATATTGTTCTATGTCCCCCTGGTGGAGTACACATAAGTTGTAATTTCTTATTTTCTTTGAAAGATGTGAACTGTATCCAGAAAAGGAATTAGGCCACATTTTGTTTTCATAAATTTCTTGAAGGCATTACTAGGTACAAGGAAGAGAAATTGGTATACATAGGCGGCTGTCCTTTGTACTTAGAGGTGATATCGCATCTTGGAATGATATAGTGTCAATATTTTCCTTCAGTCGCTCACATGCAGTGGCCTGCTTTGTTGGGATCATTATCGCGAATATACTGGCAAGAGCGTTGGTTGTGCTATACTTATGGTGGTTTTCGGTGAGGACCTCGACCGATCCAGGAGTGACGAGGCAGTGGTTTGAGTTTCAGCATGGGTAACAGTATGGTGGGTGTTAAAGTATAAATAGTTTCAATGTATATGTTTTAATTTAGAGCTGATCCAGCAATAAACAAGTGTGACCAGTAAATTTACTTTGTGTTTTTTAAGGTATATAGTCATTGTTTTTGTGCATCGTGGCCTAAAAGTGGGGCAACAGTGGTTGTTTTATTCACGTTAGGCACAAATCATGTTGATCGTCGTGTTTGCTATGATTAGTAAGGGGATTGGTAGGGCTAAGAAAATTGAAATTATTGACCTCCCTGTCAAATATTGTTACTAGCTCCCATGCACTATATCATTGAAGGCATCGATTTTATTGTGCATTAAGGTGTTGAATGTGTTGAGAAACATACATTGTTAATTCAAGTCAGTTCCCCTTAGTAAGGATAGAACGAAGCATGGTTGCAAACTAAAATTGTGGCCAAAAAAGACGTCATTTTATAAATCCACCAGGTGACTACGTTCTGGGCGGAGAGTCATATTTGTAAAAACCAAGCTGACAAAACAGGAAAACGCTATTTATGCAAGTCTGCAACACCAACAGCTCATTTTTTGACAATCTAGATGCTACCCCTTATATGCGATTACGAGGACAAAAAAAAAAAAAAAAGACCTTCGCTACCATTAACGAAAAAAGGAAAATGAGTTCGCTATGTGAGCATTTTTCAAATAAGTGGCAGCATCTAAAAATGTGCATCTTCAGTGTGGACGTATATTTTTTTTATACGTGAGCATTGCTCAGTTTTTTATTGAATAGAATTGAAAAATTATTGGAATATGAATTAAAGATAATGACTAATTGAACCAATTCAATCGAAAAGAAAGCTTGCTCAGTTTCATATATTACCAAGGATTGTTGCATACTTATAAACTCATTGGAGCTGACAGAACCCAAAAATCTCTCTGAATATGAAGAAGTACCTGTACTCAAGTCTTGTTGAATTATTTAATGAAAAATTATAACAAAACCAACGAGTCATCTGAAATTCCATTAATTACAAATCTGGAAAATTATTTTAAAGAGCTTAACAACTAGAAGTCCCAAAGCTTAAACAAAACTTATAATGAAAAACTTATAATTAAAGAATAAGAGCCTTTGCACCATCAAGTGGGCTGACTTTACAAATTGAACAGCACAACTTATTTGAACCCGGAACCACCTGGGTGGAAAAGTAAGTAAAAAACATTAAAATAGAGGCGAGTGATAACTCAGTGAGTGGAGTGTTTTCTTTAGAAAAATATAATATAAGCACATATTTACAGCATTAACAACTGGGAAAACAAATTAAAAAAAAAAAACAAACAAGGTACCGAAGGTAATAAGCTGGTCATACACCCATGATGCTACATCTGCATAGGCAAAGTAAGGAAATATAAAATTGAGTGGCGATACACCTGGCATAACTATCAACGCTTAGGCAGAGCAATAAATCAAGCTGGTCGTACAAGCATGAGCAGAGCTGCTCCCAAAAGGCTAAGTGTTCAGGCATACGGCCCAAAACCTATTGTATGCCAGAAGGGTCCCGAAAGCCAACATCTAAATCAGCATCTGATCAGGAAAGAGTACATGCAAGGTGGTACAAAAGCTACTAACCAGAACACAAATTTTTTCTAAATGTAAAGTTGGAAATTTATCTCACTACTCAGCAGACTAGTTAATTATAGAAAATTACAATTTTTGGAATAAATAATTACTGTTCAGAACTTAAATAAACTCTAAACTTAACACAAAATAAATACAGTTTCAGTTAATGTAAAAATTTTGGTTCGGGAAAAGAAATTACAACTCTTAATTAAGGTTAGCCAAAGGTAATATAAAAACTAAATTCTGGAAGTTATTAAATTACTCCTCAAAAATATGATCCAAAGGCCACACATGATGGAGCGAGGCGTAGCAGAAGTGGAATTGATTGGGTAGGGAACACTAGATATCGTTCTAGTACTGGACCAAGTCAACGCGATTAACTTACGCTCTAATGAAAGCGTGATTAGATATCATTCTAACCCAAACGACTAAATGAAATTTTTAATCTAATCCAAACGACTCTACAAGAGAGATTTTGATAGATAATACCCAGAGAGAATTAGAAAAGAGAGATTTTATTAAATAACTGAATATGAAGTTATGAAAATAATGACAAGACCTCTCTATTATAAATAGAGCAAACTCACTTCTCTAAATTAACTAAAAAAGAGAAACTAAATTACAATTATACTGGAAATAAAAGTTACACTCCTAAATTAAATCTCATACCTTAATTGACGGTAATAAAAATAGAAAGTCCTAAAACAATAAAATTCCATAATATACTCTAATAAAAATAGAAAGCCCTTAAATAATAAAATTCTAGAATCTTAAAATTCCCATAATAACCTAAATTAACTTCCTACATCAAAACACTTAAGAAATTACATACTCTTTTATAGCAGTGACAAACACTAAGCTGTAATACTAAAAAATAAAGGATCATATAGTAAATTAACAACTAAACAAAAATTTCAATGCAGATTATATTAAAAAAATAAAACCACAAGCTAGTTCAATTTAAGGTTTAATAAAACTCTGACCATTTTCTTTCGATAACAATATAAGAATATAATTATTATCTAGTTCTTATCAATCTTAATCAAATCATTTAACCAATTTTATTGAACTAAAAGACAATGTTGTACATGGCTAAAAGGAATTTAGGGATTATACCAATACTAATGCAAACATTATCAAAACAGATGCTTAAGAATTAATTTTAATAAAATAATACTATTTGTTGGAAAATATTCTACTCATAGATTTAGTCATGATCAATCCTGATTTGCTGCAAGATCCTCTGGTTGATTAGCAACAGAAACTCCTTCTGTAGAGTAGAGAGAAATTATAAGGAACTACGGCAACCATAAATAAAGAACATAAACTCAAAACTGCACATAACACTTCACCCAATTCCAATAAACCCCCCAACGACAGCCACTTCCTTGTTCAAGAATCGTTTTCAAGCTTCTTGTTTCCTCCAAACTTCTTCAGTTTCATGAAAACTCAGCGGACACACCTTAGTTCTCTTCCACTGCACTCATTCTTTTTTTTTTTTTTTTTTTTGTTCTCGTTTCTTCACTCTCTTTTGTTTAACACACACGTTACTTAATAACAAAAGCTTCCACTATAGCACGACCAATAACTAATACAATTCAAATATAAAGGGGTTGTCCCAATCTACAATTCTTATCCAACTTAACTCAGTCTCTAAATTAAATTTGAATTTAAAAATTAATACAAATTCAAAATATTAAAAGAGATAGAGACATAAGAAATCAGGATGTTACAGGAGCAGGCTGATAGAGATCCAACACCTTTGCATAGTGCAGATGGATATATATTAAATTCGTAAATGTGAAAAGGAGATAATCCAGATGGCACAATGAACAAATGATACACAATGTGTGGACTGCTTGTGATTATAATTAAGAATGTGAATGTGGAAAATAAATTTAGACTGCTTGCAGAGCTGCAGGTGGTCATTTGCAAACCAAATACCTGGTGTAAATCAAAATCTTGAGCAATAATAGATAATGATTGATTCTGTATTAAAAGCTGACGCATTTAAAACTGACATGATTAATCAAAAGGTTTTGTGCAGATAGGCCATAATTTGCTGAATTCCTGGGCTTATAAAGAGTTTATTTTCATTTTCCAACACAAGAGATGTAGAATAAGTAGTCGGTTGTGCGAATTTCAAAAGCGAGGAATGACAAGTTCGCAATCATATTACCACATAAGAAGGTTACGAATACAGATTATTTTTATTATGACTTCAAAACATACACAAGATTGCATACCGTATTAAATTCCCTGATATGACAAAAAGGAAAAGCAGCCCAAATGGCAAACAATTTTAATTATTTAACCACAAAAGTATGCCAAATTTTGTTGACAGTGTCGAACCTCCAAGAAATAAGTAGAAACACCTCGGTTTGTAGTCTATGGAGTTGTTGCAGGAAGAAAAAAATAGTATCAGTGACATGTGCAATCGAGATGCAATCATTCACATACGAAGATACTTACTTAGTAGTTAACCTTTGGAGTCGGTTGAAACCAATTCTAAAAGCCTACATAGAATAAATTTAAATCTCTAATACGCTGACTGTAAAAAGAAACCCTGCTTACATCTACTGAAGTTTCTTCCTTATAAGCCAAGCAAATACCCCTTATTGTGTGTATTGGATTGTATAGTTTCAGAGCCCCAATATGCCCACTATAAATTTACACAAAATAATTATTGACACGCACGCTAATTAACACCCCAAGTTCGCTATTCTTATGAAAAACCTACCTCAATCTACACTTAAGCGTTCAATCAGCAGCATTTGAATCTTCGCTGACGATTTGACCTTCATAAACTCCCCTTCAATACAGCTCGTGAATGAGTTTTCTTCTCAGTTCCACCAATAGACTAATTCCCATATGTTTGCCTTGATTCATAGATTGCTCATCTCAGTCAGATTACTCTTAACCGCAGGGCCCCGATGATTTTTCAAATCCTAGTTTTTTTTTTTTTTTTTTTGGAAAACCCTGATCATGTTAACAAATTAATTAGCATACGTCAGTTTAAAGCTGTTGGATTTTTCTCTTTGTAATCTAACGGCTAGTTGAGTAAAAGACAAAAATACGTGTTTCCAAATCACGTATGCACAGTAGCTGGGCCCGTCAAATAGACATTCTAAGTTATAAGAAGTTTTAACTCCAAGTTCATTTTTGTTAAATTACATGGTAGATAATTCACATTGCATTCTTGTATTTTGATTCAATACCCAAATTCAATCCTATACTCACAAGGTGTAATGATAGAGCCATCAATTTTCGTACAAATTAGTGTGCCATATTTGCTTGGGATGAGTAAGAACATCTAATAATCCGCATGATTTTTTTTTCTTTTTTTCTTTTTCTTTTAATCAGTGGGTTTGTATCTCAACTACTCATTTGGGAACAATATATTCTTTCTTTATCGCCATCTTTATTTGTGCCGTTAAGCTGATTGATGCAAACCACTCCTGATCGGGTGGTTTCAGTGTATTATATCCCGACAAACTAAAATTTTAGTTTCACCACATAATCAAACCGGTCTAAACCAAACTTCAGATGCTAAACAATTAGGGTGATGATGATATTTAGCTTTAAGTTAAACTGCCTTTCTCCTAGAAAACAAAAGATAAAACTGCTTATCTTTTAAGAGTGATGCTATCGGCACCTCTCTATAATTATTATAAAGCACTAGTTTTGCATTTATAATTATATCTTTATTCAAATGACAGCTAAACTCATTATATTACCAATTTCTTGCACTCCACCCCTTATCTCACGAATTCTTCATAAATTATTTAAAATTCATCACAAGAATATCTTAAAGCAGAGACTGAGGTTTTACGATTTGTGTGGATTTGGAAGTTGAAAGTTGTGCAGGTGATATTCTAGTAACAAGGGCGTGCGGGGTTTAGGTAAACTTATCATTTTATGTAATTTTATTTAATGACTAAACTATGAGTACAGAGATGGGCTTCGTAAGGATATTGAAGGGGTTGTCACAGCTCTATTCTATTTCTTATTGAGGAGATGAGAGATTTAGAAGGCTCACTTTCTTTAAACTTTAGGTTTTGATGGGCGATGAGTTGGACTATTGGCACCCCTTAATTGATGTTATAAAATTTTTATTATATTAAAATTATATTTAAGAACATATAAAAATAGAATTAACCTTATATTTTTCTCTCTTCTTTTTTTTCTCTTTCATAGTTTCACCTATACAATTAGTTTACACAAATTTAAAACAATATTCTTTTTCATATTGATTATTTTTATTTTCGGGAGTTAGAGATTTTTGGTTTTGTGGAGAAAGAAAGTTGGAGAAGATAGGTGATATCAAAACTGCATTTTTTTTTTTACTTTTTAGCGTATAAGAGATTATTTTTGAAAATGTAAAAAGAGTATTCTATATTAGGGGGAAAAAAAAAACAAGGGAGCAACAATATATTTGCAATTTCTGCAGGAGCTTCCTCTAGCCACACCAGCCACCAAGTGTTTATGAAAGGAGAATACAAGCTTGGCCAAGTACTCCAGGCAGCTTGGACCGTTTATAGTAGCATTTGTATTTAGCTTATACCAATTTTTTTATGGGGCAAACAATTGAATTTCATTGCAAAAGAATTATTGTAAATTGAAAAATTTTTAAACGGAAAAAAGAGTTTATTAAAAAGAAGGGTATTTTTTATAATAGGTGAAGTATAATAGAATAAGAATTTTAATAGGATTTTGGAGAGGTGCCAATAGTCCAACTCTAGGTTGATTTGTCTATCTTTGGCGGGCTCGGTCGCCCTGGCCTTTTGATTTAAAGCCCAATGCTTTACTCATTCACACAATCAATCAAACTTTGTTTCTTTTCAAGTCGCTTAGGGTTTGGCAAATTCTTCGGCTCGGGCCAGGATTTCTAGGTGAAAGCCCGAGTCTGATTTGGGTATTTTGAAAATATGGTCGAGTCGGGCTGAGTCTGGTGCAAAACACTCGAGCTCCAACTTCTTCTGCCATCCCGAATTTCACTTGTATTTTTTTTTCTTTTGCATTCTAAAATAATTAACGCCAACTTCTATAGTTAATTTTGTAACGATGTGCCATTTTTGGCAAAATTACATGTTGATAGCTATTTCCTCTCGTACTAGCTAAGGTGAGAACAACAGATGGAGGTCATATCTGTACACACATAAAAAATAAGAAAATGGTGAAATGGGGCTGAAGAATGAGATTTTCTAGCATCCTGCTCTGACGCATGAGTCAGTAGGCTGATTTGGTGAGTTTGATGGTTGTGATTGCGTGCTTGCCACAAATGTTTCACCCCTTAGCTTATAAATCTGGATTGGTGACTAACAAGGGGTGCGGGGTTCGTATACTCCGAAGCTTTAGGGTCAAGCAGACTGCAGACATTATGTTTTTACTTTGTCAACTGCAGTATTCGTGTTTGAAATCATCTCTGTTACCTTAACCTTCCCTCTCCAGATTTTAGGCTCGTGGGCTGCCTTCCTTTGACTGATTCAATTACTCGCACCCTGGGATCCTTCCCTGAAACAGGCTAAATACCAGATACCGTATCGACATCTTACATTTCTAAAACCTAACGTCTCCAATTGTTGACCACTCATACGACAACCACGTGAAAAAGAAAAACCAACCGATGTTATTTTTATCTAATATGAGAATGTGTCACGGAATCTTGGACAGATCTAGTTTCTCACCAAATAATTTGTAATTGGTAATTACGCACGTGTTGTTGGTGATATAAAATAAATATCGATAATTAATTGTTGATGAATTAGTGTTCAAATGCATCATGGGGTGCTCTCGACAACGATGAAATATTATGGTTACAATAAGACAGAAGACAAATTTCAAAACGACTCTCAGGGAGGGGCCCGAGTGTTTTTACTCCAAAATCATGGGATTGGATAATTTTGATGTAAAATAATTCTTATTTTCTTATCTTGTCTTTGTTACGAAAAAAGGTATAGAAGAGTGATAAAAATGACGGGTCCACCGTTTGATCCTAAGTAGTGACAAAATTCAACTCTACGCTAAAATTTTATTAAGAGATGAAAATATCTAGTCTCTTTCTTGCTCTGCACTAAAATCAATTGTAAAGTATTACAACTTTTAAGAGATAGAAATCTCTAGTCTCTTTCTTGATCTTGCTGAATTGATTTGCATATTATTTTATCATTTTAACGAGTGAAAATAAAAAGAAAAACACCGAGTTTTTTTTTATTTTTCTAATTTTAAGTGTAAAAATTAATTTAAGATAATTCTATTAAAATTCACATTCAAGACATTAGTTCCTAACCAATCCCATAACATATTAAATGATTTAATTACGATACAACTATAGTATCATACTACAGTTGCACTATAATTAGATCCCATATCAAAACATAAGATAAGACTATTAATAATCTAATACAATATTACACCAGACATGACATAATATTACATATAATTTATTATTCATTATCCAATTCAACCCAAACTTATCTAACTCGAAATATAAAATAGGTCCAAATAGATTGTCAGTCTCCTTATTTTAATTTGTTGGATATCCAGTGAGTACAGAATCTATTGTATGGTGAGTATGGTACTGGACGCGTAATATAATTATAATATTTTTTTGGTATATTAAATTATTTAGTATCTAAAAATTATATTGAATCCCAACTAATTTAGATTCGAACCGATATGACTATTTACGCTCTCTCAATAAATATTTAATATAACTATATTTTTAAATCTCAAACTAAAATTTTTAATTAAATTAAAATAATCTCATTTCAGTTTATGTAACTATTCTGGTTGATATTTCTTTTAACCTGCGGATTAACCTGAATTTCTCTGCCTATCGATAGTTATTAATTAAAGAAAAAATCTTGTTTGATAAGGACGGCAATATGATGGACCGCTCTTCTTGTCTCACTCTTTCAACTCTGTGACAGTTCATTTTTCTGAACTGCAGTGGCTTTCCCTGTTCCCACTTCAACTTGACACTTCGCAAATTCTTTTTTTTTTTTTTGATTACCACACTTCACAAATTCATCTCTGCACTTTCAGCGATTCGGCTTTGAAACAGATACTAAAAAAAAAAAAAAATTCTCTTAAAGAAATCATCAATGCGTTCACCTTAGCATCATCTTCAATGGCCTCCAGCTCCCTCCATCCCCACCCCTCAACTTTACCATTCTACCCCTCAATCTCAACCCCATCAAACCCCAGTCTCCTCCATATCAACTTCCGCTGCAGAACCTTGAAACCCACTTGCTGTCTCTCCATTCATCAATCCAGTGACTCAAGAACAGACACAAACCTCGAAAACGACAAAACTCTCCGTATCGTTTTCGCTGCTGGCGGAACCGGCGGCCACATATGCCCAGCTGTGGCCATAGCCGATGAGCTCAAAATCATTAACCCCACAACTCAAATCCTCTTCATTGGATCGCAGAACGGCATGGAATCCACTTCTGTCCCGTACGCCGGCTATGATTTCGTCTCCGTCCCCACAACTGTTCCTCTGTTTCGCCCCATTTTCTCCCCACAAAACCTCCTCCTTCCTTACCGTTTGATCAAATCTTTGATCCAATGTCATTCCATTATCAAAAACTTCAATCCCCATATCGTAGTTGGCACTGGCGGTTACGTTTCCTTCCCCATTTGTTTGTCAGCGGCTTTGCAGAGAATCAAACTCGTTATTCAAGAACAGAACTCAGTTCCCGGTATTGCCAACTGGGTTCTTTCGTTTTTCGCTCATAAAGTGTTTGTTGCGTTCGATTCAACAATTGAGTGTTTCCCAAGAAAGGATAAATGTGTAGCCTGTGGGAACCCTGTGAGATTGTCTTTGAGGACTTATGTGTCCAAGGTGGTCGCAAGGTTGAATTTTTTTCCGAGGTTGAAGAAGGAGGACGAGGCAAATGCGAGGGTGGTTTTGGTTTTGGGAGGGTCTCTGGGTGCTAATGCTGTGAATATTGCTATGTTGAATTTGTATTATCAGATGCTGATGGAGAAACACAATTTGTTTATTATTTGGCAGACAGGTGTTGAGGCCTTCAATGAGATGGAAAGCCTTGTTAGGAACCATCAACGTTTGCTTTTGACGCCGTAAGTTACTAGTCTCTGGCTTTTTACTGTTTCCTCAATCTGTATTTTCTTATATGCTGGGATTCATATTGTTTGTGTTGTATTTTGATTGTGAATAATCTCGTGTAGTGCAGTACCTTGGTTTTGATGAATAATTTGATTTGGGGAAAAATAAAATACATGACATAACATTGCTAGAGAAGAATGAAGAGTTAATGAATTAGTGAGCTAGATCATGCTTTACCTTTTGTTATTTGATGATTATATCAGCAGTCTTCAGCTCAAAGTTAGGGAAAATTGATCCTTTTGACCATGGGAGAAATGTTAATCAGCCATTTTGATTGTGAATTATTATGTAGGTTATTTCTTAGTCATTTTTTCTCCTAAACTTCGACATGCCAAGCCCACATTCTGCATTTGGATTTCATTAGGCAAAAAGAGAGACTTGTCAATTCTAGTGTAAAGAAAGATGGTCAGCCTGATTCTTAAAGTAGTGATTACTCACATGAGGGCAATATGCCAACTAAGCAACCTTTTGCTCATTTTCTTATGGCGTAAAGTTCTCACCACTGCAAGTCAAAAGAACGGCCCTTAGGCCTATGATTTCTATATGAATGAGGTAACGATCATATGTTCTCCCAACTATAATTTGGTGGAGTGAGTGTCTATCTTTAGGAAGATAAGAAAGATCTAGACTTTTCAGACTATAGGAGTTTCAGCATAAAGCAATGCAGTTACATCGTTGTGATGGACAGTGGATGACCATGCCAACAGTGCACTGTTTGGCCAATCTTAGACTCTGCCTTTTTACTTACTCCTGACAGTAAATTGCTTCAAACATCCAATTCCCTTGACAATAAGCTTTCTGCATAATGTTCCTGGTTTTCCCTGGACACTACTTGAACTCAAGAAGGTGATCACTCTTGATGAAATGGCTGTGGACATAATGAATGTGGCAAAAGCCCTCACTATGGCAGAGTTCTACCAATGAGGTTCAATAATGTTAATGTCGAAAGAACTGATCCCAAATCAATTTACATTTGCTACTTTAATTGGCCTAGGTTTATTTTGTTTTATTTTTATTAATCCATTTGTTCTTTTAACTTTCACCTCATGTTCCAAACCATTATATGTTTTCTCAATTTCATTTTGAACTTAATGCTTCCAATTTTTGAAATTAGTTTTCTACACCCACCCCCTGGGCCCCGTAGTTATTTTCAGAGTTCATTTTACCTAGGTTTTTATTTCCTTGTTATTGACATACCTATGAAATTATTTATTGAAGGTTCTTGCATTCTATGGATTTGGCATATGCAGCTGCAGACCTCATTGTGTCAAGGGCTGGTGCAATGACTTGTTATGAGATCTTGGCTACAGGGAAACCTTCAATTCTGGTAACTGGGGCAACAAATATTTTCTCCTCTTTAATAACATAAATCTGAGTTATGAGCTCTTTTGTGTGATATACTAGTTTAATCATGCATTTTTTTTGATAAATTTTTAATTCTGGTTTGGTTGTACTTCAACTTTCCAGTTTGGTATTTTTCCTCCCTCACCTTGTCCCCCTACAAATATGATTAGCTATCTTGATGGATCATATAACCAAAAATTCCCTCTTTTAATCTGTAGATACCATCACCAAATGTTGCAGAAGGACATCAATTCAAAAATGCATCCTTAATGGCAAAATTAGCGGACTCAAGAGTTATTACTGAAGATGAACTTGATTCAATTACCCTTGAAACCACTATTGAGGAGATACTAGGTATATTTTATGTATTGCTTGCAATGCTGATGACTACATGTATTAACTTTATATCCTGCTTGTGTATCTAAATACCTTTGAGACTGTATAAATTCGTAGAAATTTAGGCTGGTAGTGGTGGTTTTCTTCTTGCAAGAAATAGGAAAGGCTTTTCCTTGGTTATATGAGATTCTTGTTAACTGACTTGCTACAGTTTCAGTTACCTGTTTCTGTGACAGCATCTTATGATAACATAATTATATCCTTTTTTAACAAAGATTTGATGCTGTCATGAAAGAAGGCAGTAAATGCATATGGCCTTTGTGAAACCTTTCAGTGACACCTTGATGAGGCATATAAAATGTTTTCAAGTTCTTATACTGTTTTGGTGACAGGCAATGAGGGTCTAATGGCAGAAATGTCTGAAAGGGCTCTGAAAGCTGCGAAGCCAGGTGCCTCTGCAGATATTGCACAACACATTCTTTCTCTGGTTGAATCATGAGTATCAAAGACGAGCAACAAAATATAGTTCATGGATGAAATTTTTAATGCGTTAAAGTTGCTCCAAATATTGGGAATCATCACTGGTACACGTCGCCAATTATAGCCATGCTCGTGGCCATACAATTCCGCACATGCCGTTCATGAGGCAAGGATTGTAGGGTTATTTCTTCTCCCACCATCTCTAGAACTGATCTTGACAAGCAGTTTTCACACAACTGAAAAACTTAGTAAAAAAAAAGCATTTTGGTTAAGAAAGATTTTCGGACATTCCAATTAGAGGGAACTTGATTGTTAGATGTAGAAGACAGTGGAATACTTCTTTTCTTGCGTGTGGAATAAAGTTGAGAAATTCATTTTCTGTCCTGTAATCATCTGATATTTATAATCTACATATCGATTTGGTTCAGGACCTTATGATTTGTAATTTTGTATCATCTTTTTAATTGTAAGAAGCAACTGAATCGGCTGAAAGTAGAACCCCATCAACACAGCAACTCTTATGACAATAAGCTTTCACATTTTTGTTGTCTCCTGGTCATTCATTGTGATCTACAAAGATTCTAATTGATAATTTTAATAATTTTCTTTAGAAAAAAAATGTGAAATAGCATAAATCTCTCATAAGCCAAAATATCCCATAACATTGCAGTTTATTTAAAAAGAAAAAAAATATTAGATCCTGTACTGATAAGTTGTGCTAACATTTTCGTAGTCTCACGTTATGTGTGTATTTATAGTATTAAGATTTAATTAAAAAGTTCGGCGGCTTATTGCCTTCCAAGTTAATTTGTAAGCATGCATGAAAACGTATCACTGAAATTTGATTTGGCGCCGCTTCCCAGAATGTATCTTGCGTTGCGTGTGATAATTTTTTCTCACATGGATAAAGGATAAAAAAAAAGGGGGCCCCATTCGGCATTCGGTCACCAATTAATAACTATCGCTTGCACGTCACCGCCAGCATGTACTTAATATAAACCTGAAAAAATGAAAACGGAATACAGAATGATCTTTTCGTTCTTCAAATTGGAAGCAAAATTGGAAAAAACGAAAACACTCAAATCAAAATGTTCGTTCTCGGGTACCAAAACGGCGCCGTTCTTCACATTAACAATCCGGCGGGCTCCAACCCGAGCCCTCGGGCCCGGGTACGAGTCCGAGTCGTTCCATTGAGGGCATTGTACGCGCACCGTGGCGTGACAGAGAAGAAACCCAGCAATGTCGTCAGGAACAAGCCTAAGAGAAAGATCTGTACGGCCGACGAGCTCCATTACGTCGCCGTTCCGAACTCCGATTGGCGGCTCGCTCTCTGGCGGTACCTTCCTTCGCCGGCGGCTCCGCAGCGGAATCACCCGCTGTTGCTTCTGTCAGGAATTGGAACTAACGCGATTGGCTATGATCTTTCTCCTGAGGTCGCTGCTTCTCTTTTGAGTGTCTATTTATTTCCTTTTTTGATAATACTTATTTATTTTTTTGAAAAATATGATTATTATCTGTGTAATATGTATATCAGAAAAGATTCTTGATGTGAGAATAGGGTGTTATTTATGGCCTGATTGAAAATAAAAGCTTGTGTTCTAGGAGGGAAGCTGTTCTATAGTGTTTCATGTACGGAGAGTGAGAGGACGTTGCTAGTCTTGTCTTTGCCTACTTCCGATATAATCCATGGCTTTCTCTTTTTAGGAAAATTGATTTTGCATGTTCTTGTTTTCAGTACTCTTTTGCGCGCTATATGTCTGGCCAAGGATTTGATGCATGGATTCTTGAAGTTCGAGGTGCCGGGCTGAGTGCACACAGGGTGGAGTTCGGAGAAGGTAAGAAGCCTGCTTTCCGGTTCGTGAAACCTGACTTATTCTGCTGCTAAAATGATGAACAAATGGATTTTTGTTAATGCAGATTCTATGATCGCTTCCTCCAATGCGAAAAGCACATGGGGGACCACCCTATCCAGGGAATCACAGTCAAAGTCTCAGTTAATGGAAACTGTTATGCAATCATCTCAAAGACTTTCAGGCCTTTTGAATGAAGGTTTGTGGCTTAATTAATTGGATATTTTTCATTATTCCATCTTTGTGAAATTGAAATGACCAAATCAGGGGTTCTGACTTACAAGTTTATTAAAATTGTTATTCTAAAAGG
The DNA here is from genome assembly GCA_018350135.1 of Citrus trifoliata. Classification (NCBI taxonomy): domain Eukaryota; kingdom Viridiplantae; phylum Streptophyta; class Magnoliopsida; order Sapindales; family Rutaceae; genus Citrus; species Citrus trifoliata. Next base: position 11,373,535 of record CM031386.1, on the reverse strand, counting down.
TGAAGAGCCAGATGCACTGCAGTTTTTTGACTTTCAAGAGAGGCTTTCAACATCACTAGAGGATTTCCAGAAGCAGCTGGACCTGATTGTAAAGAATGATTGGGACTTTGATCACTACTTGGAAGAGGATGTGCCTGCCGTGGTGAGGTGACAATTCTTTGGTATAAATGAAAATATATAACAATTTATTTCTGAGATGATTTCCAAAATTTCATCTTTTGTCATATTTCTTACTTAACACTATCGAATCACTGGTGACAAATAAACTGATTACCAACTATTATTTCCGTCATCTTAGATGGAGTATATAAGAACCCTAAGCAAACCTAAGGATGGCAAGTTGCTTGCTGTTGGTCACTCCATGGGGGGCATCTTGCTATATGCCATGCTTTCACGATGTGGTAAGATATCAAATAATGCTTGTTATTTAATGTTTGTTAACTAAACTATCTGCATGCTACCAAAGCAGAGTACTCCTGGAGCATTTTTTTTATACTTTTTGAGTTGATGTTGATAACTTCTGGCTTTGATTTTTGTCTAAGCGGAGTGTGGAGCATCTAGTTTATTGTTTCTTTCTTGTCTTCTTGTGATTGAAATTAAAGTAGATGGGGTCAAAAGGTGACTTCAGAATTTTGTTGAAATCTGGAACTCATAAAGATTTCTTGAATTTAAAATAGAAATAAAATGAAAGGGATAGAAAGAGAATTACTAAAGTCTAATAATGCTAATTGCTTTCCAAATTTTGTTGTTTATGGTTATCATTAACATAATTTAAGGAGATAATTTAAATGTTTTAAGTTTAATCTATGTATATGAAACCTCAGAACAAGAGAGTATGACCGAAGTTAAGGTCATTTTGGAAGTCATTCACACAGTTTATGTTGGTCGTTCACACAATTTAAGGAGATAATTTAAATGTTTTAACTTTTTTAATATTTGTATAAAAAAATTAAAAATAAACTCAGAAAAAAAAAGTGTGACTGAAGTTCAGGTCATTTTGGAAGTCATTGAAGATAATGCTTTGAGTTCTGAAGCCGACAGTATGTATGGGCATTTAAATAAAGAAAAATTGTCCAGTTTCTCAGGAGAGGAAGTAAGATTCTTGAAAGCTTGAGGAAAGTTGAATTATTTTGTTAACTAAAAGCTCTAGAAGTACAACTGCCAATGAACCAAGCTGCATATGCATTTTCTATGATAGAGATCAAGTACCTCTTTTGGCTTTAGGTTTCAAGCCTATTGCTTAGTAAGCAAAGTGAGTAGGTAGGTGTTTAGCCATTGTATTAACATATTGAAGTTCGTTACTGAGTGAACATTGTATCGATATGTTTGTTTTAACGTCAGCAAAGTCAAACAAATATTAACCGAGTTTGGTTCCACGGCCATGTTAGTCCTTGAATAATTATTATTCATGTCTTCTGAACCGTGCCAATTTTAAAGGTTTCAAAGGAAAGGATTCTGGATTTGCATCAGTCACTACTTTGGCATCATCGCTTGACTACAGACCTTCAAACTCATTACTGAGATTGCTCTTACCTCTGGTGAGTATTGCAGAAAATTGATTGGTTTAAACAGCCTTTTGAGTTTTGTGACCAATTTTTCACATCTGAGCAAATAAAATACCTGGAGCTGATGTTAATTCATTCTGCTGAACAGTCAGACCCTATACAGGCCCTAAACGTTCCAGTTATCCCCCTGGGGACTTTTCTTGCTGCAATTCATCCTTTCGCATCTCGTCCTCCCTACGTCTTGTCTTGGTTAAAACTTCTAATATCTGCACCAGATATGATGCATCCTGAATTATTTGAAAAGCTTATTTTCAGCAACTTTGGTTAGTACAAAAACAATTTATTTTCCACAAGTTTTTTTCAGCTTAAAACTTTAAGATAATTAAGTTCTCAATAGTACTCAAACTAACTTAAAAAGATATAAAAGAGAAATTCAAAAATAGCAGTATTTCCTGTGCTTTTCAGTTTCCAATTCTTATTCTTTTTCAAGGAATTATGTGTATGACATTATGATATTTTTCATAGGCAACATACCCACTAAGCTTATCTCCCAGCTAACAACAGTCTTTCAAGAGGGTGGATTGAGTGATCGGAGTGGAACTTTCTTCTACAAGGATCATATAGGCAAAAGCAATGTCCCCGTGCTGGCACTTGCTGCTGACCAAGATCTAATTTGTCCAACTGAAGCTGTCTACGGTACAATATTAGATACAATCTTTACATAAACCTATGCTCTTCACTTACCTGTGAATGACCTTTTTTTACCTCTCCCTTCAACATTCCTCTTTCCTTGTTTTCTTTCTCACTATGATACATCAATCGAGCAGAAACTGTGAAACTTATTCCCGAGCATCTGGTCAGTTTCAAAGTTTTTGGAGAACCTAGAGGTCCACATTATGCTCACTATGATTTAGTGGGAAGTTGTTTGGTATGAACCAAATCCTATGTTTATATTCAGTAAATTTATGCGGATAACAACTCTTTTTTTTTTCATTCTGTTTTTTTTTTTTTTTCCTTTTCTTGCAGGCAGCACATCAAGTGTATCCATGTATAATTGAATTTCTCGCACGTCATGATATGACATAATTTCTCACTACTTCACTCTTTCATCTATGAAAGTAAAGAGGCCGAGGAAAAGAAAGACCTCCATGGCAGAAGTTCTCATTCTTTACTAGTACATACATGAACTTCGGCTAGTTTACATTTGTACATGAAATAGTACCACAGTTAAACAGTATAGCAAATACAACTGAAACAGAAAAAATGGCCGCAAATTTCCCATTTGCACAACATATAGGAACTTTGAACGCTTTGCATGTTAATGTCAATTCTAGTCTTGAACAACTGTTGTCTGAAGTGTATTATATTTATTAAATCCAGTTCTCTTTTTTTAATTGGAGCATAGTTTTCTTCTTTAAGCTCTAAAATTGCCTGCGACTGGATTCGACAATCTTGTTGGCTTTACCAATACTACCAAACACACAATTGAGGACAGATGGAATTCAATCATTAATCCAACTGTAAACAATTGGAGCAACAGAAATATAATCATATGACTAGTGTAAATGGACAAGTATGACAATAATTTTCAATCAATTCCATCCCCATAAACTCAATAATTTCAATCACGTCATATTGCCAGGTTGCTAAAATTGGCCCATCATCAAGAGGCAAATTGAGGTTGAAGCTTCTCACACAAAAGAATGAGGAATTCTTGCTTATGTATTTAAAATAATAATCTATACATCGGGTAGAGGGATAAAATCATTCATTTGAAGAACACCTGCACCGAATGAGATGCAAGAAATCCTCTGGGTTCTCTAGCATCGGTTCACCACTGCAGCCTTGCAGACAGGGCAAGCGTTTTTCTGGGAAAGCCATTGTTTTATGCATTGAATGTGAAAGCTGTGCCCACAATCTAGCTTCCCCATCTCATCTTCTGCTTCGTATTCCTCCTGCACAATAATGAGACAAGTATAGGCATACAATGAATCATTAACAGCCAAACAAATAAAACTTAAAAGGAAATGCTCAGATGCATATACAATTTTACCTGACAGATGGTGCATTTCTTATCAGCGTGCAAGGGCAAATGAGATGATAGATCATTTATAATTGAGTTCTTAAGTTTTCTAAGGCACCGGCCTATCTCATCTTCTTTCAGTCCAGTACTCACATAACCAATTCTGTCACCCAGTTCAAGCAGTTCCTGCATAGAGGCATCCGGAACAAGAAAATTCTGATCATGACACGGGTATTTTGTCATGCAAACCAAAAAAAAAAATAAATAAATAAATAAGGTTGAAGATGGATATGTTCTGCAAGGAAAAACAGCATACCTCATACGACATGTTGTCAACATCAAGCCTCCAGTCACTAAAGTGATCATGAGAATCTACTCTTCCTCCCATCAGCAAACTATTCTGGAGCATCATCATCTGCATCCAGCAAGCACCAACTTAAGATCCATCTTAGAGGCCAAAAACCACATAAACATACTTCACACGAGAGATGGCAGAAACTGCTAGTTTGCTGACTTGCAAGCATTAGCATCATATTTCCATATTTCCATGCAATTAATAATATATCTGTCTTTCAGTTCTCACTTCATAATGTTAAAGCTCACTCTACCCTTTTCCTTTTTGGTTGTTTTTTGAAAACATCAAAGAATATTTATTGTCATTTCTAAAAAGTTTATGCACAAGATGTACAAGATACATTTTGATAAACTGGACAAAAGGGGATCCAGAAACCCATTCTTCATTTCCCTCTCAATTTCTTCTCATTTACCATATTACTCCTCAGAATACACCCAGTTGAAGACTAGCTCAAAAATGGATTTGAGCAAAGACAATCCACACCTCATTGAAAGAAAGGGCCAACTTTCACTCATGAAAGGGCAACAGATGATCATCTTTCAGTTCCTCAAACGTCCACGTCATTCCTTCAGTAATCCATGATTATGGATATGAAGTGTCCGTTCGACCATTAATGTAATATCATTCATCACTGTCACTTCCACAGCCATAATAGAACTTTCAATGAAAAAGTATCAACCTATACTGAGTATTCAGCCAAGCCTGTTCTGTTTCTGAAGACCAACGGCCGTGGGGGTATATATCACAGCTCACTGTAAGACAAGAAACTAAGGGCATCTCTATGACTTAACAGTCAAAATTATCTAAATTGAGAATCTGGAATTCATATTTTATTCTATCCTGCTTGTAAGAACTAAATCCTACTTTCTAATGCAAATGAAAACTCTTCCATATTAAGTATCAGTGAGTACTATTGCGCAAACACCACCCCTAGGCAATTAACATGCAACCGAAAGAGCTTTTCTTTTTCAAGAAGCCAAGGTCTCTGTAGCTTCAAGGTAAAAGACTTCCCATTGAACAAAACTTAACAAATTACCTCAATCTCCTTAGAACTAAGAAGTAACAGGCAACACATGTTAAAGACCATTTAAAATGGAGAGGTACATAACTGCCAAACCAGATACATAGATCATATATAAAAGAGTCATTAATGACAATAAATTTACAATCAAAATTATGTTGCAACGTACTCTACTAGATTAATAGAACAATGGAGATAGAATCAACAAAATACCTACCTCAGCAAGGCCATCAGGAGAAGGATGTCGGACATGACGATAGTACCTAGGTCCAAATACATCCAATTCAGGTCGTGCCAATGCAAAGGGAGAGTCAAAATCCGGAAAAGGAAACTCAGAGTTCATTGTCCGCCTTGCCAAACAACGCTGCAAAGATTCATGGTGCAGGGTAAAGCTTTTTGAAACAAACTTAAGTAAACAAGCAAGCTGTTAAGATTCAACTATAAACCAATAAAACAAACGCGCGCACAAAAATATAGAATCAAAGAGAATATCATTTCCCAAGTAAAATGCTAATAAAAAGTACCCATCAAGTCCTCCATATTGCCAACTCCTAATTTATATGGGTCCACAAAGGGACTATTTAATCCAACTAAAGGATTTGCGTTAGTGACCAAGTAAAACCATCTATGCACACATTTAGAAATAAAAAAATAAATGTTGCTTCGGTTTCCCAATGACATACTTACATTGACAAGTATATATTTAATTACCCAATAAATCAGAAACCAAATTAAAAATCCCAAACAAGAAGGGTCCTGAGGCAGAAGAAAAATTAACTGATGCAGAAGAAAAATTAAGTGTCCTTAAAGGTTAAAATGGCCAGGATCATCTGAGAGACCAGAAAAAAAAAATGAAACGATAGTAGTGTTAGGGTTCTGGCGAGAAAAAGAATTAACCAATTATTTATAGTGGTTTAATACAGCCCTAATTCCAATATAACTGTAGCTTTAATCTCAATAAGAAAACAAAGAATTTAAGATAAGCTAGAATCCTGACGAGTAGAAACATATTAGGGTTTACTGTAATCGCCCCTCCATAATAATAATGGAAATTTACCTTTTTATTCCCATATGTGATTGAGCATCCATTAAAAAACAAGACAATTTCTTAAAATACAATCTTGATGAGAAAAGAAACATACTCTGGTAAATCATCCACAAAATCTTGAAAAATTAACAGCAGAAATGAAATGAAATGAAATTCTAGAATCGGAGGTTCAAAAGTCAACAAATTGGATAAGCAGGATTCTACATACAATCAGCATTAAAATGAAAAATGATTGAAACCAAGATCAAGAGCCAAATTAGCAACTAACATAAGATCCAAAAAAAAAAAAAATAAATTTTGTATCATCACAAGGACCTCAATTCAGCATCCACCGCCCACAAGAAAAAAAAGAGAAAAGAATGCAGATGGAGAAATTACCTCTCTGTCCCTCTCTCTCTCTCTTTCTCTTTCTCTTTCTCTTTCTCTATCTCTATCTCTATCTCTATCTCTATCTCTTTCTCTTTCTCTTTCTCTTTCCCTCTGATGATGATTATCAATCTTTCCTCTTCCGGGAACAACATTCCTTCTGGTTGTAACAACACAATCTACAGAACCAACCACTGCATCTGAAGCTGAAAACCCAATTCCAGGGCCACACCACACATCCTGACCAACCCCGCATGAACTCAAACTGTTATTAGGATTATTATTATTACTACTACTACTACTACTAATATTGCTGTGGTTGTTGTTGCTGCTGCTGTAATCGTTGTTGCAGTTACTGTTACTACTGCTGCTCTTGTTGTTGCTGTTCTTGTGTTTCTTTTTCTTCACTTTCTTGGCATCCCAGTCAGCCGACGACCGTATCACCGCCGGCAAAGACACCTGCTGTGAAGCAGCCGCCGTGCAGCCAAATCCCCTGAACGTGTTGTTCAGTTTCTTCTTTGGGGTTAATTTGGCTGCGGCTGCCTCTTGTTGTTGCTGCTGCTGTTGACTCATTTCGCTTCTGGGTCTCTCTTTTATTTGCTCTGCTACTGAATTTGAAGACTCCCCAACAAGAACCGGCATTTTATTGGAGAGAAAATAAACAAAGAACAGATTTTTGATTTAGCTTTGAGGAGCTTTTTCTTTTCTTTTTTTTTCTGAAAAGAATTTTTATCAATAATTTATTATTTAAGTTTGCATTTGTTAGGTGGGTAATGAGCTTTGATTTTTGTCTTTTAACTGAAAATTTCAGAATTTTTTTATTATTTATTGTAAGACTTTTCCTGATAAGTGCTTTGGAATCTGTGAATTAACTTTTACTTTTTGGTTTCTTCTTTACTGCTTTTTTAAGCTAAGCTTAGATGCTTAATTAATTAAATGCTTATTATGCTTGTGCTTGACTGGTTATGCTAATCTATCCAAACGAAAGAAGAAAGATCTTTAATTAAATGCTTTGCATTACAAAATTTTGATTCAAATCTTTGAATTGAGAAGGGATTTGATTTACAATTATGTGATATTTGTTTTATAATGATTTGTGAAATGAATTTTGTGAATGAAAAAAGCTAGATCTGTTGGTAAGTGCAGTGGATGCTGCATGAAAAGTCCCCACAAAAGAAAATTATAAGGTCAAAAATCAATTTTTTGTGTTGGAATTATAAGTTTACAACCACTGTAAAGTGCAAAGAAAATGGCATTCCATTAGGCCAAAAACAGTAGCAATCATGTGGGGGCAAAAGCAAAATACCAAGCTTTAGATTTGACTCAAGGGATGCCTTCAATGAAAAGCATCCAATTTATTATGGTTGGTGGGGTCTCTTTTCAGTCATTTTGCTCTATTCTGTGCACCCTTTAAGAATCATTTTATTTGGTAAAATTTGTTCATCATTGATAATTCATCTTCATTTCTCCATGTTGTACCTTATTAGTAGAGAATGTGACACACACACAACGCAATGGTAATTAGCGCAATTGATAGATATTATCACTAAATCCCCCCAAGGTTTGTTGTAATTGCATCAATTGCCGCTATTTTTTTATAATTAATGTCCATTAAAGTCAAATTCAATACTATTAAAATTCTCGTTACATAATTTACACAGTCCTTAAATATCACCGATATTTGAGTTGTTTTTGTGTAAAAAAAAAAAAATTAGTGGGAGCTAATTTTATTTTCTAATTTTAGGTTATATCATTTTTTATAATTTAATACACCAAACAGATGCGTTACACGTAAAAACTCACAAGATTAATTCATATTTAAAAGCCAATTCAAATGTCGATGGTTATCTAAATTTTATATAATTAAATCAAGATTTATTGTAAGCATATGTGAAATATTATACTTAAGACCCTTGTTAATACTAGTCATTTTGGTAGTGCGAAAATATTGAGATCTCGTATCGACTAAAATCGTACTTACCTAGTAATTTATTAACTCTAATGAATCCTCCCTTCATAAACTGATTTTTAAGAATTAGTTTTACATTATAGATTTGTAATAACTAGTGTCAAAGCTTACACTTTTCTTAGAGATAACCCTTTTTGTGCCAACCCTGTCTCGTGATCTTGATGTGTCACCTAAGTGGAGGTCTTATTTTTCTCTTTTTATTTCTCTTGATAGAACTATGGGCTTACTTTGTGATTTATTAACCAACCCGTCAAAAGGTTTAAGCAATAGGGTAAAGTTTTTCTTTATTTGTATTTTATCCAACATCTCACATTACACCTACGAACATATACATATAAATTCAGATCAACATTTTTTTTCCTTATAAATTATAATTTCTAAATCTCATACTCAAATTAGATTAATTAGCCAAACATATTTACAATATTTTTGAAGTTTTCCATCATGTCATTTGTATATGACTGCGAGAATAACTAGTAAGCATATTTGTTGGGCGAACGGGCTCATTGTAAAGAAATTATTTTTTGTATTTCCTTTCAACAAACATGAGTTAAACAAAATAAATTAAAAACATTAGAACCGTTCAATTTGCTAAAATCAGTGAGATCTCGTGGCTCCACATCGTCCAGAAACTCTGCGAAAATGTTTCAGAACGAACAAAAATAAAAAGCCAAACATCCAAAAATTTAATAATTATGGCTAAAAAAGAACAAACATATAAGGACAAGATACCAATTTTTATTTTTTTAAAATTGAAGGACACTTTTGCAGTAGAAGATAAAAAAATTGTCAAGCAACAAATATAAGAATAATTTGTCACATGAGAAAGAGTGTTAATTAACTAACAGACTTTTTAAATGTCTCTTTTGACTCAAAGCCATTAAATTAAGCCGCTTAAACTATTGCTCCAATACGTTAATGGCCTCCAACATCTTACTTAGTTTGGTCATGAATGCATGGAAATTACACTGACCCAGATTTGTTATATTATTTTTTCAGGTAATGTTCCATTAATATATTTGTTTATCCACTTGATCAATGAATGTCATTGTAACAGAAACTTTGGGTTAAAAAAAATAATGCATTTTATTCTCTTTTCGCTTGTTCGTTCACATATATTGAGGCTAACGTCTTAAAAAAGTGAATGAAGAATTAATGATAAACAAATTAGTATATAATGGATTGATTCAAGAACTCTGACTACGGCACTTAGCATTTATTATTCTCTATAATTTAAGTACGGTCAAATGATCATATTTTATTGATTTTTGATCATCCAACGATACTATGAAAATATTATAGTTGAATCCTAATTAAGAATAATTTTATTGAGATATGAACGTCTATAATCGTATAATATTTATTTGTATATGAATCGTCTCTATGTGAAAGATGCATTCCACAATATTTATTTATTTAATTAATTTTGTCTATAAAATGGTGGAATTGTGATATCATTTGAGGGCTGCGAATAAAGGAAAAATGTGTTTAGCTATATTCGGTAGCCAAGTTGCGTAGGATTTGCTCGGCACATCTTTTTTTTTTTTTCAGTGAATTGACTTTTGTTAAGTTCAATTATTAATAAGGTAGTGGATAAGGACTTGGAAATTTTATTTGAAGTTGCTCTATTAGCTTAATCATAGAGGTGGGTGAGGAGTAAAATGACCTCATCTAATTTATGTTACTATAGATAATGTGACTATGCTTTTCTAATTAAGATATACTAATAGTAAACTTTTTTTTTGTTTAATTAACATGACCTAGCCCAGCTTTTTTTTTTTTTCAATCAATTTAAATATGGCAAACACAGATCCCTCGAGCTCCCTACATATGAGGTAAGGTTTCCTTCGGTTGAGCCATTTGACCACAAAATTAAATTTTATTAATAATAAAACTTTTGAGAGCAATCACTATATCATGATGACTTTAATTTTTATTGAATTTTTTGTAATTAACCAAAAAAAAAAAAAAGAGGAATCTGATTTGTATTTTTTACTTTGCTTCCTTATTTCTACTCGTTCTCATAAATTTTTCTTGATGAATTAGTGCGAACAACAAGGCCATTAAGACTTTTTTCTATTAGCATATTCATCTGAGATATAATTAAATATTGTCGGTGCTGCATAGTGAACCTCTTAGCACTTTACTGTATAGATTATAAAAATAATTAGTTTAAGTTACAAAAATAGTATCTTTGTAGTAAATTATTATTTGGTTGAGTAGTGAACATCTCTATGTATCATTTTAAAAATTAATAATTTTGAGTTCTCTTGTTTTCATTAATCATTATAAAGATTTTTACCCCTTTAAAATGTTCGATTGTATGAACAATAAAACTGATTTAAGAGGTTTGAGTTGAATCTAAATACCAATACCTGTAGATTATAATATAACTCAACAAAGATAGATGATTTGAGTAATTTTGATAATTTTTTTAATTAATTATAAACGTTAATAGATTTCTTCATGGATTTTAAATTGTAAATATCAGATAATCATAGTGTAATTGAATATTTGTACCAAAATGGATTAAGCTATAACAAATCCATGTATAGAAACATTTGGCCCCTAAAATGGATACATCAATTACAGTGTGGAATGTACTTGGGAGGACAGAGAAATTTACAAATTATTTCACTCAATTAAATTAAAAGCTTAGCCTTGTCTTGGGGGAGGCAAAATAATGAAGGCTATAACTTTTTTCCATAATGCCAGCCCCAATTGCACAATTAATTAATGGTTTGTGAATTAAATTGTTTGGGTCCCAACAACAAAGTTTTGTAATCCACACACTAGATGGGATGATTGTCTCTCTAGGAAATCATAAAATCAGCTGTCTAACAGTGAGCCAATGAAATGAAAGCAAAGAGTTCCCATTGAGCCCAACATAATTATTATTCTCATTGGATTATCCCATTAACGTAATTGTTTTGGAATTTCGAAAAATTTCAGTGCATTAATTTCATAGAGATTATTATTATTGGTGTGTTTCTTTTGTGGGCGCCAATGAGGCTTTCCCGCTGCCCCCAGCATACCATTTCTTTTTTTCTTAAATAGACCATTCAATACGCTAGGACAATAATGCTTGTCCCCACTGAAAATTTTTAAAAGGTAGCCTTTTCAAAGCTTATCTAAGAAATTATTTTATGTGATGTGTTATTGAGCCGGTCGATGATAATTTTGTAAATTTTTTAAATCATTATGTTACCCTTAACATTGGTGAATATCAAATGATGGTAATTCAAGTAGTGTTTATTTTTTAGAGTAGAAATGTAGAGTGTGTATTTCTCTTATTTTAGTGTTTACTTACAATTTTTAAGGGAGAAGTAGGATTTTCACTCTGTGGGTCTCACTCAATTTTAGAGTGAGGAGTGAGATTTTCACTCCTACGGGGGGAATTGGGAGTGGGAATCCACTCCCCCGTCTTCTCTTTGTACCCTCATAATTAAAATAAATAAATAATATTTAATAAAATAAATAATATCATATTTATTAAAAAATAATAATAATAACATATTTATTTTATTAAATTTAATAAATAAAAATAAATAAAATATTAAATATTTATTTAATTAATAATGATAAATATTTTATTCTAAAAAAATATTAATTTTGTACTATATTATCAATAATAATGTTTATTTGTGTTGCTATTATTAATAATTTTATTCGCATAATTTAAATTTAAATTAATAAAAAATTATTATTTACATAATTAAGAATATTATTAATTATTATTAATTTATAAATATAATAAAAATATTTATTTTATTTTCCAAATATATTTTTTATTAATTTTTTAATTATAAATTATAATTCTTTACATAAGGATAAAATTATAATTTAAAATAATTTACGCCTAATCCAAGACAAAATAAACAAATAATTAAGATTCTGATTGACAATCCATACTTTCATTTAGTCTAAATAAACACTCTACTCACACTCTCACTCCATACTCCTAATCTCAGGATTCTCACTCCTCAGAATTCCCACTCCAATCCAAAAAGTAAACGCAGCATTAGATGTTTTCGGATTTTTGAGTTTTATAAAGATGAATAATTTCTGCCCCTTATTATTTTAAATTTTAATTTTTAAAAAAATTATATATTACAATCAAGATTCCACTGAAAAATTATATCCACACAAATTATAACAGTGTCGCGGGACTGATAAAAAAGTGTGGGATGATGAATATTATTTCTAGTGGAAGTATAAATATGTAACGAATTAAAATAGAAACCATGATAATAAGGGAGAAAAAAATGTTTTGAGAATTGGCATCACGAAAGCAACAAACAAACGGTGGATGGGTTTAGAATTGAGGAAAGAGCTGTCCAGGAACAGTTAGTTGATAACAAATATTCATAAATTTGGAATAGCAATAATATGAAACGCGTATAATTTGAAGACTAAAAGATGAGTTAATAGTACATATGGACCCCAAAAATGTTTAATGCCACCCGTGATATTTTGGTACAAATGGGAAAATCGAATTAATTAATGGCTTTATAGGGCAAAAGAGTCAAGAAGGACTCTAAACAAACGAAAATGAAGGTGAGTGCCTAGTAGTTTCTAAGTAACAACCAAAAGAATTGCTGGGTGATTGAAAGATGTGACAATAGCCGATTAATTGATCGAGCCACACCATGTGCAACTAATATATTATTCATTTGGTAAGAGGTTAATATTATTACTTGGTCTAAGAGTTTTAAATTCTTAGAGCTAATGTAGCTCTCAACATCCTTTCAAGTATAAAAGATTGGACTTATTCATGTAACCCCAGTTTTGTTTTAATTAAGATAGAAATTTGTCATTAATGCATGAAAGAGAGTGAGAGCATTATTGTTTGATGCTGTTTTTTAGAATGATTAGATTTACATGAGAGTCCGCAAAAGTATTTTGATTACGACTTAAAAAGCAAGCAAGGCCGTTGCCATCGATTGCGGATGAATTAGCGGAGGAAAGAGCTGGCAGCCGGCGTGCAATTTGCAAATCCTGAGAAAAGATGTCCATTATTTCTAAATAAAGGAGAGGCTGCGAAATGAACTGTAATTTGGCATGTATCCAAATCAGATAAATTTTGGAGGCATTGATAATGAGTAATGATTTATTAGTGGGTGGAATTTAACATTGTCATTTGATGCATTCTAGTTAATCTAAAATGTGAAGAAAAAAAAATTAATGGTTAAGTTAGTGTTTGATCAAAGAGAAAGAGAGAGAAATTATAGGGGTGGACACAACCAAATCTAAAAAAATCGGTTTGATTGGTTTTATAATTTTGATTCGATATATTTTTATTAAAAAACCGAAATAGTTTAAACTCAAACCCAACCAAACGTTCAGTTCGGTTTGGTTCAAAATTTCAGAACATAAACCGAACCGATTTCAAATGGCATTCTTTTTAAATTTGTAATTACACACACAAAATTACGCACATAACATCTACGATCTATAATTTCTAAATTCTAATTGCTGCTGTCATTTCCTTCTAGCTTTGTTGTCGTTGTTGCTTTCTTCTATCTTTGCTGCTGCTTCCTTCTAGCTCTGTTGTAGTCGCTGCCGTTGCATTCCTTCAAGTCATGGTTGGCACCACCTTTCTAGATGGGTGGTGCCAAACCATTAACATTTTCAAAATGGCCACCCAAATTGAAGTTTAAGGAGGTGTCGCCCAAGGAAAAAAAAACTTTGACAAAAAAAATCAATAATATTTTAATAGCCAAATTTTGGCTATAAAAAGGGAGCTCTCCATTTCGTTTTTGCATCCAATTTGTGAGAGAGAAAAAGCAAAGAAATTGAGTGATTTTAAGAGCTTTAAATTATAAAGTTCTTGTGAGTCTAGTGAGTGAGAGGTTAGGTGTATTGGAGTTCTGGGTAGTAAGCCAAAATATTATAATACTTGTAATCCTCATATCACTAGTAAAATATTTTCCTTCTGTCTTTATTTGTGGACGTAGGCTAAAAGATGAACCACGTAATTTTTTGTGTCCTCTTTTGTGATTGTTCTTTATTTTCTTCCAATTTCATTTTACTTGTAACCCTACTTTACCCACCAATTTTCTAACAATGGTATCAAAGCTACTGATTGTATTCTTCGAAGTCGGGGATATTGTTCACATAAAAATATTATTCACATATACGGTACTGTTTGAGTATACGATACTATTCACGTATATTGTATTGTTCATGTATACGGTTACTGTTCATGTGAAACGGTGGGAGCTGATCCTAGCAAAATTAGTTCGCGGTAAAAAGCGATGGTGACAAAATACGAAATTAAGAAGTTCAACAGAAATAATTTTTTGTTGTGGAAAATGAAGATAAAAGCTGTATTAAGGAAAAATAATTGCTTGGCAACAATTGAAAAAAGGCCTATGGAGATAACTGATGACAAGTGGAATAAAATAGACGGTAACACCATTTCTGATCTACACTTAGCACTAGCGGATGGAGTATTATCTAGTGTGGTAGAGAAAAAGACAGCAAAATAAATATGAGATATTCTTACAAAATTGTACGAGGTCAAATTGCTGCACAACAAGATCTTCTTAAAAAAGAGACTTCATACTATTTGAATGGCGGAATCCATATCGGTGACCGACCACATCAACACCTTGAAAACTTTATTTTCACAACTCACAACGTTGGGTCATAATATAAAGGAAAATGAACGTGCGGAGCTTCTACTTCAAGTCTACCAGATTCGTATGATCAACTTATCATTAACCTGATGAACAACAATCCAGTAGACAATTTAGGTTTCGACGATGTTGCAGCCTCCGTATTAAATGAGGAGAGCAGGCGAAAAAGTAAGAAAGACAGACAAGTAAGTTCGCAACAAGTAAAAGCGCTATTGGTGACGAGAGGAGATCAACCAAACGTGGCCCCAGCGAGAGTCACAATCATGGTAGATCAAAATCTAGAAGTAAAAATAATATTAAATGCTACAACTGTGGCAAGAAAGGGCATGTCAAGAAAGACTGTTGGAATAACCAAAAGAGAAGAGAGGGTAAGGAACCTTAATCCTCCAATGCTCAGGGATGTATAGCAAGTACCTCGGATGATAGTGAAATTCTCTTCAGTAAGGCAACAACTATTTCAAAAGGCAAAAAACAGCTATCTGACATTTGGCTCATAAACTCAAGATCTACCTAGCACATGACCTCTCGAAGAGAATGGTTCCACACATATGACTCTATCTCAGGATGATCTGTATATATGGGAGATGATTATGCCTTAGAGATCGCTAGCATTAGTACTATTAAAATCAAAATGTTTGATGGTACAATTTGCACAATTAAGGAGATACGACCTGTCAAAGGCCTGAAGAAAAATCTATTATTTTTTGGACAAATAGATAGTCATTGATGCAAAACTCATGTTGAAAATGAGATCTTGAAGATTACTAGGGGCGCACTTCTATTGATAAAGATAGAAAAAATCAGTGCTACTCTGTTCATGCTTAAAGGGGAAACACTATAGGAAGCTTAGTGCGTGTGTCGCGTCAAATAGAGAAGAATCAATGATGGTGTGGCATCTCAAACTCGGCCACATGTCAGAACAAGGTTTGAATATTCTCTCTAAGCGAAAATTGCTTCCAGGACTCAAATCAATAAGCTTACCATTTTGTGAGCATTGTATTACAAGCAAGCAGTATAGATTAAATTTCAGTAGATCTATTATTAGAAGTAAATGCATTCTAAACTTAATTCACTATGATGTTTGGGAATCACCATACATATCCATAGGAGGTGCAAAGTACATAGTAACTTTCATTGATAATTATTTTAGAAGATGTTAGATGTATTCAATTAAGAAAAAGCCAGATGTATTTTCAGTGTTTAAATATTTTCCTTTTATTTTTGCCTGTGAACGTAAGCTAAAAGTCGAACCACGTAATTTTTTGTGTCTTTTCTTGTGCTTGTTCTTTATTTTCTTCTAATTTTATTTTAGTTGTGGCCCTACTTTACCCACCAATTTCCTAACAGTCGACTCTTTTGTGGTCGCTGGTCACCGAGCTCTCTAAGCCCCTCACTGCCGATTTTTTTTTGTTTTCATACACACTCATTTTTTCCAACAATTTTTTTTCGCAAAGTAATTATGCTAAATTTAGTTTTTCTTTAATTATTGAATATACATATTTGCTGTAAATTTTGTATGTTTAGTTTTTCTTCACATATAATTGAGTGTGTGATTGTGTTATGTGTGTTCATTAAAAATGGATGAAAAAAAAATATGTTTGTTGCAACACAGAGGAGATTCTCTAGCTTTTGATGCCGACCCGTTAATCAAAACCGCTACCGGACCGGACCGAACCGAAGCTATCGGTTAAAATTTGGTTATTATTTTATTTCTGTGTGATTTAGTTCTTAAAATTGTCATACTGAACCGAAGTGAACTGACGCCCACCTCTAGCAAAAAATATTTTTAAATTAGTAGAATATTTGAGAATGTATGGCCATGTTTGAATGCTAGGATTAAGTAGAGGATTAAATTAATTTTGAGATTAAATATGTATTCCATGTTTAGCAAGCTTAGTTGGATTGGATTAATTGAGACTAAATTTGAATTTAATCCAAAAATTATGGGATTAATACTACTAATTTATACATGGGTTTAGATGGAATAAATTTAAAGAAAAAAAATTGTCCATTCATGAGACTTTTATTAAATCATTTTTTTTATTTACACCCACTATTAATTAATTAATTAATTTTTTATTTATGAGTTACTTAAAATTTATTTTTATTTATTATCTATGATCTAATTAAATTGATTACTTTTACTTCTACTTCTACTAACTCTTGAGATTAAATTTTAATTACTTGTAGATTTAATAATCTATCAATAAAATAACCATTTAATAATTTATTGCATTATTTGATTGTACTAAATTTAATAATCACTAATATAATAATAATAATAATCATAAAAATTAATAATACCATTTATTAATTGATTTTATATAATATTTTTAAATATTTGATAAAAATTAATTAAAGATTTAGATTTTTTATGTATTTTTATTTATTTATTATATTATGACTACGCAATAACTTATTTATAATATATTTAATTTTCTCATTAATTACTTTTTTTAATTTATTTTAACTATGATTATAAATATAACTTAATATAGTCTAATCCGGTAATGTACCAAACATGAGACTATATAATGTAATCCAACTTAATTCAATCAAATTTAATCAAGTCCAATCTTAATAATTAGTTTAATTTAATCATACGTGCCAAACGTAGTCTACGAGGATAATACTTTTTTATTGAATATTGTTAAAATGACCACAAATAGAAGTATATGTTGAGTAAGAAATTAGAGGTGGTAAATAACAAATTTCCTCTTTCGATGAGATGTAGGATCAATCCCACAGCCTTTTTGAAAGATTATGCTTAATTAAGTACATGATTTCACACAATCTCTCTTGTTACACGTGTCCTTACTCTGTTTGTCCTGCCAAATTCCTCAAAAATTTTAATACCATAGGCAAGCGGCATTTGATTGTTCTTTGTTCAGGGTCAAGAAGCCAATATTCACACAAACTTCAATGTTATTTACATTAGGTTCAGTTTGATTTTTTAATAAAATCAAACTGAATCTAATCAATTTGAAGGAACTTGTACCGAACTGAACCCAAAATTTGGTACATTTTGTTTCATTTCTACTTGGTTTGATTCGAAAATCTGGGTTTTTTACTTATTTGTTTTTATTTTCTCCTTTAAACCGAACCTATATGATTACATCCAAACGCCCTATGCTAATTCACATCGATCTACAAAATTACACTACATGTCTATGATCTAATTATAATATGAGTAATGATATAGCCATAAATTATTGTATAAATTTATTTTGTACAAATTGCTATAGTATGATAAGATTTGTTGAATTAAATATCACTTATCCCACATAATTTATTTTTATTATTTTATATTTTCATTCAACTAATAAATTAATGTCACGTCAATTTATATAAAATAAATTTGTACAAAAATTTGTTGATGTATCATTACTCTTATAATCTTGCTCATTGGATCATTTATGTGCACAAATGATATGGTAAATAATTGTTTTATTATCACTACGGGTGAGCAAATAAATCCTGACCCTTAAAAATTGAATCGAACTAGTAATTTTGTTAGGTTTGTAAAAAAAGAAACTGGTTTAATTAATTAAATAAAAAACTTTCTTAAAAATCAAATAACTGAAAAAATAAAAATTTTAAAGTAAACAAAAAAAAAACCAATCGAGTTCAATTTTAGTTCATAATCTTAAATAAGTTTATTCAGTTTACCCCAATTCGATAAAAAATCAACTAAATCAAACCAAACCAGATCGGTTTTAATATGTTATAAGCTTTTTAAACCGACTTTTGTTATGAGCCGAACATATTTCACATGGTTTAATTTGATTCGGTTAAAATTAATAGCACATTTCTCTCTTCCTTGATTCTCTTAATTAATTCAAAGTACCAAATCAAATATCTTTGGATCCATCTAAGAAAAAGAAACAAAAATAGTTTACAACACACAGACACACACTTATATATATATATGAAAACGACTATTGTTTCAAGTTAAATCCAAGTAACTTAATAATCAAACACATGCATAAATAAACTAATTGTTTTTTCTCCAATTGGCTTCGGCCCATGTCCAACTAACTTAATAATCCAACCATCTTTGCTGGGCAACCATCATACTCCACATTCAATGCCTTGAAAAAGCTAAATTAAAGTTCCCCACATAAATGTTGTAGTAACATGTCGGTTTTTAAACAAAAAAAAAAAAACTCACCTGACAGCCCGAATTTAAATTGAAAGGAAAAGTATTCAATAGCTCCACATTAACAACAAAACTTAACCCTCCTTCTAATCCAAAATCAAAAGCTTTGAACAACTGAAATTGTAAATCATATTATAAAATCAAATACCCAGTTTCAGAAAATTCTAATTTAGAAAATCCATTTCATAGGATTAAATAAAATTAGAACTAGAAGAGTAAAATTAAAAGTAGAGAGAGTGAAAAATTAGGCAGCATGTGATTGACAGACAGCAAGCGACGGATGGATAGAAGTCGTTAAAAACCGAGCCGAATCTAAAAAACCGAAGCAAAACAATAAGATTTGGGTCGGCACCGGAACGTCTGTTTTCTGCCCACCTCTGTAGATGATGTGATTAATTCACATTATCTTTTGTCAGAGAAATGGCATATCCGCATATGACATGTGGCTTCAACGAATCCTTTTGGGTTGGGCTTTGATTCCGCTAACCCATAAGAGACCCAACAGCCGTGTCAGAAAAGTAAAGTGCAAACTTGCAACGCGAGTGGCGTCGCGGCGACCAGGATCATGATGAGCATGAACCGGGTGGCGTTGTATGCTCGCAATTTTCTTAAGAACACGAACCCTAACTGTTCTTCTGTCAAATTCTCCGCTTTCAGTCAACCCAGATTCAGGTTCTACGCCTCCGAGTCCGATTCTTCAAAGCTGCCCAATACCCAAAATAATAGCGGCTCCATTGGTGTTGAGGATGTCAGCAGCCAAGGTAAAAGCTTTTGTTTTGAATTCAGTAATTGAGCGAGCCCGAGGAAAAAAAAAAGAATTAGTACATGATGATTTCTGGTCATCTTTGATTTGGGTCTTTGATTTCTGTTAATTTAAGTTAATTTTCTGGGTTAGTTCGTTCAGACGTGCTTATGCGTTATTAGTTAATTACAAAATTAAATTTAATTAATTGTAGAGCTGAAAAGCAGAATAGAGAAGTATTTGGAGGGTGACGAAGATGCCGTGCCATCAATCTTTGAAGCCATTTTGAGTAGAAAGTTGTCCGGGAAGCACGATCAAAGTGACGATGAATTGATGGAAGAGCTCCAAATTAGAACCAAGACTTCAGACAGGGATGCTAACGAAGAAGATGAGTTTGATTCTGGGTCTGACTCATGAACGCATCATCCTTACACCATTTGTATTGTTTGATCAATGTATTTTTGTACTTAGTTAATTAGTAAACTAATTTTTAAAACTATTACTTTTGGGATTTACGTGTAATTGATTTTTGTGTCTTGTTGATGATCCTCATTCATCTTCAATTTTGCCTGATGATGTAGAAACTTAACCCAAGTTCCAAACTTTTGTTTACTTGTTTGTTGTGGTTGAGATAACGTGGAATGACAATTGTCAATTGTCGATTGACAAAATAGTACTGGGGATTTGGATACAGTAATATTAGAGTCACTAATAATTTTGTATAAATTAATATGCACGAGCTTACGTAGAGATTGATTGAAAATTGATAATAGTTATTTTTTTTTCAATTATGTGGACCGGTGATTGTTTTATAAAACTATTCTCTTCATATCATATCAGTTAAGTTGATTGTGTCTTTATCACTACTCGTTTGGATATAGGGATCACCGTTCATTGGCCATGAACATTAATGTGTTATCATTAGATTTTAAATAGAGGGAAAATTATGTTTTCACTTTCAAAAAAATTGTTAAAAAAAATTTCAAATAATGAGACTCTTCTCTCTCATGAGTTTTCTCTCTCGGAGAAAGCTTGGAACTGAAGCGGACAAGAAAAGGATCCTTGCAGGAGGACCGTGGCATTTTAATTAAGCATTGATTGTTCTCAAGGAACTGAATGGTATTGGGGAAATCTCATTGCAATTGTTCATGTTTTTACATGCTTTGGTGGGGTGTAAGTTTGCTCGAAAGTGTCAAAGTAAAGACTTTAGCCTTCATTCTTGAACCATGGGAGCAGCCATGGTTGAACATGACCAAATTTGTTGATAAAATTTGGTGGGTAAGCCACCAAATTTGATCAAACTTGAAGACTTTTAGGCAAGTTTTTTGCCTATAAATAGGAGATGCTATTCCTTATTCTAATCATTCCAGAGAGAAACATTCAAAATTGTAAAATCTAATGCAAGTTAAGTATTAAGTGAGTATTAGAAAAATTTAGTATTTTGGGTGTATCTGGGGATTGGGTGAGAGAAAATTTATGAGAGTGTGGTTGTAATAATTTTTCACATAGTGAATATTTTTTCTCTGGTTGTGTTTGTGACAACGGGCGTGGTTTTTTCTCCAGATTTGGAGTTTTCCACGTAAATCTTGTATTGTGTGATTGGTATATTCTCCATTTAATTTTTCTTATTAATTTGTTGCTTGATAAATTGCTTGATAAATTGCTTGGAGAGATCTTGGGAGGAAACTCAATTTCTTAACAGTGGTATCAGAGCCATTGATTGAAGTTTTGGTGTCGGGACACTGTTCACGTATACGGTACTGTTTACGTATACGATATTGTTCACATATACGGTATTATTAACGTGAAGCAGTGAGAGCCAATCCAAACAGTCCGTGGTGAAAAGTAAAAGCTGATCTGCAAAGTAAATATGTCAGGATTGAAATTTTAAAGTCCAGTGAAATTTGAAATAGAAAAATTCGATGGGAGAATTAACTTTAGCTTGTGGCAAGTTCAAGTCAAAGATGTATTGATTCAATCTGGGTTACACAAGGCATTAAAGGGGAAGTCATCCCCTGCTTCCAGTAGTGGCTCTGGAAAAGCTAGTATAAGTGATAAAGATTGGGAAGAATTAGATGATCGAGCTGCAAGTGCCATACGGCTGTGTTTAGCAAAGAATGTTCTTACAAATGTAGGAAAAATTCCTACAGCGAAAGAACTTTGGGAAAAGCTAGAAAAGTTGTATCAGACAAAGAGCATCTTAAATCGATTGTACCTGAAGGAGCGATTTCACACACTGCGAATGGCTGAAGGTATAAAAATTTCCGATCACCTCAGTGTTCTCAATGGTATTGTGTCAGAACTAGAAGCCATTAGAGTTAAAATTGAAGATAAGGACAAGGCACTTAGGTTACTATGGTCACTTCCAACTTCCTACAAACACTTGTTACCTACTTTGATGTACTGAGAAGGAGACAGTAGATCTTGAAGAAGTTACTAGTACTTTACTCTCAGAAGAAAGAAGACTGAGTGGTGAAAGCACTAAAACTACAGATGTCTCGGTTTTGGCAGTTGTAGGGAATTGGCAGAAAGATAAATCTAAGAAGAAAGGAGTCTGCTGGGGGTGTGGACAATCGGGGCACTTAAAAAGAGATTGTCATAGTAGAAATGGAGCAGGATTAGCAAGTGGCTCCAGATCAGATACTGAAAGCATTGCTAGTGGTAAGTCTCTCATCATCGTGGGAGATGATGGTCCCTTGTAAAATAGATGATGATGACATCCTCATGGTGTACCGCTAGTACCATGAAAGGGGATGTGTTACTACTAGTGGGTCCACAAGATTTACACACAAGGCATGGTTGGCATTAATGCAGGGTGTGTGGTGGAATTTATGTCAATGGCTGACAAACTTTCAGGAAAGCCAACATGAAAGTTGCACCATAAATTTTAGCACGATATTTCGACATGTGCCGATGTAAAATTCTTAGAATTGGTAATTAATTCTAAGTGGTATACTCTTTGTGGTGGAGTATGATAATTCTCTATGTTGAGAATTATGACTAATGGTGAAGACAATAAGGGTGGTGTGGAGATTGATTGATTCTCAATTAAATCTCCAAGTGAGAGAATGTCAAAGTAAAGACTTTAGCCTCCATTCTTGAACCATGGGAGCAGCCATGGTTGAACATGACCAAATTTGATCAAACTTGAAGACTTTTAGGCAAGTTTTTTGCCTATAAATAGGAGATGCTCTTCCTTATTCTAATCATCCCAGAGAGAAACATTCAAAATTGTAAAATCTAATGCAAGTTAAGTATTAAGTGAGTATTAGGAAAATTTAGTATTTTGGGTGTATCTGGGGATTGGGTGAGAGAAAATTTATGAGAGTGTGGTTGTAATAATTTTCCACATAGTGAATATTTTTTCTCTGGTTGTGTTTGTGACAACGGGCGTGGTTTTTTCTCCGGATTTGGAGTTTTCCACGTAAATCTTATATTGTGTGATTGATATATTTTCATTTAATTTTTCTTATTAATTTGTTGCTTGATAAATTGCTTGGAGAGATCTTGGGAGGAAACTCAATTTCTTAACAGAAAGGTTTGGAAGATGACATAATTCTATGAGGAGATTAAGATGATGGCTCATCAGGACATGTTAAGAGTGCTGCAAGAGTTAGCTATGAAGAGAAGAAAGACATAGAGCAAATAATTGCAGTTTGCTGGACAATATGGTACTCGAGGAACTGTTTCGTCATTGAAGGCAAGAAGGAAGATCCTCTGGTTTCAGCTACAAGAGCAGTAGCCATTCTGGAGTCATATAGGAGGATAAAATTTGTTAAGAATAATGTTTTGGCTTTGCATCAGCAAAATGGGCAGCAAGATTGGAAGCCCCCTCCACCTGGTTGGTTCAAAGTGAATGTAGATGCGGTTACAAATTTTTCACAGTAAAGGGGAGGTCTTGGAGGAGTGGTCAGAAATTCAAATGGAGAAATTGTAGCTGCAGCAGCTTAGAGAATTATTCTTGAAGGAAATGTTGTAGACATGGAGGCTGAAGCTGTGCTGTTTGGTATCTAAATAGCGAGGAAAGCAAATTGTGTCCATTTTGTTATTGAATCAGACTCAAAAGAAGTTGTGGAGCTTGTTCTGAACAGGAAGGGCAGCTTAGCTGAAATATCTTGGAACATAGAAGAAATTCAGGAATGTTTAAAAAGCCAGAACACGGCAACTATTCAATTTGTTCCAATCAGGTGTAATGTCATTGCTCATAACTTAGCAAAGGTAGCTCTAGATCATGAAGATCATGCCCTTTGGATAGGAAATTTTCCAGTTTCCTCTGTTGATTTTTTTTTTCCAGTTTTAATCAATGGAAAGATTTACTTTCTCATCAAAAAAAAAAAGAAAAAAGAAAAGCAAAGTGGCTATTACTCAATACAACTTTAACTCCCCCCAAGCAAAATTCAAACTAACCTAGGAGACTCAGCTTTCAAGAAGTCTGATTTCTTATAGGCCAAGTTGGGATCAAAACCTTCATTTATATGGAGAAGTATTTTGTGGGGAGGAAAGTCATACATAAAGGAATGAGATGGAGAATTGGTTCAGGGGATAAAATCAAAGTGTATAAAAGTCAACGGATTCCTAGACCACAGACTTTTAAACCCATTTCAATGCCAACTCTAGATATAGATTGTAAGGCGTCATACTTAATTGATAACAACCAGTAGTGGAAAGAACATCTGATCCAGCAGCATTTTAATCCTGAAGATACAGAGCAAATTCTTAGAATTCCTCTTCCAACCAAGCCAGAACCAAATCAATTTTTATGGCATTATGATAAGAATGTCCAGTATTCTGTCAAAAGTAGGTACCAGGTAGCCTTGAGATTAAAACATTCTAATTTTCCAAGCTGCTTCAGCAAAAATTATTGTCATTGGAATGTAATTTGGTCTCCGGAACTGCCTGAAAAAATTAAGATATTTGTGTGGAAGACCATAAATAATATGCTTCCAACAACTACAAATTTATGGAAGAAGAAAATCCTGAAAGATCCAACTTGTCCAGGATGCAAGATGAAGGCTGAGAGCATTATACATGCTGTAACGGAGTGTAAAATAACAGGGCAGATGTGGAAATTAACTCCTTTTAAAGAGGAAATACAACTATGAAGTTAATTTTTTGGGACAGATGTATGAGCTAGCAAAAAGGAGAACTAAAGAAGATCTGTGGTTGATAATAGCGCTATGGTGGGTAGCATGGTATGAAAGAAATCAGTTTGTGTTTGAGAAAAAATTTATAGATCCTCAAAGTGCAGCAGTTAAAGCAGAAGCTGTGGTGGAAGCATATGTAAATAGTTAAAATGTCCAGAGTGAATAGGACAGCAAGATCTGTAGCAGAGAGAAAGATGAGTTGGCTTCCACCTCCTGAAGGCAGTTACAAGGTCAATGTTAATGCAGCAATCAATGGAGAATCACACCGAGCAAATTTGGGGGTGGTGATTAGAGATGAGAATGAAAGTGTCTTGCCTGTAGCTATTCAACAGATAATTTTCAATGGTGATATAGCACAAGTAGAAGCAACAACTGTTAATTTGGGGATACAGGTGGCAATGAATACAAAATGGACTCCTTTGATAATTGAACCTGATTGTAAAAAAGTTGTAGATTTGGTATCTCAGAAGGAAAGTAGTAGAACTGAGATATATTGGATCATTGCCGAAATCCAAAACAAAATGAAAGGAGATAATATGGTTGCAATCCAGCACATTCCAAGAGAATGCAATGCAGTTGCTCTTGCTTTAACTAAAATAGCTCTAGCAAGTAATGATGATTGTATTTCGAGGGGATCTTTTCCTCCTCAAATCATAGATGTAATCACTCTTTCTATTAAAAAACATAAAAAAAAAAAAAAATTGTTGCAAAGTTCCAATCTTTTAACTTCACTTTAGCCATTGAAGCTAAGAACTCCAAATCCCCAATGTTAACTCCAAAATTCAGTCCAAATACAACAAGCAATCATTTTCTCTCTGGTTGTATGCTTGATGTTAATAATCATAATTGAATGAAGAAATCTATAATATGAATGAAAATAAAGGATAAAAAAATAGTAAGGGTATTTCAACTTTGTGGGGGAATTAATAGACGGCCTAATTTTAAATTGGGTTCTTTATTTATTTATTTATTTATTTGGGAGAAATTCCTTTTAAAAGCCAATTTGCTCATTTTTTGTTGTGCTAATCAAGATTGATTTCAGAGCAATTTTAATTACATTATAACATATTAAATTTAATATTAGGAATAAAATCAAGAAACACTATTCGACTAAATTGTAAGTAATGGAAAGTAAGAACTTACATTAATTATATTTTTACAAGTAAAAGTCTCCATATTAAAAGAAAATAATAAAATTTAGGAGCAAATCTTTGAATTGGTTATTTGACAAACAGCCAAACAAGCCCTTAGTGCGCTGATAAAATTGACAAACCCCTAAATCTAAAACCCTAGAAAGTGAAGTAACCATGAGACGAACTCTACTGAGAAATGCTTCTCTTATCAGTCGCAACCTTCTTCACAATCCAAACCATAATCAACCATTCATCCCTTCACTCGCTGCTTCAACTCGGACCCAACTCAGACTTTACTCTTCCGACTCAAAAGACTCCTCCAATGACCAACGTGCCCCTGACCCCGCTCCCGAAACCGCACTTACAGCACAAACCCAGAAGAAAGGTGTCTCTATTGATGTTGACGATGTGAGTAACAAAGGTAAATGAAAAAGCCCAGAAGAAAGATTTGGACTGTTAGTAATTTGATGTGCATAATTTAGGAGTAATTTATCTATTTATTTGATTAATGTTTTTAAAATAATGTGATGTTTATAGTTATAGCATCGATGAATATGTTTTATTTGCGATTGAATTTGCATTCCTCTTGGTCAAATTCTCAGCTTGTTTAAGTTTTTACATGTCACTTTGGGTTTTATATTTTAAGTGTTTGATCTGATACTTGTTTGGTCTCTCAGAGCTGAAAATGCGCATAGATAAGTATTTCAAAGGGGACGAAGAGGTGCTGCCATCGATTCTTGAAGCAATATTGCAGAGGAGATTGGTGGGGAAGCATGAGGAAACGGATGATGAGTTGACAGAAGAACTACGGTTGAAGCCTTTGGATGACGTCAAGGACCAAGAGTTTGAATCAGATTTTGAGGAGTTGTATGAGACTGATGAGGAGATTGATGATTTGTATAGCGCTAGGGACCATGTTGTAAAGAAGATGGTTAGGGATGAATACTTCAACATGGATGACAAGAAGTGGGATGAAATGATTGGTGAGGCGGTTCAGCATGGGTATTTAAAAGACACTAGGGAATGTGAGGAAATTCTTGAGGATATGATGAGTTGGGACAAGCTCCTCCCTGGTATTTGTTCCTCTGTTAACTTTCTCATTGTCATATTATGAGATTTTTTCCAGTTCCTTAAATAAAAAGTAGTTTATTCTATTGTTCATCATCCTATCATTGTTTAGCGGTAACTTTTAAAATAAGAATATATTTACTTTAATATTGAATTTGGTAATCTTAGTATCTTAATGTTTGCTTCAAATTAATGCTGAGAATCCTTGTGTTAATATGTATTCTAGAGTTGATACTTTTGTATATATTGCTTAGTAGTCTTGGCACTGTCTTGCCGGTCATGTAGCTGTAGTTAGCTGTTTACTACATTGCTAACTTCTCATACAATTAGCTTATGATATTCTGAATGTAATACAATTTTATTTTTTATTCCATTAATGTCTTTAAGAATAATGCCTGTTATGAAATCCTTTTTCATTGGGGGGGTTGGGGGGGGGGGGGGGTGGTGGTGGAAAACCTATAATGGTTAGAATAGCATGTTGTCTTCGTACTCTTTATGTTTTGGTGATACAGTGTGTCAACCAGAATCTGCTATGCCAAGGACACTGACATCATGAGTTATAGTTGTCATGCATTCTACATGTTGGTGATAGTAATGCCATTACAATCTTTCTTAAAACTTGAGATTCTGCTCTAATTTCATGTTCTGACACTTCCACTGATTTTCATATATTTGCTGTGTTCTGTTAAATGATTACAGTTTTTAGTATTTTCTGCGTCTAATGTTGTGAGCACATAGTATGTAATTAAAAAGCATTCACTTCTTTAATTATTTTTTGTTCATATCTGTTTTTGAAAAGTTATACAAATATCAATGACACGGTAATTGCATTAGTAAATTTACATTTGCATCCAATGGGTTTTCTCAAACTTCAATTCTATTACAGATGATATGAAAAAAAAGGTGGAGCAAAAGTTCAATGAGTTGGGGAACATGTGTGAAAGTGGGGAGCTTGAACCAGAACAGGCATATGAGCTATTTAAGAAGTTTGAGGATGAGGTAGTTGCTGAATATATGAAACAGGTGGAAACAGAGGAGCCCCCAAAATATGATTTTCCTGCTGTGCCGGACACAAAAAAGGACATTGATGATCCACCGGGAGAGGGGCCAATTCTTAGGTGGGTAACACGGGCAGTCTTTGCTCCTGGTGGTGATGCCTGGCATCCCAAAAATAGAAAAGTAAAAATGTCTGTTACTGTGAAAGAACTTGGGCTTTCAAAATATCAATTCCGTCGCCTGCGGGAACTGGTTGGGAAAAGGTATCATCCAGGGAAAGATGAGCTTACCATCACTAGTGAGAGGTAAAGTCAACAAATGACTAATCATTATGACATTTTTTTTTTTTTGGTTTTTTGGTCTATGTTGCTCCTTGTGATCTTTCTGCAACCTCAATACGAAAGTACTTTCTATACTAAATCATGTTTTTGTTGTCATAACAAAATGAAATATGGAATTTACTTGTAACTGTCAAATTCAATCACAAGCCAAGCGTTTTTGCTTTAGTGAGCTACTAATAATTTCTGCACCAAAAGAGTCCTTGCTGTCTTGATAGAAAATTCTAATGCTGCTGCCTGCTCATTTGCTTCCCATCTTTACTTTGGCAGTGACATTATGTGCATTTTTATGCAGTAGGAATAATGATAAAACCATTTTTTTTTTTCAGGTTTGAACATAGGGAGGAAAACAGGAAAGATTGCCTTAGGACTCTCTTTTCTCTCATTGAAGAAGCTGGGAAAGCAAATAAAATGGTGGATGATGCTCGTGCTTCTTATGTCAAGGATAGACTCAGAGCCAATCCAGCGTTCATGGAAAGGCTGCGTGCAAAGGTTTTGAGTTCGAAAGGGTCTAACTCAATCCATGCATAAATTTTTGAATACCAACCTCTGGTATGTGGAGAAATAATTCCAGGTTGACGACATTAGTTACTGAATATTAATTTTGTGGCAATATCTCCTCTTGCAAATTTAGGTGCAAGATGTTTTTCAACATGATTTGCAGGCATCATTATATGTTGTTACTTGTTACGGGCTAGTTCAGCTTACCGGCGTACGTTCTTTTGCTGATTAATTTGCTGGGATGCTTTCGTTTCTTGTTAAGGTTAATGTGCTTTATGTGAAGTGTGAAGCATGAAGCTGCCTACTTTATTCTTTAAGGTTACGAGATTATTTTATGTATATTATTTGATTTCAATAAGATTCTTTTAACCCACCAAGATCGATGGAAAAATGTTGTGGTAGTTGTTGCAATTATACTTGCATATTGTTGCAAGTTTTACGGTAAGTATAGTACCATATTGGTATACATTGCATATTATTCTTGGACCTATAAGTCGTTTTGAAAGGATGGAGGTGCTGTTCATGGTGTGACCTTCGATAACTGTCTTAATTTATACAAGAGAAGTTAAAGAGAAGCAAAAAAAGATTAAGAAAGGAAAGAAAATTGCAGCAAGCTGAAAACATACATCACCGAATAAGGTCGCTTGGAATTCTGGAATAGTATAATTATATGGTACTTGAAAGAGAGACGGAAAGTGGCCTAATTGTCAAGGAATCAAGCATGTGAAAAGCATTAAAGACATATTCCCCAACTTCGGTACCAAGTTTCTGAAAGAGGAAAAAGAAGCTTTTCAAAATAGGGGTAAAGAAGAACCAGCGAGTTGATTAAGGTTAGTTTTACAGAAGAACACCTCTCAAGTTTGCACATGTATTCAGAGCCATAATTACAGGCAACCATCAACGGCCGTGACTATGCAGCAGTGGTTTCTGCATGATTCCGGTGATACCAGTGAAAATGGAAAGCAGGTTTCTCCTACAAGAGGAAAGTCGGTGTCAAATGAAGGCGGCAAGACCTACAGCTACATCTTGTTCTGCAGCATTCAAGAATTCCAAATTCTGCAGTAAAGTAGCAGAGTTTGCATGTAGTGCTTGTTTATTTTGTGTTTGTTGCCCGTTATCATTTGCTTGCTGCTGCATCAAGCTACCGTGCAAGATTGGATGGCGAGCTATACAGCGTGCGGTGCAATGGGCTTGTTGTGCATCGAAGAAAAGGATTTTTGCAGCATATTCATCATTTTCCGACATTGATTCCGATAGTATGCCGTGTAAATCAAACACATGCTCTAAGGAATCGGGTCCTCCGATCCAAAGAATAGGATGACAAATAGGCTTGAATAGTTGCAATGTGAAGGCAAAGTTTGTTTTTGATTATCAGTTCAATTTTACCACATTTTTGCCACTTTAGTACGTTTTCCTCAGCAATTAGCTTGATAAATTACTTTAGAAGAGAGATTCTTGCTTTGAAAACTAATATTTTCCAGATTAAGATAGAGAGATTCGTGCAGCAAGTGCAAAGAATTGCTTAGCTTCGTCATTCATATTAGTAAACTAATCTTGATAGTGCAACAAGCTGACGCAGATACTTTCAAAAGTGATTACTGGGAGAAATAAATTAATGAAATCTATTAATTAAACTATTTATGAGAAAATGAGTTTAATTTTTTAAATGCTACATATTTTTCATTTTTGTAGGCATTAGTCAATAAATTAAGATCGTAACATGTGATGCGACCCACCGAACCCCAAAAATGGAAAAACACTCATTTTTCAAGAATGGGATTCGAACCCATGCCCTTTCGGACCAGTACCTGAAACTGGCGCCTTAGACCAACTCGGCCATCTTGACGTTGGTGGTAAGGCTCCGCATATTTATTTTTATTATTAACAATTAAAATATTTTGAGCACTTGATAAGATAAATTCATCCATACTCATAGACACAGGTTAACAGAAGAAAGATAAATTATATGAAGAACGAGTGCACTTGTTGGCTATGGCCAAAATTAATTCTTTTATTCTTTTCTACTTTATTGATAATCAATCATTCTGTTGTATTTGTCTAGATAAAAACTTGTAAAATGAGAGACAATAATAATCAATTTACATGTGATAATGTTTAAACGTATATTTTTTTTTTTAATAAAGAAGTTCTTTTTTCCTTGGTTTTCTTTGGTTTTGGTATGACATGTGAACCAAAACTTTTGGCTAACATGGATCGGCTGAACGAAATAGACCCACGAAAGTGATGACACAGATTCAAAGAATATGGAATGCTCATCAATCATCATAGAACATGGAGCTAGATTAGCTTTTTTTTATTAGATCATAATCTTCACTAGTGCTGTGCTGCTTTGGAAAATTTTAGTCTTCATTTTGTTTTCTGAAGCATTACAATAAAATGCAAAATTGTATAAGCTTCTGACAGCATAAAAAATTGATTGTAATTCATAATTAGTTACTAAGACCTCTTCTGTGATGATGATCACATATCATTCATCATTTCATTGACAAGGATTCAATGTCGATATGAGTTTGTCGTGGATCTTATAAAAAAAAGATGTGATTTATAATTAGATAATTAAATCTCAACTTTAAAATATTATAATTACATTCAACGAAGGCCTTCGGCTACCAAAACAAAACAAGTTCTACTAACTTCAACACTTAGAGCGAGGTTTATTTGCATATTATGAAGAAGCGGTAAAATTCATGCACCACAACCTGCACCGCAACCGCCGCCACAACCAGCGGTGCAGCCGGCACCGTAAAGGTTGGAATCATCGGCTGAAGAAGTTTTTCCTTTGGATGCACCTTCTGCACAAGCAAAGATTATGGCTGGTAATAGAGAAAGAGTGAGCAAAGCTGCTAAGATGAATACACAAGCTCTTGCCAGACCATCAGCAGCACCTTCTCCATTCACAGTGATGATATGCTCTGTCAATAGTTGTCTCACCATCTACTCTATATCTCTTTGTGATGATCACTAATGATAAGCTTTGTGTGTGGGGAAGTGAACTTCTCCTACAACAAAGGCTTTTTTATAGAAGCCCTAAGTCAATGAGTCAAGCAATAAATGTGGCTCTGATATAATTGCACATGTAAAACTTTATACTTTTAGAAAATTCATAAGCCGAAGTGTCCTCAATACTGTCGTTGTCGTTTACTGTTTGCTCAAAATTCTAATTTTCTGTTATACTTAAAACGTCTAAGTCTTTTATTACCTATCCAAAATTTTGTGTGTGTACAATATATCATAATTTAAAATTTAGATTAAGTACTGAACTGAGTTTTTTGCTAACCTTTTAAAAAGACAATTTGTTAATTATTGAATAAAAATATAAAATTAATTAAATTTTAATAATATATTACTATAAATCCCATATAGTAGAAAATTATAAAGAGTTAGAGCAGAAGCACTACACAACTCAACATTAAATTCAAATCTCACAATTTGAGAGTTAATAGTAAAAAATTAAAGTTCTAACTAAAAGATTAGTTTCAATATATAAAGAACCTTAAGAATTTATAACTACCAATAATTAAAGAGTGCTGCTAAATATCAAGAACAACTAGAGAAGAACGAGAAAATTGACTCTTCTAATGAATTTAAATATGAAAAAATTCAAAATTCGAAACATTATACTTATTATTTTGTTTTGTACCTTGTGGCACAGTATCTCAACTCCAAAGAGAAGAAATTAAATAGTGGCTTTAAGGTCCAAAACCACTTGATCTCAATCTCCCTCAAACTATTTTAGGATTTTAAAAAAAAAAAAACTTCATTGATTCGTCTTGCTTGCACTTGAAATGGCAGACATAACCATCGGAATTTTGACAATGGAGGTGGTGGGGTCAACACAGCCACTCTTTCTATGCATGCACATATAAAACTTTAATGATGGTTGGCAGCGCATTTACCCCACTCTCTCTTGTCAAAGTCTTGGTCAATAATAAAATTCTAAGAAACAGTGTTTTTTTTTTTTCCCTTCCCCTAAAAGAGAATGAATTTGCTGTTTTTACATGGAAGTTTGTGGTAATGCACTAACAACCAACAAATATTGGCCACGATCTTCATTCTTTAATATTCATAATTATTAAATCAAAGACTTCAACTTTTTTTTTTCCCCTTCTCTGATCTTGCCCTGGGAAGGCTAAAACTAGGCCAGTCTCATCTCATCCTTTATTTACTTGTGAAAAGGGTTTAAATAAACCTTATTAAAATTGCAACTATTTGCCATAGTGGGGGTTGTATTATAGCCTAGAAAAGAATAATATTACAATAATATTAATTGCATCGTGAGAGGGATTAAGAATTATTTGTTGCTTCTATTATTGTAGAAGCTCGATCGAAAGGGTTCTGTATCATGCTATAATTGTACTTTCATTTTCCTCCATGTGTTTTCTAATTTATTTTTTATTTTTTTATTTTTTGTCTTTGTTTCATTGGAGCATCAAAGGACAAAAAAGGTGCCACTTGTAAGTTCTAGATCTAAATTAAGATTGGAATTTAACGAAACGGCACCCACTTATGACAAGATTAGTAATAGGAATTAATTAATTAACTAATTAGTAACATTAATCCTTAAATGACTGTCTAGTTGGTTGGCCTCTAATCGTAAAAGTAAGAGGTTAGCATGTTCGATTACAAGGAATAATTTAATATTCACAGTGAGATGGGATAGCGTATGTATGATTGAAAAAAGGTAAATATTAACTGATGACCATTTGCAAAATATTTAAATGTGCGCTGAAGGTTATGAACATCACTGCTCTATATTCTGTCTGGGCAGGAAAAACAGTAGACCTAACAAAACAATTTTGTCGTTTTACATTGTTCGAGACATTTTGTTATTTCAGTGGATAATAAATCACTTAACTATAGTATTGGAATAATGCCACAATTACGTAGTGTCATTAATTTCTTGATAAATGATGTGATGTTATCATATTAATATTTAAAAAATTAATTATTGGGGCTGGGATAAAATATTTAGATTTTTAACTTAAAAGATTAATCTTTTGAAGTGATGTATCATCCCTTTTTTCTTATTAATGTGGGACAACTCAACATCTTAACAATTAAAACTATCATTATCGGTCAGTGACCCATTTATCTAACATTGAATCCACCACATCTCGATTATTAGAGTTGACTCTAATACCACTTCTTAGGATGATGGAGAGGTGATCCACTTTAATAATGTTGAGTCTATCACATCTTGACTATTAGGATCGTGGTCTAATGCTAGTTACCTGTTGGGGGATGACTTATAATATTTACGTTTCCAATCTGAAAGATAAATTTATTAGATGAAATAATTTATTATATATTTAAGTCATATCACCCATTTTCTAATCAATATGAGACCACTCAACACTAAATATTTTCAACATAAAAGTCTTTTCGAAACTATTTATTTCGCTCAATTTACCAGTGTACGTATGGTTAGAGTTGAAAATGATCAAGCCCTTTACGCCAAGATTAATTGCATATAAAATGGCCTCATTTTACTAATTTTTCTGAAAATTCTGTTTCTCCTTACTTATTAGGTCATATGTTAAGGCTTGTAGTTGCATATTAGCAAATAAAAATTACATAGAAACAAAGTACATATTTACACACCATATACACATTTATACGTATCTTCCAATATCCATGAAATAGATCAATCTGTATTATCCGAATAGTAAATAGCACATAATTCAACTGTAACGTGAGCAGTAACAACTTCGATTATGTGGCTTAATTCTCTTTAACCGGCCCTCTTGGAATCTTGTTAAGAAACTGAGAATTAAACCTTCTGTACATCTTCTTCATTCGACGGAATTCTCTGTCAGCAATATAATCAACATGTTCATCGTATCGGTCATACAGAAACGGCACCGTTAAAATGCAGATAAAACCTTCAGCCACCGAAAAAAGAAACCATATTATTAGTCCACACTGCCCCAAAATTTCAATAATCATACGTGTACATTATTGAATTATAGTGGCAAATTCTTACCAAGATAAAGGAGATTTAAGAAGCTGAAGTAAGTTCCAATCACGGAAAAAATATACAGAATGGCTATTACCTGTAGCATAATATATAAGAGAACATAAGTTATTTAACTGATTAATTGAATGCAAGGTCCAGTTCCAGTGGCAAGGAGCGGCCTTCCTAGGATTCAGGTCTTGGATTCCAGCTTCAATCGGTACGTCAGTTATTAATAAAAAGAAAATAACTCGTTAATAAAATTTTTGAAGGAAGCTCCTCAGTTTTATGGCAATACCAGAATGAAGAGTCCTGGATCTTTTCCACATGCCACGTCGAGGAGCTTTGACAGGATTTTACTGAATCTTACTCGTAAAGTTGAAGCAACCTCTCTGAATGTTGATTCCCGTAATATTACTTCCGGGATTTGGGGAGGTTTCCTGAGAATTTATAATTCAAATGTCAATATTTATAGGCCAAAAAAAAAAAAACCATTGTTACGAATGGTATAGTTTGTGAAGTAATAAATAGATAGATACCAATTGAAAAATTCTGCGCCCTTAGACCATATAAAGAGTGCGAGCATTGATGTGATGGAAATGTGACAGAGCAAGGTCACAAAATTGTACTCCACAACCTCAAACATGAACCAAATCACTGTCATTCCAATCAAAAGCGAGGCTGACACCGTTATGTTCTTCCATAGCAAGACATCCGCGACTGTGAATTATGTGAATCCAATCATCAAAATTAATAATGCACAAAAACAAAATGACACTTTGAAATTATATAAAAATTAAAACACACACGCACACATATATGTATAGTACCTTCTCCTCCTCCGAGAATGTCGTGTGTTGACCTTTGGCTCCCCAACAGCCTCGGGGGGCGTGGCCGTGGGGTGGTTCTCGACGGACGTGAGGGTTCGTTGTCGGACTCGGATGATGATGTGTAAATCGG
The DNA here is from genome assembly GCA_018350135.1 of Citrus trifoliata. Taxonomy (NCBI): domain Eukaryota; kingdom Viridiplantae; phylum Streptophyta; class Magnoliopsida; order Sapindales; family Rutaceae; genus Citrus; species Citrus trifoliata. The sequence continues at coordinate 11,337,592 of CM031386.1, read as the reverse complement.
CATGGCTGTTTCGTAATGTTAATTATAGGCTAATTAATTTTGTGTGCTGGTGAAATGGTGATGTTGATTTATTTTGCACCAGTATCAGTAATATGCATGTATATATATGTATATATATACTAGGAGATGGCATATATGTGGGTTTTGTAGCTTGGCTTGGTAGCAAGTAATGCAGAGAACAAAGTAAGGAATGGCTTGGAGCTTCGCATTGAAGGTTGCTTTGCATGCCCGCTTCTACAAATCGAAAAGACTACAGATCTTTTCATAAAAGCCTTCATTAGTTTAATTAGCAAATGCTTGCATAAAGTTTACATGCCCATCTTGATCTAATTAAAAGCGTACCGCTTGAGACAAGAATAACTTTAAGCCAGCAGCATCTTGATGACCAGCTAGCTCCACGCACTGTTTTGTCAATTATCTGGACCTTTTTCAGGGGACATTATTGATGTGTGATCAAGGCTGAAGTTGATTAACTTGAATCGATATATGTAAAGTTTGAATGCCCAAATGACAAAAAAAACAAAAACTTGGTAATTTCGCTCCACGTTTTAGAGTTAATTTTGTCTTTATTTCAACATTTGAAGAACATCATTGGTAATGGATCAGTCTGTTTGAGTCGATTCGTTTCCAAAGAATCGCTTCCTTGATGAAAATGATTAAAATTGGTGACAATACATCTAGAAATCACTGGTATGTAAAAGTTGATTGTACCGGAAATCACTTTTGGCTTTGGGGTTTGATGGATTCTACTATTGTGAATATTTGCTACATACACTTTCTTCTACAATAAGTCAAAAAAAGAATGAACAATGTGGACTAATTAGTGGCTGCCTAGCTAGTTAAACCACGGAGCATTAGCTCGGCCACTCCCTGGGGAGCTTATGAGACTTGAATCTGTTTATGATACGATCATTTATTTGATTAAAGATTTGATATTCATTTTTTTATCCAATAAAATTATGCTATTTTTGCCTTATTTTAAAAAACTATTTTAGTATATTAATCAAAATCAATGAGAATTTGAGTGGGCAGTGCCACAAAATATTTTTAAGAATATATTAAAATCAAGTAAAATGAGTGAGATTTAAAAATTAACTAATAATAATAATAATAAGGGTTTTGATTTTATGGGCGAAATTGCTCGGTTTATGATGAGTAACGGCCCACGTGTCAAACTCTCATTTGAAAGAATTGTAGATCTCATTGAATAGTTCCATCAATAAGAGCTAAACACATGGGCCGCGGTGAGTGCCACCAAATTTATTTTTAGATTGGTAATATTGTTATTTTTAAAATAATTGTTATTAACAATGTTGTAGAAATAATTAATTATAAAGAGAATCAATTTAATATTTGGTAAATTTTATTTTAAAAAATGTTATGAGTTTTAAAAGTAATTGCATCTGTTTGGTAAATCTTATTGTTAAAAATGTAAATAACTGAATTAAACATAATATTAAGTAAAATTTATTTACACTTTGTTGAACATAAATTCCAAAGTTGAAAAAATCAGTTTACAAACTGAACACCTTGAAACGAAGGTTGACTCCATCTCTGCACAACTGCAGCAGATCTACCAGAACATCCAGTCCAGAATTGTTCAACTTGATTCTGAGTTGCGAACTATGCTTGCCCAACGTTACCATGGCCCAGAATTTGATCAAAAAGAAAGAGAGATCAGACGTTTAAAAGCTGAGCTTGCTCAAATTGAATATGACAAACAAAAACCTTCCTTTATTACCTCCTCGCCTCCTATCCCTTCGATTGGTCCAACTTACCATCCATTTGCTTCTATGCTTTCTCCTATCCGACAGTATGAGCCTTCTAAGCTGTTTGGTATGACTCATACCCTTTTTCGAGACAACCCATTACCACCACCACCTAAATCTAAACCAAAGCCTAAACCTCAACCACGACCCGTTACAATCAATCCTTCCTCCACTATTATCCCTGACCAACAATCACCGGGCTATACACCAGCATCAACATCACCACCTGAACCATCCAAATCCCAACCTCCTACTACATCCAAGGATAAAGAACCTATGCACCAATTCAGTGCCCATACCATTGACCACCCATCTTCCACTGATGACCAAACTTCTGATTCAAATCTAGCCGTTTCAGATAGCCATACTGAGACTGACACAGAATCTTCGGCATCCACCAGTGACTCTGAAAAATCTTATGCTGATATCACTAGAATCCTGATGGCTCAACCTGACCCACAAACCTCTCGGACTGAACCATATGTTGATATTCCTTCTGATGTTGAAGAAGAGATGCCTGAATCTTCTGCTACTAACCAGCCTCCTCCGGCCCAAACTACTTCATCTAGTCAAAAATCATCAAATGGTCCCTGGTTTACCTTTGATGATATCTCATCCTATAAATGGCGTGATCGTCTTAATGAAATGTCTGCCTGGATTGATCTCCAAATGCTCAGATCAGGAGCCACTACTGAATCAGTCCTTAGAGAATTTGCTACTCGTTTTACGGGTGCTCTAAGAGATTGGTTTGACTCTTTTGGTCAATACAGACAATTGCAGTTTGTTCAATTACCAGAAGTCTCTAGTGCTCTTGCCATTCTTCATGATCAGTTTTTAGGAGACCCAGCTGCAGCCTTTGAAGCTGTACGCCGAGACTATCTCAGCATGAAATGTTGCTCCCTCGATGCCAATGATCTTGATTTCCATTACAAGCGCATGTCCCTGTTATTCTATAAGCTTAATGAATTCAACGAGCCTACACTAAAGCATGTCTTTTTGGCCTCCCTACCAGAAGAACTCCAACCCGACATCCAGCGGCAGCTTACTGCCTCCAATCTTGTCATTGACAATATCTCTCTTGGCAAAATTTTCCAACTCGCCAAAACTTGTCTTGATAAGTTTTGTGAATAGAAAATCAAATGTGAACAGAAAATCAAATGCAAACAGAAGAAGGATTGTGATTGCAGTCCCAAAAAGAAAAGGCATTTTCGAAAGTTCAAATCTCCAGAATTTTCATCCAGACCCCGCAGGTCCAGAAAACCTTACAGATTCTTCAGAAAGCGGTCTTCTTCTTCCAAAGACTCCAAACGAAGAAAATTCAGCAGATGTTTTACAACAAGACAAACAAGACATAATGACAACAAGACAAATAGCTTTTAGGGAGAGTGGAGGTTCATGTAGTCATCTTCGGAGGAACTTTCCGTTGCATCGGGATCTGTATCACCGGAGTGGTGCGGTTTGCGGAAAAAGTTGCTTGGAAGCTTCGGACGTTTAGGATATTGGCAGGAGAGACCACGACATGGTGGATTAGGGCAATGATAGGCTCGTGGAGTACACTGTGAAGTATACTTAGGGGAAGTCTGGGTGGTTTTGTCAACTTTAGAAGGCCGAGGTGATTTTTTGGAAGGTCGGGTTGATGGTCCTGGTTCGGAGGGTCCAGGTTCATCCATTGTTGGTTGGGGGAACTGATGAAGGTGTTGGCTGAGATGAAGAAATTCTTCCCAAGGGTCTTGAGAATCTTGGAAAAGAAAGTCAGTGTAGTCTAGCATTTCTTCTTTGATAAGGATTCCTGTGGATGGTGGCTTGGATCTGGCTGATGGAGTAGGGATCATGATGAGGTCATGTTGTGGGCCTAAGGAGGTGTGAACAATATCCTTATGTGGTGGAGTTTGGTGGTTTAACTGGTGGAGGTAGTTATGTAAGGTAGGTTGGATCTCATTTTCAATGATGGTGGGATGTGGTGCAGTGAACCATTCGCATACCTGATCCTGTGTCCAAAAGAACTGTGTATCTGGGTGTTGGAAATAAGGCCTGTGAATTATGAACACGGATGTCCACATTTGAGCTTCAGAGAATAGCATACGATCAAGGTTGTAGATTTCTGACAAGTGTTGGAGCTTTTGTCTCCACCATGGAATTGGTGAAAACCACTCAAGTAATGTTCAGATGAGAGAGGTAGCTTTGTCAGGATTAAGAAGATGAGACAAAGTGGGGGCGATGGGTAGGATGAGCTTGGTTGCATAGAGAGTAGTTAGGCACCAGAGGTACCATAACTCGTCTTTAGTGATTTCTCTGAATGGGTCAAGGGTTAAACCTGTAAGAAACAGATTTTCAGGATGAAAAGTAGAAAATGGAAATGAGTCAGCCATAAGGTAAGCTTTCATGAAAAAACGGAAAACAGCTTTTCTTGCAAACTCTTGGATGTCAAAAACAGAGGAAAATATTTTATTTAAGGGGAATGGTTTTTTGGTAAGAGCTTCGGTAGGTAAGGATGTAGCCATGGCAATAATTGGAAAATGGTATGTGGTGGAAAACAGAGTGGGAGGTGTCACTGGTTTTGAGAGTCTAGATAGCATATCAGGGATAAGGTTCTGGGATCCCTTTATATGCTTTACTGAGAAATCATATTTGGAAAACCAATCTTTTAATCGGAGTAACATCTTTTCTGGAACAGTTTTGCCTTTGAAATTGAGAATATTGGGGAAGGCTGAGCTGTCTATTCGGATGAGGAAGTGGTGGCCAATGAGATGGTACTCGAACTTTTTGATGCCATGCTTTACCGCTAAGATTTCTTTGAACACGCTATGGTAGTGCTGCTGTGTGTCAAAAAATGTCCACTAGCGTAGGCGATAAAATGTTCTTTTCCATTGAGTTCTTCAAGGAGAATGGCACCCCATGATTCATCACTTGCATCTGTGTGTAGTATGCACTTTCCATCTGCAATCAACTTTAAAGGAGGCGGATTTTGCGCAATCTTCTTGAGAGTAGTGACAGCATTTGTGTGGTCATCATTCCACTCAGGAGGTTTTTTCTTCAACAAAGCTGAGAGGTGGCAAGTGTAGTGGTCCACATGTGGGATAAAGTCTCTGATGTAATTGATAATTCCAAGAAATTGCTGGACTTGCTTTTTGGAAAGTTACTGATCTGGAAAGTGAAGCAACTCTTGGGCAATGTGCTTTCCTGGCTGGTAATGGCCATCTTTTATGATGATATCAAGAAATTCGATGGTATCTGTGGCAATGGTGCTTTTCTTGGCAGATAGCATGATTCCATGACTTTGGACAATATCATAGAACTGGTTGAGTAGTTGGTGATGGTCATCATGTGATCCTGAAAAAAGTAAAATATCATCAATGTAAATCAATGCATTAGACAGGAGAGGCTGAAAGATTTTGATCATGGATTTTTGGAAAATGGATGGGGCAGTTTTGAGACAAAAGGGTAGGACCGTCCATTGGAAATAGGCATTAGGAATGCAAAAGGCTGTCTTATATCGTTCAGAGGGTTCAATGCCTAATTGCCAAAAACCTGATTTTAAATCAAATTTTAAAAAGATCTGGGCATTTTTGAGAAAAGTAAACATGCTTTGTCGACGAGGTAAGGGAAATTTATCATTTTGCAAAAACATGTTTAAGGGCTGGTAGTCAATGACTAAGCGTTTCTTTTCTCGAACAATTTCAGAATGCTTTTCCACATAAAAGGCTTGCCAAGCCCATTGAGAGGTTGTGGGCTCAATTAACCCTTGGGCTAACAATTGAGAACATTCCTGTTGGGTTAGGAGTAAGTCAGATGGACTCATTCTTAGATGAGTGGCTTTGGTGGGATTAATGTCTTCATTAAGTTTGAAGGGTAACTTAACAAAGAAAGACTGATTTTTCCACAAAGGGTTTGGATGTGTGAACGCAGAGTGGGACTCTGGACAGAAACTCAAAAGCTTGGTGGAAATATCCTGATATAATGGAGGGGTTTCAGACAGATTGTAGAGTTTCAAGATATCTGTGAATGGTTTACAGATAAGGCTTTTTGCAGGCTCTTCTGAATGGTTCTTTGTCTTTCAACAAGTCCTTGAAGAATTGTTTCTGTTCACAAAGCTTATCAAGACAAGTTTTGGCGAGTTGGAAAATTTTGCCAAGAGAGATATTGTCAATGACAAGATCGGAGGCAGTAAGCTGCTGCGGGTTGGAGTTCTTTTGGTAGGGAGGCCAAAAAGACATGCTTTAGTGTAGGCTCGTTGAATCCATTAAGCTTATAGAATAACAGGGACATGCGCTTGTAATGGAAATCAAGATCCTTGGCATCGAGGGAGCAACATTTCATGCTGAGATAGTCTCGGCGTGCAGCTTCAAAGGCTGCAGCTGGGTCTCCTAAAAACTGATCATGAAGAATGGCAAGAGCACTAGAGACTTCTGGTAATTGAACAAACTGCAATTGTCTGTATTGACCAAGAGAGTCAAACCAATCTTTTAGAGCACCCGTAAAACGAGTAGCAAATTCTCTAAGGACTGATTCAGTAGTGGCTCCTGATCTGAGCATTTGGAGATCAATCCAGGCAGACATTTCATTAAGACGATCACGCCATTTATAGGATGAGATATCATCAAAGGTAAACCAGGGACCATTTGATGATTTTTGACTAGATGAAGTAGTTTGGGCCGGAGGAGGCTGGTTGGTAGCAGAAGATTCAGGCATCTCTTCTTCAACATTAGAAGGAATATCAACATATGGTTCAATCCGAGAGGTTTGTGGGTCAGGTTGAGCTATCAGGATTCTAGTGATATCAGCATAAGATTTTTCAGAGTCACTGGTGGATGCCGAAGATTCTGTGTCAGTCTCAGTATGGCTATCTGAAACGGCTAGATTTGAATAAGAAGTTTGGTCATCAGTGGAAGATGAGTGGTCAATGGTATGGGCACTGAATTGGTGCATAGGTTCTTTATCCTTGGATGTAGTAGGAGGTTGCGATTTGGATGGTTCAGGTGGTGATGTTGATGCTGGTGTATAGCCGGGTGATTGTTGGTCAGGGATAATAGTGGATGAATGATTGATTGTGACGGGTCATGGTTGAGGTTTAGGCTTTGGTTTAGATTTAGGTGGTGGTGATAATGGGTTGTCTCGAAAAAGGGTATGAGTCATACCAAACAGCTTAGAAGGCTCATACTGTCAGATAGGAGAAAGTATAGAAGTAAATGGATGGTAAGTTGGACCAATCGAAGGGATAGGAGGCGAGGAGGTAAAAAGGGAAGGTTTTTGTTTGTCAGATTCAATTTGAGCAAGCTCAGCTTTTAAACGTCTGATCTCCCTTTCTTTTTGATCAAATTCTGGGCCATGGTAACGTTGGGCAAGCATAGTTCGCAACTCAGAATCAAGTTGAACAATTCTAGACTAGAGGTTCTGGTGGATCTGCTGCAGTTGTGCAGAGATGGAGTCAACCTTCGTTTCAAGGTGTTCAGTTCGTAAACTGATTTTTTCAACTTTGGAATTTATGTTCAACAAAGTATCATTCTGGGCTCTGGCATTTTGAGTTTGCCAGTTGAGGACTGATTCAAAAGGTTTGGGTGGTTCAAGATGACCGGCTGAGGTTATGGGTGATGGAATAAAAGGTTTGGACACAACATTTCGTTGGGAATCTGTGTGGGTGTCTAAAGGAGGAAAAGAGGAAGAATAATCTGAGGAAGCAGATGAAAACATCATACAACTCAGAGGTGCAGATGGATCTGGAACAAGTGAGGAGATTGTAGAGGTGCAACGCTTTGCAAGCCATTGGAGTTCCTTTTTATAGAGAGGTAAAGGAGATGATGGAGGAGGAGGATCTTGTGGTGGTGTAGGAGTACTGTGGTGACACGAGGCATGAGATTTTTTCTTAGGTTTCTTTTTCCTTTTGGTTACATAATCGTCATCCTCTTCCCAATCATCTCAGCAGGGACAATCTGGGTCACAGTGGCCGGAACTAGGGACATCCCAAAGAAAATGTCCATTTTGTTTGGCTGGATAAACAGGGAAACCGTCAGAATTGAACCCTGTAATAGGCAAATCTTCTTGAGCTGTCTGAACAGCTGTGATCATGGATGAATAAGTGAAAGAGAGCCGAGGAGGCTCTTGAGGAGTACTGGGAGGTGGTTTAAAGGTCATTTTGACCGTGCCATCTGGTCGCCTTTCAAACATACTTTCAGATGTCTGAACTGGGGCTGTATTGTTATGGAACTGCTCATAGTTTGAGATCCATTCAAGAGGCATAAGCTTAAGAAGTTCTTGGCGAGGAATTTGCCTGGGGATCTGAATGATGGTTGAGATTTGGTCAGATTCAGCTAACATCATGAGAGTGTCAGAGTGGTGTTCTGGAGTGGGTAGATCTAAGGCATGATTCTGAAGCCGATAGACCAGTTGATGGTGTAGGGTGGCTATTTTAGCAGTGGAGATTTGTTCAGCACCTTGGATCTGGACTTGAACTTTCAGGGTTGTGGGTAGATTAGTGTCTTGAAGGGAAAGATTGAAGTTTGGATAAAAGGTGAGTAAGACACTGCCAGCATATAGGGTTGTGAGTACAGTAGCGATAACAGCATCTTGGTACTGTTTAAACCGAGTGTCCAGGAGAGCAATACGAGCTGTAACTGGTAAACCTTTGCGCCCATGAAGGGTAAGGATTAGCCGTATTCCGCCTAGATGAAGATGAGTGTATCCTTCACGTTTCCAATTTGAAATGAGCTCTGAAGGAATTTCCAGAGTGACATATTGCTCAGCAGAGGTGGCTTTGAGAGCACACTGATCCAGACGAGAAGACTGGATATATTCTTTAGGGTGTGGCCGTTTAGTAGAGATAAGGGTACGGATGCTGCGGGTAAAGGAGTTGGGTCGTTTGTACAAATGATAAGGGCTAATAAGAGGGTAGGTGGATTCACTTATTTGAGCTAATAACTAAAATAAATATTTTACATTATTATTTTTATTTTTATTGGTAATAATGATAATAATAATAATAATAATAATAATAATAATAATAATAATAATAATAATAATAATAATCTCTTTAAAGTTAATAATTTTATTTTTTTAATTAATAAGGATAATTTTGAATTATTATAATACAAATGAGGATACATATGAAATTTGTATTAAATATAAAAATGATTTTTAAATTAATTTTGAAAAACTACTTTTTCCTTGTTTTCTGAAATTTGTTGTAGGATAGATGATTTTGTTAAAAGTGATTTTTAAAAAAATTAATAAACACTAAAACTAATTTTTAATTTTTCAAACTCATGTTTGAGCAACCCAAAAATAATTTCAAATGGGCAACAAGGTGGCATTTTTTTATCTGAAATTTAGATAGACTTAAATTATTTTGAGTTTTGAATAGAGTTGAATGTCTGAATTTGAATGATATATTTATTTTTTTTGTTTGAATTGCTAAAAATAAATATTAATTTATTTTTTTAACTTAAAAATTTTGAATTTGTCCCTCACAAATTATAAATATTAAACAAATTAATAAACATATCAAAGAACTTAAATAAGATAATGTATTATCATAACATGAATCATGTTCAATTGATACGACCCTTTATATTATAAATTAGTATATGTTAATTAATTTTATTGTAGCCCATGATGTTTTTATATGAAAATATACATAGAAAATTATAAAGATAAATAATGCTAATTTGAAGAAAATAAAAAATAAAATAATAATAGTCTACCACTATATTATCACAAATAGAGATGGGTAATAATACTAATTCTTAAATTTTAAATAGGTAATGATGAAAAATAATTAATTAAATAGGTATGTTTTGGATAATATCTTTTAATAATATTATTTAGACTTTTTAGATTAAGCAAAAAATTTAAAAAAATTGACTTAATAACTTTATGAGTTAGTGATTGAAAATTTCTGTTAAGTTAAAAAAAAAAAGCAGATCGAATGATTTCACTGATTGAAAAATAAGTTAATTAAATCATTAAGTAAAAAATAACCAAATACCTTCATCATAATTTAATAAATTAAAATTAAATTAATTAAGTTATTAAATGTTTTTAAAAAAAACCTGTAAGTCAATGTCAAACTTAAATTTTGTACGAGAGGGACATATATAACTCGACACGTCAACTAAAATTGTGATGCTTAGTCATCACCATCGCGTAGAGCATTGACTGGCCTACACAGCTTGTGCCCGGGAAACCCCACTTTCCACCTTCAAACAAGTCAATTTGCTGGCTGTTGGAAACTTTTACATGCTCACGATGACGGTGTTGTCATTGCCCAAGATCAGATCACAAGAATCTCATTTTGGTATCATCTATGACATGGTTGCCACCGGCGGTGAATGGCTGTCGGCGACTTTTTTTTAGTAATATTTTTTTAAAAGGTATAATTTTAATTATTTAATAACAATTTCATAACTTTTTCTGTTAAATATACTTAGAAAAAATAATATTTAACTATTAATAAAATACCAGTATGATGAAAACAATAGTATTATTGTATAAACAGTACTGTTATTTGGTGTACTAGTAATATTGTAGTATGAATAGTACCACATTTTCTTTCTTAGTAGTTTACATGTATTTAATTTATTGTAAATAATTTACACGCCAGTCTTACATTTGTGTGCTAGGGGCAAAAATTATTACACAAATTTATATCAATTTTATAAATACATATCTTTTAGAATATTTAATTTAATAATAATGGCTAACAATATCTTGGTTGGGTTAGTCGACATAAATTAGAGGGTTCGAGTCTCTTAAGTGATGTCAGAAATATTTTATTAATTAAATACCCTAATGACATCAATATTTTTCAAATGGAGTTAACACTTTAGTGTTAAATTGATAAGAAAGGAAGCATTAGGTGGGGGAGAAGTAATGATTAACTTGAGTGGTGGTTTTGAAAATATTCCTGTAATAAATGAAAAATATGTTTTTGATAATATTAATAAATTTATAAATTACACGTCAGTAAAATAAGAGAAATATAAAATAAAATAATTTCCGACTTCAGAGTGCTTTTGCTCAGAAGAAGTCTGACTGGTCACATACTCACCCAACAGAGGAAGAAACAAAACAGTCCGATGAGCATTATTAGAAAAGTCCAAAACGAAACATAAACAATATAAAAAATGGACAGCAGTTCGTTCGAGTCAAAGACTTTTGGAATGAAAACACTTGCAACAGCGACATTAACGATAGCAACAAGATTCTCTTCAACTTTAACAACTGCTTGTTTCACAGAGAATCCAATCAAACCCGACCGCCAATGCTTTCAGTTGGATTCTATCTCCCTTTCAATAACATCAAACCCCAAAAACCCATTTGCCAGATGGCGTCATCACTACCGGCTGCTGCTGCCCCGACCAGCTTCAGCTTCAAGAACTTGACGCAAACGTTCACAGTGGATGTCCAGAGAGCAGAGAACAGGCCCTTGAACGTGCCGCTGATTGCGCCTTTTACGATTGCTACTTCGAGGCTTGATCAAGTGGAGAATGTGGCTATCAGAATCGAGCTTAGTAATGGGTGTGTTGGGTGGGGCGAGGCCCCTGTTTTGCCTCACGTGACTGCTGAGGATCAGCAGACTGCGATGGTCAAAGCCAGTGAGGCTTGTGAGGTTTTGAAAAAGAGCCCTGCCATGGCTTTGGGTTCTGTTTTTGGTGTGGTTGCTGGCCTTCTCCCTGGTCATCAGTTTGCTTCTGTAAGTTCTTCTTTTTCTTGGGATTTCAAGATCCTTCTGGAATTTTTATTTTGATTTTTTTGATGGATTTTTATGTGAAGTTGTTTAGTTGGGAGTGTATTGTTTACTCAAATGATGAGCTTTTATTGTAAGCTTTTGATTGGAATTGAGTACCATTGGTTACTCTGTTGCCTTGTTTTATGATTAAGGAGTGGTGTGACCTTCACCTATGTATGAAATTAGGCAGACAATTTAATTGCAAGTAGTTATTGGTATTCACATGTTTAATCATCAATTTGTAGCCCAAATAAATATTGACCTTCATCCTTCGTTATTTAAGAGTAAACTTACCGTCTGGCTTTGGCCTCTGGCCTTCAGCCAAGACATCCAATATCATCTGATCGGGTCTAGAAACTGTGTTCTTACAATTGGGTCGTTTGTTAAATTTCGTAAAAATAATTTGGTTGCTAATAGATTTGCTCACAAATATGAGTTCTTTCTAAATATGCCTGCTTGTTGGGAGAATGCAGAAAATGACAGCAAATTATTTAGTACATGTAGAAATTGAAGGTTTTAGCGAGCTTTATTTCTACCAGTATTTTGTTTGCTCGAGTCAAGTTTTCTGGAAATCAAAGTGAGAGAAAGGACATCATTTGAAAATTATTCTCTCTGTTTCTTTTTCATCTTCCTATAACCGTTTCCAATCATGGTTGCTCATACCTGCTGCACTAAATTAGTTTCTACTTTGAATTGAATGTAAGTGACTATAGTGAGACTAGGGCTTCAGATACTGGGTTTACATTCATGAGTTACTCCTACGCCTTGAGTCTTATGGATATTCCATATGATTCTCCTAAAAAATTGTTAGCATTTTGCTTGCAATTCACTTGAAAGTCAGTGCAAAACCAAACATGTATTTGAATGATTACTGTCCTCCATGACTCAGTAGTTGTATTTATTACTGTTAAAAATTTATGTGCCTTATTTTTTGACAATAATTTCATTATGCAGATACAATCCAGATTATCAGTTTAAGGGAAATGACATGTTTCATGTCTCTGCACATCTTGTCATAGGTCTACTAAAAGTTTATTTTACTCTTTATTTAGTTTGATGCTTGTATCTTAAAATGCAGAAGTGTTTTTTCTTTTTCTTTTGGCTTTACTCATTAAATTGTTCTGGCAATTGAAGGTTAGGGCAGCAGTCGAGATGGCACTGATTGATGCAGTTGCGAAAAGTGTCAGCATGCCTTTGTGGAGACTCTTTGGTGGAGTTTCAAATACTATAACCACTGATATAACAGTTAAATTCCTGCTCCAGTGATTCTAGCTACGGACAAACACTTCACTCTGATAATTTTTCTTTTCTATTTCTTCTTTCAGTCTTTTATGTTTATCTTGAAAAAAGTACGAACCACGTGGTGGTGCTGGTGATTTCACTAAGATTGAAAAGTTTTATATTGCGGTACAATAAGGCAAATTATTACTTTTTTGTAAGCAAAAGTTAGCCTCATCTATTTCCGTTATACTTGTAGATTCCAATTGTTTCCCCTGCTGAAGCAGCTGAACTGGCTTCAAAATATCGCAAACAAGGATTCACTACCCTGAAGCTTAAGGTGGGAAAGAATCTGAAGGAAGACATAGAAGTCCTACGAGCAATACGTGCTGTCCACCCTGATTCTTCATTCATCTTGGATGCCAATGAGGGTTACAAACCACAGGAAGCTGTTGAAGTTCTTGAAAAATTATATGGTAAAGTGTCCACATAAAGTGCTCAGTTGTTTTTTTTTTCCAGGCCTGCTATAAATAGAAAACTGGCATAAAATCAAAGAACTCTTGCTTGGGCATGATCTGACCCTGCAGTCCTTTTACTTTTTCATAAACAAATTGGTACCTTATTATATCTCAGCAATTGGTAAGTATTAAGACTCCTATGATCATTGAAGCTTACCTTTTTACTGTTTTCTTTCTTCTAGAAATGGGGGTCACTCCAGTTCTCTTTGAGCAACCAGTTCATAGAGATGATTGGGAAGGCCTTGGCCATGTTAGTCATATTGCCAAAGAAAAATTTGGGGTATCTGTTGCAGCTGATGAGAGCTGTCGAAGTTTGGATGATGTCAAGAAAATTGTAAAAGGAAATCTTGCGGATGTTATTAACATTAAGCTTGCAAAAGTTGGAGTCCTTGGGGCCCTTGAAATTATAGAAGTTGTAAGGGCTTCAGGATTAAACTTGATGATTGGTGGTATGGTTGAGACCAGACTAGCCATGGGCTTTGCTGGTCATCTCACTGCTGGCCTTGGGTGTTTCAAGTAAGTATCTTGATTCTTGTTTGTTGAAAAGAAATGTTTTCAAAAACTTGGACATTCGTGTACGAACTAATATATTTGTTGGGTATTATATTCAATTTTTTCTTATGAATTTTAACTAGTATATTGTCTTTGCAGATTCATTGACCTAGATACACCTCTTCTTCTGTCTGAAGATCCAGTTCTTGATGGTTATGAAGGTATCTTAGCAAATCTCCTGTATCTTGGCATTATTCATAAAATTATAATTTAGTTTAATATAATATTATGGTACCATTGCAATTTGACAATGCTTTAATAATTTGTCTTAGTGTCCGGGGCAGTATACAAGTTTACGAATGCAAGCGGCCATGGTGGTTTCCTTCATTGGGACAATATTGCATGGTGAGTCCTTGACCACTTATATTCTTTCTACATCTGCATGAGTGTCAACTGTGCTTCTGCATCACTGCTGAAGTTGTTTTAAAGGGGTTGTCAACACTGTTGCTTATAACCTTGAATCATGAAAGCTAGCTAGCCAATCTTTGGTTTGATATACCTATAACAACAATAACAAACTAAGAGAACTCGATTATGTGACGGTATTCGCATCAGTCTCCTTGTCAATGATAAAATTTGAAAAGTTGGCAAAGACGCATAAAAGTTCTTGCTAGGTTGGCAATTGGTATCAAATAATATTGATACCACTTATTGTGGGGGACATAGTTTTTATGGCAAATATTAATAAAGGTAATAGGGAAAAATATTGACAATCAAACAAAAACTTGCAATGACACTTGATCCAGCTTTTAGCTTGTGGCCATAAGTGTAGACAAAAGAGTTAAAATTTCACTAACAAATATCGGAGTCTAATTCTTGCATCCATAAACCTGCACATACCAGTCATTCTATTCAAATTGTAGAGACATTTAGTTGACCCAAAGACTCATAAGCCAAGGTGTGGAAAATGAAAAGGCAAGAGTTGAAAAAGTGTACACTCTTTGGGAGAGAATATTGCAATTGGACTCCATTTTTGTTCTTGAAAAATTATTGTTGTCTCTAAGCATGGACGGAGGCTAAAAGCTAAATCATGTATATCATTGTGTGTTTTGTGTGGATATTACTACCTTTCTCTATTATTCTCATTCAAATTGCCATAAAATATTGATTTTTTTATGTGTGTTACCCCTAAGAGATTTTTTGACTCCTTTAAAGCTTTTCCAAATTTCATTTCAGGAAAAAAGACCTTGAAAGAATTCCATAAGATCTATGGAAACCCAAGCAATTGAAAAGTGGCTTTACTAGCCATATCAATAAGAAGTGAAAACAGTGGTTTTCAAGAAATAATTTCACAATTAACTCCGCATGCTGCATGTGCCATATCGATCATTCTGTAATGAGCAATCATTTTGAGAAGATGCTTTGAACTTCTGTCTTCTGCTTTTGTCTTAGAGCACTGATATTTGAACTAAAGCCTGAAAAAAGGCTGTCAAAAATACACTCAAACTGACGTCGATTTGGTTGAGCTTAATTTTTTTCTTTAAAACACTCCCAGTTGTCGTTTTGAATGTGTTTTTGTCAGCCTTTTGTTAGGCTTTGGTTCCTCAATCATTTCTCCTTATCTTAATCAGACTTGTTTGCATCAACTGTTGCAATTTGCATGCATCAAATTTTAATGCCTCATGTTCCATTATGAGAAACTGGACTTGATAGTGGTTTCCAACAATAAATCTCTATCAGCTTGTCACCTTTTTTGGTACTATTTTGCATTAACCAATCCTAATCACATCATATTAAATGCAGATATTACTCGGTTTGTTGCTTCCATACTTCTGGCACACAGGACGGTCAAAAAGTTTACCTCATTTTTGTGTTTGCCAATCTCTCTTATTGTTAATATGGCCTACGGATCTCTGATTTTGAAGGGGCTTGCAAACAAGTTAATGAGCAGGGAATGAAAAGTCTTTGGCTAGCATTTATGGATTTGCTGGTAAGATTCACAGTTTCACTTGGCCATTATTGTGACTTTACAACATTGGGCAAAAAAAATTTAATTTCGTAATGACCTGTGAAGATAATTTACCTGTTTTGAGTTTTCCTTTCCAGATTATTATTGCTTCTTATAATAGTGTTTTCTATACCATACATTTTCTGAATGAGTCTGCTTTTCCTGGTCGTTTCAAATGGAGACTCTCTCTTTTTGATATAGTACTTTTGCTTGATGATTTGAACCACTAGTCACTGAACACCATCCCTCATCTTGGTTTTATAACAGAACATGCCTATGTCACTTTGTGACCATTCTTGAACTTTCATCCTGCAGAGTAATTAAAATATGCCGGCATAGAAGAATTTGATTAAAATAATTTGTGCCACTGGTCACTAAACACTGTCCCTCATTTTAGTTTTATAACACAACATGCCTATGTCACTTCGTGACCCTTCTTGAACTTCCATCCTGCAATATAGTTAAAATATGCCGGGCATAGAAGAATTTGATTGTATTAGTATGTCCAACAATTCAAATATTCAATATTCAGATATTCTGTCATGCATCAGACTAATTGTATTGATGGTTAGATGATTATATTGGTTATAATGATGTATAATAAATACATGTATGCATAGTTTAGTATAATTGTATCCTAAATGTTTCCGCTCAGGCAATGATGTGGCTAGCTTTTGATCAATTTGACATGGGAACATTGATGGTTGAACAATAAGAAACGAAAATGGAGGGTGGCAAAAGGTACAATGGAGTTAAAATGAGCTAATCTTTATCACGCCAATTTAAAGGAGAAGCCTTGACTTTAGTTATTGATAATACAACATTACTTAACAAGTAACGTGAAGATTAAAAATTAACATTTCCATGATTTAGTTTAGTGACCCACGTTATGATATCAAAGCTCTCTTGTTTTCACTATAATTAGACCACAAAATCCAATTAAAGACTTACAAATGTTCGTATTGCCTGATTTGAGTTCTTATCTTCTACTAGAGAAAATTTGCATTTCAACATTATTTAAACCTGTAAATTCAATATTTTGGTGCATAAAACTGGTATGTATCCGAAATTGAATAGTTCAACTCTTCAATTACTTCCCAAATTTGAACTCTCTAAAATTGTTTTAATATGTTGGTTATTTCTTGAATCCTGTTTTCAATATATGATGTTCTTCAATGTTTAGCTTTATGTTGGCGTGGAGGTATTTTGCCAGTAAATCTTTTGCTCCATTATAAGATATCTTATCAACTTAACCATTCTTTGAGGACAAAAAATTAGATTAAATTGACATTGCACTGTGAAACTTTTGCCGGAAAAAGGAGATTTTATTTGTAGGTTTGCTGCGTCTTCCATCCCGAACGTAGAAATTCCTTTACGCATTAAAGCTAAATGATATGTGTTTCCTCCAAATTGATAGCTCACCAGACATGTGCGGATGCTCCTACAAAGTCAAAAGATCACATTCTTTAGATTGCCTTTTTTTTTTTCGGTCACTTTTACGTAATTTCTTGGTGTCTTCTTTTATTCTTGTTTTTTATTTTCTTCCAATTTCATTTTAGCTGCGTGTCTGCTTCGCCCATCAATTTCTTAACAGTGGTATCAGAGCTATTGGTTGTATTATTTGGAGTCAGGTATTATTTATATACGGTATTGTTCACGTATATGGCGTTGTTCAGGTATATGATACTGTTCAGGCATACGGTACTGTTCATAGATACGGTACTATTCACAAGAAATGGTGGAAACGATTCAAGAATTTTACGGTGCAAAGTAGGGAATAATGGTGTGAGTAAAGCAATTGTGTGGTTTTGTACATGTTTAGGAAAGTTCTATCACAAAAGCGATAAGAGTCTAAGGAGTTTGGGTTTTAAGTGAGACCGTTGTGACCCCTCTAGTCTTTCTTAAAAACTTTCTTGGTGTGCATATTCACACATACTCACAACTATTTGAGGTGATACACTAGTTTGTGTACAATATTTATTAACAAAATGGCGGCAAAGTATGAAATTGAGAAGTTCAACGAGAATAATTTTTCGTTGTGGAAAATGAAGATAAAAGCTGTATTGAGGAAAAATAATTGCTTAACAGCAATTGGAGAAAGGCCTATAGAGATAACTGATGACAAGTGGAACGAGATTGATGGCAACGTCATTTCTGATTTACACTTAGCACTTGCGGATGGAGTATTATCTAGTGTGGTAGAGAAAAATATAGTGAACTCTCACAAAATTGTACGACACTAAGTCGTTACATAACAAAATCTTCTTGAAGAGAAAACTCTATACTCTTCGAATGACGGAATCTATAAAGGTGACCAACCACGTTAACACCTTGAAAACTCTATATTCACAATTCACAATGTTGGGTCATAATATAGATGAAAATGAACGTGCAGAGCTTTTACTTCAAAGTCTATCAGATTCGTATGATCAACTCATTATCAACCTGACGAACAATAATCCAACAGATAATCTAGTTTTCGCCGATATTGCAGCCTTCGTATTAAATGAGGAGAGCAGGCAGAAAAATAAGAAAAACAGACAAGTAAGTTCGCAGCAAGCGGAGACGCTATCAGTGAGGAGATGGGAGAGGGAGATCAGCGG
The DNA here is from genome assembly GCA_018350135.1 of Citrus trifoliata. Taxonomy (NCBI): domain Eukaryota; kingdom Viridiplantae; phylum Streptophyta; class Magnoliopsida; order Sapindales; family Rutaceae; genus Citrus; species Citrus trifoliata. Next base: position 11,319,263 of record CM031386.1, on the reverse strand, counting down.
AACGTGGCTTCAGTGTGAGTCACAATCATGGTAGATTAAAATCCAAAAGTAAGAAGAATATTAAATGTTACAATTATGGCAAGAAATGGCATGTCAAGAAAGAGTGTTGGATTAATCAGAAGAGAAAAGAGGGTAAAGAACCTGAGTCATCAAATGGTTAAGGGTGCGTAGCAAGTACCTTGGATGATGGTGAAATTCTCTACAGTAAGACAACAACTGTTTCAGAAGATAGAAAACGGCTATCTGACGTTTGGCTCATAAACTCAGGAGATACCTGGCACATGACCTCTCAGATAGAATGATTCAACACATATGAACATATCTAAGAAGGATTTGTATATATGTGAGATGATAATGCCTTGGAGATCGTTGGTATTGGTACTATAAAAATCAAAATATTTGATGATACAATTTGCACAATTGGGGAGGTACGATATATCAACGGCTTAAAGAAAAATCTATTATTTTTGGGACAAATGGATAATCATGGGTATAAAACTCATGTAGAGAATGAAATTATGAAGATCGTTAAATGCGCGCTTGTATTGATGAAGACAGAAGAGATTGATGCTAATCTATTCATACTTAAAGAAGAAACACTACATGAGGCTGATGCGTGTGTCGCGTCAAATGGAGAGGAATCAACGATGACATGACACCTCAAACTTGGTCACATGTCGGAACAAGGTTTGAAGGTTCTCACTGAGCGAAAATTGCTTCCAGGGCTCAAATTGGTAAGTTTATTATTTTGCGAGTATTGTATTATAAGTAAGTAGTATAGATTAAGTTTAGTAGATTTATTGTTAGAAGTAAATGCATTCTAAACTTGATTTATTCTGATATTTGTGAATCACCAGATATATCCATGGAAGGTGCAAAATATATGATAACTTTCATTGATGATTATTCCAGGAGATGTTGGGTGTATCTAATTAAAAAAAATCAGATGTGTTTTTAGTGTTTAAAGAATACAAGGCACGAGTGGAACTTGAATTTAGGAAAAAGATCAAGTGTTTGAGGACAGATAATGGTGGAGAGTATACAGACAACGAGTTTCTTTCTTTTTGTAAGAAAGAAGGTATTCAGAGGCAGTTCATGATAGCATACACTTATCAACAAAATGGAGTGACAGAGCGGATGAACATGACTCTTACAGAACGAATAAGAGTTATGTTGAGAACTGCTGGTCTATCCAATTCATTTTAGGCAGAAGTAGACAAAACTGTCTGTTATATAGTAAATCAGTTGCCATCTACAATAATTGATCTGAAGACAGCGATGGAGATATGGACTGGAGAGCCAGCTGATTACTCCTATCTACATGTAATTGGATGTCCTATGTACGCAATGTACAATGCCCAAGAAAGAACAAAATTGGATCCAAAATTTAGAAGATGTATCTTCTTGGGATATACTGATAGAGTAAAAGGGTATCGTCTGTGAGACCCCACTGCCCACAAGATCGTCATTAGTAGAGATGTTATTTTTTTAGAAGATCAACTGCAAAGGAAAGATGCAGATGATGGCACTGTAAAAGAAAAGTTAGAGAATGTACAGGTATATGTGAAAAATAATATGGAAAAAGAAGATTCAGATTCTTCTAAAGTAGCACCAGAGCACGATGAATAAGAACCAGTCGAGGTCGAGACTGCAGAAGTTTGTCGGTCAATTTGTAAGAAACGACTACCAGCATGGCACTCGGAGTGTGTCACAGAGATCAATGTTGCATACTGTCTTTTAATAGAGGATGGAAAGCCATCAACTTTCCATAAAATTTTAAACATTTCAGATATTGCTTTGTGGATGACATCAATGCAGGAAGAAATTGAAATTCTATACAAGAACAAGACATGAGAACTTGTACCACTATTACACGGAAGAAAAGTCATTGGAAACAAATGGGTCTACAAGATCAAATGTGATGGTAATGATCAAGTGGAGCGGTATCGTGAAAGATTGGTGGTGAAATAATATGCTTAAAAAGAATGTATTGACTTCAATGAGATATTTTCTTCAGTAGTTCGACTCACAACAGTCAGAATGGTCTTGACAATGTGTGCTACATTTGACTTACATTTAGAGCAGTTAGATGTGAAAACTGTATTTTTTCATGAAGAACTTGAAGAAGAAATTTATATGCTCAAATCAGAAGGTTTTTGTTTAAAATGAAATGAGAACTTAGTTTGCAGGTTGAACAAATTTCTATACGGTCTCAAACAGGCGCCGATGTGTTGGTATAAGAAATTTGATTCCTTCATTATGAACATTGGATACAAAAGACTCAGTTCAGACCATTGTGTATATTACAAGAGGTTTGAAAATAATAATTTCATCATACTGTTATATGTGGATGACGTGTTGGTAGTAGATTCCAACAAAGATCGAATCCAAGAATTGAAGGCACAGTTGGGTAGAGAGTTTGAAATGAAGGATTTGGGATCATCAAATAAGATTCTAGGGATGTAAATTTACCGAGACAGAAATAACAAAAAGATTTGACTTTCTCAGAAGAAGTACTTGAAGAAAATCTTGCAACGCTTCAACATGCACGATTGCAAGTCAATTTCTACCCCACTTGTTAATTTCAAATTATTCTCAAGTACGTGTCATAGCAATTAAGTAGAGGGGAAGAATATGTCTCGAGTACCGTATGCATCAACGGTGGGAAGTTTGATGTTCGCTATGATATGTACTAGACCAGACATTACACAAGCAGTGGGAGAAGTCAGTCGATACATGTCGAATCTTGGTGGAGAGCATTAGAGAGTTGTTAAGAGAATTCTGAGATAAATCAGAAGAACCTCAGATGTTGTATTATGTTATGGAGGATCATAATTTACTGTTAGGGGCTACGTAAATTCAGATTTTGTAGGAGACCTTGATAAAAGAAAATCAACTACTATCTATGTGTTTACACTTATGGGAGCAGTTGTAAGCTGAGATTCGAAACTGTAGACCATTGTGGCTTTATGTACAACAGAAGCAGAATACATGACAGCTACATAAGGTTGCAAGGAAGTTATCTAGATACAAAGGTTATTGAAGGAGTTTGAGCACAAACAAAAGAAATTTTTTGTGTACTGTGACAGTCAGAGTGTCTTTCATATTGCAAGAAATCAGGACAAACATATAGAAGTTCAGTATCACTTTGTTCGAGAAGTAGTGGAAGATGAAAGTGTGGATTTACAGAAAATCTATACGAAAGAAAACCTAGCAAATGTTTTGACCAAGTCAATCAATGCTGACAAATTTATCTAGAGTAGATCCTCTTATGGTCTAGAAAAAACGTAAGCAACATGATAATGGCGAAGCAAAAAAGATGGTGTGGAGATTGATTAACTCTCAATCTAATCTCCAAGTGAGAGAATGACAAAAATAGCATGTGGGCACCATCCTTCTAGAAGGTGTGCCCGATCATTTTGACGAAGATGACATTGCTTCTGTCTTTGACTGGAGCAAAAGAAAAATGGAGGAAGAAAAGAAAAAATGGGTGTTGGGCCGAAAAAGAAGAAAAAAATAATAAAATAATATATAATTAATGAATAGTATCCATATTTTCTTTATAAATAGAAACAAAGAGAATGAGCAAATTCATTCAGTTTTTGTGAGAAGCAATTCTTGCATTTAAGAGAGTAGAGAATTTTGTAGAGCTTAAATAATAAAACTCTTATTTTTAGTGTTTTGAGAGTTTTGGTATATTGAGGTTTTAGGAAGTGAGATAAAATACTATAATACTTGTAATTCATTTCACTAATGAAATATTTTCCTTCTGTTTTCGCCATTGGATGTAGGTTAAAAGCCAAATTTTCTATTGTCCTATTTTATGTTAGTTCTTTTTTTTGGATCAGCGCCCATTTTTTCTTTTTTTCTCAATTTTTCTTTTGTTCCAGTTAAAGACGGAAGCAATGTCATCTTCGTCAAAATGGGTGGGCCCACCTTCTAGAAGGGTGGTGCTCACATGCCATTTTTGTCATTCTTTTACTTGGAATTTAGATTGAGAACCAATCAATCTTCACACCATCTTTCTGCTCCGTTATTGTCATGTTGCTTACGTTTCTGCTAGGCCACAAGGATCTTCTCCAGATAAATTTGTCAGTATTGATTGGCTTGGTCAAAATATCTGGTAGGTTCTCTTTCGTATGAATTTTCTGTAAATCCACATTTCCGTCTTCCACTACTTCTCAAACGAAGTGATATTGAACTCTTATATGCTTTGTCTTAGAATGAAAGGATGGATTTCTTGTAATATGCAAAGCATTCTGACTGTCACAATACATAAAAAATTTTCTTATTTGTGCCCGAGCTCCTCCAATAACTTTGTATCCAGATAGCTTTCTTAAAAATTTGTGTAGCTGCCATGTATTATACTTCTGTTGGTGATCATACATTGGACCAAAAACGTTAAGGCTATAGTCGTCCAATCAATTTTACATGTTAGAGTTACATTTCACATTGATTAGTAATGAAAAGGGGAAATTTTCCCATTTAATCACTTTCTAACTTTTAATATTAAAAATGATCTCACTTTAATTTTTCTTACAATAACCACTTACAAGCTTTGGGACCAAACTACCTATAAATTTTCAAAACAAAACATACGAACATTTTGCTCAATATTCACCAAAAAACATTGCCCGGAATATGCCCACACAAAGTTCCTTCAGTTTCTGTTTTTCTTGAGTTTCGCCAAGTTCCTTCAGTTCTAGTGGTGATTTCTTCACTTCCAGTGGCGTGTGTGAGTTATTTTGCTTCCAACAAGTTTCTTTACATACGGTTTCGATGGCTTAGGTACTTTCTTGATTTTTTCATGAATTTAGAATTATTTTTTGTTAAAATTGCCTACTTCGTTCATCATTGATAATAGTTAATCACTAGGATGTGCATTAGGTATGAAAATATGAGAGTTTTTTTTAAAAAATTAAGATATCTAATAAATGACACACTAAGTGTTTGTTTAAATGTTTCTAAGAAATTATTAATCTAAATTTAGAATTATTTTGAGGTTAAAGATAAGGTTGGTGTGTCGGCCAATAAAAAATGTGGATGGTTGCCCGTGTTGCCTAAGATTTGGCAGTGTCAAGCTTGGGCAAGGTTGGTGGCTTCTCCCCATCACCCAACCAAATGGCCATGCATGGCGTGGGAGGCTGAGCATCGCGGGCGACACGCTTGCGTCGCCTAGCCAAGTAAACAGGTGACAACATGATTTGGTTGGGCAATACATGATGTCGCCCATGTACTTGTGTCACTCGCTTTCTAGGAGACAACAATTGAATCTAGGCAACAAAATTGTGTCGCCCAGATTTGTGTGGGCGATAGATCATGTCGCCCATGTATCAGGCGACGTAGGTACATGGACGTGGGCGACGGCAATTGAACATGCTATCGCCCGAGTTTTCCAATTGTTTCAATTTTATTTTTTTCTTTAAATATTTATGCTAATGTTGTCCTAATTTATTGTTTAGATATGTCCGACAAGCAGATGCATCCCTGGTCACTGAATATATCAATCGAAGATAATTTCTCAGGTTATGTTTCAAATTTAACGAGATTTCCTTTGTCACTACGCGTATACGGACTAAGTTAACTGATACTCAATTTGGGCTATTTAAAAAGTCAATTTTTGGTCATTTTATGGCCATAAGGGATCCTGGATTTAGTGGCAATCTTGTACATTATTTGTTGCTCAGACTAGTCGTAAAACAAGTTGATGATGAATATCAAATGTGGTTTAGGATTGGCAACGAGATGTTACATTTCTCTCTTCGGGAATGGTGCTTGGTGATAGGATTGAAATGTGACAATGTCCAAAATTCATTTCCGACTCAATGATATATGTTTATGCATGTATATTATTTACATTTGTATTGACAACATTGTTATCAATAGAATCATTATGGGAGTGGAATGGAGAGTAGTGTTCAAAGGCTGAATTTTGAATTGATGGCATCAAAGGAAGCTCTATCGGAACTTTAGGAGTTGCGGTCACATAACTAGGAATACACCCATAGTTAATTGGATTAGAGTTCATACGCATAATTACTCTCACCATTTCATCGTCCATTATGTCTATAGGCAGTGAATCAATGGGTTGTGTCGGATGAGTTGATTTCACATTTGTCTTTACTGTGAGGAAATACTCATCTGGGTGATCCGAGTGACAACACTATCGCCCAGGTGACAATATTGTATATTAATACGTCGCCTGGGTGACAAATAGCAAAATCCAGGCGACACGTACTTGTTGCCCAAGCGACAAGTCTTCTAAGCTTGGGCGATAGTTTTGTTGCTAGGGCGATAGGTACTTGTCGCTTGGATTCTGGATTTCATCTTTAACATCGTTTAAATCTCATTTTCGTCGGATTTTACCGAAATTTTACTAATTTATAAACTTATGACCTCATATTAACCATTTAATATACTCACATTATAATAAAATGAGCAATTGATTTTTTGTATGAACCCAATAAAAAAATAAGAGATAAAAATTGAAGAAATACTAACCTTAACTTCTTATTATTTTTTAGTTTGTTGCTTAATTTTGTCTTCAATACTTGGATAAATATATTACTTTGATGAATGTGAGATAGATAAAAGAGAGGTTGAGTGATAGTTGAATAATGTCGAAGATGTGAAATGATGAGTGTTTTGATGGTCTGTGTAGATGTTCGGCTGTTGCTTGGGAGTTGGATAATATTGAGCGAAATGTTTGTGTTTTGTTTTGAGAGTTTAGGGATAGTTTAGTCCCATAACTTTATAAGTAGTTGCTATTATAAGAAAAATTGAAATGAGATCTTTTTTATATTAAAAGTTAAAAAATGGTTAAATGAGAAAATTTCCCCAAAGAAAAGTCACTTGAATTACCAATTAGATTGTGTCCCTCCATCCAATAGTACAATAGTCTTTTTATGGAATGATCATCTGAGACTTAGAGTCCATTTGAAATTATTTTTGAGAAGTTTAATAATGATTTTAAAAAGTTAAAAGTTAATTTTAGTGTTTGATAAAAATTTAAAAAATCACTTTTGTGAAAAATATCATATCCTACTGTAGATTTTAAAAAGTAAGGAATGAATAATTTTTTTTACAATAATTTTTATACTTAATACAATTATTTATATAGACATTTATATTGAGATAACAAAATAGAGGATATAAAATTTATGAAATATAAATATTTTTAGTTAGTAATTTTTGTATACACAATAAAAAAAAACTATATATGCATGTATATAAATGTGTAAATAAATTTTCTTTAATATCATGTTCATTTTAGTCACTTATATAATTATAGTAGTTTAACTCTAAGATATATTAAATATATACGACTAATTTTAAAATTCATAGATATTTAAAAATAAATTTGACCAAATATTTAACTTATTTTCTTCCTAGTTAATTATTTTTACCGTACAACTAATAACAATTATTTTAAATCTATATTACCATACTTGTCCTTAGCATTATTAATTGTTTACTTATAATTATTAGCCTAAGTCAAGTGAAGGTCGTCTTTTTCATTTGTAGAGAAAAGAAAAATAACATATTGTGGTTGCCATTAAGCCTTGCATAGTGTGAACAAATAGACTAAGCATGCATACGCGTTGTTGAGCATCTTCTTCTTTTTGGTAAGTATGACTAATGGGTTTACTTGGACGACTCGCTCATTGACGAAATATACAATTTGCAAGTATATTTGTTTTCATTCACATGTCTACTGTATAAGTATATGCCAATTTCCTTCACTTAAAACTTGTATCAATCTTACCTAGCAATTAGGTTTCTGTATCTATTAAAAACGATAATATGCGCTTATCAATTCTCTTTGTTCCTATGTTGTTGTTACAGTATCTCACGGCTAGCTTAGCTATGAAGACTTTAAAAAATTTAACAACAGATCAATCAGCTCTTCTTGCATTCAAAGCTCATGTAGTTCATTATCGGAGTGCCCTGGCAAATAATCGGTCTCTGTCTTCTCCAATATGTAACTGGATTGGTATTTCTTGTGGTTTGCCCCATCAAAGAGTCACGGCCTTGAATCATTCAGATATGGGTCTCGAAGGCACCATTCTCTCACACTTAGGAAATCTTTTATTCCCAATGTCTCTTGATCTTACTTTGAATAATTTTCATGGTCATTTGCCTCATGAATTAGGGCAATTACGTCGACTTAGATTTATTAGTTTCACTTTCAATAAATTGAGTGGAAGCATTCCAACATGGATTGGTATCTTATCCAAACTACCAATTTTAAGTCTGTGTAATAACAGTCTCACAGGTCTAATACCAAATTCTCTCCTCAACTTATCGAAGCTGGAGATGTTAGACGCAATGTTCAATGTTATTGATGGAAGTATTCCTTCAGGGATAAGAAATTTGAGCAACCTTTTCAACCTCAATCTTGGTTATAACAACCTACAAGTACGTCTGTCATATTTATATTTGAATTCTGTAGGAGTCTTTTTATTTTATTTATCCATTATTCTTGTAAAGCCACCTCAATGCAATTACAATACGTTCGCTTGATCTTATAAAATCCTGAATTTGAATTAACAATAACTTTGAACAATTAACTAAATAAATTATTCTTATAATATATACATTTTTTTAACTTAGTTTTTTTTACAATATTTGGCCATTTACAGTTGTTTTAAGATAAGTTTGATTTAACTATTTTACCCTTATAATATAAACTGACCAAATTACCGCAAGAAACATGTATTATTGTATGTAATATAGAGCTTTTGGCATTTAGTTTTATGTTTTGTAATATAATTTTTTAAAATACAATTCAATAATTTTCAATAACCCACATGCCGTAAGTACATTTTGTTAATACTAATAAGTAGTACTTAGACATCATTTAGAGGCAATAAATTTTGCATAAAAAATTATTGAAATTAAAATATATGCATATATATATATATATTGTATTTTTAGTAGTGTTACTTATGAAGGTAAAATACGTCATATTAAATTCATGTTAAAGCAAACTTAGTGATTAAATATAATAAAAGAACATACATTTCAAAAAAAAAAAGAACATAAATTTCAAAAATAAATTAAGATGAATTTAATTGATTGATTCTCCAAAATTTTTCTTTGCTTGAATTTTCTTAAGAATAATGTGATCTTATTACAACTTTTAGAAAGCAGATGGATTTTTTTAAAATTAAGAGGAAAAAACATCATCACTCCTAAATTATTATAAACTAATAAAACATCTTTTGTAGGAAAATTTGATTCTTATGCACTATGAGATTAAATTTATGTTAAATAAAAAGCTCAATAACTCATCAGTGTTGGCGCTATATCGTTATGGTAGGTGAAATTCCAACCAAGATTGGGCAATCTAGAAAATATGGAGACTTACTCTTGGTGTGAATAATTAATTAATTGGTAACATTCCACCCAAGATCTTCAATATTTCAACCATAAGATCTCTTAATCTGCTTGGCAATCAACTCTCAGGCCACTTACCATCAAGTCATCAACGATTGGCCACTCGCTTCCGAACATAAAGTTCTTAACCCTGTCGACCAATAATCTTATCGGAACAATTACCAACTTCATCACCAATGTATCTAACCTCATTGGCCTAGACTTGAGCTTCAACTGATTCTCAGGCCATATTCCAAATACACTTGGCAGCTTGAGACACCTTAGGGTGCTCAACCTTATGCATAATAACTTGACGACAGAATCATCTTCAGTAGATCAGTGGAGTTTTCTCTCTTTTTTTGATTAATTGCAGAAATCTAGCCTATTTAGCCTTAGCTTCTGATCCCTTAAACGACATCCTTCCACCATTAATTGGAAATTTCTCTACTTCTCTTCAGTATTTCTATGCATTCGAGTGCAAGCTCAACGGCAACATTCCTAAAGAAATTGGCAATTTACGTGACTTGATATTCTTAAGCCTCAGCACCAATGACTTGAATGGAACGATTCCAGCATCGGTGGGTACAGTGAAGGAGCTACAAAATTTATATCTCCTAGTTAATAATTTGCAAGGATCCATTCCTTATGATGTTTGCCATTTGGAGAGATTTGGCTGATTATTTTTATATGAAAATAAGATCTCCGGTCCTATACCACAATGTTTGAGGAGTTTGAATTCTCTAAGAGTACGCCAGTTAGCCTCCAATAAGCTCACTTCTATTATACCATCATCCTTGTGAAGTCTTGAGTACATCTTACAGATAAACTTATTCTCAAATTCATTAAGTGGTTCTCTCCCTTCAAATATACAAAACTTGAAGGTCTTGATAAGTTTAGATTTATCAAGAAATCAATTATATGGTGATATTCCAATAACTATTAGTGGTCTCAAAGACCTGACAACTCTATTTTTGACTGGTAATCGATCTCAAGGTTCTATACCAAAATCATTTGAAAGTTTAGCAAGCTTGGAATTCTTGGATCTTTCATCTAACAATCTCTCTGGTAAAACTCCAAAGTCATTAGAGGCACTTTCGAATCTCAAAGAATTCAACGTCTCTTACAATAGGCTAGAAGGAGAAATCCCAACTAATGTACCTTTTGGAAACTTCTCAAGTCAATCATTTATTTCGAATTATGCACTTTGTGCCCACCAAGATTCCAAGTCCCATCTTGCAAGGAAGAAGATAGTAAAGGATCCAAGAAAGCTACTCAACGCGTCCTGAAATATACTTTACGTCCATTAATAACCACGGCACTAATAGTGAACGTCATTGTCTTCTTTATAAGATGCCGAAACAAAAGTGTAAAAAATCTAGATCAAGAAATATTTGTTATCTCTGGCAACATGGAGAAGAATTTCCTATCTAGATATTCTACAGGCAACTGATGAATTTAATGAATGAAACTTGCTTGGTACAGAGAGCTTGGGATCAGTGTATAAATGGATATTTTTAGATGAGACTAATGTTCCAATAAAAGTTTTCAATTTGCAGCTGGAGCGAGCTTTTAGGAGTTTTGATTCAAAATGTGAAGTACATAAAAATGTCCGCCATCGAAATCTCATAAAAATCTTAACAACTATTGCAATATTGATTTTGAAGCCTTGGTACTTGAGTTCATGCGTCATGCCTAATGGGGTCTTGAGAAGGGGTTGTATTCTCACAATTATTTTCTTAGATTTCCCAGAGAGGTTAAATATAATGATAGACATGGCATTAGCTTTTGAATATCTCCATCACGGTCGTTCAACACCTATGGTTCATTGTGATTTGAACCCTAGCAATATTCTCTTAGATGAAGATATGGTTGCACATGTTAGTGACTTCAGCATCTCTAAACTCTTAGGTGAAGGAGAAGACTCAATGACACAGACCATGACAATCGCTACATTTGGTTATATGGCACTTGGTAATGCTCCAAGTCTAATTCCTAATTTTGTTCTTTTTTCAAAGGTATGTATAGTTTACACAGATTATTATAATAACCATATAATTTATTTATCATTTATTTGATAAGAGATACCTTATTGGCAAATTGATATTAAAAAACACAGTACGGAGTATAGGGAATTGTTTCCATCAAATGTGATGTCTATAGTTAAGGTGTTTTATCGTCGGAAACTTTCACTAGAAAGAAGCCTACAATTGAAATGTTTATTGGATAAATGAATTTATGGTACGTTTACTAAACTAAAATTAGAATGGATTGGAGTTAAAATGGGCTGGAATAGGAATAAGGAATAAGGAATGAGAATCAAAGTAAGTTATTTATTCAAATTGTAAGAATTGAAATCGGGATGAGCTGGATTGCCATTAATGTATTGGAATCAGATTGACTTAGATTATAACAAATTATTAAAAATTATTTAATGAATTATTGTCATAATTATTATTTTATATTTTAATTGTAGTGATCATTTATTCAAAAATTATTATTAGTATTAATTATTGTCAATAATGTATTAATATATTAATTATTGTGATTATTTATTCAAAAACTATAATTTTTAACATATTATTGTTAAAAATATATTAATATATTAATTATAATATATTAATTAATTATAAATAAAGACAAAGTGGACATTTTTAATTTTAAGAGGGTAAAATAGTCAATCCTGGATGGAAGACTCATTCCCACCTCCTGTCTCTTGGAAATGAGTCTCTTATTCTTCATTTTTAAGTGATGGATCCCATAATTTCAATCTCAATTCCGAATAAACATTATTAATTATTTTTATTTTGAATTCTAATTATATAATTCAGAAAGTAAACACACAATTAAAGAATTGAGTGAAAGAGTCTTTACCTCCTCATGGATTGAGTGAGGTTGTTGATGCAAAAAGAGCAAGCTTTTTGGCCCAAAATGGATTGTTTATACGACAGATGCTAAGCATCGGCCAGTTAGCATTAGATTGTTGCATCATGGACTCGCCTGACCGAAGGATATATACGACAGATGCTGCAACAAAACTCAAGAAAATTAGAGTGAAATTTATGGATGCATGATGTCGTTGCAACTTAATGCAGCACTGAATGTGTGTTAACTTGTTCATTTTATGATGCTTTATTTTTATTTAATTATTTATTTATTTTTGGCTTCCGTAATAAGAGCCATTACTTTGAGCATAGTAGAAATTGTATTGCCAAATCTTTGCATTTACATTTAAGTTCTATAAAACTAAGTATATAATTGATTCTAGTTTCGGCATGTATCCATTTCAGTTCTCTAGAGATTATGTACAGAGTAACGATCATAATATTCTTAAAATTAAGCAAGAACCCCAAGCATATCTAATGGCACAACGGTTCAAATAAATCACATACATATTGGTGTCAGAACTGAATTACTATATATATACACATTCAAATTCTTCGGTACTAGGCATTAAATATTGTAATTTTTTTACATTTTGGTCAAATGTGAATAGAACTTTGATGGCAGAACGATAAGAAATGAAAATGGAGGATGGTAAAAGTACAGTCACGTTAAAACGGGCTAATCATTGTCACGCCACCCTAAGGTAGACGCCTTGACTAAAGTTATTGAACATTACTTGACAAGAAAGCGTGAAGATTAAGTTTATGTTACCATGATTTACTGGCCCACATTATGAAATCAAGCTGTCTAATTTTGACTGTAATTGGAGTATTGGACCACAAAATCCGATTAAAGACTCGCAAAGATTCATATTGCCTGTTTTGACTTTATCTTATCTTTCACCGGAGAACATTAGCATCTCAATGTAATGTGGAATTGTGTCTTCAATGCTTGGTGCATTAAACTAATATGTATCCAAAATTTAACAGGTTCTCTCCAATTATTTCACATACTTTCTTTATTGAATCTTGTTCTTGCCACATGGTTTGTTTTGGTTGAATCTTGTTTTCGATATAGGAGTCCCTTAAAATTGATTTTTAAGTTTCTGTGGACGATTTAATCTATAAATCTTTTAGTGAATTATAAGAGATCTTGTCATCTAAACCATTCCTCCGAGGACAGAGAAAATGGATTAAATTGACAATTCAGTGCGAAACTTGTGTTGTAAACAGGAGATTTGATTTATAGATTTGCTCTGTCTTCCACTCATTACGTAGCAATTCCCTTGTGCGTTGGAACTAAAGATGTGCATTTCATCCGAATTGTTAGCTCAAATAACATGCGCCTACAAAGGCAAAAGAGCACATTCTTTAGACACTCTTTTTTTTTTCCCCCAAGTCATCTTTTGGTGATTTTCATTGTAAATTTTATAATCATCCAATCAATTTTATACGTTTTAAATATTAATTGTTCAGTTGGTAAAATCTTTAGGGTGGTACAGACTGTTTTTTATTTCACCTCATTCTTTTCTAATGAGGCTCGAATCCAAAATCTTTTATCTTAGACAGGCTGCTCTCTTACCACTTGAGGTAGGGCTTCGCCTAACTTCCATCTTCTTCATCTGTATATGGTCTCGGAAATCTTAGCTCTTGAATCACGATGGAGATTTTTTCAAAGTAAAATGCAGCATTTTCTTTTGTGTTAGAGTGAATTTCTATTGAGATGGAAAACATGCGTCACAACACATGTGCATCTAGAGTCTTCTTTCTTATCCTCAAGACAGCTCGTTTGATCATTTCACCACTAAGAATATACGTGGCCTTTGCATATATGCTCTTTGGTAGAGAAGTTCAATGAATGACTATAATTATATTGCAATCATGATCAAATAAATCTCAAATGCAGGTGGTCAAATTAATGCTTAGAAGTTGTATGTGTCCACACTAGACAGGAGTTGTAAAATGCGCCACCACCGAAAGCAAAACAGTGCTGTCATTGTCAAAGCGGGCACCACTATTTTCATGCATTGTAATCAAAAGGGGATGAAATGAAATTGGTGCTTAATGAGTGGAAATCGATCTATTGCTCCATTACTTATGATAGGGATGTGGGGTTAGGTCCATGATCCATTTTCATCCTTTATCCTTTTTTTATGAGCAAATGCTAATTACAGGTTTAAGCTACAATATTTATTCCCCCACCTTCCTATTCTTGATTTTATATATTAAAAATTTAAGCTATTAGATAATGGTCGTCATTAATATCAAAGATTAAGTCTAGCACATTCTTTCTCATGAAAAATATCGGATAAGACTGAGATAGCCCAAGATTTGATGAAACTACACTCTAAAAATTGTCAATTTCAAAATTGATTGAAAACTAATGAAATACGAGATTTGAGCATAGATCTTGACTCATATACCATGTTTACGAACCACTTGTCCTCTAAAGATTTCATAGCAAAGTGGATAGAAAGATTAGATTAATAAATTTAGTCATTGTAAATATCATGCTAATCATATTGGATTCAAAATGAAGTGGGGCAAAAGACTAGGTTGCTATATTTAATCCTTGCGAATATCGTGCTAATCATAGTGGATGAAGCTGGCCTGCTGCCTTTAGGAAAATGCTATTTCTTCAGAAGAGGAAAACAAAAATGTAGTTGTTAAACATTACCAAATACCAATGTGGTGATACTTTTCTGAAAACTGCTAAACTATAATCACTTTGGGATCTGACTAAAAGAAAGCTTATTGATACAATCATTTAATAGGGTTGATTACCCTTTGAGATTTATAACACCGTTCTTGTTATTATAGTATGCATTGACAAATCCGGTGGGCAATTAATTAAATGGGAAAAGAAAAAAATTCTAATCATGGCAACAGGTACATATTATGCTAATAAGTATAAACACTACTTCATTATTTATTGGTATTCATCTTGTACTTCGTCACAGAGGCATTAAGTACATCTCACAAGAAAAAGTTTCCTTTGCTATATAAAATACATAAGAAATGAATTGATATCATTGAGCCTAGAACTTCATTTGCATGCTAAGCTTTTGCAGTCAAATGATTTCCCTTTCTAGAAAATGCGCCGAATTTGTGGGGCCAAAACCCATGTTTTTACATTTGCTTTTACTTTGATTAATCCAACCAAAAAAATTAAAATCATATGAAAATGTCTTCTACTCATGCTTTTATTTCTCTTCTACAGTTTTTTTTTCCACCTATAAATTGAGAGCAAACCAAAGCCAAATCCACAGCATCACCCATCTAACAAAGCACATTAGTCTCGAGCTTGTAAGTCCATTTGATTCATTCTAAATCGAAAAATGGAGGCCTCGCATGTAGCAGCCATTTGCACATTGGTGGTTCTTCTTCTGGCAGCTGAAACACAAGTCTCAGTGGCAGTGACATGCAGCCCAACCCAACTGAGCTCTTGTGTTAGCGCCATCACATCTTCAACTCCACCATCAAGGCTCTGCTGCAGCAAGATCAAAGAACAGAAGCCTTGCCTTTGCCAGTACCTTCGAAACCCGAGCCTCAGGAAGTTTATCAACACCCCAAATGCCAGGAGAGTTGCTAGCACTTGTGGCACTCCCTTCCCAAAATGTTAAATTTCTCTTTGCTGCATTAATCTCGTTTAATGCATAGTCTAATATCGAGTGGTGATTGAAGAGAATTATGAGTTAGTAGTTTAATTGTGCTGTGTTTTATGTTGTTGTTGTTGTTGTGATACTTGTGGAAACAATGTTGGGGGTCATGGGTTACATCACATGGCACCAACATCTGTCTTAGCTAGTGTGTTCTGTTTGTTCCGAAGGCACTACTTATTATTTATAAGGGAAATCACTATTGTATCGTCTTCCTTTCTTTGTCTTGTATCCTTTGTTATTTGCAATTTTATTTGCAGTATATCTAATCAAATCAGTGGCAATAGAAACTTTGGGAGTGTCTGCTCTTGGGTTGAGAATCTATGACTAAATTATAATTCATTGTATTTGTTGGTGTGAATGACAGTACTTATAAAAGAGTGAAAAAATATATAGAGTAAAATTGTAACATCAAGAACCTCGTTCGTTTTAAATAAAATACATATATGTTTAAGGATTATTTAAGTCTTTTAACTCCAATTAAAATAATAAGTTACCCTTTTAATATTGAACTTTGAAGATCCCAATGTTAGAGTAACTTGAGTGTTTTCAATTAGCCTAATAGAGACTGCTCTAGGGACTTTAAAGAAAAAGTGAAAATCCTATATTCACATTTAAAAAAAGAATAAAACTTCAGGCATTTTAAATAATGTTTTGGGCTAGGCCAGACTATAAGGCCCGTTTTAGCCCTCACGAAGAACAGCCCCTCATGTTTGGAACATAGCATTAGATCCCATTATAACACTGTTCTCATCGAAATAATGATATTACACGTTTGGCTCAAAAGGAATTAAAAAAAGGGGAAAAAAAAAGATTGCATTGCATTATGATTCAAATTAATGGAGCTTTTACCACATTAAATAATCATGACCCCTACGGAAATAAGCCGCATTGCATTAACTTCCAATTTGTTATTTCATTAATTTTAATTGGAGCTGATCTATGATGAAACATGAATTTTAACCACACATATAAAGTGATAAATAATAAAAAATTCATTATAATTTTAATTTTGAAAAGGCGCTCTAACTTAGAGAGAGCATTTTTAAGATAACCCAACTCAATTTATTTTTATATAAGTTTTTATCTTAAATATTAATGGTCAACTGCAGCAATTCTAAATTATTGTCGCCCACCAATAGGTTGTTTAGACTTCAATTGGAGTTCATTTTGATACCATTGAAATCCTAATTACTTGAATGTTGTAATGATACAAGTGTCATCCAAAATGGAGTTCCTGTTTACAGTAGATGTGTGGTTAAAGTTTTGAAATTTAAAACTTTGACCAGAAATATACAATTGATTGGAAGCTCCTTTTCTGGTGAAACTAGTACCATTGCAAACTTGCAAAAGCTCTATCAATGGGATTTCAAAAATATAAACAATGCGTCAAATAAAACCGAAATGTTGTGCTGGAAAAGGTTCATGGTGGCTGACAGTGGTTGATGCGACTGTCAATGAATTATTTATTTTTGCTTCAAAATTTAATTAAAAAATGTTGTATAATAACAATATAAAATATTAACAAAATATGCATAATATTAATTTCATAAAAATAATAGTATAAAATATTATCATATATTAATACTAAGCAGTGCCAAGCGTGATTAAAATATTATTATATATGGTACAATTTTATGTAGCACCAAGCGTTTGTATAATATTAATATAATATAATTTAATACAATACACTATAACCCTAAACGCACCGCACCCTTAATAGACACCTAACTCAACAACAAAATAAATTTCATCTGATTCATGTGAGCTGATTCAAACCCCAAATTATTGTCACCCGCAAAGTGTTGCGCCAACCTATCTAGTTTCGGTAAATATATTTCACTTTATTGAATTCCTACTGAAATAAATGAATTGAATTATATTATTGAAACGGGAGGTTACACGAAAAATTTTGAAAAAAAAAAAAAAGTCCCAACCCATCAGTAATGACAGAACTGTAAATTTGGAGAAGCAACTCCAAAGTTCGTTTACATTTACATAATGGAAGGAAGTTACTTACAACAGCAGAATGACTCTCTCACAAAAGAAGATTTGAAATTTGGTTCCAGCCCATCATCCACGGCCTCTTATCAGCTGGTATTGCAAAATTGAGCTCAAACATCTCCTTTGACATGTTCCCACCTTCACAAAATCCTACAAGCTTTGCCACTATCTCAGCACTCTCCTGTATATGCCTGGGATCATGGGGGTCTGTCCAAAGCTTGCTTACAAACTGCAGCCTTCTATGTTTACCGTCAAGTGGGACGTCCCATTTGATGTACAATGAATCCCTTTCCTCTGCTGTCAAGCGCGAGCTCAACCTCTTCGCGAGGAACTCCCTTTCGCGCTTTAGTGCTCTAATACTGCAAGTCAGAACAAGATAATTAGCTCAACTTCATGATTATGATGTTTAAGTGCTAAAAGGAATACATTTTCCTAGCAAGAGTGGACAGGAACCTTGATGAGAGAGAGATGGTGGGCTCCCCGCCTGCCACAGGAAGCGGGCTTGCATTCCCGAGTTCTGACAAATGCTGCTGCAACCAAGTCAGCCGCCTAAGCTCCACTTCCATGTATATTTGATCAGCTGGATCTCCCTTGAACAACAAATAAAACTGTGTCCTATGAATGATAGAGACAAAACACACATCCCATAGCTCAATAATCTGCTGCCTTTGCTCCCTAAAAGTTATATGCCATGCAACTTCAGGTTCCTCGGTCTCGACTATGCTCTCGTCATTCTCCATATTATATCCAGCTGCTTCATTTGCTTCCATCTCAAGCACCTAGAGGCAAAATGCAGTTTAGCATAAGTGGAATAAAAATGTAATGCATGAGTGAAAAAAAATTGATATTTAGAGGAAACCACCGTACCTGGCAAACAAGCAGCTGCTTTTGATATTGCAATTTAGCCACACGTTCTTTCAGTTCCGTTACATATGCTCTTATGCTTCTTACATTCTCCTCAGCTGCATTCTGAAACATTTTCTGCATTTTCTTCATATTAACTGAACTCGAACGTCTATAGCCAGAGCCAGGAGTGCCTTCCCTTGATGAGACAGCTCCACCTTCTTCGCTCTTTGTGGGAGTCCCTTTCTCAGACTCTGGAAGATTCTCAACGGCCATATTATCATTCTCTGGAGGTCGATTTTCAGTCTCAGACTCCAAAATTTGCCGAGATGTTGATAGAGGTGAGCATGGAGATTTTATAAAATTTTGTCGGTTAACATTACTTGAAGCCAGAGGAAGTAACTTTTTCTTTTTCTTAGCCTTGGGGGTTGATTCACAGTCAGGTTGTTGATTGTTGGCTGGAAGAGACATTACCAATTTGTCTATAGACTTCTGAACATTCTCCAGTTGCTCCTCAAGATCCTCAATGGTGCTTCCCTGTGAATGAAGTCTTGTTATCTCTTCCTTAAGGTTAGCACAAACGCTCTTGTTGGGGGCTATTACAGTTCCAACTTCAACTTCTTTAGAAACCGATCGAACAGCACGCATTTCCCTTATTTCTGCTTGCAGCCTAGCAATCGTCTCGGCTGCATCTTGATTGCCTAGTCTATGACAAGCCACTTCCTTTTGTAGCACTTCCAAAGCCCGATTTGCTTCTTCTCCCAGCTGCTCCTGAAGGTGTTCAAGTTTGCGGATTTCATGCATGAGTGTGAAGGGGGCAGTTGATGATTGCCTCATAGACTGCCTTGACATCGTTTTCCTTATTTTATCAACACGGCCCAGCTCTTTGCCATCAAGTTTTGGTGACAGTACACCAGAATAAGAGAGGCACTTCTTCACTGATGGACAGGGCAGCTCGAGTGGATTTGAAGTCTGAATTGTTATTAAACAAAATGCATTAGTAAATTGCAGTTGACTGAGAAAGGAATAAAGGAAGAGGGAAAAAGTTGACCTGCTGATCCTCGTGAAGCTTTCTACGTAACTCATCCACCTCAGATTGTGCCATATCTCTTTGTCTTTTTAATTCTTCAATTTCCATCTCCATCTAGACATGATAAGATAACGAGATACATGCATTATAAATTTGTGATTATATAATTCGACATCCCTAATCAAGCCAAACTCGGATGAAAATTTACCTGCTGAATTTTCAGATCCTTTTCCCTTGATGGATCAGGAGTGCGCAGCTCTGCTTCCAGCCTGGCAACTTCCTTTTGTAAATGTTTGACTAGTTGCTTATCAGAAACAACCTAATAATAATAATAAGTGTCAGGATTTGATGTTTTTATTAAGAATTCTAGTAAAGTAAAAGAATCAGTACCATGTTAACTTGGGCATTATTTGTTACTTCCTTTGCTCGGGTGGCAAAGAAGAGAGTATTTCGAGATTGCTCAAAATGGCTCAAAGCTGGACTTAAAGTACATATGATGGCAGTACGTGCATTCCCACCAAGAGAGTGCTGCAATATGCGAGTTAACTTCGAGTCTCGGTAGGGTATATGGCCACTTCTTTTTCCAACACTACAAGCCGCAGCAGTTCACCAAGAGAAAAAGGGGAAAGTCAATACTATGTGCCGGAATAGGAGAAGCTACAATTCACAAACATATCTTGAGACAGTCCTCAACTTTCTGATTAGTTGATTAGAATTCTTTTAGCGTCTTGAAATGGCACATTCAAACTAAAACATGCAGAGAATAGCTGTGTTAAATTCTGACCTGAGCTTTCTGATAACAGTAGTAAGAGTCATCAAACTAAGGTTAATGTGGCATCCTTCCCTGAGCCTAGCGCCATCTGCATGTGTCTGTGAGGCTCTTTCACTTCCAGCTAAATCTACAAAGTTCTGCAAGTAATAGATCCCGAAAGTTACACTCACAGAAGAGAATAAATGTACAAAATCTTAATATTCATGCACAAGGTGAGCATCATATGATATCTTACCAGGCTTGCAACAAAAGATCTCACACAATCTGAATTTTCTCGGAGTGTACTTTGTATACTCTTCATTGTCAGAGCCCAAAAAAACTAATCAGCTTTAGATAGAAATTTGTTTTCTCCAAGGATCAAGAGAAACTATAATCAATTAAACTTACCAGCCTTATAATTTGATGCGACCGTGAGCTAGTATCGTTCAGGGCAGTTTCACCAACTTGCCTTTGAGCTAAAAATGCAACACACAACAGGGCTAAATTAGTCGAGTTCTCTGCGCATTTTGGAAGAGAAAGCTAACCAAAATCAATTCACCAACTTCATCAAAGTACCTTCACAAATACTGATCAAATGTCTCAAGTGCTGATCATTATTTGCTGTTTCCTCCACTAACTTCTCAACAACAGTACCTTTCTGCAAACAGAAATTAGCTGTCACATAAGGATGCGTGATAGAAGCATAAATCCATTCTTGCAAGTGAAAGAACCTATAGAAGCAGTACCTCGGGATCATCTAGAAGCTTGAGATTGCGGCCAGATTCAGAATTTAACAGATCCCTGACATTCTCATTATAGATTTCTAGTCCAGAAATCTTAATCGTAAAATCTCTCTCTGGCGTCTGCAATTATCCAAATAAATAAATAAAAACCCCATTTGAACAACAGCAATAACACAATACAGGACCAACTTAAAATCAATATTAGAGATGAACAATATTAGAATCTTATTAAACTTACATTCATTATATGGTTATAAATATCAATAATGAATAAATAAATATCAATAATCCAAATAAATAAATAAAAACCCCAATTGAACAACAGCAATAACACAATACAGGACCAACTTAAAATCAATATTAGAGATGAACAATATTAGAATCTTATTAAACTTACATTCATTATATGGTTATAAATATCAACAACAGCTTTCTCTGTTATCCCTCTCATCGTGTAAGTCTTCCCACTGCTGGTTTGGCCATAGGCAAATATAGTCGCTAAAATTCGGAAAAAAAATCACATTTAAACCAACTCTATTAGAATCTGATAAATTACCCTCTTAAACGATATGTTCATTCAAGCAAGCACATAAAGATTCAATACCGTTGATGCCCATTAAAGCAGACAAAGCAACATTCTTCACTCCTTCCTCATATACAGTTTCAGTTAAACAAGAAGGACCAAACACTTTATCTGCATAAAAAAAAATTAAAAAATTAAAAATCAACAAATTTATTAAATTTTTAACTTCAAAAAAGGAAATGAATGAGATAATTATTAAGAAGTTACCAAAAGTGAAAGAGGAAGGCTGAGCCACGCGCTCATGAGGCTGTGGTTTATAAACAATAGTGTGATCATCAACACAGTCCCAAGCCACTTGATCTTTGGCTAATTGTTCCCTTTTGTTTAAAGGCCTAAGCCTCACAGTGACCACAATTTTCTCTTCCCTTGGTTTCGGCCCACCAGGTGTCGACGCCGGCGTCTGCGTCGGCGTCGTCCTTTCCGATTTCGAAGCTGGCGTTCCTGGTGTCCTCACTGTCATCTTCTTCTAAAGGTATCCTTTTAATTGCAACCACGATAAGCTTCTAGATCTGAAATCTGATAGTATATGGAAACTTTCGAGATCAAGATTAATTATAATTTGATAATTTTAATAAGGGAAGTTCATAAATGAAAACCTACCAAAAATTCATTTTTTTTTTTACCAAAAAAAAAATTGAAGTTAATTACTCACAGAGAAATTGAGATCTGAAGTGAGCTTGTGAGAAGCCGAGCGAGCAGAGGGAGATTGTGAGGCTTCGATTTTGGGAGCGTTAACGGGGAGAGAGAGATAGGCTTCGATTTTGTCTTTACGAAATGTTATTTGAAAAAGCTCTTTGTATTTGCAGGTGTGACTGAAAAATGTGACTTGATTTGAATTTAGGTTTCCAACGGCTAGTTTCTTATATCTCGGGAAGTCTTTTTCATTTTCTCGTCCGGTTCATTGATTAGAGTGCGGTCTGTTTAACGTTTCGTCATTTTATTGCAGAGAATAGCGGGACCCGGTTCATGTTTTCAACGGTTTTGTTTCTTATTGTAGAATATTTCAATTTTTTTCACATTGATTGAACCCGACATGGAGACAAAAAGAAGAAAAGAATAAATTTGCTTCCCAAGGGCTTTGTGCTTTTGAACCCCCAATTTTAGGCCAATTGTTTAGGATTAAATGCTTGAATTTTTTGTTTTAAGAATAATTTAATTTGGAACATGATAAAAATTTAATTTCACAAAGCTTACGAGATTTTTATTTGATATAAATAAAATATGTTTAATATAATTATACTAGTCAATATAAAATGTGAAAAAATAAAAATGATTTACACTTTTGTTTCAAAGTATTGTCAATAACTTTTTAATAACTAAAAGAGAAAGAGAGATAAATTAGAAATTAGTTGATCGGAAGACTTGAACAAGTGCTTTTTCAATTATCTTTGTTTAATTTATTGTTTGAGTTTTAAAAAGTTAGGCATTACAAAAATTATTTAAACTTCGCCCATCTCTTATTTTTTCAAGAAAAATAAAAATAAAAATCGGACATATTAATTTTCATTTTAAGTCTACTACGTATTACAAAAGTTACAGAATTAAGTTCTTGTTCACATCAGAGTGCGCATGGAATTTGGATTTCATTTTTCAAAGTTGAAAAAAAAATAAAAACGAATAAATTCCAGATAACCTAAATTATGAGGTCCACACGACTATAGTACAATCCAAAACTCTCACCTCAATTTTCTTATTGTCATGTTTGCACCGAGACACCGAAACTACCAAAAGTGTTGTTTAATAGAGAGCTCTAAAGATAAAACAGTTTAAGGAAAAGCCATGGGAATTCTTTTTGAAGGCTTCCTCATCAAACGAAATTGATGTTAAAGGATTTAACAAGTTTCTGTAGCAACTGAGCATGTCATACAGAGTACTCCATTTGCCCCAAGAAATCTAAGAAGAAAGGTTACATTGGCATAGATTAAGTTTATAGCAAAATAAAACATGTTTTACATCTGAAATCAAACGTCCCTATGACTATGGGATGGCAAAGCTACTTCTACTTAACACTTCCATAAAATGAAGTTCTATTTCATGTTTCAGAACACAATGCACCTCAAACATGAAGATTGCATACAAAGGAGTGCTAACATGCCGTGGCATAGCAAAAGTAATCTCATAGTCACAACGCCATTTTTTTTCATTGATAATTGAACAACATAAAAGTTAGTACATCAAAATGATCATCCAAACTCACACATTTAATACATCAAAATCAGTATCAAAATCCAAAAGGAACCTGTAATAAACCTGTTTTTCTCCTCTAATCATAACACTAACATTAACATATAAAACAAAAAGTTCACAGGCAAAGCATGTTGATACACTTGTATTCAGTTTGCTCCTACTCGCATTCACCTTCAAAGTTGTTCTTAACTGCCTCTTTCTCCAGGGTTTATTTGGCTTCCTCTTATGCTATAAACTCTTCATTCTTTTTATCATTTTCTTCTTTCGTAAAATCTTCATCACTTTCAAACTAATGATGATTCGCTTTCTCAGTTTCTCACAACAAAAAACTGAAAACCAGATAAATTCCTGCAAATAGTATGCCACCATATTCTCCAAATGGCACTTAACTCAGCCCACTTCATATTGGTTTTATTTTTTGCACTGTGATAGTTCGAGCAATTACTAATCTCAGTTTCACCTCTGATACATTCCGTGAGATGCAAAGAACTGGAAATCTGGGTGATTGACGTGGAGCAGTCTCAGCCAGTTTTCTGCAGCCTGCGCAAGGGAGTTTGCCAGTTGGTGTTCGCTTACCCCATTTTGTATCCACATGGGTCCTTTGAATTTATAAGAGGCCATTCCAAAAGTAGGCAAAGAAACTTTTGGGACACCATCAATCTTGCTGGGATAGGCAACAATTGGAGCTTGGCCACTTCCAATGCCTGCAAATATGTATAGGAGGTAATTTGAAGAAACAAAAATCTGAGGAAACAAGTAAATTATCATACACAGTACATCGTCTGATATATTTTAACTATTTTCACAAAAACAGAGATAATAGCAATGGTTGTGTTAAAGGATGTGTAACTCCCAGTAGAATAAACCAAAGAAGTAAAATCTACAATTCAGTTGACTCAAAATTATCTTTTATGCCAAAAACAGTGAGGTTGAATCTATCTCAAATCACCTCCCAGAACTGTATGACAAACAACTGTCATATACTCTTTTTCCACTTAAGAAAATATTAAAAATTAATATGGAAAGGATAAGATATCCTTCAAAGAAATGAATTAATAAGAAAATGACAAATATAAAACAGGAGAAAAGCATCAAACGCAGAACAGATACAAAATGCATTGAGCATATACAGGATGAAAAGAGTATTCTTGGGTAACATCTCAACATTCAGCCCAAATATGAACATCCAAGTGAAAACAATACGCATTACCTACAATAAGTAATACCTAAGAGGGTGACACTGAATGAATCTCCCTAGCATCGTGCCAAAACCTCAGGAAGCCAAGTACCTATTATAAGCCTAAAAATGACCATGGAAAGTTTCCCGTGACACAATGAGACACAAAATTTTATCATATGGTTGACACTGAACGAATCTCGCTGGCATCATCCCAGGGTCTCCAGAAGCCAAGTAGCTATTATAAGCCTAAAGAGACAATTTTATCATATACCATATGCCAGTAAATGGTTAAAGCAAAGGTCTCACAATTCTTTCATTGGAAGGCATTGAGAGTTCAAATACTTTTGCTAAGCTCTTTCAGGTAAGCTTAAAATTTTGAGGCTAATGGTTATTCAAAATAGAGTTGAAGCCTATTAGGCCAAAAAAGTCTTGTGCTACAATTCTAAAAATTTTTCAATTAATTAAATGACAGTCAGTGATATCAATTTACGTGAGCTGAGATAGGGTCCCAATTTTCTAAACCAAGGCCAAGACTACCAGATGAGTCTTTATACTTTCATTTTACTTTTCCTCCCACATCTGTAAGGAAACAGGACCTAAAAAGTCAAGCTTCCTGGAATACTAGAATAAAATAAAATACTGTCCCAATCAGACAAAAAATGATTTTTGAGCATTATAGTTACCTTTCAAAGGCGTGGAAAGGGAATGGTAAGTCAAAAAGCAAGCATCCAAATCTTTTAAAGTTGGCCCTGTAGGTATTCTGTAAATAGGATACCTACAAAAGTTCCACCAGGGAAATAAATCCATGTGTCATAGAAATCAAATAATTGTATCCACCACAATAATCCTACCATGCCACAGACATCCAACTGATAGGCAGCAAATCACAACTTCTTAATGTTGTCAGCCCAGGATACCGCCCTGCAAGATCTGCTATCTGTTGCAAAGGTACGATTTTACAAAATAAGGAAACTAATATAAAGGTCATGCCAAATTAGTCAAAGAAAACTGAAATGGACAAAGAACTAGCCTTATCAGCTAATGGTTCACGGCTATAAGGAGTATCCTGCTCAAGATATTGAAACAACAAGTGACCTCTGGAACTCCCAACTTCACTATCATCACTAGAAAAGCCTTCCTGCATTGTACTATTTTCATCACTTATTGACAAGCTGCCTATTCTACAAGGGTCATCATTTGTAAGATGATAGCGACCCTGCCGCACCCTTGAAAATTTACTGCCTTTTTCAACTTCATAGTCACTGCTTCCATCACTACTTGAGTCCCTGTAGTATTCGCCATCACTGTCCTCTGCAGATTGCCTAGCAATGTGATAGACTCAAATTGGTCATAAGCTTATAAACTATAATACAAGCCATTAGTTGACAACCTATATTATCAAGTATCATGCATTACTTGATTATTTTAACAAGGTTTTAAAGAAAACATCACAATTGAAGATACATAAATAACCTTTTGGTCATTAGGAAATCTTTATTTAAAGGATTTTGAGTGCCTCAAAGATAAAGTGTGAAATAATATAAGGTTTGATAAATTTTTAACAATAACAATCCCACAAAAGAAAAATAATAGCCGTAGCAAAATTGAAGAAATAATAATAAGTCAATATGTGAAACTAATAACATCTACTGCATAAACAACCTTAAAATATTTGGACAGGTGATCCCTATGCGGTCGCTTCTAAAAAACAAAAACAATATCTGCTCAAAGAAACTATAACCCCAGCCTCTACCGAACCGAGATACATCTGGACAAGGAGTTGGTAGTTTCTATGTAGTTCCGAACTTCACTAAGTCAGGGTTAAATGAGTTCTGATTTAGATAGAATGGCGACTGATGGTTATTAATGTACACATAGTTTCCCTTCTTCTGTCTCTTTTCGTGATTTCCAACAACAACGCCCCACCCACCCTCAAAGATAAAGTGTGAAATAATATAAGGTTTGATAAATTTTTAACAATAACAATCCCACAAAAGAAAAATAATAGCTGTAGCAAAATTGAAGAAATAATAATAAGTCAATATGTGAAACTAATAACATCTACTGCATAAACAACCTTAAAATATTTGGACAGGTGATCCCTAGCGATCGCTTCTAAATAACAAAAACAATATCTGCTCAAAGAAACTATAACCCCAACCTCGACCCCCCCCCCAAACGTGTCAAAGCTCATGTTTACTACTGAAACCATAAGTAATGCAATACTAACAAAATTTGCATTCCCAGCCTTGTATACAAGTTGGAAAGGCTTCCATTCAAGGCTGTCACAGGATTGATTGGATAAAGTAATAAAAGATAACACAGTTACAATGGAGTCCACCATCAATTTGTATTTAAGATTTGGCATGTAAATGTAGCATTGCTCTTCAAAGGAATCAAGGTACCACTTACTGTTACTATGAATAGTCAGTTTCAGGAAACAGAGAAGATAGGGCATAAAACAACAATAGCTGATCAGAAAATGAGCGAAAATTAAGGAATGTACTGGAAAGAAAAGACCTGTCGAAGTATGTTACTATTTTGCCCAAGAATTAAGACCCCAGATCATTACATGAAAAGGTCCACATGTAACTGAATTTCAAGCATCAATGTCATGAAGACAGACAAACAAACATATTATAATCATTGAAAGTGTCGAAAAGGAAGTCTGAATAAATAGTAACAATTGATACTTTAAACCAAACACATGCTAATAGATCAAATCTGCATTACCTTCCTAAGAATACACAATTTCACATAAATCTATATATCTAACAGAAAAGACTTATACCTTGACTTCACAGCAGACTCTGTAGATTCACCATATAATTGGATCCCCGACAAGTATGGCACATAATACTGAACAACACAATCACTTCCATCAAGTACCAATGGCACTCCTGCCCCGTACACACTCCACTCCTTAAACGACTCCCACAGATCACCCAGCATGAAGTATGGCTGAAACTCTTCATCACAAGTCCTCCAACCTCTCATCATTTTCTACACCAACAAATACATTTAGTCGCTATGAAGTTAAAACACAATTCAACATAACCAAATTCACTCATGGTGCTTAAAAAAGTAAAATTCAACTAGGCATAGTTAAAAATTGCAGCAAATATACTACATTCCTCAAGCTTTGCCACATTCTCACAACAATTAAATGATAAAAATGAAATTAAAAAGTATCACTAAAAGAAATAGGACCTTAGAGAAACACTGAGCGGGGACCGAAGGCGTGGTGGATTTCAAGAACCTATCGAGATTACTAACAGAGACTACAGATTGCGCAGAAGCCGCCTTCTTCAAAGCTTCACTCTCCGGTGAAATTATACTTTCGTTTTCATCAATCTTTGCCGCCTCTGCTTGTTTTTGCTTCTGTTGTTGCGGTTGCTGTTGCTTTTGGTTTTGATTCTTTCTCGCCTTCACTGGAACATAAAACCGATCCTCCCCGCGTACTCGGCTAAACTGCAAATTCGTCGGCAACATAGTCCTAAAATTCTCTGTTGTTTGGTTGCGGAGAAAACGAAAGAAAATCAAACAAAAATAACAAATAACAACAACGCTGTATCTCTATTCTCTCCTTTTACAAATCTCAATTAGAAAACAGTTTTAGTTAAGTGAAGATATAAGTTTTCAAATATTAGCGATTCAAAAAAAAAAAATGGAAACTGAGGAATCTTTTCCGTTTTTCCTTAGCTTTCTCACAGTTTCTCGGGAAACAAACAGCGTGAAAATCCAATTTTTCAGATTTTATATTTCGACTATTTATTTATCAGAGACTAACAGAGAGTGAATGATTAATTTGACAGAAATGAAATCTGTGTGAAGGAAAATGAAGAACAAAGAGTGAACCAGTCTGTCATATATTTTTAAAGTGAAGAAACAGTCTGAGATAGTACAATTATTAATTGGATTTAATTAATTAATTAATTGATTGATTACCATTTCTTTATGGGAGTGAGATTAAGTCATGTTTAGGAGGTTAATTATTATTTTACTAATTAAAAAATTTCAATTAAGATAATGATGGGAAAGATTTCAAAGGAAGAATTGAAAGGCGATTTTTTATTGGTGGATTTGTTGACAAGGAAAATTAACTCTCGCAAGAAATGGATTCGCACGTGTGAATGAAGAGTAGGTGAGCCATCAGACACGTGCACCGCAGCTTATCAAATACTAACATACCATCAACTACCCACTCGGTGGCGCCTGCTTCTTGCAAATAAATAAATTCTTTTATTTTTTTTCTTTGTTTGTAAAATAAAATATCGTAATCGATAAATTAATTTTGAATTCTTGTCCAAAATGGCACGTGTACTATTTTTATGTCATCTTATTTAATTTCGGTCTTGTGTTTTATTTTCATTATGATATCATATTACCACAAATAAAATAATATCATACGTTTATAATAATATTAAAAAATTATAAATTTATTCGTAATAATTTTCCTACTATATAAAATTTGTATGTAGAAATTTGTTTGGAATATATATATGGGCGATGAGTAACGGCACTTATTTGATCAATTCTCATCTATTGAGAGATTTTTTACTTTAATATGGTAAGAAACAAGATAAAAAAAATAGAAACACATAAATTCTAAACTTATCTAATACCCTGCGCAATAAAATACACTGCATTAATATATGTGATTTTTTTATATTTTATTTTATCTATTATTTTACTAAAGTAAAAATCCCATATTAAAAAATTAAAACATATATATGTATGTATATATGTATATTCCTACCTTATAACATATGATAATGATATCAGCTAACCCGTTTTGGTCATACTAGCTTAGCCAACATGTTATACCAAACGTATGTTGACTAATATATGAAATAAAAAGAACAAAATGATTTGAGGAATTGATTTCAATTCATTTCTATAGGAAAAAGAATTTTAATTGAATCAAATGATGGGTTAGATTTTTAATTTTTCTTTTTGATAAAATAGATATTCGATCTAACATAAGCATATCCCTTTGAAAATGATTAAGTCTTTCTTACAAGATTATTAATGCTGGAATAGACAGAATTTTTAAACAACACATACATAACCCTAATGGTTTTGAATGTAAGTAAAAATAAACATTAGGCAGCCCAAAAATTTTAATTTTAAAACATGTGCTATGAGTATAGGATTCTATGGGTACCGCACCCCTACAACTTGTAGTCTTGTATGTTGTTAAATTATTATATTCCATTGATTTTTATTGAATTTGACTAATTAAAAATCTCCAAACTATATATATAAGTATGGTAACTTTGAGACACCGAAGTTGCACCCTTTAAGGCATATAATTATTATTTTTTGTTCCTAATTCATTTGCATGTGAAAATTGGGAACATGTACCTTCCAAAAAGCTAAAGAAGATATTCCTTGAAGGAGTGGATGATTTTGTTCTCCTTTATTATCTAAGTGAAAGCAAATAACAAAAATTAATTTATAGAAATAAAAATAAAATATATAAAAAATAAAAATCTCATGTCTCTCACATTTTGTAATACGTGTGTGTGCGCGCGCGCTTCAAGCAAAGCCATGAAACTTGGTGGCAAATATCAATACACACCATCAACCACTACCCAAGATCATAGTCGCAATTTAGTATTTTAGTTTTTTTTTTTTAATCAGTTTACAAGTATCTCAACACGAATTAGAAATTATTGTAAAAAAAAAAAAAAAAACTAGGTGGGTCACAACACTGAGAAATAATGATTAGAGTGATTACCATTTAAGAGAGTAAAGGAAAAAGGCAAAAAAGTAGCTCTCAGAAAGCTAGAGATTATGATTTATGAGAATAATTCATCATTTGGACTCAACCTTTATATTGTCACATGGTTTCATTTTAATTACTCGCATAAACGTACGTGCTTTTATAGTTTTATTTGACTAATTTTTTTCATTTCATATCAATGCGTACTTAATAATTTGTACAAATTTGTATCCTTACCAATTCATACGATTCTTTGTTTTTTTAATAAAGAAAACAGTAAAACTTGTTCAAATTAGTAGGGGAAGAATCAGAGTTCTAAATAATTTTAGATTTTCAATTACTATATTTACGTGTAATAAATATCTCATTTAAAATTTACGTAATGAAAAAAATAATAATCATTTATAACATCTAGACGCGATCCTATTGTAATAACATTTGTAATAATTTGAGCTCAGCCTATAAAAGTATCATAAAGTTGAGTTGCCAATGCGAAGAGACAAATAGAGATCGCCAAAGTGATAGTACTTGTTTCACAAAATGATCCTATTTTTTTACGGTACCTAAAAGATTAGGTCAATGGCATGAGACAAAGCTGGCAAAACCAAAACTAATCCTTTTAAGCCCAGCTTTTCCAAATTTGAACCATCCAAATATGGATTGCTAGTGCTTTGCTAATTAGGGTTCGTCATGACCATGATTCCATGAGCCGAGTTGGTTTCTGTTTGTCTTTGAATTAGGAATTTGGGATTTGTTGATAGAGAATGGTTCAACCTTTATGTATTTCATAATTAATTTAATTATTAATAGTTGTTAAAAGAAACCGTTTGACCTAAAATTAAGTTTAAAAAAGAAAAGAAAAGAAAGAGTTAGAAAATTGAAACAATTAACTGAGGAAATCAAGCTTCAGATGTTCGCTCTAATCCGTACCAAAAAAAAAAAAAAACGTTTGACCCAAAATTTAAACTAATAGGTAAAGCTCATCAATAATAATAAAGATATTTGTTAACATAATTAATGAGGTATGAGTACTTACCAGTTGCAAATAATAATAATAATAATAATTTAAGTTTTTTTTATAAATTATTTAAAATTGTTTTGTCTGGTCTTGCAATGTAGTATATTTTAGTTTCAGCAATAAAATAATTTAATATTGTTGTTTACCTAGTGGGATTATGCTGACTTTGACCAGAAAACCATCGGGGCCAGCCAGAACGAACCCATCTAACTTGAATTGATCAACT
The DNA here is from genome assembly GCA_018350135.1 of Citrus trifoliata. NCBI lineage: Eukaryota > Viridiplantae > Streptophyta > Magnoliopsida > Sapindales > Rutaceae > Citrus > Citrus trifoliata. The sequence goes on along the minus strand of CM031386.1, from coordinate 11,287,051 downwards.
GTTTAGGTTGAAAGAGCTTGGGACTTTTAAAATTTATAATCTCCTAATTAATTACCATTAAGTTTTATTTATTTTAGTATTTTAAATTTTTATTTATTTAGTATTTCAAAAATTTGAACTCCCCCTGATCCACACACGCACAGAATGAATAGATTTGATTGGAACTTGAGCCTAATCTAATATAATTCATGGTCTGTATCGCAATTTGGAAAAAAAATTCTCTCATTAATCACAATTATGCACGATCAATATAAGTGTTTAGAATAAGACATATTGCTATCATGACAACCAAATGTCAACCAACGTTTTGTTTTTAAGATGTGATGGTATCCTAATCTCATCAATTAATAATTCCCATCACTCATTCCTTTTAGAGAAAAAATTTCACAATATCTACTACACTTACGTAAATTAATTTAAATTTAAATTATTTTTAAAAAATTCTTTAAATAAAATTAATTTTACTTTTTATTTAAAGAGAAATATTAATAATTAAATTTTTTTTAAAAAAACTCATTTTTTAAATGAGATTCTCTTTTTTTTAATGTTGAAAAGTGACTTCTCTTTCTTTAAATAATATCATACTATTTTTATATCACTATTATTGAAAAAAGAGAATTATTATTATTGAAAAAAATAGAGAGGAATGAGAAATAGTTTTATGAAAATGATATAAAATTTTTCTTATTTAAAAGAATTTTTTGAAAAATAAAATTAGATAAGTCGTTTTCAAGGAGGCCCGCCCAGACATTAGGTATTAAAAAGGAAAATTTTCAGATGAGAGAGGCGTATCATACTATCATATCATTTAATACGTCTGTTGAAAATTTGATAAACGAGCAGGCATGTTATTAGTCCAAATCAAATATGGGCAATGGGTGATTGGGTGCCGACAAATTCAGTGGCAGAAAGAAGTGAAATTGGGTGGCCCAATTAATGTATCTAATTTTGGGCACAAAAAAGAAGATAAGGACAAGTGTCCGTGGTGATTATAATTTATATATATGCTTCAAAGATTGTGAATTGAAAGATGTGGTGGATCCGTGGTGTTTAGGATTGGTTGGATTTTGATATATGTCGGTCTGTTGAAGGCTCACAGCACCATTCCCACGGCATATTCCAAAAATAATTCAAGAACAGCTCCACTTGGCATTCAAATAAAGTCAAGACTGTTTTAATCAAACAATATGTGGCACATAACGAAATGCAATCAATTTCAATTTAATTTAAGCTATCTTGTGATTCATTTCATCCTCTTTAGTAATCTACATTTCAATTTTGTGATGTGGTCTTCTATTTGCCAAAATGATGTAAAGGGCCCAAAGGCCTTTTTGCGATTGATGTGTTTTGTCCTTTAATCGACGTGCTTTTAATAAATTGAATTACCGCCACGTAGAATGTCAATTAAATTTGGTTAACAACATTATTTTTATCATTGAGAGAAACTTAAATAAAAATCCTTGTGCTTTTTTTTTTTAAATGAAATGGCCAATTCATAATAAACCTGTAAAATCATACTAATTTCAAATGTGAGCAAATTCGACAAATTATCAAACAGATCCAAACTCATCGGTTTGAAACATTTCCAAATCGTTGCTGACCCAAAAAATTTCAAGTTGAATTGATCCAAATCGATTGGATCGGTTTAGCTTCTCAGCTTGAGCTTATTAGCTAAAAGTCCACCTCTTTTATCATATTGTACTAAAATTATTTGTTTTTTTTTTATGTCCATAATCCAAATTGATATCTTTTTTGACAATGTATCCACAAACATACTTAACAATGAGAAGATACATCCATACAAGTTCACAATACATCCTAATAAAGAAGTTCACAACCTATCCATTTAATACAAAATCACAAGCAAGGCTAAACTTTTAAACCTCTTTCACTGTCATGAAGGCGACCACCCCTTCTTTTAATAATCTTAATTTTGGGTTCTAGAATTATCCATTAATGTTTCTGCATCTTCCATGGCCTCATTCACATTGGAATAATCTTCCACGTTAAGAGCTTCTATTATTAATGAAGATTAAAAAATTGTTTATGGAATCAAATAAATTGTCATCAATTATACTAAAATCCATTTTAAATTCTGACTAAAATGAAATAAAATTGTACCATGACAAATCAAATCCAACATTATAAATAAAATTAACATACCTCAAGTTCAGATTTTTGAAATTGTGACTATAAGACTTGAGAATGAGAGTTTGAGATTAAGAGAGTTGAGAATGATATGAGGTACTGGATTGGCACATCGTATGCTATTTTGTATGTCGTGTGCATGTCTCTTCTTAATAATCCCATAATAAATCGACACATCATATGTTATAAGGCTTTTTAAATTTTCTGGATTAGATTGGTTTGAGCCGGTACCTAAATCGAACCCGAGTGATGTTGGTTTGCAATCAATAAACCGAAACTAATTTTTTTTTTAGAGATGACACAATGCTCCATGGGTTTGGACCCTATGGAGGCAAATGAGTAAATTTTGAATAATTTTTGGAGAATAGGGTAAAAATGGGAAAAAAATTATCTTCAAATTCTTAATGCGATGAGTCTTGATTTTGTACTCTTCACTATACTCCCACCCAAATCCCCATTATATATGAATGATTTTTAATTTTTTTGTAATTTTTATTTATCAATTGCCATGTTGGTTAATAAATTTTCTTTTTATTTTTACCTAATATACATAGGTTATAACTAAAAGAAAACCCTACAATATAATTCTTATTCAGCCTTAAAATATTGTTAGATTTTCTTTTCTCTCTTAAGGTGCTGCTCCATTCAAATATTTTTTTGTTTTGATATCATTTCAAGATATTGTTTCAACCTTTTGTAAATTTTTAAAATAATTTAAATATTTTATAATATCGTAATGATTTGATTTAAATCTTTAAATTTTAATTTACTGAAATCATTTATTTATACCTATTACAAAAATAAGCAAATGGAGAATAGAGTAGGGATGAAGAAATCATTCCCCCACATGGGGATTTCCCTTTCCTACCGTTACTAAATTTATTAGGGTATGGATGGGGAATGGAAGTGAAATTTTTAATAGGGGTGGAGAATGGGGTAGGCCTTTCCACCCTTATCCCACCCCATTCCCATTCTTAATTTTTTTTTTCTAATGAAACCGAGCCTAACTAATTGAAATGGTTGGTTTGGATTGGTTTTGTTAAAATATATTGACCCCTAACTAATTTTAGAATAAAACAAAATAAAGCATGCAAATAGAAACCTAAAAAGCAAAAAATAAAATAAACTACTGAATCTGTTTGATGATTACAATTCATCTTACCATTCTGTAACTAATGTCCATCAACTTAGACCCAATTTTATTTCATAATAAAATGTGCTAATTAGTACATATTTAAATCTTTCGCATCACCAATAACTAATTAAGATCATTTATTTATCTAGGTACTTATATATATAGCGCTGATCAAGTCAAAAGGATCTTGAATTTTATCAAAGTCTGAAATTACTATTAAACCGTGTGGTTTAATAGTATAATATCGTTACACTATTAAACTATAAAGTTTAATAGGTTTCCAAAACTTTAACAAATCTAAAATCCTATATATATAGTTTCGTTTTGAGGGAGGAAGTAGAAAGTTACAAGTATTGTACCCAATTTTCATTCTAGAGGTATTCACATTGAATTTAAACCTTGATACCTTAACCTTTATCTTAAAGGATTTGAATAAGTATGCTTTTAATAGTGTGTACTGGCACAATGTTGCAGACTTGCATAACCTAATGACTTACAGCCAATTTGAGGAAATTGGCAGCCCCCTTGAGCAATTTTCCATTATCCCATTGATTCCTCTCTCTCTCTCTCTCTCTCTCTCTCTTTATATATATATATATATAATCCTTCCCTCATGTAGGTGCTATTATTTTTATTATTATTATTTGTTAATATAGACACACTATTAAGTCATATGGTTGAATAAAGTAAATGTTTAACTTCACTATCAAACTATATAATTTAATAAAGTTATTGTCTAATTAACTATTAAAACATATGTTTAATAGCATATTCGCATGAAAAAAATGAGGATGTCCGCGCTTAAGAATTTATATAGATATTTTAAAATCAACACTAAAGTAAAAGATAGAAAAATATACACTTTAATGCATTGTTTTTTTACTTATCTTATAATGTATTTAAATCTATATTTTTTGAACATGTTGTGTGGTCTTGATTTTATTACAATCATGTATATACTTGATCACGAAGGCTACTAAATATTATATATATATATAGGAATATGAATGTTCTTATTCAGAACTTTAAAGTGCGGGAAAGTCTAAAAAAACACATAAACGTATGTAAAGTTTAAAGTTTAAAGTTTAAAGTCTCTCTCTTTTTTTTTTGAAAGGAAATTCATTAAAATAGGAAACCATTACAAACTGTTTAATAAGTACGGAGGTGGAACATGACTCCACTCTCTAGGACCTGACATAGAACCTCATACTCTAGTGACATAATGAGCAGTAGAGTTGGCATATCGACGCACAAACGAGAATTGCACTTCTCTAATAGACATAGATAGAGATCGACACTCTTCAATTATTAGTCCAAAACCATTGGGGCTAAAAAAATTCTCAGTTAAAGCTTGGAAAACTTGAAAATTGTCTATTTTAATAATGACACTAGGTAACTGCAGCCTCTTGATCCAGCTAAGAGCTTCTATACTACCCAACGCTTTAGCCTCTCGAGAACCAAAATTACCTGGAAAATACTCACATCGTGCTGTCACAAAATCACCCCAGAGTTACGGATTACACAGCCAACATTAAATTTACCTTGAGTTTTAAAAATGACAGCATCAACATTACACTTCAACCAACCAAAACAAGGCTTTTCCCAACAAATAGCCCCATGACTACCATTTACTGCAGCAACATCAGCCAAGAAAGTTTGTTTCCTTGCACTCTGCCACTGGAATAAAATCCTTCCAGCCGAGTTCAAAACTTGTAAGCTACTACTTCTTCTTTGGTTCCATAAATGATCATTCCTATGAATCCAGATCGTCTAGCAAATCATGGCAGCCAACTGACAATTCTCCTTATTATATGTAGTGAAAATGAATTCTAGCCAAACCAAGAAAGAAGTATAGTGACCGAGAGCACCAACAGCAGAGGAAATCCAGCAAGATCTTGCAAAACCACACTCTAGTAAAGCATGTGTAACTGTCTCATTACATGCATTGCACATGGAACAAGTAGGCACAATAACCACTCGACGATGAACAAGATTAGTCGCAGTAGGTAACACATTTGTCGTAGCCCACCAAAGAAAATTCCTTACCTTACCTGGCACCTCCAATTTCCATAATGATCTCCAAACATGAGTAGAAGAGTCGTTATCCTAATGAGTTAACAACTTATAACAGCTGCAAACTGAGTAAACACCACACGAATCATGTAACTAATACCATACATCAATCTACGGTGACTAAGAGGAATTTGCATGATCAACTTTTTATCTCTCACATTAAATATGTCAACAATAAGATCTAAATCCCAAATTCTTTGATTTGGCACCATCAGACTACTTACCTTCGCAATAGCCAGCTCCGCATTTATCTGAGATGAGATAAAGCCATTGTTGCTATCCGGCAACTAAGGATCTTGGCCTATTAACACATTTTGCCCACTTCTAATTTGTATGCGGCTCTCGCAGACAACAACATCCTTCGCAGCGACAATAAAACGCCACACAAAACTTATTGTGCCTCAACTTAGCTTCATTTACAGAAGTTCTCGGAAAATAACGAGCCTTTAAAATTTTAGCAATGAAAGATTCAGGTTTTGTAATAAGCTTCCAGACCTGTTTGCCAAGCATTGCAATATTGAAAGTATGCAGTTGCTTGAACCTAATTCCCCCAAAATCTTTCGGCTTACATAAGTGTTCTCATCTCATCCAAGGAATTCCTCTGCCACCCCCGCTTTTATTGCCCCGTTAAAAAGAATTCATCATAATTTCCAACTCTTTGCATAAATCAAAAGGTAGTATGTAGATATTCATGGTGTAGTTAGGCATTGCTTGGGCCACCGTTTTCAGGAAGATCTTCTTCCCAGCTTGAGACAACATTTTGGAGTGCCAACCTTGTAGTCTTTGTCTGAATGTCCCGAATATAAGAAAATATAACCTTCTTTTTCCGTCTAATATGAGATGGAAGTCCAAGGTAAGCTCCATGATCTTCTGTAGTATTGACATCCAGGGTTCCACAAATTTGGCTAACAACACTGTCATGCACATTAGCACTAAAGGAAGTGGATGATTTTGTGAAATTAATCAACTGACCAAAAGCACATCCAAGGTAGCCAAAATCTGCTTTACAACAGAAGCTTCAGCCTGATTAGCTCTAAAGAACATGAAACTGTCGTCAGCGAAAAACAAGTGTGTCACTACTGAAGCACTTCGAGCAACTCTCACCCCATGAATTAGACCAATCCTCTCTTGACTCTTGATCAAAGAACTAAATCCTTTTGCGCACAAAATAAACAGATATGACGACAGAGGATTGCCTTGACGGAGACCCTTATTTGGTATAATCAGTCCCACCTTCTTATTTTCATGAAGCACACTGTACTAAACTATTGTCACACAAAGCATGATTAGGTTCACCCATCTGGCATCAAAACCTAGATTTATCATCATCTCCTGGAGATAACCCCACTCTATTCTATTCTACGCTTTTGACATATCGATCTTTAGAGTAGATACTCTATACTTTCCTTGCCTCTTCCTTTTCAAAAAGTGCATGATTTCTGCCGAAACAATTATATTATCAGTGATTGCACGACCTGGCACAAATGCACTCTGAGCTTCTGAAACGACAGAATCCAGCACTGATTTCATCGGTTAGCAAGCATCTTAGAGACTATCTTATAAAGCACATTACAGAGAGCAATTGGTCGCATATTGGCCAAAATCTCAGGCCGTTGTTTCTTTGGAATAAGGACAATCGATGTATCATTCAAGCTCATAGGGAAAGAAACATCATTAATAAATGACAAGCAAGCCGATACCACATCCTTACCAACAATGTGCCAGAATCTTTGGTAGAAAGCAGGATCCATGCCATTTGGACCGGGTGATTTATCCAAATGCACATCAAATAGAGCATCATTAACTTTAGAATAAAAAAATAGAGCCAAGAGTAATGCATTATGCTCAGTGGAAATCCGCTTTTCCACACACCGTAACTTATCAGTATTATCCGAGCCACTAGATTTAAATAAGCTACCAAAATACTTTACAATCTCAGTATCAATTCCATTAGAATTAGAAATCCACTGACCTTAATTATTTCGAATAGCTCCGTGCAAATTCCTTTGTTTCCTTGCTGATGCCAAGGCATGAAAGTAGCGCGTATTTCGGTCCCCTTCCTTCAGCCAGAGAGTCTTCGATCTCTCTGCTTTTAAAAAACCTCATGACAATAGAGAAGCTCATTATATCTATTTCTTGCCTCAGTGAAAGCAGTTATGCCATCCGCATCATGCCTCCCTCGCAAGGAAGCTATTTGCTGTTTACAATCCAATGTTCATTTATGGAAGTCACGAGCTAATTGCCCTCCCCAAACCAACAAAGCAGAGCCACAATCTTTAATCTTCCATTGAATAAAATACTCGATAGAGGAAACCCAACTGGAGCGAATCACCTCAACACACCTAGCTTCACACAGCCATAAATTCTCAAACCGAAACCGGCTATACCTGTAAACATAGACTTTCGGATTGGGGTCCAATAAGATTCGTAGATTATCACAGCTAGAAGCTTCCAAATTACACACCCTTGCACAATGAAATTGACAAAACCAGGTATCAGTAGCAAAAGCCCGATCAAGTCTTTCATCAACCCAATTGCCAGTACCCGAGATCTTTCCCAAGTGAACTTATACCCCTCCATACCTAGATCAACCAAACCACAGTCGTTAATGGCCCTATTGAAACCCCTTAGCTTCCAGTTTGGGTGTTCATGCTGCCCACACTTTTCATTAGCAGCCAAAAAATCATTGGAATCGCCAATACAAACCCACGGCAAAGAAGAAAATTAGCTAACGATCGCAAAAGATTCCAAGAAGCCCGACGTCGGCTAGATTCTGGGAATCCATAAAATCCGGTAATTCTTCACCTTCCTAAGTCAGCCACCTTAACTTCAGTATCAATGTAGTTCTAACCGTAGCTAAGTAAGTTAACCACACAAGCTAAATTCCATAAGAAAGCAAGCCTTCCCTACGGCCCACTCTATCCACAATTAGCAGCCCATCAAAACCAATCTTCATTTTTATATGCTCTAATTTATTTTTATTACATAAGGTTTCAATTAAAAAAGCAAAACAAGGCTTCTTGTTGCGGACCAAATCCACTAACACTTGAACTGTCCGTGGGTGGCCCAACCCACGATAGTTCCAACTAAAGATAGCTCATTAAGCTCGGTGGGCTGAATTACAGGTCCCACTGCTGGTCATTTTTTGCTTCCTCAGATGTGTCAATCTTTGTTGAAAATTCCTCACCTAGGCCCATAGTAATGTGGAGCCCAGTTACAGATCTTCTTCTTTTTAAATCATTTACAATAAGGCCATTTTTCAAAACCTTATCACCTTCCATATCCTCGTCCACAACAATAGTTGTCCCACATTTTGACTTCTCTTTAAATTGATTCCCATTTGGCAATTTATTATCAGCTACCATATTGCGGGCCATATTTCCCACGTCTTCTCCATCAATAAAAGGCTTAGAGAAAGCAACTCCAGATATTGTGGCATTGACTGAATCCACTGACATGGCAACTACTGGATCCATGCTCTTTCCTTTATTTGTCTCCACCGTCTCCAATGGTCCTTGGCGCAGCCATCATTCGCCGGAGTTCATCACATTTCTCCTAACCAATGGCCATAAACAGGCACAATTTCACCTTTCGGGCAATCATATAGTTTGGGGCATTACTGTGCAGTATGCCTACGCAAGCCACAAGTGAAGCAAAAAATATTGAGCCTCTCTTACTTAAAATCAACCTAAATCCAATCACCTCCGGCTTTTTTCAGCTTCATCCTGGCTTAAAAGGTTTTGAACATCCATCGAAACACGAATGCGCATATAATTGCGCCAGACCCCATCAAATTATTCTCATTCGAAGCCAAAAAAATACCAATATAATTCCCAATGTCTTTCAAAATTTTCTCCGACATAAATCCAATTGGTAGATTATAAATCTGTATCCAGAAGGAAGTAGTGAATAAATGAATATTTTGTGGTTGCTCATCTTCCTCCAAACACTTTACAAGCAGAATATGTTGATCAAAGGTCCATGGCCCCGATTCCAACACCCTATTAATATCAATCTCATGGAAATATTGGTAAAGGAATAATGTTGGTGATAGATCTTTGATGCACACTCCTTTGCTAGGACGCCACAGCGACGCCATTGTATATTTCATGGCAGCAAAATTTATCACTTTGTTTGTAAGAAACCTGCCAACCAAGCAAAAGCGAAGATCGATTTTCCCTTGACCACCATCTTCCCCCTCATCCCCTGTGACTACCAATCCTCCTTCCTCCTCCTTGTCTATGGACATATTAGCACAGTCACTATTGATAGTGGGTTCTAGTGCTTCAACGTTTGTGGCCATTGCAACATCTCAAAGCCTCAGCTAATAAACTGTGATGAAACGAAATTATGAGAACTAGATATTAACTTGCCCTAAAGACAAGACAAAAACATAACTTGCCCTAAAGACAAGACAAAACTTTCAACTTACTTGTTTATGATTGAACACAAGTTCATTTTTAAGTTTAAAGTCTTTTAAATCCCATGGTGTTTAAACTTTTTTGGACTTTTCTCGCACTTTAAAATTCTGAACCAGAAAATTAATACACACACACACGTAGCTATGTATGTATTAATTGCACTTCTTAACTCCTACTTATCATATGATTAGCCCCTTAGTTTGGTTGGGATGATTGGTACTTTCTATTTTTAACTTATGGTGGAGCGTTTGAGTCTTGCGGCTACCTATTAGTTTGGTTAAGTTGATCGGCACTTTCTATCTTTAACTTACGATGGAGCATTCGAGTCTGGCAGTAAATATATATTAGAGTTTATTTTTTTATTCGAAGGGAAAATCTTTAAATAACAATAAAAATATAAAATATTTATTAGTACAGACCAATACGGTACACCGTATTTCCTTCAAACACAAACCAAGGAACTGAAAATATTATGAATAGAAGTATAGAACTAGTCGTCAAAATGGAACGTGGTCTCCTAGCACAGAAGCAATTTGATCTTTAATTAGGTAAGAATGCGTATAGCCGTCGTCCTCTTTGTAAATAAAATCAATTGCACGAGAAAGATTAAGAATCGTCCCGAGCAGTGGTCGGGGAACGACGGTTGGCTTCATCATCAACTCCTCGTTAATATCTTTCCATGCGTTTGCAACTTCTTCTTCAAACATTTTAATTGCCTCTTCCTTAGAGACACCATGCTGCTTCGTGTAACATTCAATAGCTGACGCAACATGTCCTCTCTTCTGCTCAAACTATATATATAATAACATATGGTTTAGTATCGGTGCCTGTTTAGATTGGTATTAGGAGTTTTATAAGTAATTATAGTAATCATTTGAAAAATTAAAAATTAATTTTGATGTATATACACACACCCCACTTTTCAGTGCGCAGATTTTTAAAAAATATAATAACATAGATTGGAGGGTTTTGATAAATTTTCTATAAAAGTGCGGGGTTATGTAAGCAGTGGAAAAAACTATAAGGGGATGTAGTGCCATTTTCACTTAATTTAATTAGTAGTTGGTAAAGTATTTTTTATTTTGCATACCTCATGACCTTGCATGTCATCCATGAGTCTGCAGATAACTGATGCTGCTTTTACAACCTTAGGGTTATCGGAGATCCATTCAAAAACCTCTTTAGTTGCAAAATCACCCACGCCAAGGAAGGAAGTTGTTATGACCAATGTGTAAGCACAACTTGTTAGTGCAATAGGCATATACTCCTCAATTGTTGGAACGTAACCTTCACTGAACCATTTGGCTTGAACAAAGTATGCTCCAATTACTTTTTTATTCTGAGAAGCAAAACGCAACTAAACCTCAGCCGTTATAAAAACAAAAATAAGAAATAAGTTTTTAAATTTTAATATACCTGTTGTGATATATTAATTTGATCTAATTAATTTCTAAGAGCCAATAATTCAGTAAGATTTATGGTCGACGAGTAAGATTTCTCATCTCCATCCGAACAATAAAATAAAAAAGGAAACAGCCTCCATCATAGAACGCACTTTTGATAAGTTTTATGTAACCTAAAAAATAGCTCCAAGGGTTTAAGCTAATTATCCAATTAATTCTTACATTTGTAATAATTCAGGGAGAGATGTGTGAAAATTTTAGCAAAATTCCAGGGGTGGTGAATGAAATATGTCTAAAATTTTGTGAGACTTAAATTTACCCATAGATATTTGATGTAATTTTATGGGTGGAGTAGATATTCCTCCCAAAATTCAATTGTGTACAATACACATATCGGTAATTTAAAGGAAAAAAAAAAAATAGGGAGGATGTGCATACCGCCTCTTTTGCATAACGTACGCAGTGTGATCTTCCTTGCTTGGCCATATCTTCCTCAATTTCATTAAAAGCATCTAAGAGTGTCCTGTAAATCAATTTCATGTATTCTGGAAGCGTATCTACGGCCTCAATATTCCATCTGGAAATCAATTTAATAACCATTTTATAATAATAGCAACAAAAATTTAATTCTGAAATTCAAAATTAATTAGCTATACGCAGGGCACTAACCTTTGAACTGCTTCTGTAAAGAGGCTGAGTTCTTCAAGTGTACCATACGCATCATAAGTATCATCTATGATGGATAATATGTAATTTAATTGGGTCATTATCTTTCTCCCAAATGCATATTGAGGCTCGAAGTATGTCCCTAAATCCCAAAAATATAACTCCACTAATCTGTCTCTTGCATAAGGTAGTTTTGTAGTGAAGTCTAAATCTTTCCACCGCCTGAAATAAGAATATATACATGTGTCACGATTCTATTGTTTGGATGTACGACGGAGGTATAAAAGAATTTCTCCCTATCGAAAGAACTTACTTTGTTAATTCATTGAGTTCCTCCTTGTGTAGCTCTAGCAATATGTTAAAATCTAACTTTGCAAAATTCAGCAGAGTTTTATTGTGTAAATGATCATTTGTTGAATTGATCATGGACATAAAATACCTCGCCTCCAATCTTGGTAGGGTTTTACGAAGAGGACGGTATAAAGCATGATTTATCTGTTCCGCAAGCTTAGGGGTTACATGATCCTGAGCTACCAATGACTTCAGGTGAGTGGTAGTGAAAGCATGGCTTCATCTAATATATGTTCTCCGCGAATTGCCATGTATGCTGCCTCGTACAAACTTAACATCCCTTGAACATCGTTTATAAACGATGACTTGAATCTACCCTCATCATCTTTGAACTTCTCAAACACATCTGATTATCACATTCAAAAAGTAAATTACTGAAGGCTTACAGGATTAATAACTAGTCAATGATTTTGTAATTGCAATAATGTTAGAGCCACAAATTCTTCATACATTACAAACTCATGAAGTCGCATCATAATTTTGGTTAGATAAAAACACCACATGACACATGACTTATTTTCATTATTATTTTTATTAATCAATCAATATTCTTATATATAAAAAAAAAAGTAGGGTGAGGGTAAAATCTAAATTGATATTTTAGCCCCAACCTATCTTACATTATTTAAATTTAAGTGGTTAACTAAAGAAAATTACTTGAAAATCACTCGTCCAAATCTCTGGCGACAAATACAATAAAAAATGTTTGTGGCTCTCGCATTACTCACAATTGTAATAGCTTGAGTGAGATTACATACCACATGAAATCTTGATTCCTTGCTGCCTAAGCAATCGAAAATGAAGAGAAACGGTGTGGAGATCAGGGCTATTACTGTCAATATAGTTTGGACATAATTTTTGTATTGCATCTTCTATTTCTTTCTCAAAGTGATAAGCCACCCCTAGGCGTTGTACTTCATCAATCAAGCGTAACTTCTGAACAGGCTTATCTTCAGCATCTGTTATCATTCTCCTTACCTCTTCTTTCAGTGCCTCGTGTCGTTCTTGAGTTGCAGTATGATCAACTGTCTGAAGCACAAAAAATAATTTGTTAAATTCATACAATATCGGATGAATGGTCAATTTAAAAAAAAAAAAAGCTGCTTTAAAACCATTTGGTCAAACTCCTGAAGATACGGTACATGCTCACTTAACAAATCGAGTCATATATGGGATGTTTGGGTTCATCTTTACCTTGAAATCAGAAGCACCTTTGAGGAAATGGTTTCTCCATAAACTAGGATGGAAATCTGCAGTAGGACGAAATGTTTCTCCAGACGACATTTTTGTGTCAGACAAACGGGTGCTGCAGAATTTTGATATTTCTGTGGAATTATAATTTGTATTTCTACTACTACTGCACCCTTTAATATATACTAATTCGATTATATCAAGACGGACGCATGCAACTTGTCTTGAAAGCCTTTTAATTTAATTTATTAGCAATTCCGATTCATTTAAACGCTTGGATGCATGGAAACCACGCGATGGGTCAATTTTTGACTTTCTGTGAGATTCTCAAAATTGTGTCAATTTTTTTTCTTTTTTTTTTTGGCCTATATATAACTTATGGATTTAAAGGAAAGATTTTAGTGCATATCTGTATCATATTGACAAGTGACAACAACTAGTGTATTTACTGGGATAGTATTTTTCAGGTAACTCGTTCTCTGTTTTATCGCAACAAAATGGCTTGTCTCTAATTAGAGTTTGATTATATGTTTAAGCTCTTGGTTCTATTAGAGTTAGGACTCAAGAAAGTGTTCGTAGAGTTTACACGCACAAGAGAAATTTTGTTGCTTGCAATACTTGGCACTTAAGGCGGATGAAAAATAGGCTTGGGCATCTGTATTACATTGTTTCGGATTTAGTGCTGAGATTTTGGCTAACTTTTTAGAAATATATAATTAGTAGTTATTTGGATAAAAATATGAAATTAATTAAATTTTAACTATGTATACATTTAGGTATGGTAGAAGATTATAAAAAGTTGAGTACAAATAAACTCAGCATTAGATCCAAATCGGTAATACATGGGAACTATTGAACTTATCAAGAAGAGCTGGCTTGTTAAAAAAAAGATATCTTGATAAAGTTGGCATGTCTCTTGTAAAGAAAAAAACATTATTAGAAAAGAGAAGGCATAAAACCATTAGTAATTTTGTTGCCTTAAAAAAAAATTTAATAAAGATCGAACGTAGTGAGCAAAAACGGAATTCAAAAATAAATTTCGTGATTAAGAAATTTATGAATTATACACAGGATTACAATTTCTTGAGAATTAAGTAGTCAAAATAGGAGAGCTAACCGAATTTAATTTGATCTAACTTATTTAACCAATAGTCCGTAATTAATTGGATTTGATTTTGTTTTTATTTTTTTTTTATTCAACTCAATCTTCCAAGGACGAAATAAAATTTGATCCGATTTTATTCAATTTAAAAATAACCAATCTCAATCACAACAAAATAATATTTTAAATATCGATTCGAATCAAATTAATTAATTTAAAAGTATAGTATTTTCAAAATATTTTTTAGATATGATGGTTTTGAGTTTTTAATCTATAATACGTGATGGAGTGGGGTCAAGTACAATTTCTAGTACTTTCATAAAAAGATTTTAGATACACGGGTTTTGACCTTTTATTCTATAATACATGATGGAGAGGGATCAGATATAATTTAAATAATTCTATATTTATTTTTTATTATATTTTATCATATAATAATGGAGATTGATTTTTTTTTTGAGTAATGATACAGCCACAAACTCTTGTATAAACTTATTTTGTACAAACTGACGTGGCATTAATTCATTGGTTGAATGAAAATATAAATTAATAAAAACAAATCATGTGGGCCAAGTGATATTTAATTCAACCAATCTTATCATGCCACATCAATTTGTACAAAATAAATTTGTACAAGAGTTTGTGGCTGTATTATTACTCTTTTTTTTTAGTAATCATAACTATTTTAAATTTTTTATTCCAGATTTTATCTGAAATGATCTGTCATTTATTTGACAGTGAAGTAGGGTGGCCTATCAATAAATTGGCGCACAACATTTTTATTTATTCATATTAAAAAAAATAACATACAAAAAAAAATTGTCTTGCATGTATTAAGAGAGCTTTTTAGTTTTATTTAAACAGATTAAGGGCCAGTTTGATAATGCTGCAGCTTTTAAACTAATTACTGTTAGCTGTGCTGTAGAAATAATCAGCTGTGAAGAGAATCAGTTAAGTGTTTGGTAAATTTTATTTTCAAAAGTACTATGAATTTTGAAAGCAGTTAAGGGTGTTTGGTAAATCTTATTATTAAACTATTGTAAGAAAATAAATGACTAAAATGTACATAATGTAGGATGAAATTTACTTATACATATAAAAATGCTATAAGAAAATAAATTTACTTGCACTAGAGAAGTTTTGATAGAACACAAAATATGAAAAAATAGGGTAAACGAAAGGTGTGCGTTAATTATAATAAAAAATTATTAAAATATTGATTTTATTTTCAATTTAAATAAGGATAATTTCGGGTTTAAGTAATAATTGTAAGGATATTTATGAAATTATATTAAAGGATAAAATTAATTTTCAAAATCAGAATCTAAAAGTTACTCATTCCTTACTTTTCAAAATTAGTTGTAGGAGAAGCTGATTCTGGCAAAAGTGATTTTGATTTTTTTTTACCAAACACCAAAATTAGCTTTTAAATTTTTAAAATCACTTTTAACCCTCCCAAAAGCAATCCCAAACGGTACCTAACACTCACACAACTAACAAAGGATAGGATAGCGTACATCATTTTTATATAATTAAAGATAACACAAATGAGTAGCATTATAAAATCCGCAGCCTTCTATGTATATTAAACGACATTTTTAAGTGCGACAACATCACTTCTTTTTCAAAACATAAACTTTTAATCATAATGTTACGTCATTCATATTCAGCCATTTAACCTATCCTGTTAGGATTTCTCCCATGTTCAAAAACTACAAGAAGAATGAGATTATTATTTACTATATCAACAAAATTAGCCACGACCCAGGACTAAATAAAAGCCTCAACCATAATTATAGGCAGTTTTGAACATTCGTTCTTACCTAAAAATTTATTATGAAAATAATTAATTATTTCATAAATAATATATATTAATATAAGAAATAAACATCATACTCAACTCAACTTATATAACCAAAAATTCCTGCTTTTCCTTGTGCGGTCTCCATTATCTTCCATACATAAAATAACTCTCTTTAGTGTAATAAAAAGTAATTAAATGGTTGAGTTCTTGCGAGATCTTGCTTCTAGTTTGATATGGTATTTATAGATAATCAAGTTGCCGATCGAGTGTTACCCTCACCATGATACTTGTGGCATTGCCACTTATCCATAGAACAAAGTTGTGAATCACGCATTGCAAGCATGCATGTTGCATTGTGAGTCACGCATCGCAAACATGCAAATATATGTTTTAGCATTGTGATTGAATAATGGGGGTGAAGGTGCATATGAGAGACACCTACCAAGCATGCGTGTAATTCTTAAAAGGCTAAATAATAATAATAATAATAATAACAAACCACAACAACACCATACCTCTATCCTCTCCTCCTTTTGTAAATTTTAGAAATTAAAAACAAAAAGTTTTAGTGAAGTAAAGAAAATGTAACACTAGAGATTCAAAAGATTGATTAGAAACTGAAGAATCTCTTCGGTTTTCCTTCGGTTTCTCGCAATTTCAATTAAATTATAAGAATCTCTACCTATTACTCTCTCTTTTTATAAATTAATTTCTTTTTAGTTAAATTATAATAATATTCAATTTTAGTAAAAAAATCTTAATTGATAAATTAATTATATGAAAATTAGTCTATTTTTTCCAGATATAATTTAAATTAGAGCAGAAAATAAACAAAGAAAGCATTCATGATTTCCTCCAACGGCTAGTGTTCTTAATAGGAAGTATTTGTCATTATAGTTTTTATATGCAGACACAGACACTCATTTGTATTATCTAACATAATCAATGAAAACGACATCAGTTTTTTTTTTTTTTTTTTTACCGAAATAACAATTCTTATTCCTTTTTATGGATTTAAAACTCAAGTGTAGCGATCATATGAGGAATGTCGCACCTGTGTATTTTCTATTTAGGTGTAGGTCTCACTTTACAAGTCTCCTAATCATATTTAAACATATGCAGCATCACTCCATAAGGTGAGCGACACCACTCACTCGATCAAAATTCTAAAACTCAAAAGTAACAAGATATAGTTAGATGAAACTACCACATGATACACATGATTTATTTTCATTATTTTGTATTTTTATTAATCAACCCATACTATAGGAGGAAAAAAAGAAGAGAGAAAGTATGGCAATGGTATAACCCTAATTGATTTTTAGTCCCAACCCACGATTCAAACTTAGAGAGTTTGTTGAAGAAAGTTGTTTGAAAACCATTCGGTCAAACTCGTGGGGATAATACAATACTAAGCATTCGTGGCTCTAGCATTACCCTTATTTAAGTGAGACTATTTGCCAAATGAAATCTTGATTCCTTACTGCTTAAGCAATCCAAAATGAAGAGAAACGGTGTAGAGATCATGGCTATCACTGTCAATATTGCTTGACATAATTTTTGTACTGCATCTTCTATTTTTTTTTTCTCAAAGATGGAAACCACCCCTAGGCGTTGTACTTCATCAATCAAGCATAACTTGTGAACTGGCTTGTCTGCACTATCCGTTATCATTCTCTTTACCTCTTCATTGAGTGCCTTGTGTCGTTCTTGAGTTTTAGTATGATCAATTGTCTGAAGCACCAAACAAAAAAAAAATTTTTTGCCAAATTCATACAATATTTTTCAAGCTATACGCAACTTTTTTTTTTAAAGATAGGGTGTGGATAAAGTCTAAATTAGCATTTTTAGTCCCTATCTCTCCCAAGATTTTAACACCGATGGTCATGCAAAAAAGTCATTTTAATTAAAACCGCTCGATTAAGCTCTTGAAGGCAATAATATAGGACGTTATTTTCGGTATTTTAGGATTGTTGAATTTTATTATTTTGAACTTTTTATTTTAATTGAAGTCTTTTATGGTATGTGATTTAGTATTTTATTTCTATTATAATTGTTATTTAGTTTCCCTTTCTAAGTTAAATTAGAGAAGTGAATTTTATCTATTATAAATAAAGAGATTTTTTTATTGTTTTCATAACTTCATATTTAATTATTTAATAATATTTTTTTTATAATTTCCTCTGTAATTATCTATTAAAATTTCTCTTATAAAATCGTTTGAATTAAACCGTCATTTGATCTCGCCTTACGCATTATGCGTTATTAAAAATCTCATTGAAACAAAATCTAATCACGTTCCGATTAGAATATAAACTAATCGCATTAATTTGGTAAAAAACTAAAATGATATCTAATTTTTTTTACTCAATTAATTCCGCTTCCGCTAGCAATTATGTGCCAATTGCACAGCTTTCCCGCCTACTCATATCTATCCCCCACCAAATCATCATTGTTTATAAAAAAAAAAACCCAATAATTGAAAACCCTAGCCGCCGCCACGCAACCACCGCGCCCACCTCTCCACCGGTTGTTAACCGTCGGCCAACACACCCACCAACCTCTTAGCCCCTGCCGACCAAGCTGCAACCATTGCCGTCCTCAACCGCAGCCTGTAACCACCGTGAAAATACCCAAAACTCGCGGCTGCACACACGCCCCACCGCAGATCTTGTTGCCTCATCATCGACACCACCACCAAAAGCATCCCTATCCTCTGCCGACTAAAACCCGACCGACCTTTGCCCCTGAACGTTGGCCATAAACCGCCATGAACAACCATCAACTGCCGCCACTTCAATTCACTTTTCCAGTTAATCCGAGACGATTTGAGCCAAATCACCACCACCATTGCGCTCACCGACATCAAATATTCCAGATCTACCTATCCTTGACCAATTTCCGACCACCGTTACAGGAAACAAAAACTTTTGCATAATTACTATTTCACCCGGTAATTTGATTCAATTTTCAGTATAGCACGAATTCTTTTAAAACCACCCTCTCTTACCATCTTCACTCCAAATCACGGCCACACCCAATGATATCTAGTGTTTTCTTACCCAATTCTACTTCTGCTACGCCACTTCATCAATTGTAGATATCGTTTTAATAGTGGATCAAGTCAATGCGATTAGCGTATGCTCTAATAGAAGCATAATTAGATTTCATTTTAATAACGTGCAATGCGAGATTAGATGACGCTCTAGTCCAAACAACTTTATAAGAGAGATTTTGACAAATAATAGATGACGGTCTAATCCAAACGATTCTACAATAATTATAAAAAAAGAGTTTTTATTGAATAATTAAATTTGAAATTATTAAAAAAAACAAGACCTCTCTATTTATAATAGAGGAAACCCACTTCCTTAAGTTAACTTAAAAAAGAAAAGTAAATCACAATCATAATGGAAATAAAATACTAAATCACATACCACAATAGACTCCAATTAAAATAGAAAACTCTAAAATAATAAAATTCTAGAATTCTGTAATACATAAAATAACGTCCTACATCATACAAGTTACATGCAACTTAACAAATCAAAAAATAGGATGTTTAGGCTCATTACCTTGAAACCAAAAGCACCTATGAGGAAATGGTTTCATCATAAACTAGGATGGAAATCTGTAGGAAGACGAAAAGTTTCTTCAGATGATATCCATGTTTCAGGCAAACCTAAGAGTAGGGATGGCAAAATCCTCCACGGGTTTGGGGTCCCATGGAGCCCCACCTTAAATGGAAAAAATTTTAAATAATTTTTAGGGAATGGGGTGGGGAGTGGGGAAAAAATAATCCTCAAATTCTTAACGAGATGAGTTTGGCTTTGTACTCCTCTCCCCACCCCACCCCCACCCCCACCCCAATCCCCATTATATATAAATACATTTTTAATTCTTATTTAATAATTTTTATTTTATCAACTGTAATGTCAATTAATAATTTTTATTTTTATTTTTATGTAATATAAACAAGATATAAATAAAAAAAAACCTAACAATATATATAATTATTTTTCAACTCTAAAACATTATTATGTTTTCTTTTCTTCTTTAGGGTGCTTCTCTCTTTAAATATTTTTCAGTTTTGATATCATTTGAAGTTATTGTTTTAAACTTTTAAAGATTTTTTTAAAATAATTTAAATACTTTATAATATGGTGATGATTTTATTTTAAATCTTTAATTTTTAATTGACTGAAATCATATATCTATGCCTACTATAAAAATAAATAAATGGGGATTGGGGTGGGCATAGAGAAATCATTCCCCACATGGGAATTTCCCATCCCCACCCCACTAAATTTATTGGGAATGAGGTGAGTAATGGAGGCAAAACTTTTGGGTGGGGAATGGGGTAGGTCTCCCTACCCCATTGCCATCCCTATCGAAGAGAATTTTGAACATATTTATGGAATACAAATTGAATTTCTACTACTGCTAACTTAACCCTATATTCTCTACTTAAGCGTCTATTATGTTTAAGCTCTTGGTTCTACTTAGAGTTAGGGTTCAACGTGTTCAAGAAAGTATTCGTAGAGTTTACGTGCACAGGAGGAAGAAACATAGGAACTTCTCAAGCAGAGCTGTCTTGGTTTAGAAAGAAGATATCTTGATAAAGTTGACAAGCATATGTGTAGAAAAAATATATTTATCAGAAAAGAGGAGGCATAAAACCATTAATAATTTTTTTGGGTTAGAAATAAAAATTTAATGAATGTCGAACATCGTAAGCAAAAATGGAATTAAAAAAAAAATCATGATTTTTTGAACCAATAGTCCATGAGTTGAATTTTTTTTTTCTTGTTATTCAACTCAATCCTCCAAGGAAGGAATAAAATCTAATCCGATTTTATTCAATTTAAAAATTACTAATCTAAATCACAATAAAATAATACTTCAATAACGGCTCAAATCAAATAATTAATTTAAAATAGTAATATTCTAATAAAAACTCTTCTATATGATGGTTTTAAGCTTTTTATTCTACATAATAGATGATAAAGTGGCTAAGGTATAATTTATATTATTCTACATTTATTTTTTAATTATCTTTTATAATACGAATATTAGTAATTGATGTTTACTTTATTTTTTTCTAGTGAGGTTATTTGAAACCACTAAATTGCTCTCTAAACAAATTACTTAATCAACTCTTGATTAAAATTTAAAAATAAAAATTTGCTTTCTATACCCACATAATTTTCCAATTTACCCTTATATCTCTATAATATTATTTGAAAAGAAAAATTAAGAAAAAAGAAAAAAAATGAACATGATTCACAGAGAAGCTTGATTGTAGGAATACAGTGAAATTTCTATATAATGATGTTCTATACTCTATATAGGAATATCTTCCATGTAATTATAGAAAATTTTGGTCTCAATTTAGACCAGTTATAAATAAGAATAAATTTTATATTTTAATAAGTTATAAATTTTCTAAATCCCAATTAAATTTTAATTGGACTTCTTTTCCCCAGTTCTTCCCTGTAAATCGTTTGGCATTTGGCGAAGAGTACAAAATTTTTATGCAAATTTTCTTATTATATTTTAGGAAAAAAAAAGTGATGTGACATAAAATAATAAGTGAGTAAAAATAAAAATAAACAAAAAAAGAGTTAAAAAGGATGATGTACAGTGATAAAAAAAATGATAAAGAGAATAAATGTATACAAAATTAGCGTAAACATCTGATCGGAGGTATTATCTTAGCAATTAAGTCCAAAAACCAGATGGGTTAACGTTGTTTTTCGTAACATTTTATTTCATTTTATTTTATTTTAATATTAGTGCTCATGATATAACGATTAATGATAGCTTGTCCGTTACTATTACTAAAAGTATCTTTGCTTCGCATTACTATTATTTTAGTGTGGAGAGGAGAAAGGTGTTGATTTGTTTGATAAGCATGGAGTTAAAATAAAACCAACAAGGCAACAACTCACAAAAAAAAAAAAAGCATAAGTACCAAGAACAAACACAGCTATTATATTTTATGTGGAGAGGAACAAGATGTTGATTTGTTTGAGTGCTTTAAATGATTTAAAGGAAAATGAATAGCATGAATTTAGGGCAATTATTATAGGAATTTTTTTTCCCCAACCGTAATTGGGTAGTTTTTGATTGAAATTGTAATTAGAAAGTTAAAGGACTAGCCTACATAGGATCTATTTAAGATTGATATTGGACGATTGTCATTTAAAAGTTACAATATTAAAGTGTTTGATAAATATTAACCGCTATAATTTAAAAAATAAATTGATTTAATTTTACACTTGTATGATGAAAAATCTATTATATCTTTATTAATTTTATCAAAATTATTATTTAAAAATTATGTTTACTATATAATATTAACTTTTATTTTATAGTTATAATTTTTTTTTACAATAATTGGAGTTTAAAAAGTATGCTACTTCAATCTCAAATAGGACCATAATCACATTCTATAAAAATTGAACGAATTTTAATTTAGCTAAAATCATAAATACATGTTTGGATGACAAGTGTGTCGTGTTTTTAACATTTTTACGTTTTCACCAGGTGAGACTGAATCATTCAAACCCAGATCTTAAATTACAAAGTGACGGGACAGTCATTCAAAATTGTTACATGCACGTATGACTAAATAATGCAATAAAATGAATAAACTAAAAGTTGCTCATACTATATTGACAGAAAGAAAAGCCGGTGAAAAATTGTTTATACTTGCAAACCGAAACGCGGCGTTCAAAATAGGTTTGCTTGCTTTCTTTTAAAGAGTCTAAAGAGTGTGGTGCCTCTCAATTTACCTAAGACTTTCTAGAATCTGATCTGAGTATAGCGGCGCTTTTGACTCCACATTTATTTGTGAGTTCTGGTAGACCACCGTCCTGTTTTCCACTAACAGATTATCTCCTTCATCGTTGCATTCCTTTTTATCACGTGTGTACCCTACAAACCATTGAACTAACTAATTAACTAAACTGATATATAACTTAACATTTCTCTCTCACTTCACCCTCCATAGCCTTTGCACAAAAATGAGTAATCAACTGATCATCATCTTCTGCATCTTGATCACTGTTGTAAATGTCCCAGCAGCTTACGGACATCATGACGAGCAATACGCGGCATGCAGTCATCGCTATTCCTGTGGGTCAAGCCTACAGGACATAGGCTACCCTTTCTGGGGAAACAATAGGCCCCGGTATTGTGGCCGTGCTGAAGGATTCGAGCTCAAATGTCAAGACAATCAATTCTCCATCATACAACGCGGCCCTAAAAAATTCAGGGTTTTGAAAATCAATGCTTCTGAGAGAATAATGACGATTGCCCGGGGTGATGTTTGGGATACTGTTTGTCCTGGAATATTCAACGAAGCATCATTCAACATCTCTCCGTTTTACTACAGCCAAAACAGCGTCGGATTTGTCACTTTATTCTTTAATTGTGGTGATGAGATATTTCCTGACAGTGCTCCGAATACTGTCAGCTGCAACGTAGGAGGCAGAAAAAGAGTTGTCTTTTACACAAATATTACAAATATTGATGGGGCTTCGGAGGAGGTTCAGTTTCCTAATCTTTCAAAGACGTGTAATTCGAGTATCAAAGTTCCAGTTTTGTTGACTGCTGTTAATTATATAAAGGCTGGAGAATTGGGAAAAGCTCTGAAACGAGGGTTTGATGTAGGGTATCATTCGCATCCCTGCTCTGAATGCAAGTCTTCTGGAGGAATCTGCGGATCTAATCACTCGAATTCTGATGATCTAACTTTTCAATAAACTTGAATGATTTTCTTACAGGCAAGGGTTTGAACTTGGGAATGAAGCTTGTTATAGGTAAGGTGACAGACCAATACATTCTGCTTGCTCATTCTGGATAATTTTTTTGTCCGGATATCATTGTCCTTAATGTTTCACAGCATCTCTTTTTCAAATTAAATATCGGAAATTTAACCCCCTTCGTACCATAAGCTTGTTATAGTAGAAAATCTATAAATTGGTACTTGATAAATTAATAATCTCTATCATATAATAAATTTTCATGGGCCAATGGATTAAATTAATAATTTTGATAAAATATAAGATAATATTTTTTAAAAATATTTTATATAATTTTGTGGTGTGGTTCATATAATAAATTAATAATTTGCTGAAATTACAAATGTTGTTGACTATGATATTTGAATTAGATAAAATATGACTCTCTTGTTACTTGTTTACATAAAATATGACTATATTGTTACTTGTTGTTGCTTAAGATTTAAACAGTGAATGTCTAGTTCTTAAATGTTTGTTAATTGAATTGTAAATAACTCTGTAAATTAATAAATTATTAATTCATCGATTAAATAATAAATTATTAATTTGTCGGTTATTTAATATCTCTTTAATTAATAGATTTTATATGGTACAAACCATATTAGTTTATAGATGTTCTACTGTTGAATTTATGAATTTTATAAAAGTAATATTATTTTCCTTGAGAGTTGGACTATTGTCACCCTCTAATCTCCCATGAAACTCCTTTTTCACTTATATTTATTTTATTTCCAAAAATTTCTTTTTTTAATAAATCTTCTAATTTTTTATTTAATTTTTTATTACTAAAACTCAAAGTAGTATTGTGCATTTTTTTTTCTCTTTTGCAATCTTCTTGTCACCCGGCACACAAAAATAAAAATTTTATAGGTGACAAATTTTTTAATGTTAATTATTGACTTAAATTACACATATTTTAAATTATAATTTGAAAGCAATCTTAAATATAAAAATACTAAATCAATAAGAAATTGAAAAAGGATTGTAGATTATTCTAAAATTATGTAATTTATTTTTAGTTTGATCGGAAGTTTCAGGTAGAAAATCAAAAAAATAAAAAATAAAAAATAAAAAAGGATTGGTTATAAATGTAAGTCATTTGCTAGGGGAAAAAAATCTGCATGTATTAATTCTTATTTGTCCAGAACAGAAATTTTATTTGAAGTAGGGTTTTGTAAGAATAATGAAGGTGCTTTCTTTGAAAGGATATCAAAGTAATGTTATTAAAACAAAAGAGTTGTTTGAAAGTCTCAGTGTCTCAGGATACAATTATAATAAAATACCATGTGGGTTATGGGTGGTCATGTAACACGTGATAGAATATCTTGGCTAGCTAGTACGTATATCCCATGTTGGTTAAATATACATATAAAATTTGGCGTATATTATATTACAAACCAATAATACCTTTTTCTTTACTTTACCCATCTTATATACATTGTTCCAACAACAATTGCTTTCACGACAGCACTCACTTAAATTTTTTTGAAGTTAAGACTTTGAATTTTGATATTAAGGGTTCACCCTATCACAGAAAATAATACGGTTGTGCATGAATGGACTTGGCAACCATAAATTGATTAAGAGATAATATGAGCCAAATTTAAATATTATCAAAACGATACGTATTATCACAAATAATAATACTGTTGTGCATGTTGGTACCAAAATACCTTTCGTTTTAAAGCAGTTTTGGTTTACTATTCTATAATATTCTAAACTTTAACATTGAATATGGCCTCATGAATTATTACTTATTTTTGCAGGTGTTGCTAGCCCAGGAATCGGCGTATTAACAGTTACCTGCATCATTATTCGCTGTTACGGATTTAACATCTCATCAATTATATCAAATTCGATTTTCAGGAAGTTATCAAAGGATGATCAAGATCTTGAATCCGTCATTAACAATTACGGACCTCTAGCTCCCAAAAGGTACAGCTTTTCTTATATCAAGAAAATGACGAACTCATTCAAGCATAAATTAGGCCAAGGCGGCTACGGCAGTGTGTTCAAAGGGAAGTTACCGGATGGTCGTCTTGTGGCAGTGAAGCCGTTAAATACATCAAAAGAAAATGTACAAGAATTTGTTAACGAGGTTGCAAGCATTAGTAGAACATCTCATGTTAACGTTGTCACATTATTAGGGTTTTGTCTAGAGGGTAGCAAGAGAGCTCTTGTTTACGAGTACATGCCTAATGGATCACTCGAGAAATTCATACACAACGGAGATACTTCGAAAGCACACCAACACTTGGGATGGGAAAAATTCTACCACATTGCAATAGAAACGGCAAGAGGGCTAGAGTACTTGCATCGCGGATGCAACACCAGGATTTTGCATCTTGACATAAAACCTCATAACATTCTTCTCGACGAAGAATTTTGCCTGAAGATTTCCGATTTCGGACTTGCGAAGCTATGCCCTCGAAAGGAAAGTAATGTATCAATGTTTGAAGCTAGGGGACAATTGGCTACATTGCTCCAGAAGTTCTTAGTAGAAGCTTTGGAGAAGTTTCACACAAGTCCGATGTGTATAGCTATGGAATGATGATATTGGAAATGGTTGGATGCAAAAATAACCCTGATGCTGGAGTGGATGAAACAAGCGACGTATACTTTCCGCATTGGATATACAAACACGTTGAGCAGAGCAAGGTGTTTAAATTGCCTAGTGTTATGAGCAGAAACGAAAATGAAATTGAAATTGCCAAGAAGATGGTTATTGTGGGCTTATGGTGTATACAGACTCATCCATCGTATAGATCGGCTATGTATAAGGTTATAGACATGTTACAAGGAAGCATTGAAGCGTTGCAAATCCCACCAAAACCTTTCCTCTCTTCTCCTCCAAGATTATCTTCAATGGGTTCTTCCTTCACATCCATGTCTTAGTTAGTCGTTAAATTAAACTATATGCTAGCTTCCTTTTTTGTGGTTCACGTACTATATTAGTTTTTAAAAGTTATATAATCATGTGTAAATTTAATTACGAATAGTCAACAGAGGATATTTCATATATATGTTTCGTGTAATAAGGAGGCATATCGAAGAAATCATGTTTCTCGTTTAGATGTTCTCCATCCTGATGAATTTCACGAAAATAAGCCTCGTTGCTCTTGTTGCACTTCTAGAAAATAACATGATGGGCCTCTCCTAATATCAGGCCAAAGCCCACTATAGAAATCAAAACACTGAAGCTCAACATTGTTCCATTTCACACTATAGCCTCGGTGATGAAGAAAAACAGTGAGCTGGATATATGAAGACAGATTGATTTCTGCATACATAGCACGCATTACAACGAAGGCTCTGTAACGTTTGGGTTAAGGGCAAGATGATCCACGGTTAGATTGAGAGCATAGGTTACTTGGAGAGCACAAATTAAAGTACTTAATAAAATGCTCTCGTAAAAAATTTCATTAAACAATGAACTTTTACAAACTAAAGCATGGTCTCTACACTAAAAAACTTTCACTCCACTATCACTTCAGAGAAAATTTTGTAACTATAATCTGTGAGGAAAGGAGTTCAAAAGGATTTAAAAATTCTCTTACCCACCTGTAGATTATCTTTAATGACAAGCTATTAATTTAATTTGATAAACTCAGGTGGGATCTAAATATGAGGTTTTTTTTTTTTTGGAAAAAGATCCAAATATGAGATTGAACAAGCTAAATTAAGGGATCTGTATTTCTTGACTTCTAAGTTAATTAGAAAGTTGACTATCTTGTATTGTCTAAGTTTAAGAATGGTAAATGCAACCTATTTTTTTGTTGGGCTTGGCTTGGTCAGGCTTGGATCATTTTTTTTTTCCCTTAAAGCAAGGCCAAAAACCCCAAATTTCATATCTTGTATTTTTTTAAAAAAAAATTATTATCTTTTACAAGCCTATCTTTTGTTGGGCTAGGATTGGTCAGGCTTGGATCATTTTTTTGTCCTTAAAGCTGGGCCGAAAAACCCAAATTTCATATCTTGTATTTTTTAAAAAAAAATTATTATCTTTGACAAATTTATAGTTCAAAAAATTATTTTTATTAGATTAGGTTTAAAAAGTTGGGTTTAAATAATTTAAAATTTTAAATATATGTTGTACATGGGTTAAATAAATGTTAAAAAATGTGTTTTAGTTAAAATAAAATACTTTTTATTTTTAAATTTTTTTAATTTACTTTTGGACCCAACCTAAGTGTAATTTTCTACCATCTTCATAATGTTAATTAACTCATATTTCTCTATATGCCACTCTCAATGTAGAATGCATGCTGAGAGACTTAGTCAAATTTTAGTTATTAGCAAAATTAGAGGCTCTGTTTTCTTACTTTTGTGAATTTATTTTTATAAATATACTTCCAAAACACTCATTTAATGACAACCACTAGAGTTTATGGGCTTTGGGCCTCTGGCCTATTCCTTAATTAATATTATGCTCCAAAGTCCAAATAGAGGATGAATCCACCAACCACGACAATCAATTGATTACATCATCACTTGCGTATTAAAAATGAATTGATGAATTGTCAGAGTTTATCAGCCATTCAAACAAGGCTTCACAGATCGAAATACTAGGAAGCAAGCAAAGGATTTCAAGTCAACTCTTTTATTTGGGCAAATTCTCTCAGTTAATTACTTCAAACTGGACCTCGTTTACTTCCAATTTCCATACCTTAAGTCAACAACTGAAAAGAGTTGGTTTATTTTAGTGAATTATTGGTGGCACTATCCTTTAGCAGCTAATCTGTCTTTGAAAGTTTCCGCTGAATAATCTCGTGTTAATCAATTTGTGGATCATGAGTTCCTCTATTTTCAGAATCTCTCTTTTCATCCTTATGTTCAGCCAGCTTCAATTCCCACTATTTTTCTCAGGATATGTTAATGTCTATGAGGAGGCATATTCCAAGTGTCCTGCTTCTTTCAGCTGCGGAAATTTCACCGGTATTGGCTATCCTTTTTGGAGAAACGACCAGCCTGATTATTGTGGTCATCCAGGCTTCAAGCTTGATTGCCATGGAGATAGAGCCACCATTGATATCAATTCCCAGAAGCATGATATCGTCGAAATTTATTATGAAACTCAAGTCCTGAAGATTGCAAAAACAGATTTCATGTCGAACATTTGTCTTGTAAGCTTTATCAACAGTACTTTGGATTTCAATCTCTTCGAGTACACATTCAGAGACCAAAACGCCAGCTTGCTTTACGACTGTGATCATCTGACTGAAGATCATCAGCCACGGATACAGGAGTTTACTTGTCCAATAAATAACAGGTCCAGTGATTGTTACTTCACTGCGCCGGCAATTTCAAGTAATGATGAATTGTCAAGGAGATGCAAAATCAAACTCCAGATACCAGTCCTGGAGATTTTTGCTCATCATTTTACACATTATTTAATGACTATTGATCAATTTATAAAAGAAGGTTTTGAGGTTAGGTGAATTATAGACCAAGAGCGATGCAGGGATTGCCGTTTTTCAGGAGGGATATGTGGATATAACAGGACTATTAATGATTTTACTTGCTTTTGCTCGTATCAACCTTCGCCAAGGACATGCTCCAGAACGCAGCCACCAGGTATGCACACATGATACTTCTTTATTTATTGATTTATTTTTAAATATACTATTTTTACTTTTTCCAGTTTTTAAGTAGCTACCGAGCTAGTTATGAGAGATAAGATTGATGAGATGAACCAGCACCCTCAGCTCCAATATTGTAAGAAATAATTAATAATTAAGACTTCTTTATAAAAAAAATTATATACACTATAATCAGAATCCAATAAAATTATATACACTATAATCAACTCACCAACCTATTGGAGTGCAGCGTGAACAATTGATAACGCATTACCAGCAAACAGTGCCGCCGCTAATCCTAGTACAGCTCCAGGTATGCATACATGATACTTATTTATTTATTGATTTATTTTTAACCGATACAAAGGGATATATATATATATATATACTATTTTTACTTTTTCTAGTTTTTAAGTAGCTACCGAGCTAGTTATGAGAGATAAGATTGATGAGATGAACCAGCACCCTCAGCTCCAATATTGTAAGAAATAATTAATAATTAAGACTTCTTTATAAAAAAAATTATATACACTATAATCAGAATCCAATAAAATTAAAGTGTACAATCAACCCAGTTTATCAAATTAAGTATACTACAACTAAAGTCTAGCATAATAATAAACTGCCACAATAATCTTTTACCTTAGAGTTAAGAGGAGGCACTATAGACTAATAAAACAGTTATTGATAATTAAAAATTAGGACTAGATATATGAGAATTAAAATCCTCTGCATACAAATCTATACTCTGAATTTTTAATAAGTTTGTGCTATGCCGCTATTTATATGTTTTAGGGGACATTACTTTTGGGTACATCAGTCTTCAGCCAAAGCCCATTCGTTTAGGTGACATGAAAAAGCAATAGAATATGAGGAGTTATATTATTCTTCCAATTGCTTTTTGATTCAACTAAAGAATTAAAAGCTTCAATCGATTCTGCAATTTCCATGTAGCTGCAAATGGGTCCAAGCTTGTTGAAAGGGTATCGGTTAGGCCAACTTTTGTTAAAAAATTTAGCCAGATTTGCAATCCAAGATCCAACCCATATATTTACGAGTTTATCGGCGAACCCTCGATAAAAGTCAGAGTCAACGGCCATTGGATTTCATTCTGGCTCTCTCGTGGAAAATTCTAATGGGGTTCTTCGCCTTTAATTAATTTCTTTGTCATAGGAACTAGCTAGTCTATAAGTTATTAAATTTTCTACAAATTGCTTTCGCAGCTGCTTTTCAAATTATAAAAAAATTGATTTCTTCATTGAAATGTTGCACCAGGCAATTACCTCTTCAAACAAGCAAACAAAACCCATATAATCTTACCAAGTCTTTGTTTCTTCCAAAGAGATTATAGTTGTACATAATCATGAGTTATCTCTTCCCTCCGCCAATTCTCATCTCCATCCTCACCTTCGTGATCTGCATCTTGATTGCCGTTCCTGCATCTCAAGGCGATGGCGATGTTGACGAACAGTACAAGTCATGCAACGGCTCCCACTCGTGTGGGAACTTACCGGATATCCGGTATCCATTCTGGGGATACAATATTAGGCCTAAGCATTGTGGTCGCCGAGGTTTCGAGCTCGAATGTCATGATAATGAGTATGCTACCATACGAATCGGACATCAAAGTTTTCGAGTTTTAGAGATTAACAATACACATCCAATCATGAGAATTGTTATAGCTGATTATGTGGGTAGAGATTGTCTTGAATCAATTCGGAAATCCATTATCAGCCACCGTCTATTTAATTACACTGAGAAGGTTCGAAACCTCAGTTTATTCTATGATTGCCCCGGTGATTTCCCCACACAGCTGGGCAAAAACAATTATAGTTGTACCTCAGAAGGTGGAGTAGTTATAAGAAGCTTTTACACGATCGACAACTGTGATGACTCGCGGCTTCACAATCTTAGCAACTCATGTTCCAGTGTTATCAAAGTCCCCATACAACTGACACGTCCGAATATTCGTTATCTTGAGGAAGGTAAATTGATTGAGGCTCTGAATCAAGGGTTCGAAGTGAGATATGATGCGGACGATATGCTCTGTTCGACATGTACTTCTCATCATCCTCCAGGGATATGCGGATCTAATCAGTCTTCAGATGAATTTTCATGCCTTAATCCTCCTCGTCATGGTATGCATCTACGCCCTTCATTTTCACACAGTTTATAAAAAATTAGGTTTAAAAATGATACCAAACAACTTTCTACTGGATATTAAACTGTGTTTAAGTTTAAATTTCACAATATTAGACTATCTAATTTAAGTGGAAACGGTGTTAAAAAAAAAAATTAAGTGGAAACGAAGATGGGTTATTGAGTAATTCGTTGGATTCTAAATTTTAAGGAACTTTTAGAATATATAAAAAATACATATATATAGACACGGTTATATTTTTCTCCTTAATTTAACAGCTTCCCTATTGGTCGAATTATACAACAGTTTCTTGTTCATTGTAATTACTTTTCTGGGTCTTTGTTTATTTATTAAATGAGAAAAAGTCACATCTAATGACTGGTCAATGGTCACGATCATCGCAATGTATGTAGTTGACTAGGGTTTAATTTAATTGGGTGTCTGGTGCGATTTAGTTTATTTCCACGTCAACGTCTTTGAACATGTCAACCGACTAGTCTGCCTTCGCTGGTAGGCCCCTCCCCTTCCATAGCCAATGTGGTTTTTGTTTCGTGTCCAATTAAATTCTGTCAACAATTAGATATTTTGCTCTACAGTTTAGAAAAACCTGCTCTTATTTGTGCGTGTGTGTGTTTGTGTATTTCCAAATTCAAGTTTTCCAAAACGGGGTTTTAGAGAAAGGGATGAAAAATCTTCTACAGCTGTTTAGTTTGACCACAATTTGGGCTCAATATTGATCAGTCTACGCTGATTATTCAACCTCAGCTCAAATTGAAATTCTTGCTATTTTTGCGTTTAATGGTTAATGGCTATGATTCTTGTTTTGGATTTTTTCCTCTATTCGTTTCGAGTACGTAATAGATTTGTGATTGTTTAGGGTTGAGTCTAGAATTTAGAAATATAAAATTTAAGAAATTGACCTATTAGGTGAAGAGTTTTGTTATTTTTTTAAGTCAATTACTCTTTTTTTATTAGCCTACAGAGAGCTGATCAAGTGCGTGACTTATGTCAAACTTTAATTAGATAGTTGTAGGCTCTATTGCAGAATTCCTCAATAGTAACTTGAAACCTTTGCAATTGCGCACTTCATCATCATTGTTAAATTACAAGATATGATTTAATGATTCTCTTACGAGGAAAAAAAAAACACTATTAAATATAAATTTTTCTAAGTACCTAACCCAAAACATACGTAATAACAGAAATAATCGTGAAGATGTACAGATCTTTGAGATCTGGGCAACAACATTAAACTTATAATCATTTTCATCCTCCCCTCTAAGAGTCAAGCCAACCACAACAGTTACTCTCTTTTTGGCCACACGTTTTCGTTCAGCCAACCAAAACTCAACAAGTTGCGCGCTGAATCAGAATCATTAATATCTTGGCAACAAAAATGTCCCCACCCGCTAACTCACAGCAACAGGACTTCAATCGTTATCCTCATCATCTCATTTATTGTCTTTAGCTCTATGTAGGATTAGATGACGCATCTCTAAAGAATAGCTCATATTATCTTGTTTGCTTCTGGTAGTGGAAATGAGATGCTAAGAGTTTGAATCTCTCTTAAAAAAAATTTTAAGAATTATAAAAAAAAAAAGACTAGGACTAGGAGATTTCTCTTGGATAGAATTTTCTGACATCCATATGAATTTTTAAAATATTTAATGAACTATTGAAACAGCTTAGTAGCCCACAAGCTGATCTTGCCCGTAAGCTGACATCTTTGCTTTCTTTTGGATCTTTGTTTCCCACTTGGTCTCTTTTCCACTTTCAAATTCACATCACACAATTGACAATAAAATATACAAGCTAAACAACTAATAAACTCAAAAGCCTCCGCTGCCAACCACTACCAACTACATTAGAATTTTCTTCCATTATGCTTCTCTCCATTTGCTTACGCTTCTTATCTTCTTCCCTTCATTTTCCAAATCCATATGGATCTCCAAAACATCTTCATACTCAAAATAACTCTTCTTCGATGTATCATCATCATCATCACTTTTGCCAGGCCACACCCTTTCTCTTGACCCTAAATTCGAGGCTTGTGCCCCAAGAACATGCGGCAACGACCTCATAATAAGCTACCCTTTTTGGATTTCTGAAGAACAAGAACCCTTCTGTGGCTATCCAAACTTTGGGATCACCTGTAATGACAAAAACCCTGTACTTACCATTTCTCATTATGATTACATCATTAAAGATATCTTCTATCCTAACACTTCACTTCTTGTGGCCAATTCTTTGGTCTATGAAGAATCATGTCAAACTCCTCTTCAGAATCTTACTCTTGACCGAACTCCTTTCAATTTTAGTACTAATACAGATCTTTTTATCTGGCACAACTGCACTGAGAATCCTCCTCAGTACGGTACGTATCCTATAAATTGTTATAGTAATGCTACACTCCATTCTTTTGCCGGTTTTCACAAGGATGTGTTGGTGGACTGCAAACTATTCATTCGAGTCGTGCCAGTCTTTTGCGTACGCACCTGTGCGTCTAGATAATGGCGTTGATTTGGCTAGTTTGGGGTCAATGAATTACTCTGAAATTTTAAAGATGGGGTTCCTCTTGAATTGGACTGCACATAGTTGCAGCAATTGTGAGGCAAGTGGTGGACGCTGTGGATTCAGTAATAATGAATTTGTTTGCTTTTGCCAAGATAGACCGCATCTCAAAGCATGTGATGATGGTAACTCTTCAGTACATTCGCCTTTTTTTTTTCTTTTGCCTTTTGCTAGATCTTGTTTCTTCATTTTTATTTGCTTTACTATGGTTATCAATATTATGGCACAATTCCAGTTCTATTTTTGCAATTTTGTATTATATTGTTATATGTTACTATGATTCTAAAATGCTTTGCATTTGAAATGTGGATAGCTTTGAGAATCTCATTCATTCAGTGAAGTTCGACTTCTATGATTGGAAATTTAGAAAGAACTAAAGGTTTCAGGCTTGGAAGAAGAAATTCTTTGGCCCCCTCAAGTTTCTTGGCCAAACCAGAATAGGATTTTCTGTTTCTCTTCTCATTTTCTAGTTTAGAACTAAAAACTTTCTACGACTTTTGAGCATTAAACCACTTGGTAAAGGGGTATTACTTATGATTCCTAGCTATTAATCATATTGTTCATCAATGATGGTGCAAGAAAATTTGTTCATAGGCTCATATTTAAGCTTTCCTTTTCTTCCATTGCTCATGAATGCTCTTACTCTGTTTCCTCTGTTCTAAATTATATTTGACCTTTTGCTTTAAATTTTGTACATAATCAAAGAAAGCTGGAAGTTTATTCTGTCAGTCTGTGAATCTGTCATCGGGAAACTGATATTTGGACCATCTCATCTTCTATCTTGATGTTATTGATAATTTTATATTACTTAATATAAGTTGATCATAGATTAGATTACAGAATTCTAATGCAGCTTCTAGTAGATATCAGTTCACCAACGCCTGTCATAGTGTCTGAATTTTGTGTAATTCCAACTCAATTGGAATTGAAGTTTTGAGTTGATTTGAATATTAATTTCTGCATTGACGTAAATGCAATTTCTGAAGAGGTTATTTTACAATTATAATTTTTTTTAATAATAATTTGTGCCGTTATATTGTTCTAAATCTTCACTGACACAGATGATGGTGCAAACTTGAAACTGAAGGTTGCTATAGGTAATACGCTATACGAGTCCTCCATTTGTTTCAGTAACATATACAAACACATGCATCAAGAATTGATAATTGGTCTCACTACTGTAAACAGGAGTTGGTGCAGCTTTCGGGGGTATGGGCATTATGGCTGCTATTTTCTTGATTTATCTACGTCGTAAGAAGAACAAACATTCTGCTTCAACTCTGTTATTTCGCAACACATCGTCTGAACCCTCATCAAAGGTGGATCTTGAGAAGGGAGGTAACTATCATGGAGTTCAAGTCTTCAGCTATGGTGAACTCGAAGAGGCCACCAATTATTTTGATTCTGCCAGAGAACTTGGTGATGGAGGCTTTGGCACTGTATATTATGGTAAGTGTCAAGACCCTATGTTCCCAACTTTCATTAATTATTTCAATGAACAAGTTAAAGGAAAACTCCCATTTTAATTAATCAGGTGAACTCCAAGATGGGCGAGCTGTTGCAGTCAAGCGTTTATATGAAAACAATTACAAAAGAGTTGAACAATTCATGAATGAAGTTGATATACTAGCTCGCTTGCGCCACAAAAATCTTGTCTCTCTTTACGGATGTACTTCCCGTCACAGTCGTGAACTCTTGCTTGTGTATGAATTCATCTCCAATGGCACAGTTGCTGATCATTTACACGGGGAACGTGCCAAGCCTGGTGCCCTACCTTGGCCTACACGTTTGAAGATCGCCATTGAGACAGCAAGCGCATTGACATATCTTCATGCTTCTGACATCATCCACCGTGATGTGAAGACCAACAACATTCTTCTTGACAACAACTTCTGTGTTAAAGTTGCAGATTTTGGACTTTCCCGTCTCTTTCCAAATCATGTCACCCATGTTTCGACTGCTCCACAGGGGACTCCGGGATACGTTGATCCCGAATACCACCAATGCTATCAGCTTACTGACAAGAGTGATGTGTTTAGCTTCGGAGTTGTTTTGATTGAGTTAATATCATCAATGCCAGCAGTTGATATTACTAGACACCGACATGAGATTAATTTGTCAAATCTGGCAATCAACAAGATCCAAAACAAAGCATTGCACGAGCTCGTGGATGGAACTCTTGGATATGAATCAGACAACAAGGTAAGGAGGACGATAAATGCAGTGGCAGAGTTGGCATTCCAGTGTCTGCAAAGTGAGAAGGATTTGAGGCCTTATATGGTGGACGTCTTGGACGCTCTAAGGGATATAGAGAGTGATGGGTACGATGACAAGAAGACACATGAGGAGATGATGGCACAATCCCCAGATTCTGTCACTCTCTCTTGGACCAGCACGAAGACGACACCAACTTCCAGTAGTTAAGTTTTCTGTTTCTCATTTCACCAAATTTTCGAGTAAAAAGAAAGAGAATGCAAAGGATTGGGTGACTTCATTTTCTTCTTCTCTCTGCCATTAGCTATGATCTTTAATGGGATTAATGTACATAAGTAAGAGTTCGCTTTTAATGCTTTTACAGTTATACTGAGGTCATCACTTAAGCACAATGCCTTCCTATTGTTTATTGACGTTTCCTTTGATTTTTTCCTTCTGTTTTAGGGTGTATTTAGAGCAGCTGCCCTATGAGTAGTAGTCTGATTTTTTTTTTCCCCTAACCTTACATAAGAAATTGTTTTAGATAATTTATTATGGAATAATAAGGGATATCATTTCATTAGATTATACCATATGGTGTTTAAAAATACTCAACATGGTCATTAGTCTCAGCAAGCATTGCCCAAGTAAGACCATTTTTTTTTCTTAGAACTGTACATGTGTCCTTCATCTATTGGGTCTAACTAAAATCATATCCAAAAAATATCAATTAGATCATTTTTAAGACTTGATGGCACTCCTTTGCCTTTGTCTTTCCTTCCAGACACTGAGTCACTGACTTGAGAAATTTAAATAAACAATATTGTTTATAATTTCTCCATGAAGTCATCATAATTCCTGATAATTAGTAGTATGATTACATAATCCAACATTGTCAATAATGCTTGCAAATCTGGGGAGAAAGATAATTGTGGCTAACTATAATTTCGTTTCCGCTTTTTATCTTCAAAAGATTTTATCATTTTAACCATCGCTAATATCTCAAAATTCTTTTTCTATTTTTTTCGCAATAAACTTGTGACTATGTACTGGGCTCAGTTTGGGCTCTAAAATCGCTTTAAAATCGTCTTAGTCCAATAAGTACTTGACTTGGACTGTTAGCATCCTTTTGATTTTCTTTTGAAACCCCTTTTCTTGTTAAAATCTGATTTCATTCCCAGAAGCCAGAATTTCCTTTTCTAGTTTTTCAATTTCTTTCCAATTCAGAAAAGAAAAATATTTCAGTTTCTTCCATTCAACTCCAATTACATTTTTTCTTTAAAAAAAAAATGAATGATGAAATCACATATATTTAACTCCAAAAAAAATCATACATATATACGTATTAAGTTGAATTAAAAGTCTTATAAAAAAAAGTAAAATTAAAAGTGAACTCAAATAGCTATGATATAATTTTTTAAATAAAAGCTTGATCAATGAAAAAAAAAAGATTTTAAAGTAAAAAATGTTTGTGAGGTCACAAAAAAATAGAAAAGACTTTGGTTGTTGTGCGGGTGTAAATAATTAAAGAGAGAAATATAGGGGTTAAGTATATTTATTTTGTCCTTTAATGTAATTATAATAGGAAAGTAATATTATAAGAATTATTAAGGGTTGCCAATAGTTCAACTCTAACTAATTTTACGGTAATATGTGCTTTTCACTCTTCTATTTAGAAGGTATGATGGGTCCCAAGGTGGTGATCAACAAAATTTTTATTTTAATTTTAACCTTTGTTGAAGAAGTAGTTAAAGTTATATTTAAATTAATTTAAATCATTATTTTGTCTTTTAAAAGTTAGAGGATGGGCAAAGCCTTAATTTATTTTTTTTAGACTTTTATCTTTCACAAATTTAAACCTGGTGGTCAGTTAAATAAAACTACTTGAAAACCACTCGATCACATCTTTAGAACAATTTTAATCATTATTTACTACCATTGAGCCTCCAGCTTGTGTATAGACATTCACATGCTTGACTTATAAAAATAAAGAAGATTTTCTTGTTATAAACCACCCTAGAGGTTTATTCATTTTTTGATGTAAGATTTAGTATTTTGAAATACGCATTAGATAATCATGATACGGCACCTTTAAAGTTTTCTTCAATCACTAGCTTGTAAACTAAAGCTTATTGCGGCAGCAGTTGCTCAAGATTTGGTTACTACAAAGCTGCTTAAAGATGACACTTAAAAGTTAAAACTGGCTTATAATGAGTCGTCCGAATGTGTCATCTTTGTAGCGGTCATCTATAGTGGTCAACAAAAGATGGCCCTATTTTAAATGTCATCTAATATAATAAATTTATAAATGACATATATTAGTAATGCCTATCACGTAATGTTTGGGCCTCATATTTTATTATTAAAAAAAAGAAAAAAAATTCATAATGTGAAAATTAATTACAACCTAATTAATTTTGATTTCAATTGCACCATAAACTATTTTAACCTTTAAAATTTAAATTGAATAACAATAATGATAGAAGCTCGGTAATATCCACCAAACTCAAATCACACAGTTTACATAGCAATTATGGAATATAAAGAATACTAGAATATCTCAAGTTTAAAAAAAAATTATAAACCTTTTACGAGTGAAGAAGAAAACGTACCTCTACAATATATCTATCTCCAAATCCAAATACAACAAAATCAGGGAAATAGAAATCGAAGCGTTTTTACTTAACAGGGGAAAAAACAATTGTAGGAAAGACAAAGGAAATGAACATATATTACACAAAAGAAAAAACATATTATAGCTTGGATATATATGAGGAAAAAAGGGGGGGTACTGATGAGAACAACTATACGTACCCGAATAAATGGCCAAATAAATATGCACTTTAAAAGCCGTAAATAATCCAAAAAACTGGTTCTTCGAAGTTAGAAGCAAATGAAACAACAATAATCTTGCAGTTACATACTTGTTTAAAGGTTTCCCCAAAAAAAAAATAAATAAAAGAAAAAACTTTTTATACTTAGCTTACCTCTTTTGTTTTTATGGTTTGGGCACAAATTCGAACAGAAAACTTATCTTCAAAGTGGTTGTGTGGTTAGATTTACCCTTATTTTCAAAAATTATTATGAACCAAAGCCATTGTTGAGTGGTGGCGAATAAAAAAAAAAGAGATGAAAATATGGTTTGATTTGTTATTGAGAACAAATACATGATAAATTTATAGAGTAAAATAAGTTGATCCGTGGTGTCAAGAGAAATAAAAAAGACATTCTTGAAAAAGGAAGATAAAAGTGAGAAATTGTTGACATTTTTGACGCTGCTCTAGGAGGGCTTGATCTCAAAATGGGCTCGCTCTTATTTTACTAAATATGACTATATTTATATTACCGATTTACCTTGATTTGATATTTTTTATGTTTTATTTTTTTAATTTTTTTAATATCTTCCTTATTTGAAATCTTTAATCCCTGATCCGCTTTGACGATAGATTTTATATTAATGTTAAATAGAGGGAGCAATAAACAATCACTATAATAATAGAGATATGATTATAGGATACGTAATGATCTAATCTCTTCGAGTGTGTGGAGTAGGGACTTGACCATTATACAGTTCAACTAAGGCTGGATTTTGTTCTTTAAGGAGAAATAGTTATTGGGTTCTGAGGACAATAACTTACTGCTATTGATAATTGTGGGAAACTACAATTTTGTTTTCCTGTTTTATCTTCAAAAGATTTAACCATCAGTAACATCTTAGAAATTCTTTCTATGGTGAAAAGATTTTAACCATTGATAATATCTGAAAAATAGCTCAGTTTGGGCTCTAAAGTGTTGGTCAATTCGTCTCAACCCGACAAGTATTTTCATAGCAAAGTGCTTTGTACTCTTTCTCACGACCAAAATCCTTTTTATCAAAGATTGTTTATAACGAAACTTGAACATAAATCATAAAGAAAACTGATATTGGGAAGGGTACCACTTCAGCCCTCGTACTGACGGCATGTTATTTGGTTCACAATGGGACAAATTGGACACGCGGTACACTTCAGCCCAGTCCGTACAGGTTCTTCTCTAAATCATATATGGTAACTAATTGGACACGCGGTACACTTTCCTAACTTCCAGTCAATACCAAATATTTTTGCAACTACGACTTAATCAGACAGTGCCAAGTATTCGTACAATTCATCAAAGAATGTAGCTTACTAGACCATTACTCAAGAGTATCTCCTCAAGTTCACGCAATCAACCATTGATTTCTCAGAAAATTTCATATGAAATTGATTTCCAAACTAAAACCGGACTGCTGCGTTTTGGGCGTTTGATTGCGAAAGTCACGTCAACGGAGATGGTGAACAGAGCAGCTTTCAAAATGGCAACTCAACTTCACTTGATTCGCATGAAAAATCAGAACCTTGACAAATTACAATGTCATAACCTCATTTGTTGTACATAATTTGATGATTATGTCACGAAGTTGAAATGGTGGAAGAAGATGTTATTGGTGCTCGTGGAGGAGAATCGACGAAAGGCGTTGGTGGGATTTTCAAGGCTTTGTTGCTTTCTTGCATCATTTCTATCACTCTGTTCATGGGCGGCCTATTCGATGGACGAGTCTGTATACACCACAAACCAACAATAATCATCTTCTTGACAATTTCACTTTCCTCACCGGTCACAACACCAGGCAATTTAAATTCTCTACCCTGCTCGACATGCTTGTAAATCCAATGTGGAAAGTATATCTCGCTAGAATGATCAATGCCAGAAACACGGTAATTTTTGCATCCAACCAATTCCATAATCATCATTCCGTAGCTATACACATCGGACTTGTGTGAAACTTCTCCAAAGTTTCTATTGAAAACTTCTGGAGCAATGTAGCCGATTGTCCCTCTAGCCTCCAACATCGACACGATGCTCTCTTTCTTAAGGTAAAGTTTTGCCAGACCAAAATCGGAGATCTTAGGAACAAAATCTTC
This sequence comes from Citrus trifoliata, assembly GCA_018350135.1. Lineage (NCBI taxonomy): Eukaryota > Viridiplantae > Streptophyta > Magnoliopsida > Sapindales > Rutaceae > Citrus > Citrus trifoliata. The sequence continues at coordinate 11,245,523 of CM031386.1, read as the reverse complement.
ATCCAGAAGAATGTTTTGAGGTTTTATGTCGAAATGCAAAATCCTTGTGCTGCACCCCCGGTGCAAGTATTCAAGCCCTTTCGCTATGCCCACAACGATTTCATACATTTTGTCCCATCCCAAGTGCTGACCACTAGGCTTCGAAGTATTCCCATTGCACAAGAATTTTTCTAGGGATCCATTAGGCATGAACTCATATATAAGGGCTCTCTTGCTGCCCTCTAAACAAAAACCCAGTAATGTGACAACATTAACGTGGGATGTTCTACTGATGCTTGCAACCTCATTAATAAATTCTTGTCCATTCCCTTTGGATGTATTGAGGAGCTTTACTGCTACAAGACGACCGTCGGATAACTTCCCTTTGAACACACGGCCATAACCTCCTTGACCGAGCTCGTCTTTGAATGAGTTAGTCATTTTCTTAACATTTGGAAAGCTGTACCTTTTGGGAGCAAGAGATACATAATTTCTAATGAAAGCCTCAAGGTCTTGATCACTCTTTGTTGCCTTTCTACAACAGACGGTCCATAAAATTGATGAGTTGTTTTTCTTTCTGAATATACAAATAATTGCACACGTGATTATTATTCCCATCATTCCGGCACCTAAAGCTGTTGAAACAAATAAGTAAGCAAGTATTGATTAGATGCTGACTACAGTTGTTTCTCTACACTCGTCATTATCTATGTAGCTAAAATAATTTTATGATGCTTTCTTTTCTAATAAATAATTTCAATCAATTGGTTAACAAACTTTAATGAATGGTCAATCAATATCAATCCTAAGACCGATTTGAAAATAGTAAGATTGATTAAAGATTAAAGAAAGACACCAGATATTTCTTGTAGTTCAGCAAGATTAGCTAGCTTCGGCACAACGAAATAGCCACAGCAAGCTTTATTGACGACACGGGATTATAAGATAAACCCAGCTTGTATCAGAGAACAATTGTGTCTTACTTGACTCTTCCTAATTCTGATTCAATAACAAAATATCTTGCCATATTACTCTGGTCATCAACTCTATACCCTGCTTCAGTATCTGTTTGCTGTTACAACCCGCTTTAACTAACTCTGCAAGCGGGTCCAGCAGTTGCCAACTAAGCAATTGACACGTCAACTGTCTCTTCTAAACATGCATTTGGATCCACAGTTTCTTTTAGTAATTTGATTCATTTTTGTTTTGTCATTTCATATCAAGAATTATTTATATGTATATAAAGCTTTTTAGACTCGACGTAATATCGTTCAAAAGAGTATAGCTCGAAATCTTTTTTAGGTAATATTATGTTGGGTAATTTTTAAAAACCTCCCCTGAGGTTTGGGCTTGTTGCAAGTAGATGGCGAGAATCTGTTTATTTGTAAAAAACCTCCTACCGTTAGTTACTTTTAACATTGACCGTTAGTTGACTGTGCAAAGACAATATTGCCCTTAATAATAGTTTGTAAACTGACATAACTAAAAAAAAAACTAAAATTATTGGCGCGAAAAGCACAATCACTATTTTTTGACAATTTTATCCTTGTCAATTCCAAAAATTTATAATATCATAAGTAAAGATTATAACTATTTCATTTTCAAGTTTTTAATTTTATCTTTCTTGTAGAAACTTTAAAGAAATATCAATAATTTAAAAAAGATTTTTTAAGTTTTTAATTTTATCTTTTTTGTAGCAACTTTAAGAAAATATCAATAATTTAAAGAGGGTAAAATAGTCAATAATTTTATTTATTTTTAGTTAATTCCGTCTACAAACTGTTGTTAAGGATAATATTGTCTTTGCACAGTCAACTAACGGTTAATGTTAAAAGTAACTAATGGTAAGGGGTTTTTTACAAATAAATAGATTCTCGCCATTTACTTGCAACAAGCCCAAACCTCAGGGGAGGTTTTTAAAAATTACCCTATTATGCTCTCTATGTGATTAGGATAGAATATATATCCCATTAAACTATCTGTATAAAAAAAAGTGCCCTCTCTCAGTGATAGTTGATGGAAATGATGTTATTCATTGTGTCAACAAGAAATGCAAATGAAAAAAGAAATAAAAGAATGGATCAGTTATATTACCTACGCCAAACCTCGATGTCCAGCTACGATTGTCTGAAAGAGTAATAAATCAAGGGAATAAAGAGTCAGAAAGAACAGATACCTGCATATTGCAATAATATGGTTGTGCATACTTCATGTGCTGACTCTAATTCGAAGTCAAACAATCTAGAAATTTAGATTCGCTAGAACTAGCTCAAAATTCAGATACTTGTACATGCTAAATTAGCGTCAATTAGACGTATATTTCAGGACTCTTTTAGATTTCTTTATAATTTAATTTAGAAATTCAACAGACAAGAAACAATATCATATAATTCCACTAAGGATAAATTTCAGATTATCCCTTGTAAATTGATTATGTTTAAATCAATCCTTTACTTTTGAAAAATTATAATTTACTTACATTTTTGTTCAAAAGAAGAAGAAAAAAATAGAAGGTGGTTGATGATTTTTTTTTTTTTGTCTTTTTAGTTCTTACAAAAATAAAGAATAAATTAAGGTTTTCAAAGATAAAAGAGTGATTTAAAGATAGTAAATTTACAAGAAAATGTTGAAAATAGAAATTCAGAATTTAGTAAACTATGCAATAACCCTTTTTTGTTTCAACTTAAGTAATTAACTAGTCTAATATTGTGGAAGTTTAGGAGTGTCTAAACATGGTTTACCATTAACTGAAACTTGTTTGGAATCATTTTAAAAACTTAATTTGTAGGTAATGGTTATGGTGGAGCATTTCCCTCATGGAACATTGATGATATTTGTCAGATCATAGAAGTAATTGTAAATTTAATATTTATCTTTATAATTATACAATTATCATCAGTTCTCCACTGTGGAACATATTCAATATAGTCCCCCTAATTTGTATGGTACCATAAGGATATTCCTCATATTTATTGAGGACTCGAAACCTTTGGGACCACAATACGAAGGCCTTATTACTATTTCCCCAGAATGGATACCAGATATTCCATAAGTTCCCACACGAGTGGGGCTGTTGCACGACATGTACAGGTCGTCTACATCGCCATCGCCTTGAGATGCAGTAACGGCAATCAAGAAGCAGATCATGAAGGTAAGGATGGGGTTGAGAATTGGTGGAGGGAAGAGAGATGCCTCGTGATTTTGTACAACTAGTCTCTTCGTCTTGTTGAGGTGAACGAAGACGTGGTAAGATTCTATGGGTTTAATTTGCTTCATTTCAAATTTGAAATGAAATTGTGAGAACGATCTGTGGAAATTTCATTATGTAAACACAGAAAATAGGTGCTCAGACAAACAAATTAATCAAAGGTGAGCCCCTTTAGAATTTTCCACGAGAGAGACAGAAAAGCGATGGGAGTTGACTCTTGACTTTTTCGAGTGTTGCATCCAAAATCACTAAAATGAGCGTATGGCTTGGTGCAAATCGGGTGAAGTTAGTTAAAAACAGATGGCTCCTAAGTTGCATTTCTACGGTACCTTTCAACAAGTTTTGGTCCAATTTGTAGCTACATGGAAGTTTCTTAATCGATCAAAGCAATTCAAGACTTATTTGCCATTGTGTATGATTGTTGTTATTTAAAAGTTACAGAATGTTTATAAATATTTATTATTGTAGTTTAGAAGTTAAAAGCTAATTTGGTAATGTTGTAATTTTTAAAATAATTGTCATTAATCGTATTGTAAAAATAATTAGTTCTCAAGAGAATTAGTTAAATATTTTGGTAAAATTTATTTTTAAAAATGCTATAAATTTTAAAAACAATTGTATATGTTTAGTAAATTTTACTATTAAACTATTGTAAGAATATAAATAACTAAAATAGATATAAATTGAATAATATATATATATATATATATATATATATATATATATACATACAATTGTATACGTAGATTTTTTTTATTGTGTATATATAATAAATAATAAGTAGAATAAATATTTTTGGATGATTAATTTTTTTTATCTTGTTATCTCAACATAATTTACAATAAAATAATCTATCTATATTTAATGATTTTATTTCCTAATTCGAGAGTAATAATTCGAGGCAATAAGAGTCAAAAAAGATATTCGCATATTGCAAAAACATGGTTGTGCATACTTGTGCCAACTCTAATTCAAAATCAAATAAACAATCTAGAAATTTAAATTAGCTAGAATTGCTCAAAATTCAGACACCTGTGCTTGCTAAATTAGTGTCAATTGTACCTATGCTGCGTGCCGGTTTTAGATTTCTTTATAATTTAATCTAAAAAAATAAAAATTCAAAAGATGAGAAGGAGTGTTATATTTCCTCTAATACGGAAAATGTTAGAAATAAAATTTCGGAATCCAGTAAACTATGCAGTAGCCCTTCTTCATTTCAACTTGAGTTGGTCTAATATTGTCAAAGTTTAGGAATCTCTAAACACAGTTTCTAAGTGAAAGTTGTTTGGACTCATTTTTAAAGCTAATTTTTAATATATAAACAGCGTGGACTGGCAAAGCCGCATGAACTGGCAAACAAACCGAGCCTAAGTTTTGACGATTAAAAGATTTGTAACGATAATACGAAAAATGAAGGTGCGTAGATGCATACCATGACGAGGAGGATAAAGGCACGAAAATTCATCTGAAGACTGATCGATCCACATATCCCTCCAGATTGAGAAGAAGTACATGTCGAGCAGAGCGTATCGTTCGCATCATATCTCACTTCGAACCCTTGATTCAGAGCCTCAATCAATTTACCGTCCGTAAGATAACGAATATTGGGATGTGCCAGTTGTATGGGAACTTTGATAACACTGGAACATGAGTTGCTAAGATTGTGAAGCCGCGAGTCTTTATAGTTGTCGATCGTGTAAAAGCTTCTTATAACTCCTCTACCTTCTGAGGTACAATTATAATTATTTTTGCCCAGCTGTGAGGAGAAATTACCGGAGCAATCATAGAATAAACTGAGGTTTCGAACCTTCTCAGTGTAATTAAATAGAGGGTCGCTGATACTGGATTCCCGAATTGATTCAAGACAATCTCTACCTACATAATCAGCTATAACAATTCTCATGATTGGATGTGTATTGTTAATCTCTAAAACTCGAAAACTTTGATGTCCGATTCGTATGGTAGCATACTCATTATCATGACATTCGAGCTCGAAACGTCGGAGACCACAAAACTGAGGCCTAATATTGTGTACCCAGAATGGATACCGGATATCCTGTAAGGTCCCACACGAGTGGGAGCTGTTGCATGACATGTACTGTTCGTCAGCATCGCATCGCCTTGAGATGCAGGAACGGCAATCAAGATGCAGATCACGAAGGTGAGGATGGAGATGAGAATTGGCGGAGGGAAGAGATGACTCATGATTATGTACAACTATAATCTCTTTGGAAGAAACAAAGACTTGGTAAGATTATATGGGTTTTGTTTGCTTGTTTGAAGAGGTAATTGCCTAGTGCAACATTTCAATGAAGAAATCAATTTTTTTATAATTTGAAAAGCAGCTGCGAAAGCAATTTGTAGAAAATTTTATAACGTATAGACTAGCTAGTTCCCATGACAAATAAATTAATTAAAGGTGAAGAACCCCATTAGAATTTTCCACGAGAGAGACAGACTGAAATCCAATGGCCGTTGACTCTGACTTTTAGAGACGGTTTGCCGGTAAAATAAAAAATATATGGGTTGGATCTTGGATTGCAAATCGGGCTAAATTTTTTAACAAAAGTTGGCCTAACCGATCCCCTGTCAACAAGCTTGGACCCATTTGCAGCTACATGGAAATTGCAGAATCGATTGAAGCTTTTAATTCTTTAGTTGAATCAAAAAGCAATTGGAAGAATATTATAACTCCTCATATTCTATTGCTGTTTCATGTCACCTAAACGAAGTGGCTTTGGCTGAAGACTGATGTACCCAAAAGTAATGTTCCTTAAACCATATAAGTAGCGGCATAGCACAAGCTTATTAAAAATTCAGAGTACAGATTAGTGTGTAGAGGATTTTAATTCTCATATATCTAATCCTAATTTTTAATTATCAATAACTACTTTATTAGTCTATAGTGCCTCTTCTTAACTCCAAGGTAAAGGATTATTGTGGCAGTTTATTATTATGCTAGGCTTTAGTTGTAGTATACTTTGATAAATTGGGTTGATTATACACTTTAATTTTATTGGATTCTGATTATAGTGTATATAATTTTTTTTAAAAGAAGTCTTAATTATTAATTACTTCTTACAATATTGGAGCTAAGGATGCTGGTTCATCTCATCAATCTTATCTCTCAAAACTAGCTCGGTAGCTACTTAAAAACTAGAAAAAATAAAAATAGTATTAGAATATAAGATGCTTGTTTGGATCAAAAGAAAATAAGAAAGAAAATAATAGAGAGAGATCTGGAAGCAACTAGAAATTGATTATTAAACTGAATGAATTACAACAACAAATGCTTAGCTACTCTGCTCAATTTATACTAGCTAACTAACTTTTATAATAACAGAATCAGCTAACAAATTGATTTTGTTAACCAAATACAATACGCCAGCTGGCCTTTTACAACAACTTGACAAATTGGCACATATTTTGCTTATTCATGACATCAGCTCATTCGTTTACCAGCATGCACCAATTCCTCTAAATTCATCAGCATATATGTACCACCAGATCAGCATATTATCTGACATCCCCCGTCAAGCTACACTAAGGTAGTGAGGGTGAGCTTGGTACGCAAGGAACGCAAGGGGTGATGAGATAAAGCCTTGGTCATAAAATCAGCAACATTGTCTGAGCTAGGAACCTAGCAAACTTGAAAACTCTGATTGGCCACTTTTTCCCGTAAGAAATGAACATCAAGCTCAGAAATGAACATCAAGCTCAATATGCTTGGTGCGAGAATGAAACATTAGATTAGTTGCTAGAGCAGCTGCACTTTGATTATCACACCAAAGAGTAGGTGTAGAAGAGAGAGTGACACCAAGTTCATTTAATAAAGACCTGATCCAAAGAACTTCAGAGGCAGCCATAGCTAAGTGTCACGGACCGCAATCGTGACACCCAAGATATGCGCTCGTACGCTAGTGTCGATGATGGTTGTGCTGATTGTTGGAGACGTGCTTCAGGAATGTGTGCGTGGCGATACAATGCCCTAGACTCTTTGGAGTTCAGGCAGGCCGACCCGGTTGCGTTTGGGGAGCTTGTCGCTAGTCGAGGACTTAACGCTGAAGAGGGGTCTAGGAAAATCCTGACGAACACTGGTTGGGAACTGAGGTCGTTCTCCTGACAAGCCCAAGGCAGGGCGAAACCAGTCGACATTGTGCCACTTCCTCCAGGCTTACTCTCGTAGTATGGGATGCGGGAGTGCCGCACAGGCTCGAAACCTCTTGTCCCGTGACAAATGGTATCAGAGCCGCGCTTGTCATCTCTCGAAACCCTCGTCGCGAGCTCGCCAAGCGCTCCAATGCCGCACCACTCGAGTCCCCACCCTTTCGGACACAAGGGTCGACAAGCAGGACGAACAGGCGGGTTCTCACACCCCCAAGCGTTCGCACCAAGTGGATAGTGTCTGCACGCGGGTCCTCTCCACGGATCAAGGACGAGTAGGCAGGGAGTTCATGGGTTGAGTTTGGCAAGCCGATCTTCACGTTTTCGCGTGGAAGTGCACACTTGCGAGGCGTACTCCTCATGCACAAGGACGTGCATGGTTATGGCGGTGGGAGAATGTCACGGACCGCAATTGTGACACCCAAGATATGCGCTCGTACGCTAGTGTCGATGATGGTTGTGCTGATTGTTGGAGACGTGCTTCAGGAATGTGTGCGTGGCGATACAATGCCCTAGACTCTTTGGAGTTCAGGCAGGCCGACCCGGTTGCGTTTAGGGAGCTTGTCGCTAGTCGAGGACTTAACGCTGAAGAGGGGTCTAGGAAAATCCTGACGAACACTGGTTGGGAACTGAAGCCGTTCTCCTGACGAGCCCAAGGCAGGGCGAAACCAGTCGACATTGTGCCACTTCCTCCAGGCTTACTCTCGTAGTATGGGATGCGGGAGTGCCGCACGGGCTCGAAACCTCTCGTCCCGTGACATAAGGCCCTGTATTCTAATTCTGTGCTGCTTCTTTGAGCACCAAGACACCAAGTTTGAACCAAGAAAAACACAGTAAACAATTATAGAACGTCTATAATCTCGATCACTTGCCCAATCAGCATCACTAAAACAATCAATGTGCAGAGGACCATGACCAGAAAACTGTAAGCCCATATGTAAAGTACCTTTAAGATGCCTGATGATTCTCTTGCAGGCTTGCCAATGGTTAATAGTATGAGCAATTAAAAATTAGCTCAACTTGTTCACTGTAAAAGTAATTTCAGGTCTAGTCAAAGTAGCATACTGCAAGGCACCAATAGTGCTTCTGTGGAGAGTTGCATCAGCAAAAGGCTCACTATCAGCTTTAGTTAAAGGAACACCAGCTGCCATTGGAGTTGAGCATAGAGTGTAGTCTTGCATTTGGACCTTGTGAAGAAGATCCATTATATATTTTGATTGAGAGATATGCAGGCCATCAAAGGTTTTAATAACTTGAAGACTAAGAAAGTAGTTTAATTCTCCAAGGTCTTTAAGAGCAAGTGTGGACTGCAAATCTGTGATAACTTGCTGTATTAAATGAGAGCTTGAACCTGTGACAATTATGTTATCAACATAGACCAGAACAAGTAAGTGATGATGATAAACTCTTTTAAAAAAGAGAGAGGTATCAGAATTGGAGTTTTGAAAACCCCATTGATGTGTCAACACCCTTTTTAGTCTCTCAAACCAAGTTCTAGGAGCCTACTTGAGACCATAGAGAGCCTTCTGAAGTTTACAAACATGAGTAGGCCTAGACTGATCCACAAAGTCCTCTGGTTGCTGCATATAGACCTCTGCATTTAGATAGCCATGAAGGAAGACATTATTGATGTCAACTTGTCTTAATGACCAATGATTCATAACGGCTAAGCTAAGGATGACTTTGATAGTTGATGCTTTAATAACAGGGCTGAATGTCTTATTGTAATCAACCCCAGCAGTTTGATGAAAGCCCTTAACTACCAATCTGGCTTTGTACTTATAAATGCTACCATCAGAGTTGTATTTAACCCTGTATACCCATTTGTTGTCTACTATTCGAGCTGAAATTGAAGGTTTAACCAGAGTCCAAGTTTTGTTGTCAATTAGGGCTTTATATTCTTCTTTAATAGCCTGGAACCAGACTGGATTTTTTAAGGCAGCTGATACTGAAGAAGGTTCTGAATTTTCAAAATGACAATTCACCACATAGGCTAGTTTGGGCTTGAATATGCCTGCTTTTGACCTTGTAATCATATGATGGCCTTGGATAGGTTGAGGAGAAGGTGTAAGGTGGTGAGATTGGATGTTAGGGGATAGTTGTCTGGGTGGTAATGATTGTTTGAGTGATGAAAAAGATGGTGGATTTGATGCTGAATCATTTGCTGAAGCAGAAGATGATGAGGGAGATGAATCAGGTTGTACAGCAGTTTGAGGAAAAGGAAAATGAATCAAAGGACTGATTGAATGCTCATTGACAAACTCAAGAGAGTATTGAGATGAGCAAGAACTTGAGGATGAAGAAAACTGGACACCAGACTCAAAAGGGAAGGAGGGCTCATAAAAAACGACATGATTACTGATACAGACCTTACCAGAAGAATGAAGACAAAGGTAGCCTTTGTGCAATGAACTGTAGCCAAGAAAAACACACCTGCCACTTCTAAAAGCAAGTTTATGATGATTATAAAGTCTTAGAAATGGATAACAAGAACAACTAAAGACTCTTATAGAGCTATAGTTAGATACTTTATGAAATAACATCTCAAAAAGGGATTTATTGCCTAAGACAGTAGAAGGAAGTCTATTAATAAGATATGTGGCAGTATGAAAAGCATTCGACCAAAATTTTAAGGGTAAATGTGCTTGAGCCAAGAGGGTCAGACCTGTTTCAACTATGTGCTTGTGTTTTCTTTCTATTCTTCCATTTTGGTGATGGCTGTATGGACATGGATGCCTAAACTATATGTCTTGCTCAGAAAGATAGGAAACAAAAGGTCTAAACTCACCACCCCAGTCAGTTTGTAAACATTTAATTGTGGTATTTAAATTGTTTTCAATCATATTTTTGAAATCAATGAATACTGATAAGGTTTGAGATTTGGTTGTGAGTGGAAAATCCAAGTAAATCTGGTACAATCATCTAAAATGGATAGATAATAGTAGTATCCTTGAGATGAAGGAATAGGTGTTGGTCCCCAAAGGTCAACATGAAGAAGTTCAAGTGGCTGGGTAGTTGAAGTTTCAACAGAAAGGAAATGTTGCATATGGCACTTTCCAAACTGACATGCATCACAAAACTTAGGTTGAATTGTTGTATCTATTTTGAAGGCTGGATTTAAACACTTGATAACTTGTTTTAATGCATGAATTGTTGGATGCCCCATTCTCTTATGCAGCAAGTTATAATCGACAGATTTATTGGAAGAAACAGTAAAGGCTACTGAGGCATTTTTATTAACTTGTAAATTGTTTACATGTAATTGGAAGAAACTCAATAAGTACATTGTTATCAGCAAGTAGTTTTGAGACACTGAGAAGATTTTTAGTAATTGTGGGCACATGCAGAACATTATGTAAATAAAGGGGTGTAGTGGAGGAGGTTGTGACCATGACAGTTCCTATACCATGAATAGGTAATCCCATTCCATTTCCAATAAGTAACTTTTCTTCTCCACAATAAAGTGAGTAATAAGAGAGGATACCTACATCCTGAGCAACATGATTGGTAGCACTAGAATCAATATACCAAGCTGGATCAACAACACTTCCATAGTTAGCTAAGGGTACAGCAGCAGTTTGAATATTATTAGAAGGTCCAACATTTCCAGCAAACATGTTATTAGACATAGCTCCATAAGGGAAGCCATTATGACCACCATAATTTCCTTGAGCATCAGTGAAAGTTTGAGGATACATCATGCTCGGATTTTGATAAGCAATATAGCCATGGAATGGTCCAGATTGTCGAGAATAAGGTGGAAGAAAATTAGTTGATGAACTAGGACCATAGTTGTATCCAGTGCCTCTTCCAAAGTTAATAGGACCATTACCAATAATTCCTCTATAATTTTTCCCTCATCTACGTCTAAATCCACAAAATGCTCTATTCCTAGGAACAAAACTTTGATTGAACCTATTTTTGCATTTGTAAACACCATGTCCAGGGATGAAACAGATCTGACAGATGATATTCTTGTTATTATTGAAACCAGTACCAGCACTAGTGTTATCATTCTTCTGATTACTATAGTTTGAGTTATTAAAATTCCGTCCTTTTTTAGCAAAATGAGCACTCATATCATGCATGATTTTAGTTTGTGACTTTCCTTTATTCATCTCTAGTCTTATTTCATGACTTAACATCATTGAATATACTTCTTCAACAGTGCTATGCTCTTTCTCCAGTCTAGAAAGTATGTTGGTTACAAGTGATTCATAGCTATCATCAAGTCCAGTGAGCAGATGCATGATTAACTCATTAGAAGATAGTGGATTACCTCCAACAGCTAAGCTATCAGCAAGCTTTTTCATCTTATTAAAGTAGTCACTTACAGAGACTTCTCCTTTCTTTGTTGTCTGGATCTGCATTTTTAGTGGCATATACCTTGCCTTTGATTGCGACATAAAAATCTCAGCAAGCTTTCCCAAAGTTCAAGAGAAGTCTCACAATGAATCACCATGATCAGCACATCATCTGTCATTAAGGAAGGCATCCAGCTCTGAAGCAACTTATCAGTCTTCATCCAGGTTATATAATCTGGATTTTCTTGTCTCCGTATCGCTGGAATTCCAGATCCACTTGATTCTCCTTCTGATTCAGTAAGAAAGCGAGTTGGACACACATTGTTGCCATTGATGAATCCTCCAAGTCCATTAGCCATGATTGACGTACGAACTTGAGTTTTCCAGACTAGATAGTTCGATCGATTAAGTTTTATAGGCTGAATGAATTTTAAAGAAATAGAGGAATTAACTATGGCTGTTTGATTTGACATGTTTGATGTTGATGATGGCTCTGATACCATATTAGAATATAAGATGCTTGTTTGGATCAAAAGAAAATGAGAAAGAAAATAATAGAGAGAGATCCGGAAGCAACTAGAAATTGATCATTAAACTGAATGAATTACAACAACAAATGCTTAGTTACTCTGCTCAATTTATACTATCTCCCACACACACACACACACGAGCTGATAACTAACTAACTTTTATAATAACATAATCAGCTAATAAATTGATTTTGTTAACCAATTACAATACGCCAACTGGCATTTTACAACAACTTGACAAATTAGCACATATTTTGCTTATTCATGACATCAGCTCATTCGTTTACCAGCATGCACCAATTCCTCTGAATTCATCAGCATATATGTACAACCAGATCAACATATTATCTAACAAATAGTATATATATCCCTTTGTATCGGTTAAAAATAAATCAATAAATAAAGAAGTATCATGTATGAATACCTGGAGCTGTACTTGGATTAGCGGCTGCACTGTTTGCTGGTGGCTACGTCCTGGAGCATGTCCTTGGCGAAGGTTGATACGGGCAAAAGCAAGTAAAATCATTAATAGTCCTGTTATATCCACATTTCCCACCTGAATAAAGGCAATCATTGCATGGCCCTTGATCTATAATTCACTTAACCTCGAAGCCCTCTTTTATAACTTGATCAATACTCCATGAATAAATTGTAAATCCTTCAACAGCAAATGCCAGCACTGGAATCAAGAGACTGATCTTGCATCTGCTTGACAATTCATCATTACTTGAAATTGCCGGCGCAGTGAAGTAACAATTACTGGACCTGTTATTTATCGGACAAGTAAACTCCTGTATCCGTGGCTGATGATCTTCAGTCAGATGATCACAGTAGTAAAGCAAGTTGGCGTTTTGGTCGCTGACTGTGTACTCGAAGAGATTGAAATCCAAAATACTGTTGATAAAGTTTACAAGACAAATGTTCAACATGAAATCTGTTTTTGCAATCCTCAGGACTTGATTTTCATGATAGATTTTAATGATATCATACTTCTGGGAATTGATATCAATGGTGGCTCTATCTCCCTGGCAATCAAGCTTGAAGCATGGATGACCACAATAATCACGCTGGTCGTTTCTCCAAAAAGGATAGCCAATACCGGTGACATTTCCGCAGCCGAAAGAAGCAGGACACTTGGAATATGCCTCCTCATAGACATTAACATATCCTGAGAAAAATAGTGGGAATTGAATCTGGCTGAACATAAGGATGAAAAGAGAGATTCTGAAAATAGAGGAACTCATGATCCACAAATTGATTAACATGAGATTATTCAGCGGAAACTTTCAAAGACAGATTAGCTGTTAAAGGATAGTGCCACCATTAATTTACTAAAATAAACCAACTCTTTTCAGTTGTTGACTTAAGGTATGGAAATTGGAAGTAAACGAGGTCCAGTTTGAAGTAATTAACTGAGAGAATTTGTCCAAATACAAGGGTTCAAAACATATAATTATTTATATATAAGTCCAACATTAAATTAAGGATTTAACGTCCTGGGACATGTCCTTAAAAAAGGTTGATTTAGGTAAAAGCAAGTAAATTTATGACAATAAGCTAATGGTGAAAGTCATGCGAAAGATGCTGAGGTGGTGGGATAGTCTACTGTCGCTATGTCATGTGGTACAATAGTGAGATGTATAGTAGAACTCATTAAAATTAATATTTTTAAAAAAGTGAATTGCACATGTCATGTGGTAGAATAATAACTGTTGTGCCACGTGAACTGTCTCCCTAGAGTAGCGCCATACAAGCTTTTTTCCAAACAATAATATGTAATATCAGTTACATTTTAATTTAAGAAAATAATTAGTAGAAAATTAATTCCATTTAGCCGACGACTTGGAGTCTCGGAGTAAAGTTTTGTTGGCGGAAGATTAACGTCAGGAAAGGGCATGCCGCATTGAACTTTATTTTGTCTCAGGTGCTTTCACGCTCTTTTGAATATTATGAAATGACAAATATTTATGAGTCAAATGGAGTCTACGCGGAATAGCTACTTAATAATTGAGTATAATTATCCGGTGAGGTGTCCTATCTCTCTCATTTTTTTCCCTCTCTCCTTGCTTCTTCTTGTTATTAAAATTAACTTATCAATTTAATATTGACAATCAAGTTATTTTTTTATTTTATTTATAATTAAATTATTTTTTAAATAACTTATGAAAACAAAAAGATGCAAGAAAAGGAAAAAAAGAAGAAGAAGAAGAGATTCCTAATTGAGAATTATCACAGGTATAGGTGCATGAATTTATTTGCACTTAAAAATATTTTAAGAGAGATTTAGTTATTTCCTTGCGAATTCATGCACCCAAGCCGTTTGATTCTAATTTTTTTTTCTCACATTCCTCTCTTTTCTGTCCCCATTGTCCGTGCCCACCAAACCGTTTGATTTGAGATCAGGTCGAAAACTATTTCAAAAAGAAGAATACGATTTTAATGTGAAATTCAATATCGAAAGCGATTTCTGGAAATTTTGTTCATAAAAGCGATTTTAATTTGCTCTGACAACAACTTAATGAGAACTGGGAGGGTTTTCCCAGTAGATTATCGGTTTATTTAATGAGTCCTATGTATTAGCGAGTTTCTACTGTAGTTGATTGTAGATAAATACGTAGAAGAGTCAGTCTATTGATAAAGATATTTAGTTTTTATTTTCCAAAATCAAAACAACAATTAGACTGAAAAAATAAAAGATTTCTAACACTTAGTTATACTATAACTATAAGAAACATAAACTATTAAATTCATTGGAAAGGAATCCATTTGATTTTAAAAAATACTAAGTAGAGAGAAAGCTGAAAGAAATAGTGGAAAAAAAGGTAGAGAGAGAGGACTAATTTCTATAAGCTTTCCTTAAGCTTCTCCCTACCTAGCACCATTGTTTGATTTTTCCATGAGTGAGACCAAAAAGCTACGGAAAGTCTTCTTGGCTGGAGAAGAGACGTGGGGAATTGGCATGGAAATTTTCTGTTTTTGCAAAGAGTGAAAATGAAAAAAATATACAGACTCAAATGGAGTCAACACGGATTAGTTATTCAAATCGATGAAAACTGAAAAGAATTAAATTAATACAAGGAATAAGGGTAGTAGAAGACCGGAGTGGTGTTCAAACTATTTTATTTAATTAGCCACCGAAAAAGTAGGTGGATAAAAATTGATTTGGGTTTGTCTACCCCTCTACCTTTAAAAAAATTATAAATTCTCATATGAATTTGGGAATTTAATCATTATGATAAAAATCGGTGAAACGACCTGCCTCGAACCCCAGGGTGAATCTATCTAGTCTCATCATAACTCGATAGATAATAATTTAATTAGTAAAGATTCTGCCGAAAATTTGAAAAACTCTCCTTTATAAATATAACACTCCCAGTCTACAAAAATATGTAAAACAATCACTCATAAAATAATTCAATATACAATCAACTCCAATAATCATCATTCTCAACCAAAATACTAAGTTTTATCCTAGATATCTCCAAAGTATCCAAATATTATATTATAGCTAATATTAACATACATTGGTTTATTCTTAATCTCAAAAGAATAATACAACAAAAATTTATACAATCCCAAAAAAATGAGATGATCAGTATATAGAATCAAAATATATTTACAGTCACTGAGTCGATTTAGTGTACTTATAACCTCCTGTTTGGATGAGAGATATAATAAAATGAGATGAGAATAAAACTTAGTGAGCTTAATGAGTAGATAGTAATTGTTGAAAATAAGATTATTTCAAAATAATTATATCATTTTAGTGAATAACTTTACCAAAATACCATAAGAAAACTTAAATAAACTTATTTAAGTATAAATCATACATTGACATAAACATAGTACATAATACCACATAAAATCTAGGAATTTCAAATACACTGTAATCTCAAATACTGAATGCTAAAAACTGTCACTAACAAGTACTCAGGGAATAATTTTGTCATACCCGAACCTCAACGGATGGGTAATGACGTACTATTTAGGTATTGTCATGCCTCGGAGCTACACAGATAGATATGAAAATGTCATCTCATATCTCATCGTATCTGAGCACGCATAATCTAGTTCTCAAAGGACAAAAGCGCCCAAGCAGTCAAAGTCTCTGTGTGTACTCAGACAGGCCCCAAAGGCATATATCTCATATGTACCATCTGTATTGATATCATTGTTATTATCATATCACATGCACATGCCCCTGAAAGATAGAAGCGCCCGAACATAGGGTTCAAAACCTCTATGTGTGTTCAAATGAACCCCAAATACCTCATCATATATGTATCGCTGTAATTAGAAAAAGATACTATCTAATGATATAAAAACAATCTCATGCTTATATTCATATATCATTTGACCATACTTTAAATCATATTTTTCCTTTCATTAACACATTTGAATCCATTTATCTTGTCTTTAAGATACTATATAGTTTTATTCCAAATCAACACGGAAAACCATTAACCAAATACTTTTTTTTTAATAACAAATCAATATGTGGGATAAAATTCATTTCAAGGAAATCATTAAATATAAGTATTTAAAATACTTATTTCACAACATGCATTATTTTCATAATAAATTATGAAAATAGGTTTGTATATTCCACTCACAGTGACGATGTTCAGATTCGGTTATCGTTAATCCCTACAAACCGGTTATCATTCCCGAATCCTCTTAAATTAAGAAAATGACAATTATTTTCTATAAATCGAAATTATGACTAAATTTATGAAATAAAATCGAAACGAACATTTATCCATAACTTACAACTCCCACGCCGATAAAATTATTAAAGTATTCTTGAGTACATAAATCATTAAAATACTCTAAAATTATAATCTACCAAATTATTCTTGGAATCATAATTACAACCAATCCTCAATTCAAAGTTACTAAAATATCCACGGTTTGAAATTACGAAATCACCCTCAAAATGTGAAATTATCAAGTTACCCTCGCCGGTCAACGGTGACCGGAAAGCTCGGGTCTGATAGTTTCAACCACGCTGAGTCTAATAGTGTCGACGGTGAGCTCTCACGTGCGACAACAGCGACGGATCGAGCTTCCCAAGCCGCAAGCTTTCCAGCGGTCGTTCGCGGCCAAAACGGCGGTTTCAGGTGGCGGGGTTGGTCCGAAAAAGATGAGGGTGAGCTGAGGATCAAGATCCATGTTGTGGCGTCACCCAAAACCCGCGGAATCGACGGGAGAAGGGGTGGGTTTTTGCCACGATTTTTCGAGCTTTAAACGGCGGCGACGATGACGGCTGGGGTATGACCATTGTCTCAAAGGATTTCGATCGGTACCTCACTTGGCCAGTGGGATGGCCGGAATCGCAAGATATGATCGGGTCCATTTCGGGTCAAAAGGGTCGGGTTTCGGGCGGTTATGATAGCTTCCTTTCTCTCACGTGTGAACATGCTTCCCCATTTCTAGCTTCTTCTTTTATTTATTATTTTTTTTAACCGCCTCTTTTTTTTCCACATAGGTTACAGTTGGTGGATTGGATATCAAGCATTTTATCCCTCCGTATAATTTTGAGGTGTGGGGGGTTGAAAAAGAAAAAAAATATCATTAAAAAATTTCTGATTTTGACGGGAACACCCCAGTTTTCAGTAAGTATTACTGTATTTAGGTCATGTTTGGATCCGAGAATATAAGGAATCAAGATGAGAAAGGAACGAAGAATGGGATGAAATAGGAGGAATGCTGGAATAGAATGTAACATATGATCAATTCAAATTACATGCATCATTTGTTTCGCTAACAGAAATAGACGCAACATAAAAGTCTTAACTTGCATCGATATTTCAATTCTGATCATTATGCCCTAACGTTGAAAAAGTGGAAGAATCTATTGGGGCTCTCGGAGGAGAAGACAGGAAAGGCGTTGGTGGGATTTGCAAGGCTTCAGTGCTTCCCTGCAACATTTCTATCACTTCATTCATTGGCGGCCTATCAGATGGACGGGCCTGTATGCACCACAAACCCACAATAATCATCTTTTTGGCAAATTTCATTTTCCTTTCTGGTTACAACACCGGGCAATTTAAATTCTCTGCCTTGCTCAACATGCCTGTAAATCCAATGTGGAAAATAAACCTCGCTAGAATTATCAACTCCATAATCGAGGTTATTTTTGCATCCAACCAATTCCATTATCATCATTCCAAAGCTGTAGACATCAGACTTGTGTGACACTTCTCCAAAGTTTCTACTGAACACTTCCAGAGCAATGTAGCCGATTGTCCCTCCAGTCCCCAGTAACAACGACACAATACCCTCTTTAGTAGTGCAGAGTTTTGCCAGCCCAAAATCAGAGATCTTAGGACAGAAATCTTCATCGAGGAGAATGTTATGAGGTTTTATGTCAAAATGCAAAATCCTAGTGCTGCATCCACGATGCAAGTATTCAAGGCCTTTGGCTATTCCAATAACAATCTCGTACATCTTTTCCCATCTCAAATACTGGCAGGGCTTTGAAGTATCTCCGTTGTAAACGAATTTTTCAAGCGATCCATTCGACATGAACTCGTAGATAAGAGCTCTGTTGTCACCCTCCAGACAAAAGCCCAGTAGTGTGACTACATTGACACGGGATGTTCTACTAATGCTTGCAACTTCATTAATAAAATATTGTCCATCCCCTTTCGAGGCGTTTAGGAGCTTAACTGCTACCGAACGACCATCCAACAGCTTTCCTTTGTAGACACCGCCAAATCCTCCTTGGCCAAGCTTATCTTTAAATCAGTTAGTTATTTTCTTGACATCCGAAAAGTTGTATCTTTTGAGAGGAAGAGGTCCATAGTTTCTAATGAAAGGCCTCAAGATCTTTATCACTATTTGTTATCTTTCTACGAACGGCCGCTGACAGAGTTGATGAGACCTTCTTCGGTGTGAAAATGCAAATAGTTATGCAGGCGGTTGTTATGCCAATTATTCCAACGATTAAACCTATATAGGAAAAGCAATGTGAACAAGCATGAAGCGGATAGTGTAGAAATAATTGATGTCCTTCAGAATATTCACAGTGAAACCATAACATAACTCTGAACCATCAGAAAGAGGCAGACAAATAATCTGGCACATGTTCCAGCATCTTCCGCTTAAATTAATTAAAAAACAGAGCTGAAAAGAGCCACAATCTCTGCAGGGGCAGTTGTCTCTATTGTCAACATGGAATAGCCCCTAAAATGCTTTGTTATATCTCTTCGGTTCTGTTAATAGATTCTTTTACTCACAACTCCGCTTTCAATGAAAAATATCACTATAGTGTAGATGTTGTGTTTTGTTTCTTTTAATAATTTGATAGGGATGAAATGAACTAATTCAAGATTAATTAGATTTATTATCCATAAAATGGTTTCCAAAGTTTTTAATTGTTTCATATTAAAATTTAGCATGCTCTTGCACTATGTTGTCTACCATCTTCGTGGAATCTGGGGTTACACTGTAAATTTTCATCAGCTAGTCACAAAACTTCACAAGAATATATGACACGCTCAGTTGGAAAGTTTGAAATGCAGTGAAAAAGATCAAGCTAAAAGAATTAGGTCGCTATTTTACGGTTACCTATGACAAGCTTCAGTCTGCGTCTCTGAACTTTGCCTGTAATTCAAGGTAAAAAAAGCAAGAGTCAGCAACAGACACCCATATGTACTGCAGATATTTTGTTGTGCATAATTCACGCACAAATTCTCACTTCAATCAAGCCTCAAATTCAGACTAGATAGAACAAGCTCAAAATTGTAACACTTGCACTGGCAGAACATGCAATCAGTCAAAAAGAGGAAACAGAGTAAAAGAATCCATAAGCAATAGGGGCCAAATAGAAAAATAATCAATATTCTGAATTTTTAGTAACGAAAACAGCAACCCAAACTAACTCTAACCAACAAGAAAAGCCAGCATGTAACTGCAAAAGCAAAGTTCAAACTTTGCCCACAGAAGCAATTGGGGGAGACTGAATCAGTCTCCATAAATGGCTTCGTTATTCGCCCTGTCTCAAGCACAGGGGAAAAAGTCTTGGGTGCTCCTAAAATTCTGCTCATTTTTCTCATCATTCCTTGCCACTTGTATGTATCAACTAATCATGATAATATGCATACTTTCGTGGCAAGCACTGAATAGATAAAGAGCAATGCTCCCGAAGCACCAAAGACAATCTCAGCGCATGGACTTCTCTCTTATAAGCTTCTTACCCTTCTATGTTAGGCTTCTATATATAAGCTTTGTTAAGAACTTAATTTCATATTAATACCTCCCACCGTAATATTTAGGTGGATGAGCATGAGGAGGAAGCAAGCATACCAGTTGGGCAGGTAGACATGTGGGGTTTATCACGGCAAAGACACACAAATTCGTTTGAAGTCTCATTAGATCCGCATATCCCTTGAGAAGAGGAACATGCCGAACATGATTCATTGTCCGGGTGATATCGCACCTAAAACCCTTGGATTAAAACCTCACTCAACATTCCAGCTATAAGAAATCAAAATTGAAAGCTGTCAATTGAACGGGGACTTTAATAACGCTGCGACAAGAGCTGCTACAATTTTCAAGCAGTGAGCCAAGGACATCATCGATAGTATAAAAGCCATTTATAACTCCATCTTCTGCAGGACAACTGAAGTTATTTTTACCCACCGATGTGAACCCACCACTGTAATTGAAAATTATGCTGAGGTTTCGAACGGTCTCACTGTAAACTACAGAGCGTGTGGTTGATAATTGCTTGCGGCCATTGGACTGAAGGACAATAACTACTTAGCAAATCAAGTCGAGCAGGAGTAATAATCA
Organism: Citrus trifoliata; assembly: GCA_018350135.1. Taxonomy (NCBI): domain Eukaryota; kingdom Viridiplantae; phylum Streptophyta; class Magnoliopsida; order Sapindales; family Rutaceae; genus Citrus; species Citrus trifoliata. Next base: position 11,224,539 of record CM031386.1, on the reverse strand, counting down.
TCGTTTGATGACCATCATCAATGTCTAAAACTCGAAAAGCTTCACTTCCCATAAATATTGCAGGACTCTGAGTCGGATTCTGATTCGGATTGTTTTGACAGTCGAGATAGAATTCTTGGCGACCACAATACTGTGGCCTAAGACCGTCTCCCCAGAAAGGATACCCGATATCAAGTGACAGTGTCCCACAATCGATCTGCCTACTGCATACTGCAAACCGTTCATCTACGTTCCCATGAGATGCTGGTACTGCAATCAAGAAGCAGAGGATTGTGGGGACGCAGTGCAGAATATGTGCTGGGAGGATACTTTTGCTCATGATGAACTTTTGCAAAAGGTCATGGAGCGAGATTAGTGAAGACTTGGTATGTAAAATATAGACTGAGTTTACGACTGTAAGCAAACGGTGAAAGTGACTATGAAGAAAAACAGACCAAAGCAACCTTACCAAAGGCCGGAAAATGGCAGCATGAATATTAACTAATCGAAATGGTAGACGACATTTTAGATTTTTATCTTAAATTTTATTTTAAACGATATGATAAGTGAAGCATTATTTATTAAATTACTTATTAATAATTTTTTAACAAGATTTAAGTAAATCAATGAAAAATGTTAATTGTATTTGAAATCTTGGAAATTATTCTAGTAGTATATATGGGATTTTTTTGCTTGTACGAAGAGCAATTGCTAAAGCGATTTGAAGAGATCTTTTCAGGTAAAATACTAAATGGAGAAACAATTTCTTTTGAGAAGGAGATTTTAAATTCTTTAGTTTTATTTGAATTTTCCACGACGGAAACAGAAAAACGAAAGCAGTTGATCACGGAGAGAGAAATGGAAGTTGGAATTATTTTGAGTGCTGCCTGGGTAATCATAAAATAAATGGTCGGCTGCATACCCAGCGAAATTAGCAACAAAATAATGCGATATGTTGCATCTGCACGTGCATGTCCATTCAACAAGTCTTGGAACCTGTTTGGTAATATTGTTAGCCAGCTGTCTTTTAAATATTTTGTAAATATCTGTTACTGTAATTTGCACGTTAGGTTAATTTAATTAATTTTTATATAATGAAAAATTTGTAACATCTTTATTATTTTTGTCAAAACATTTATTTAAGCAGTAGATATAATTTTTAAGTCACAACACCTTAATATCAAACAAGCGTTGGTCTAATTTGTAGCTACAGCAAAATTACAGAAAGGATCATGAGCTATTTTCATTTTTAAACTTTCAAAATGTAGATATAGACAAATTCCATATTCATTTTTTAAGCTCCTAAGCTCCTTTCTTCCCTAGGATATGCACCAAATAAAACGCTTCCATGGAAGAGCAAGAGCTCCCTACATTCTGATGCATATTTTTTCCCCATGTCCCCTGAACGAATAGGCTGTCACTAAAATAACGATCCCCAAAGTAGTTGAGTCCATTTGACAAAGATGCCAAAAATTCTGATGGCTTTAAGATGGACATCCTATGAATGACAAGCAACAGACCCTTATTTTGGGTCTAATCTTAATTATTATTTGTATGCTGGTAATAATGTAACAATAAAAATTCCTAAGTGACTTGGTTACTTAATACTCTTCATATTTATATCCTGACAACATTAGAGGTGAGGTTATCTGCTGGTTACTCTCATCAATCTAATTTCTCCTATCTGGCCCCTAAAGAACTAATAGCACTGAGTAGCCTGTGATAAGATCAGAAAAAGTAAGATGCTTATATATCTTTATAATATAAGTTTATTTTATATGCATCAAGAGGTGAAATTCAATTGAAATTCAAATCGATGCATCAATAACTTTTAAACTAAATCTTTATTTTATTCAAATTAACTTCTACATATTTCAAAGTCTGGATTTGAAGTTAGACACTTCTGTTTAGTTAACAACACAATGTTAATGATAGTGTCTAACTCAAATCCGCTACTTAAAACAAGCGAAACATATATTCGCACCTGAAATTTTTCATATTGGATTTAACGTGTCTTTGATCACGATCGTTACATCTTGATTCCCATTGATGAAGGACCTTGAAGAAGTTAAATTACCATTTGATGATGATTCCAGAGATGCTATATCCAATTCCAGGAGCACTTACATATGCAGACTGAATTTGCTAATCGTTGCTTCCGAATTGTGTATTGCTGCTGCTTGCCAGGAACCCCACATCTTGAGATTTATAACTTGCTGAACCATTTTGTTGAAATGGTTTCATCATACTCAGATTATGATTCGGATATTGATTCACCAAATCATCTAGAAATTTTCAGTTAACTAGTTGTTATTGGAGACCTAAAAATGATAATAAACGAAAATTATTAATTGTTGTCTTGTTGATCTAATTTTTAAATTTTGTGCGAAAACACAACTTTAAAAAGCTGACTTTGTCCACCTTAGTTTTGGACTTGTTTCATCCAACTACTTCTCATTAACTCAGTAAAAATTTGTAAAGGATCTTCGCAAAAGACCAGTATACCTCTGGAAGTGTATTATATGTAAAGGATAAATACTCAGTTCAATTCATATACTTTGGGCTAAATATCTATTTACTCCATTTATTTTATAAAATACCCACAGTCGTGCTAGCAGTCATGTACTTATGTCACACACTTAAAAATTTCTATTTATTTACTTTTACAATAATTTCCTTGAAATTAATTGATATAAGATGTGGGCCCAAGCAACAATTTTGGAAACATTAATAAAAAGAAAAAAAGTTAACTTACGTGGCCCTTATCTTCTATTGGTCAACATATATTACAGGAGTCTTATTATAAAAGTAAATAAAAAATAATTGTTAACAAATGGCATAGGTGTTTGAAAGTGTTTCCCAACATACTATGATTAAATAAGTATTAAATACAAAATATAGGGTCTGAACGAGAATTTACCAATTACGTACAGGAACCATTAGAATTTAACTACTTGAACTAAGGGAAAAAGTTTTTTTCATCCCTAGGGTTTAATGCAATATCTAATTTCATCCATATTTTTCAAATAATAACCTAAAACATCCTTCCGTTAATTCACCGTTAGTGTAAAACCATTAACTAGTAATTCATTAAGGGCAAAATATAATTTTTCATTAAAGTGATACAAACTATATTAAAATAATTTTTTTACACAATTAAATAACACTACAAAGTGTGCAAAATTCATTAACTTTTTCTTAAATAAAATCAATGATGATATAGTTTGATACTTTGATATAGCCATTAAATAATTGTCATAAGGAACAAACTGTAATTAACACAATATTTTTAAATCATTGGAAGAAAAACTCAAAAATACCATCAATTTTTATGTGCTTGTATGTGCTGAATATCTTCTTTATCTTCAACTCAATTCAAGATATTTTACAGTGCAATTAGAGAGTATACTTATATGAATAAAAAAAATTGTGATATTTTTGGTACTTAGATCTAGGGTTTATAGGGCTTTTACTGGCAAAATAGAAAGAAGTGAAAAAAGAATTGCTTGAAATAGAAGTTTTTCATCTTTTTCGGTATTTCCTATTAAGTGAGATTAGATAAAATTATTTTTAGTTATATGTAAACTTTTATTTAATTTTCTAATTTTATCTTTGATGGAAAATCATTTTTTACCCTTAATGAATTACTAACAAACGATATTCAACTAATGGTGAATTAACGGAGGAATGTTTTGAGTTATTGTTTAAAATGTAAGGATGAAATGAGCTATTGCATGAAACCCTAGAGATGAGAATGACTTTTTCTCTTTTTGGAATGACAGGTTAATAACCATTTTAGCCAGTGACATCAATATACACTAGTGGAGGTATGCGAAAAAATTGTTTTGTGATCCACTTGACAAACACCAGTGGGCAAGTGATTGCTTCTGAAAATTGTACATTTTCGAACATATTAAGTTCAAAGTTAGAGGAACCAGTGATAATATCCCTTAAATATATGTACCTTGGGTTAGTAAGGCATTTGAAACTCCTTCAACTACCTTAAGAGAATGCCAGTTTGAGTATGCTTCTCTCACCAAATTCTCGATGTAGGTCTGCATAAAATTAGAAAAAAAAATTACTAAAATTTTTACGTTGCATATTACAAATAACGGATAAATTATTATGAATAAGCACGTTTTAACTGATGTTTAGAAAGTCAACGTTTGAACAGAATTCATACCCCATTAAGGTTAGGGAGATCGCGAGTGAGGAACGTTTGGCCATTAATCGTAGCCCTAACAACTTGACAAATGGGATTTAAGATGATGATGCAATTCTGCCCGTGAAAAATGTAAAGCTTGCTGCCCATACTGCAAGTTCTTGCGTGCTTCATTGTGACCTCCCACATTTTCTCGGGCATTCCAGTGTGTCCAAAATCTAATACAAATTTACATAATGAAATTAATTAGATTCGAATTTAAGAAAGAATTAGAAGTGGATATAAGAAATTTAATAGGAAGATTAAAATCTATTTACCCTTCTAAGCTTCTGGGGTTCCACAATAGACACTTTCAAAAAGTCTTGAACTATTTTAATGCCTGAAGCCGCCAGTTTTCTGCAGAAAGTTCCACATCTCCCAATCTTCCCAAGACGCCATACTTCATCCTCTAACATTGGTGGATGATGCTTCTTGTACACTTTGTTTATGGGAAAATTAATTTTATTACCGGGTACGTAAGCAATTAATTAATTATTATATATTCAAGTGCTTATACTTACATTCTCCTTGATGATCTTTGACAACAAAAGCTTCAGTAATGGCTTCGTGTATTCTAACACCATGATAAGTCAACTGTGCCACCTTTGCACCAATTCTAAATTTTCGGCTCCTAATCCAGCTTGAGTTGTCCGTAAACGCAATATCTTCAACTGGTGCAACCCCGTTTTTGATCGTGACATTGGCGTCACCGGTGAGCAACGGCCACTTCCAGGTTCTTTCCTTCACAATGTTGCTTTCAAACTCTTCCTGACTCCAATCATCGTGGTCCCCCAGAGGAATGTCTCCGTCCAGAACCACCATCACTATTTTGATTGGCTGAGAGAGATTGGCAGGAGCAATATGGCTGTCTGATCTTGTCTTTACGACGACAATTTGAAGATGGTCGCTTTCAATGTCGGTGATCTTGCTACCAGTGAAGATTGTGCCACCTTTGCACCAATTCTAAATTTTCGGCTCCTAATCCAGCTTGAGTTGTCCGTAAACGCAATATCTTCAACTGGTGCAACCCCGTTTTTGATCGTGACATTGGCGTCACCGGTGAGCAACGGCCACTTCCAGGTTCTTTCCTTCACAATGTTGCTTTCAAACTCTTCCTGACTCCAATCATCGTGGTCCCCCAGAGGAATGTCTCCGTCCAGAACCACCATCACTATTTTGATTGGCTGAGAGAGATTGGCAGGAGCAATATGGCTGTCTGATCTTGTCTTTACGACGACAATTTGAAGATGGTCGCTTTCAATGTCGGTGATCTTGCTACCAGTGAAGATTGGGAGGGAAAGTTTCTTGCTGAAGGTAAGTTTGAGGCTTGATGGTTCGAGTGCTTGGAAACACAACGAAGGAGACCTAGTTAAAGATTGAAAATTATGGTATTGTCTTAGTCCACGCTCCACTTCTTCATTCACCTAGAATGCATATCATAAAAGTAAATCATGAGAATTATCAACACGAACAAATAATCAAACTATTCTTTACTAAGTATATATGTTTTGTCCCAGTGGCTTTTGAACAGCTTTTTGTGGCTGGCTATCAGTGTTCAATCCTTGGAAAGATGCGGGCTAGCTAAAAATAGGTACATACATTACCTTTTTTTTTTTTTGGTTTTAACCACGAGATATTTTGGGGAGAGCCCCAACTGTGGGAGGCACCTTTAAACCCGTACTACAGTCCAGATTAGAAGTCCCCACCACGAGATATTCTGGAGAGAGCCCCAACTGTGGGAGGCACCTTTAAACCCGTACTATAGTCCAGATTAGAAGTCCATGCTCGAACCGAGAGGCACAAGTTCTCCCAACAAAGGCGACTTCTCTGCGACTCGAACTGAGGAGCAAACCCAGTCAAACCACTTAAGGGAACTCCGTTGCCAGTGGAGCCAATACTTTGTTGGTGGTACATACATTACTTTCATTAGGTTGTGTAGGGTTTATTTGCTAATGTGGCTATGCAAAGATTTTTTCCTCGGTTCTACGCCTCCGATGGCTGGGCTCTGTGATGGCTTCATCTCTCACTATCGTGATCTTATACTCCCTTCTCCGCTCATCTCTCAGCTCATACAATACAGCTATGAAAGTCTTCGTTTGCTTCTCCATCTGCTCCATTCGTTCTTGCATCAATCTCTCTCTAGGCTCGTTTGCTATCTCTCGGAGAGTTATCGTCTCACCGGTTTCATTGTCGCCCCCTAGGGTATCCTTCCTTGTCACATCCATAACCGATTGCTTGCTGCTCCTCTGATGATCAGTAATATGGTGGTAGCTTTTTATCCAGCTCCCCACAGACGGTGCCAAAATGTTGATGTTGAAATTTGGTCGCCCTTTGCCCGACCAAATGGTTCCACCAACGCTTGTGTTGACAACGGAGAAGAGGTTGCACTCTTCTTGGTTTAGTGATTGCCTGAGCTCCTGGGACTCAAATCACTCTTTCTCTTCTTTCCAAGCATGTGTTCACAAAGACAAGTTAGAGATGCCGGTGATTTTGCCAGCGTAAACCCTCCAATGCTTAGGTCAGTACAAGGTGTTTACAAGAAAACAATATGAGTTAAGTTGAGTAAACTTACTATAATATTCTCAACACAATATGTATCAAAGATCTGTATAAAATAAATTCTGGTTTCAATTTGGCAGAGTTTCCCTTCTCTCTTAATTTTTTCGTCCCTTTCTTCATCGGTTTCTTGGCCTTTTATAAGCAATCATCCCATGTTTCCTGAGTATTCTTCATGTCCCCCATTTTAGGGTGATGATGGACCTTCATGGGTCTCCAACCACCGAATCGTGGGTAAACGTGGGACGTCATATTTTCCCCAGCGGTTTGGGGCCTAACGAAACTATCGTGAATTCGTGAGATCGTGTCGTCTTTCTTTGAGTGATGAGTATCTGGTCGGTATGTACCTCTGGTCGGTACTCGTTTCTAATTGGCATATGCCCCGTACAAGATGTCTTACTAGGACTCTACTCGTGCCATTCAGTTGGGGACATTTGCCCCAGGGTGAGGGGTGAGGGGTGAGGAGATAGCTAAGCTGGTACTTTTCATTACTCAACATTTTTTTTTTAAAATTTTTTTAATATCTTCCTTATTTGGAATCCTGAATCCCTGATCCGCTTTGATGATAGACTTTATATTAATGTTAAATAGAGGGAGCAATAAACAATCACTATAATAATAGGGATATGATTGTAGGATACGTAATTATCTAATCTCTTCGAGTGTGTGGAGCAGGGATTAGACCATTTTACAGTTCAACTAAGGTTGGATTTTGTTCTTTAAGGAGAAATAGTTATTGGGTTCTTAAGACAATAACTTACTGCTATTGAAGAATACTAATTAATGCTTGCAAATCTAGGGAGAAAGATAATTGTGGGAAACTACAATTTTGTTTCCCTATTTTATCTTCAAAAGATTTTAACCATCAATAACATCTTAGAAATTCTTTCTATGGTGAAAAGATTTTAACCATCGATAATATCTGAAAAATAGCTCAGTTTGGCTCTAAAGTGTTGGTCAATTCGTCACCCGACAAGTATTTTCATAGCAAAGTGTGCTTTGTACTCTTTCTCATGACCAACATCATTTTTATCAAATATTATTTATAACGAAATTTAAACATAAATCATAAACAAAACTGATATTGAGAAGCGTACCACTTCAGCCCTCGCACTGACGGCCTGTTATTTGGTTCACAATGGGACAATTTTTTTTTATTTTAAAGGATATGATTAGTGCCCAGTCCGTACAAGTTCTTCTCTAAATCATATATGGTAACTAATTGGACACGCGGTACACTTTCCTAACTTCCAGTCAATACCAAATATTTTTGCAACTACGACTTAATCAGATAGTGCCAAGTATTCGTACAATTCATCAAAGAATGTAGCTTACTAGACCATTACTCAAGAGTATCTCCTCAAGTTCACGCAATCAACCATTGATTTCTCAGAAAATTTCATATGAAATTGATTTCCAACCTAAAAACCGACTGCTGCGTTCTGGGCGTTTGATTGCGAAAGTCACGTCAACGGAGATGGTGAACAGAGCAGCTTTCAAAATGGCAACTCAACTTCACTTGATTCGCATGAAAAATCAGAACCTTGACAAATTACAATGTCATAACCTCATTTTTTGTACATAATTTGATGATTATGTCACGAAGTTGAAATGGTGGAAGAAGATGTTATTGGTGCTCGTGGAGGAGAATCGACGAAAGGCGTTGGTGGGATTTTCAAGGCTTTGTTGCTTTCTTGCATCATTTCTATCACTCTGTTCATGGGCGGCCTATTCGATGGACGAGTCTGTATACACCACAAACCAACAATAATCATCTTCTTGACAATTTCACTTTCCTCACCGGTCACAACACCAGGCAATTTAAATTCTCTACCCTGCTCGACATGCTTGTAAATCCAATGTGGAAAGTATATCTCGCTAGAATGATCAATGCCAGAAACACGGTAATTTTTGCATCCAACCAATTCCATAATCATCATTCCGTAGCTATACACATCGGACTTGTGTGAAACTTCTCCAAAGTTTCTATTGAAAACTTCTGGAGCAATGTAGCCGATTGTCCCTCTAGCCTCCAACATCGACACGATGCTCTCTTTCTTAAGGTAAAGTTTTGCCAGACCAAAATCGGAGATCTTAGGAACAAAATATTCATCCAGAAGAATGTTTTGAGGTTTTATGTCGAAATGCAAAATCCTTGTGCTGCACCCCCGGTGCAAGTATTCAAGCCCTTTCGCTATGCCCACAACGATTTCATACATTTTGTCCCATCCCAAGTGCTGACCACTAGGCTTCGAAGTATTCCCATTGCACACGAATTTTTCTAGGGATCCATTAGGCATGAACTCATATATAAGGGCTCTCTTGCTGCCCTCTAAACAAAAACCCAGTAATGTGACAACATTAACGTGGGATGTTCTACTGATGCTTGCAACCTCATTAATAAATTCTTGTCCATTCCCTTTGGATGTATTGAGGAGCTTTACTGCTACAAGACGACCGTCAGATAACTTCCCTTTGTACACCCGGCCATAACCTCCTTGACCGAGCTCGTCTTTGAATGAGTTAGTCATTTTCTTAACATTTGGAAAGCTGTACCTTTTGGGAGCAAGAGATACATAATTTCTAATGAAAGCCTCAAGGTCTTGATCACTCTTTGTTGCCTTTCTACAACAGACGGTCCATAAAATTGATGAGTTGTTTTTCTTTCTGAATATACAAATAATTGCACACGGTGATTATTATTCCCATCATTCCGCCACCTAAAGCTGTTGAAACAAATAAGTAAGCAAGTATTGATTAGATGCTGACTACAGTTGTTTCTCTACACTCGTCATTATCTATGTAGCTAAAATAATTTTATGATGCTTTCTTTTCTAATAAATAATTTCAATCAATTGGTTAACAAACTTTAATGAATGGTCAATCAACATCAATCCTAAGACCGATTTGAAAATAGTAAGATTGATTAAAGATTAAAGAAAGACACCAGATATTTCTTGTAGTTCAGCAAGATTAGCTTGCTTCGGCACTACGAAATAGCCACAGCAAGCTTTATTGACGACACGGGATTATAAGATAAACCCAGCTTGTATCAGAGAACAATTCTGTCTTACTTGACTCTTCCTAATTCTGATTCAATAACAAAATATCTTGCCATATTACTCTCGCCATCAACTCTATACCCTGCTTCAGTATCTGTTTGTTGTTACAACCGGCTTTAACTAACTCTGCAAGTGGGTCCAGCAGTTGCCAACTAAGCAATTGACACGTCAACTGTTTCTTCTAAACATGCATTTGGATCCACAGTTTCTTTTAGTAATGTGATTCATTTTTGTTTTGTTATTTCATATCAAGAATTATATATATGTATATAAAGATTTTTAGACTCGACGTAATATCGTTCAAAAAAGTATGGCTCGAAATCTTTTTTAATTAATATTATGCTCTCTATGTGGTTAGGATAGGATATCCCATTAAGCTATATGTTTCTTTTACTGCTAGTCCACAGGAAAAAAAAAAGTGCCCTCTCCCAGTGACAGTTGATGGAAATGATGTTATTCATTGTGTCAACAAGAAATGCAAATGAAAAAAGAAACAAAAGAATGGATCAGTTATATTACCTACGAGAAACCTCGATGTCCAGCTACGATTGTCTGAAAGAGTAATAAATCAAGGGAATAAAGAGTCAGAAAGAACAGATACCTGCATATTGCAATAATATGGTTGTGCATACTTCATGTGCTGACTCTAATTCGAAGTCAAACAATCTAGAAATTTAGATTCGCTAGAACTAGCTAAAAATTCAGGCACTTGTACGTGCTAAATTAGCGTTAATTATACGTATATTTCAGGACTCTTTCAGATTTCTTTATAATTTAATTTAAATTCAACAGACAAGAAAAAGTATCATATAATTCCACTAAGGATAAATTTCGGATTATCCCTTGTAAATTGATTATGTTTAAATCAATCCTTTACTTTTGAAAAATTATAATTTACTCACATTTTTGTTCAAAAGAAGAAGAAAAAAATGGAAGTGGGTTGATGAATTTTTTTTTTGTCTTTTTAGTTCTTACAAAAATAAAGAATAAATTAAGATTTTTCAAAGATAAAAGAGTGATTTAAAGATAGTAAATTCCCGAGAAAATGTTGAAAATAGAAATTCAGAATTTAGTAAATTATGCAGTAACCCTTCTTCGTTTCAACTTAAGTAATTAACTAGTCTAATATTGTGGAAGTTTAGGAGTGTCTAAACATGGTTTACCATTAAGTGAAACTTGTTTGGAATCATTTTAAAAACTTAATTTGTAGGTAATAGGTATGGTAGAGTTGCTCCATCATGGAACATTGATGATGTTTGTCAAATTATAGCAATAAGTGCAAATTTAATATTTATCTCTATAATCATACAGTCATCATCAGTTCTCCACCATAGAAAAGTTCAATATAGTTAGACCCAAATTTGTAGGGTAGGAAAATGATATTCCTCATATTGGGACTCGAAACCTTTGCTACCACAATAGAGAGGCCTTATTACTATTTCCCCGGAATGGATACCGGGTTTCCCATAAGTTCCCACACGAGTGGGGCTGTTGCACGACATGTACAGGTCGTCTACATCGCCATCGCGTTGAGATGCAGTAGCGGCAATCAAGAAGCAGATCATGAAGGTAAGGATGGGGTTGAGAATTGGTGGAGGGAAGAGAGATGCCTCGTGATTTTGTACAACTAGTCTCTTCGTCTTGTTGAGGTGAACGAAGACTTGGTAAGATTATATGGGTTTAATTTGCTTAATTTCAAATTTGAAATGAAATTTGTGAGAGCGATCTGTGGAATTTCATTATGTAAACGCAGAAAATAGTTGCTCAGGCAAACAAATTAATTAAAGGTGAGCCCCTTTAGAATTTTCCACGAGAGAGACAGAAAAGCGATGGGAGTTGACTCTTGACTTTTTCGAGTGTTGCATCCAAAATCACTAAAATGAGCCTATGGCTTGGTGCAAATCGGGTGAGGTTAGTTAAATACAGATGGCTCCTAAGTTGCATTTCTACGGACCCTTTTAACAAGTTTTGGTCCAATTTGTAGCTACATGGAAGTTTCTTAATCGATCAAAGCAATTCAAGACTTATTTGCCATTGTGTATGATTGTTATCATTTAAAAGTTACAGCATGTTTATAAATATTTATTATTGTAGTGTAGAAGTTAAGAGCTAATTTGTTAATGTTGGAACTTTTAAAATAATTGTCATTAATCGTGTTGTATAATTAGTTCTTACGAGAATTAGTTAAATATTGTGGTAAAATTTATTTTTAAAAGTGTTATGAGTTTTAAAAATAATTATATGTGCTTAGTAATCTAACTGTTAAATTATTGTAAGAATACAAATAACTAAAATAGACATAATATTAAATAAAATTTGTTTATACATATATAAAATTGTATGCATAGATTTTTTTTATTGTGTATATATAATAAATAATAAGCAGAATAAATTTTTTTGGATGATTAATTTTTTTATCTTGTTATCTCATCATAATTTATAAAAAAATAATCTATCTATATTTAATGATTTTATTTCCTAATTTGAGAGTAATAATTCGAGGCAATAAGAGTCAGAAAAGATATTCGCATATTGCAAAAACATGGTTGTGCATACTTGTGCCAACTCTAATTGAAAATCAAATAAACAATCTAGAAATTTAAATTAGCTAGAATTGCTCAAAATTCAGACACCTGTGCTTGCTAAATTAGTGTCAATTGTACCTATGCTGCGTGCCGGTTTTAGATTTCTTTATAATTTAATCTAAAAAAAATAAAAATTCAAAAGATGAGAAGGAGTGTTATATTTCCTCTAATACGGAAAATGTTAGAAATAAAATTTCGGAATCCAGTAAACTATGCAGTAGCCCTTCTTCATTTCAACTTGAGTTGGTCTAATATTGTCAAAGTTTAGGAATCTCTAAACACAGTTTCTAAGTGAAAGTTGTTTGCAATCATTTTTAAAGCTAATTTTTAATATTTAAACAGCGTGGACCGGCAAAGCCGCATGAGTTGGCAAACAAACCGAGCCTAAGTTTTGACGATTAAAAGATTTGTAACGACAATACGGAAAATGAAGGGCGTAGATGCATACCATGACGAGGAGGATAAAGGCACGAAAATTCATCTGAAGACTGATTAGATCCGCATATCCCTGGAGGATGATCAGAAGTACATGTCGAACAGAGCTTATCGTCCGCAACATATCTCACTTCGAACCCTTGATTCAGAGTCTCAATCAATTTACCTTCCTCAAGATAACGAATATTGGAACGTGTCGGTTGTACGGGGACTTTGATAACACGGGAACATGAGTTGGTAAGATTGTGAAGCCGCGAGTCATCATAGTTGTCGATCGTGTAAAAGCTTCTTAGAACTACTCCAGCTTCTGAGGTACAACTATAATTATTTTTGCCCGGCTGTGAGGAGAAATCAACAGAGCAATTATAGAATAAACTGAGGTTTCGAACCTTCTCAGTGTAATTAAATAGAGGGTCGCTGATACTGGATTTCCGAATTGATTCAAGACAATCTCTACCCACATAATCAGCTATAACAATTCTCATGATTGGATGTGTATTGTTAATCTCTAAAACTCGAAAACTTTGATGTCCGATTCGTATGGTAGCATACTCATTATCAAGACATTCGAGCTCGAAACCTCGGCGACCACAATGCTTAGGCCTAATATTGTATCCCCAGAATGGATACCGGATATCCGGTAAGTTCCCACACGAGTGGGAGCCGTTGCATGACCTGTACTGTTCGTCAGCATCGCCATCGCCTTGAGATGCAGGAACGGCAATCAAGATGCAGATCACGAAGGTGAGGATGGAGATGAGAATTGGCGGAGGGAAGAGATAACTCATGATTATGTACAACTATAATCTCTTTGGAAGAAACAAAGACTTGGTAAGATTATATGGGTTTTGTTTGCTTGTATGAAGAGGTAATTGCCTAGTGCAACATTTCAATGAAGAAATCAATTTTTTTATAATTTGAAAAGCAGCTGCGAAAGCAATTTGTAGAAAATTTTATAACGTATAGACTAGCTAGTCCCCATGACAAATAAATTAATTAAAGGCGAAGAACCCCATTAGAATTTTCCACGAGAGGGCCAGACTGAAATCCAACGGCCGTTGACTCTGACTTTTAGAGACGGTTTGCCGATAAACTCGTAAATATATGGGTTGGATCTTGGATTGCAAATCGGGCTAAATTTTTTAACAAAAGTTGGCCTAACCGATCCCCCTTTCAACAAGCTTTGGACCCATTTGCAGCTACATGGAAATTGCAGAATCGATCGAAACTTTAATTCTTTAGTTGAATCAAAAAGCAATTGGAAGAATAATATAATTCATATTCTATTGCTGTTTCATGTCAACTAAACGAAGTGGCTTTGGCTGAAGACTGATGTACCCAAAAGTAATGTTCCTTAAACCATATAAGTAGCGGCATAGCACAAGCATATTAAAAATTCAGAGTATAGATTAGTGTGTAGAGGATTTTAATTCTCTTATATCTAATCCTAATTTTTAATTATCAATAACTACTATATTAGTCTATAGTGCCTCCTCTTAACTCCAAGGTAAAGGATTATTGTGGCAGTTTATTATTATCCTAGGCTTTAGTTGTAGTATACTTTGATAAATTGGGTTGATTATACACTTTAATTTTATTGGATTCTGATTATAGTGTATATAATTTTTTTTAAAAGAAGTCTTAATTATTAATTATTTGTTATAATATTGGAGCTAAGGGTGCTGGTTCATCTCATCAATCTTATCTCTCATAACTAGCTCGGTAGCTACTTAAAAACTAGAAAAAAATTAAAAGAGTATATATATCCCTTTGTCTCGGTTAAAAATAAATCAATAAATAAAGAAGTATCGTGTGTGAATACCTGGAGCTGTACTTGGATTAGCGGCTGCACTGTTTGCTGGTGGCTGCGTCCTGGGGCATGTCCTTGGCGAAGGTTGATACGGGCAAAAGCAAGTAAAATCATTAATAGTCCTGTTATATCCACATTTCCCTCCTGAAATAAGGCAATCCCTGCATGGCCCTTGATCTATAATCCACTTAACCTCAAAACCTTCTTTTATAACTTGATCAATACTCCATGAATAAATTGTAAATCCTTCAACAGCAATGCCAGCACTGGAATCAAGAGACTGATCTTGCATCTGCTTGACAATTCATCATTACTTGAAATTGCCGGCGCAGTGAAGTAACAATTACTGGACCTGTTATTTATCGGACAAGTAAACTCCTGTAACCGTGGCTGATGATCTTCAGTCAGATGATCGCAGTCGTAAAGCAAGCTGGCGTTTTGGTCGCTGAGTGTATACTCGAAGAGATTAAAATCCAAAGTACGTTTGATATAGCTTACAAGACAAATGTCAACATGAAATCTGCTTTTGCAATCTTCAGGACTTGAGCTTCATAATAGATTTTGATGATATCATACTTCTGGGAATTGATATCAATGGTGGCTCTATCTCCCTGGCAATCAAGCTTGAAGCCTGGATGACCACAATAATCAGGCTGGTCGTTTCTCCAAAAAGGATAGCCAATACCGGTGAAAATTCCGCAGCTGAAAGAAGCAGAACAGTTGGAATATGCCTCCTCATAGACATTAACATATCCTGAGAAAACTAGTGGGAATTGAAGCTGGCTGAACATAAGGATGAAAAGAGAGATTCTGAAAATAGAGGAACTCATGATCCACAAATTGATTAACACGAGATATATAATGCAGCGGAAACTTTCAAAGACAGATTAGCTGTTAAAGGATAGTGCCACCATTAATTTACTAAAATAAACCAACTCCTTTCAGTTGTTGACTTAAGGAATGGAAATTGGAAGTAAACGAGGTCCAGTTTGAAGTAATTAACTGAGAGAATTTGCCCAAATACAAGGGTTGACTTGAAATCCTTTGCTAGCTTCCTAGTATTTGGATATGTGAAGTCTTGTTTGAATGGCTGATATACTCTGACAATTCATCAATTTATTTTTAGTACGCAATTGATGATGAAATCAATTGATTGTGGTGGTTTTGAAGTAATAGATTCATTCTTTATTTGGACTTCGGAGTAAATATTAATTAAGGAATAGGCCAGAGGCACAAAACCTACAAACTCTATCATCTGTCACTGAATAAGTGTTTTGAAAGTATATTTATCAAAACAAATTCACAAAAGTAAAAAAATAGAGCGTCTAATTTTACTAATAAATAAAATTTGACAAGAGCCGGATAACATTGGACATTGGTTAATTAACTCGTATTTCCCTAGGTGCCACTTTCAACGTAGAATATATTCTGAGAGGATTGAAAAAAAAATGATAATAAAAAACATTCTACAGATGTTAGAAAATTTACTTGGGTTAAGTTCAAAAGTAAATGAAAAAAACATAAAATAAAAAATATTTTTTTAAAATAAAATACACTTTTTAACGTTTATTTAACGCAGCCATAACATACAAAACCCAGTTTTCAAAGCCAAGATTTTTTAAACTATAAGTTTGCGAAACATAATAAAATTATTTTTAAAAAACTAAACATAAAAATTTATGTTTTTTGGCCCAACCTTAAAAAAAAAAGGAGGAAGCAAACAAAAGATCCAAGCCCGACGAAGATGAGCCCAACAAAAAAAGTCCAACATTTGCCATCCCTTCCTTTAAACAATAAAACATGGTCAACTTTCTCATTAGCTTGAAAGTCAAGAAATAAAGATCCCCTAATTTAACTTGTTCAACCTCATATTTAGATTTTTTTTTTGGTAAAAAAAATCATATTTAAATCCCACTTGAATTTATTAAATTAAATTAATAGCTGGTGATTAAAGATATTCTACGGGTGAGTAAGGGGAATTTTAAATCCTTTTTAACTCTTTTCCTCACAGTCTATAGTTACAAATCCTTCTCCCAAGTGATAGTGAATTTAAAATTTTAAGTGTAGAGACTATGCCTTTCTTTGAAATTTCATTGTTTTATCATTTATGAAATTCTTTACAAAGTATGAATTTATTAAGGATTTTAATTTGTGCTCTCCAAGTAAATCTATCCTCTCAATCTAACCATGGATCATCTTGCCCTTAATCCAAACGTCACAGAACCTTCATTGTAATGCGTACTATGTATGCAGAAATCAATTTGTCTTTTTATATTCAGCTGACTGTTTTTCTTCATCAACAAGGCATGATTAACTTGTCTTGAACGTTTCTTCCATTAGGGTGAAATTGAACAAGGTTGGGCCTCTGTGCTTTGATTTCCATAGTGGGGTTAGACCTGATATTAGCAGAGGCACATCATTTTATTTTCTAGAAGTGCAGCTACAACTAACAGGTTAATTTTCGTAAATTTTGTCAGAATGGAGAACGTCTAAATAGCCCGGCTATGAGTTTGTGTGACAACTTCATGAGGATCTCAGTTTCGGTGTATCTCTGCGATATTTCATCTTTTAAGATCATTGAACTTGCCTTGACTCGCTTGTACGTCCTTTTTTATACTTGCCATTGCCAACATGGAGTTTTTAGTTGTTTATTGTCATAAAGAATTCCTAGAGTTTATAAGCCTAAATCAAACCTAGAGATTGCCATTCATTAGAGAAATTTGGTGAAAAGTAGTTTTCAAGGTTTGTTAGAGGTATTGAAGATATGGTTTAATTTGTAATCCTATTAATTTTATCATTGCACGTGTTCGTGTATGCACACATACACACACAAAAAAAGATTTCCATGCAAACATGTTTAGATTTTCATGCATAGATTTTCAGACTTGGAGCTTTCTCACAGCAGCAAAATTACATATATTTAACTGCTTTTCTCTCTTGATTTCTTTTTGTCCCTTGTTTTGGCCCTTAATATGGTTTTACTATTAATTCTATTATTTGTTATCTTTGCTTAGTCTTAATTTTCTAGTTTTACCATTCATTGTCTACAATTTACAGAGTTCAAGTTGGTATACAATCACCAAAAGAGATCACAACTATCGGGGAATATTGCAAAGATTTTAGTGACTTCCTAAATTTAAATAATTTTAGGTTTATTATTGTTTTGATGACTTATTTGAGGTGTATTGTTCTTTTCATGTACTGTTGTTTGGCACTCATTTTAAGCTTACTATTGTTTATTAAAATTTAACTCATTTTAGACTTATTATAGTTTTGATATACTCATTTTCTGCATATTGTTATTTTAATTCTTCTTTTAATTGTCAAAATTTAGAAACATTTAAAATTTACAAGATTATGCTCTACTCCACCCACATTTGAGATGACTCATCATTTTATAGAGATTATAAGTAGATTGACTCATGATTTTATAGAGAGTATTGCAAAGGAAAATCATAAAATAGGTGGGTTAGATCTTGGAAGCAAATTAGGCAAAAAATTTTAACGAAAGATTTGCTGTAAAATATTTAGACTTAAACCCAAAATCTTGTAAATCTATTCAAACACATGCTTGAGGGAGAAATAAAATTATGCACCTTGATTAGCCATAATTGATCATTGCCGCTCAGCTTCCTTTTCGGCCTTGTCATTTAGTCCAAATCTACAAGTTGCTGCCTTGATCCAGTTTTAAAGTTGCGTACACAAAAACCAAGCAAAGCAAAAATGATAAAACGTTCACTACACTCTTGGCTAAAGAACCGTAAATTTTAATGGGTCAGAGTTATTTAAATAATATAGTTGATTGTAAGAATCTCTCAAATGTTAATATAAAAATGTCTATTTTATTATAAGTTAAAATAACACAATTAAAGGTTATATTTGTCCATAATGTATTTATATGTATATAGGACATAACAACATTAGACTTATTAACGTAATATTTGATTACTTAATAAATGAGTCTATCAAAATTATAATTTAATATTTGACATCACTACTAGAAAAATGGACTACTATGACAGAGAATATCTGTCATCCGACCCCCCTTATGACATAATTTCCATTTGTCATTATATCCCATGTCATAAATCTATGACAACATTTTATTTATCACATGTTCCTGTGACAGTGTATATCTATCATGCATATGTCATGAACCAAGCGACATCGTTTTGCTAGACTTTTGAGAATTAATTGAAAATTTTAGCAGGTAATTTAAATTATATTGAATTTAGTGGGCTTTTTAAAATCTTTCATATATTAATGATTCACATTCTCTGTCATGAAATTTAAGGTTTAAAAAATAAAATTATTATTTTTAATTTTGAAATTATAATAATACTAGTTAATATTATTTAAATTCCACAATTTTGAAATAGAAATAACAAAAGCCACATTTTAAAATTTGAATTAACTGAAATAAAAATTACATTCAAATTCATAAAAACTATCAAATACCAAATATGACCATATACTAAAAATTTCAATTACTTGAAACTTCTAACAAATAGTATCATCAAAATACATGGTGAATCAAATCCGTAACAATAGCTCATAAATTCTCTACAATATTCAATCACTACCCCATCATTAAAAAAACAATTAATCCGTAAAAAGAACACTGATAGTAAATTCCCAAGAGCCACCAACATCACCTGAAACACAGATTACATTTAGATGAGTGCTAGAAGAATATATATTAGTGTATTGGCCACTTACAATTAACCCAATTCATGATAAAGTATTTTTCCAAGATTACAAATTAATTAATGCACAACATCTAACAACATAAAACCTCCGTTACATAATTAAATAAAATCCATCAAAATTCTATCATCTTCTCTTGATTCCCCTATTCTCCTAAAGTTTCACCATCCTTTTCTTTATTTCTACTCTTTTTTTTTAATCTTCTCTTTATTCTTCTTCCACTGTACTTGTTCAAATTTGTTTATCAATCTAAGTTCTAAAACACATATATTACACTAAGACTCCAAGCAACGCAAATCCATTTAACTTGTTCATTAGGGCAAGACAATCTTGGCTAAGAAGCAGCATGTGGAAGTATTTCAAAATGACTAGAGAAAGACTTGCTCTAGAACTATGAAAATTAGCATATAAAAAGAAATAGAAAAACACTATATAAACAAACCACCAAAGATTTCATCACATAAAGCAAGGGCAAATTATGTGAGATTTCATCACATGAAGCAAGGGCAAAATTATTATCACATCCCACTTCACACAACTCATTACATACCTTACCTCAAGGCATTACCTCAAGAACAAATACTCTGAAAAATCACGGATATCATTTGGCTTGGAATGATCAGCAGAAAACAAAAAGCGTTAACAAAGTGCTGCAGCAACGATATTAGAACAATTTCAAACTTAGATAGAATCTCACTTGGGGAGTCCAATATTCTCATCAAACCTTCGACTTTTATAAAATTTCACCAGATGGAGCAAACCAACTCAATCAATTTCCTGTACAATAGTGCGTATATATCATATATCAATATTGAGAACTGGTAAGTGCAACATGGTCCACAAACCAAAACATTTCCAACTAATAAAGCACAATATGTGACAAATCAAATAAAAAAAATATCTTCCAAAAAGTTCAACATGTCAATTAAGAGAAAAATTATAGGATTCATATCAGTGCATCCATAAATGGCCTAGTTTCTCTATCAACAAGTTAGTCATAAGCACAAGTCAAAATAAATCATTTCACTGAAATGCTAGAAGACCAAGCAAATAAGCACAACCACCACCACACAAAGCATTTGCATTTCCAAAAATGTAGTTCACAAAGATTTTAGTAAGGATATCTTTCTAATAGAAAAACACAAGCACCAATCAATTGTAATGGGTTTGAGAACTACCAAAGTAGTTTTCACAGTTGAAGAATAGTCTCTCACAAAAATTCACTTTATGCGAATACCTCTGGTGAATAGATTTTGCATACATTTTGGTAACATACAATATTGGACCTACCATGTGCTCAATATATTTAATAAATAAAGGTGAGAATAATAACAATACCTTAGATGTTGTATTAGCTAAGGCAAACGTTGCTTCAATCCGAACTCTCCAAAAGGCCTAGAAACAACAGAAAAATTCCTTAATTGTATTTCATTAAAAGTAAGTCAAATCAAAACCACATATACCGCTAAATTTGGTTAACTTGTCACTAAGGAAATTATTCAGTGTGCCAACAACATTGAAAAAAAGACGGGGCAGAGTGTCTAGACTGCTGTAATTGCTCGTGCCTGAGCAACAACATCTCCATTCTTCTCTAACAGATTTATCTGATAAATCAAAACAGTCATGTAAGATTGTTATCGAATTAATTAAGTAAACAATGTTAAAAGTTTGTATCGTCACCATCTACTCAATAAAGAACAATAAAAAAGTAAAAACAGAGAAGCCATCACTCCATACTCAAAAAATTTATCTCATTTTCTCGCCAGCCAAACACTCCTTTTCCTCTCTCAAAACCTCGTCTTACCACTCAAAACTCACTGAATTTCAACTCATATTCTGCCAAAAGTTTACCCTAAGTCGAAGACGTAGCAGCTAACTTGCTGTCTTTCTCACGTCGCCAACTCCTCGTAGTACAATCTTCTCCGATCCGACTCCATGTAAATAGCACACTGCCACTCGCGTGTCACGGAATCATTCCACGAAGGCCATAAAGCGGAGTCATTGGCACGTTAGTCCATGAACTCGAAGTCAGTCCCTTAAGGCCATGGAGCGGCTTTATTTTTTTCTTTTTGGTTTTATTTCGCCTCGCTGTAGAGAATTTCGTCATCATCCGAGATACTTGCTGTAAACCCCTGAACATTTGATAACTCAGGATCTTTACCTTTTCAGCTCATCTAGTTGTTTCAACACTCTTTCTTGACATGCTCTTTCTTGCCACAATTGAAGCATTTGACATTCTTCTTACTTTTTGATTTTGATCTGCCTCGGTTATGACTCCCACTGGGGTCACGTTCCGTTGATCCCCTCTCATCACCGATAGTGTTTCTGCTTGCTATAAACTTTCTTGTATGTCTTCCTTGTTCTTTCAACTGCTCTCCTCATTCAATATGGAAGCTGTAACATCATCAAAAATTAGACTTTTTGCTGGGTTATTGTTCGCCAGATTGATGATGAGTTAATCATACGAATCTGGTAGACTTTGAAGTAAAAGCTCTGCACATTCATTTTTCTCTATATTATGACCCAATGTTGTGAGTTGTAAAAATAAAGTTTTGAAGGTGTTGATATGGTCAGTTATCGATGTTCATTTCGCTATTCGAAAAGTATATAGTCTCCTTTTTAAGAATTTTTTTTTGTGCAGTGACTTCGCCTCATATAATTTTATGAGAGTATCTCATATTTCCTTTGCTGTCTTTTTCTCTACCATACTAAATAACACCTCATCCACAAGTGCCAAGTGTAGATCAGCAATAGTATTGCCATCCATCTCATTCCACTTGTCATCATCAATTATCTCTATGTGTCTTTTTCTAATTGCTGCCAAGCAACTATTCTTCCTCAAAATAACTTTCATCTTCATTTTCCACAACAAGAAATTATTCCAGTTGAACTTCTCAATTTCGTATTTTGTTGCTATCACTTTTCACCACGAACTAACTTTGCTAGGATTGACTCCAACTGTTTCATGTGAACAATAACCGTATATATAAACAGTGTCATATACATAAATAGTACCGTATACATAAACAATACCCTTGACTATAAAAAATGTAATCAATAGCTTTGATACCACTATTATAAATTTTATGGGTGAAACATGACCATAATTAAAATGAAATTGAAAAAAAAAATAAAGAACAAACACACAAAGGACATTAGAAAATTACATGGTTAATCTTTTAGCCTACGTCCACGGGCGAAGATAAAAAAAATTTTACCAGTGAAATGAGAATTACAAGTATTGCAATATTTTGGCTCACTACCCAAAACATCAATACACTCAATCTCTCAAATTACTAAAGAAAGAGCTTATAGTTATGAACCTCTCAATCACTTAATTTTTCTGTAAAGAAGAGAAAAGGAAGAGAAGAAAATGGAATGATAAAAATGAGGGAGGGCCCTTATTATTTATAACCAAAATTGGCTATTGTTCATGCAATATTCTATTATTATTTTCTTCATAGCACCACCTTTGATTTTTCTTCATTCTTCTTCCTTCTTTCTTGTCAAAACCGTCTGCCTCTATTTTTCTTCAAACTTTGTTGCACATTTTCTATTTTTTCTTGATTTAAAGAATGCAACAACGACCGCATTCTTCTTTAATAATGGCAGGCACCGCCTTCTAGAAAGGTGGTGTCTGCCTGTCAATTTTTACAAACTCAGGTGTATGATATCTCTCAAGCTTAAACTTCTAAAAAGTATCTTTGTTCTTGGAGAAAAGCTGCATTTGGTAACATTTATGAGAAGGTCGAAACTGCTAGAAGTTAGCTCTATGATATTCAGGGTTTGATTGTTGCGGGTGATAACAATGACGATGTTAAATAAGCAGAGATCAAGGCAAGAAAAGAGTCCTTGACTCCATTGATTTGGATTTTCTTTTATAAAGACAAAGCTACGTTGAAAACTTAAATAGCTTAAAAGGGGTGACAGAAGTTCTCGGTCTTTTTATATCTTTGCTAAATAAAAAAGAGCCCACGCCAGAATTTATTCGCTGAGGATCTGAGGATTCTCACACAAACATCAAGGAAGTTATCGCTCACCATATAATTGATTTCTATGAGTCTTTACATAGTTTGAATTCTGAAAGCCGTGACATGTCAGTTTGTCTACTAAATCCGCCTCCAATTGATGATATTGTTCAAATTCGTAGTATTCTTACAGTATCAGTTTGCTCTTTGTGTGATGCATTTTATTGTTCGGAGTCGACAGATCATCTGTTTCCTGGTTTAGCTTTGCTAGTCGAATTTGGCAATGGCTAGCTGCGCAATCTCGTACTCATCTTAACTTGACTTCTTTGGCAATACTTGAAATATAAGTGTGCAATCCAAGAGGGGGGTGAATTGGAATTTTTAAAAAATTTCTTAGCAAATCTACACAACAAACAATCTAATGTCTTAATAAAAATTGAAAGCAATAAGTTTAATAAAAACGCAATAACTAATGAGTAAGGGAGAAGAGAAACAAACATATGAATTTTTACGTGGTTCGACAAACTCCGCCTACGTCCACGCCTCCAAGCGATCCAAGCTTGAGGATTTCACTATCCAAACCTTTCCAAGACTTCAACCTTTTACAATTGACTTCAAGGTGTCAATGAACCTTTATAACAAAGAGATTATCTCCCAATCTCTTTACTCAAGTGTCTCACACACTCAAACTCTCACAATTAAGATTAAGAAATGAAAGTTATAATGAAACTCACTCAATGAGTAGATATTCAAAAATGAAGAACAAGAAAATATTCAATGTTTTGTGTTTTGCAAGTTAAAGGCTCAAGATATCTTGTGTGCTTTTTGTTTATGCTTGTTGGAGAGCTTCAAATTGAGTTGGATTTGAGTTCTTATAGTTTGAGCTCAAAAACTAGCAGTTATGCACATTTCTGGTCGTAACCGGCTTGCCGTTTAGGTATCCGATAAGCCATTTTTATGTTACCGTTAAGGCAAAAATTTAAATTTCGGAATATCCGGCTTGCCGTTTACGAAATTCGGTAAGCCGTTTATGCTCCAGACGCTTACTGCCCAATATCCGGTTTGCCGTTTAATCATATCCGGTAAGCTGCTTGCTACAGTAACTGCTACAGTAACTGCTACAGTGAAATATTTCTTAAATTTATAGTTTGATCCCAAAATTTTATAAAACTATAGTATGGCCCAAAACGTTATGAAAGTTTGCAAATAGGTCTAATTTCATAATTTTAAATAATGCTTTGTCAATCCCAAAACTTTTTGAAATTATGATTTTGCCCAAACTATGTGAAATTATAGAATGACCCAAAAATATTTAAATAGTTTCAAATAGGTCAAAATCTGAAATTTAAAAACACTATCAAAGATTTTAAAATACTTTCATTTTAGTCCAAAATACTTTAATTCCATAACATCATTTTCTTATTATTAAAGCACAATTTATAAATCTTTGCTTAATCAATACATGTGGTTTGTTATCATTAAAATCAATATTTATAGGCATATAGGTTAACAATACTGTGGGAAGACATAATTGTTAAATCTTTATGTCCACAATTAAAAAATTAGTGGTTGATTGCATGCTTTCATCCTTTTTATTTTGGTTGATTACATGCTTTCATCCTTTTTATTCCATTTGTAAAACACGGATCAAACATCTGTTTGACCATTTTTAGCCTTCGATTCAGAATCTTCAAATCGATTGTGTTTCTCGTCTTTTATATATTGCGAAGTTTTGTACAGGCTATATTGCTTCAAGTACAGATAGGCGATCCTAGATACTTTAAGGATCCTTCTCAGGCACCTAGATGTCAATTTACTCTTTGACATTGTCCTCTCATTGGCTGGGTTAGAGTGCATACATATGGCCTTTCTAATGGTAATCCAGTGGCTGCTGCTTGTGGGGACATTTTTGGGGATCATTTGCACAATTATTTAGATCAATGGTGATAAGTGTCGATCCCACGAGTAGGTGAATTTTAATTATATGTAGAATTAATTTTGTAAATGGATGGTTGGATTTGTGGTGGAAATGATTTGGAATATGCTAAAACTTAAATTAAAATGGCAAGAATAAATTCTAAAATTGGAATTGAAATGGCGAGAATAAATTGAAGAGAAATCTATTGAAATGACGTACTTGGGTATCTGGATCCGTATCAACATGCATCATGGGCTAAATATTCATTATTAATGCCAATTAAATCATGAGGGGGGAATCCACACCTCATGAACCACACTCTAATCAATATAATCCTAATGGCTTATCGTGCCAAATAATAATAACCCTATACTAGAGGGCCGGTGAAACCAAAGCGGTACTAGACAATATTAGTATTATTTGTCGACGAGAAGTCAAAACATCCACAAAAACTAGAAGGGAAGAGAAAATAAATTTACCAAATAAAGCCCATGACACATGTTGAGACTTCACCTTCAACCCAAGCTTGAAAAGAAATTAACTACTCATAATTGAACTAGGGGCAAAATGGAAATTTATTAAAATATGAAGAAAATACAAGATGGAGAAGAAATTACAGAAAATGGATCCCAAAAATGGATTCAGAGATATCAAATTAGGGGGGGAGGCCCCCTTTTTATAGATACATGGAGTAAATCATGGCCATCGGATTAAAAACAGTTTGGACGCTCAGGATTGCGCCACGTCATCAGTCAATAGTACGCGGTTTGATCACGTGGATGAACAGTAACACAGTTTGACCCGGGTGAATAGTGACACGGTTTGGTTGAAAACCGTGTATGATGCCCTGCTGGAGATTTTCGTCCCTGATTGCAGTCACCATCAACATACAAGTAGTCCAAAAGGACGTGACACCCATCAGTCAATCCAGACAGTCAACCAGTCATCATCCGTCTATAGTCGTACAGTAGTGACAGTACGACACTGAAGTACCGACATGATTTCCATTTCCTTTTATGTCCCTCCTAAGGTTTTCGACCGTCCTGAGTTCAAACTGTGATGTCTTGTTTTGCAGTCTGATCTCTCTTTATGTGAAAGCCTATATGCCCTTAAAATACATAATTACTTATTAACAATAACACACACGTAATTTAAATTTCACAAGAAGGTAAATATATATAAAATTCAAGTTGTTATAAAACTTGAAATGTAAAATGATGGTTTTCTCATTTATAAATATGCATTTTCTAACAATCACAGCAATCACACCCCACATACTGGCTATCATTCGCCTTGAGACGACCTATCACTCGCGGTTGCTGTATGTGTAACTTCAGTTAAAAAGTAATTATATTCTTGTTGTTCAATTCATTAGCAATATTCATGTTTCTTATCCTTGGATGCTTCATAACAGATGACTTAATTGTAAGTCCTATTTTTTTGTATGTCTTTGATGTTGCGGAAGCGCAGGTTGGGCAATTGCCAATATTACGGTGACTACAGCTTCTGGAGAAACTTAAATGTGCTATAAACAAATGCAAAGAAAAAAACACAATAATTTTACGTGGTTCGGCCTAAAGCCTACATCCATGGATAAAAACTGAAAGATAATTTTACTAATAAATGAGGATTTACAAAAGTGAGAAAAACTCTCAAAATTCACAACCCCAATACACCAAATTGTATCATCACTAGAATACTCAAGTGGAAGCTCTCTCAAAACTCTCTAATTGCTTAACTTGCAATTGCTCTCAATTGGGATGGTATGCTAACAATTGCAAAATGCTTCTCTATTTATAGGGAGCATTGCTCACCTACCACACAATTGCAATTTGGCTTCAATTTGCCAAATTGGAAAACTTGGCAATCGGTGCCAACTTTCCCATGCAATTGTAGTCAAAGCTAGCCATCTCTTTAACAATTGCATGCTAGTTGTCTTATGCGATTACTTAACAATTGCATGCTTAAAGCTTGATTTTTCAACAATTCTCTATCTCGGCGAAAATTTATTAATTTTGAGCCGACTATTAGCAA
Organism: Citrus trifoliata; assembly: GCA_018350135.1. Lineage (NCBI taxonomy): Eukaryota > Viridiplantae > Streptophyta > Magnoliopsida > Sapindales > Rutaceae > Citrus > Citrus trifoliata. The sequence goes on along the minus strand of CM031386.1, from coordinate 11,197,284 downwards.
ACCATCCTTCAGTCTCTACCTTCTTCAACTGCTTTCAAACTTGATCAACGTCACTACCTTGGTCAACATATCTGTGGAATTCTCTGCAGCCTTGATTTTCTAAAGAAAAATCTTTCCTTCATCAACAATTTCTCGTACAAAGTGAAATCATAGATCGATATACTTTGCACGTGCATGATAAACTTAGTTTTTTGTTAAGTGAATAACATTTTGACTGTCGCAATACACATCAATGTGCTCATGTACCTATCTCAAGTTTTCAAGTAAGTCTTGTAACCAAATAGGCTCTTTAACAGCCTCTGTAATTGTCATGTACTCTGCTTTTGTGGTTAACAATGCAACTATAGACTATAGTATAGATTTTCAACTGATTGGCCCTCTAGCAAAAGTAAATACATATCTGGTGGTTGACCATCGTTTCTCCAAATCACCAGCATAATCAGAATCGACCTACCCGATCACAACTTGACCAAGTCTATTATTTTGCTTAAACAGTAAACAAATATCTACGGTCTTCTAAATGTTCCATAGAATTTATTTCATAGTTTGCCAATATCCTTTACTAGGATTATGCATATACCTGCTCACTATACCAACTGCATGTGAAATATCAGGCCTTGTACACACAATTGCACACATCAAGCTGCCCACTGCATTTAAATACGGAACTTATAACATGTATTCTCGTTCCGCATATATTGAAGGAGATAATTGTGCAGAAAGCTTGAAATGAGAAACCAATAGGGTTCTCACAGGTTTTGTTTGCTCAGTCATACCAAACTATTGTAGTACCTTCTTCAAATATAGCTTCTGAGATAAATTGACTTTGCCACGAGCTCTATCTCTACATATCTCCATGCCAAGAATCTTTTTTGCTTCACCCAAATATTTCATTTCAAATTCTTGATTGAGTTGAGTCTTCAACTTTTCAATCTTATCTTTGCTCTTATGATTAAATTTATTTTTTGTGTACCTTTGCCTTTTCTTAAACTGATCAAATTGTTTATACTACTACATCGAAGATTGTTTCAATCCATAAAATGACTTTGTCAATTTGCAAACCCAATTTTCTTTTCCAATAACTTTAAATCCATTTGGCTGAGCCATGTAGATTTCTCTTCCAAATCACCACGTAAAAATGTAGTTTTTACATCAAACTGAATACTTCAAGATCCAGTCGCGCAATCATGGCTACAAATTTCTAATAGATGAGTGTTTCACAACTGGAAAAAATACTTCATTGTTGTCTATTCCTTCTTTTTTAGCATAACCCTTTGCTACCAATCTAACCTTGTATCGAATTTCATTTTTACAAGAAAATTCTTCCTTTTTGCATATGCCCATTTGCAATCAATTGCTTTTTTCTCTTTGGGCAATGTAACTCCCACGTTCCATTTTTATGAAGAGGCTACATTTATTTATTTATTGCTAGCTTCTACTATACACTATAAAGGCTACTTATTGCTTCTCTGTAAGGGTTAGAATCTCTTCTTCATCTTCAGTCCATGGAGAATCACTATCTGTCTCCTCAACAATGGCTAGATTATTTTAATCTTTTCAAACTCCACATACTGTAAAGTGCTACTAGTTTTGTCATCCTCTTAAGTATCTTTTTGTTTCAACATGGCTGATTCATCAAAAGTCACATCTTTACTGAAAATAATCTTCTCTATAATAGGACCCCAGAGACAGTATCATTTTACTCTACCAGTTATACCCATGAATAATGCTTTCTTTGCTCTTAGGTCTAACTTAGATTCCTTTACATGATAATAGGCAGTGGAACCAAAAACATGTAAAGAATTATAATCAGTAGCAGGTTTACCCATTCATATACGTGAACAGTACCGTATGCCCCAAGCATAAACCTTCGACTCTGATATCGATTGTTGAACAATTACCAATATTACGGTGACTACAACTTCTAGAGAAATATAAATATGGTGAAAAAAATGCAAAGGAAAAGACACAATAATTTTACGTGGTTCGGCCTAAAGCCTACGTCAACGGGCAAAGACTAGAAGATAATTTTACTAACAAATGTGTATTTACAAAAGTGGGAAAGCTCTCAAAACTCACAACCCCAATACACCTAATTTTATCCTCACTAGTACTCAAGTGGAAGCTCTCTCAAAACTCTCTAATTGTTTCACTTACAATTGCTCTCAATTGGGATGGGATGTTAACAATTACAAAATGTTTCTCTATTTATTGGGAGCATTACTCACCTACCACACGGTTTCAATTTGGCTTCAATTTTCCAAATTGGAAAACTTGGCAATGCCAACTTTCTCATGCAAATGTAGTCAAAGCTAACTATCTCTTCAACAATTGCATGCTTGAAGCTTGACTTTTTAACATTTGAGATTTTTCCCATACTTGTAAGTAGGGCAGCTGTTTGGTATGGGCAATTGTAGCTTAAAATCTGTATTATTAAAGTATTTAGTAAACACTTAATATTATAATTTGAAAGTTAAGATAATTTGATTTCACTTTTTTGTGATGCAAAAAACTATAATATATTTACTATTTTTCAAAATTATTATTTAAATATCATATTAATTACATATTATTAATTTTTATTTCATAATTATAGTTTTTTCATAGCAGTTGTAATTTAAATGTTACATCACCTCCAAGTTTCGAAGGCCAAGACATTTTCGTTTCCTAAATTTGTGGTTAAAGCATGTTGATTTTAAGTTTAGCATTTTCAAGCTCTTTCTAATTATCCTATGTATATGGTATCTCTCAAGCTTAAACTTCTAAAATGCATCTTCGTTCCTAGAGCAAAGATGCATTTTTGGTAACATTCATGAGAAGGTCTAAACTACTGGAAGCAAGCTCTTTGATATTCAGGCTTTGAATGTTGCGGGTGATAACAATGACGACATTCAACAAGTAGAGATCAAGGCAAGAAAAGACGTCCTTGATGCCATTGATTTGGAATGTTCTTTTTGGAGAGACAAAGCTACATTTAAACTTAAATGGCTTAAGAAGGGTGATAAAAGTTCTCAGCCTTTTCATATCTTTGCTAAATCAAAAAGAGCCTGCGCCAAAATTTTTTTGCTGAAGATCTGGGGATTTTACACAGACAAAAAGGAAGCTATTGTTGGCCATATAATTGATTTCTATGAGTCTTTGCATTGTTCGAATTCTCAAGGCCGTGACATGTCAGTTTGTCCACTAAATCAGCTTCCAACTGATGATATTGTTCAAATTCGTGGTATTTCTACAATATCAGTTTGCTCTTTATATGATACTTTTTATTGTTCGAAGTCAGTGGATCATCTGTTTGCTAGTTGTAGCTTTGCTAGTCGGCTTTGGCAATGGGTAGCTACTTGGTCTCGTACTCATCATAGCTGGACTTTGGCGATACTGTAGGAAGACATAATTGCTAAATCTTTGTGTCCACAATTAAACAATTTGTGGTTGGTTGCATGCTCTCATCCTTTTTACTCTATTTGTAAAATACGAATCAAACATCAATTTGACCATTTTCAGCCTTCTATTCAGAATGTTCAAGCAGATTGTGTTTCTCGTATTTTACATATTGCGTAGTTTTGCACAGACTATATTACTTTAAGTACGGATAGGCAGTCCTCGATACTTTAGGGATCCTTCTCAGGCTCCTAGATGTCAATTTACTCTTTGACATTGTCCTCTCATTGGCTGGGTTAGAGTGTATAGCAATGGCCTTTCTAAGGGTAATCCAGTGGTTGCTGCTTGTGGTGGTATTTTTTGGGATCATTTGCGCAATTATTTGGATAATTTTGGTTATTTTCTTGGTCATGACACTGCATTAATGGCTATCATCTTTGCCATTAAGATCGCTTATGATAGCGGTTGGATGCAACTTCAGTTAAAAAGTAATTCTATGCTTGTTGTTCAATTCGTTAGCAATGTTGATTTTTCTTCTCCTTGGATGCTTCGCTACCGATGACTGAATTAAAAGTCCTGTTTTTTAGTATGTCTTTGAGATTTTTCCCATACTTATAGGCAAGGCAGCTGTTTGGTATGGACAATTGTAGCTTAAAACCTGCATTACCAAAGTGTTTAGTAAACACTTAGTACTATAATTTGGAAGTTAAGATAATTTGATCTCACATTTTTGTGATTAAAGAAACTATAATATATTTACTATTTTTTGTCAAAATTATTATTTAAATATCATATTAATTACATATTATTAATTTTTATTTTATATTTATAATTTTTTTCATAGCAGTTGTAATTTAAAGGTTACATCACCTCAAATACCAAGAATGACCTGAAATAGAGAAACTAATCGGGGTCCTAAATTACTTGAGTAGTCTTAATTGTTTGATTATCTACAATTGTGGTAGAAGTAGAGGCAACGGTTCAATTTGAGTTTTGCAAATTCAGTTCTATTTTGGTTTTCTTTAAGAGATCAGAAACATGTTTTGGTATATCTAATTAGAGATAATTATACAAGTTCTTAATCTTAACGTAGGATAAAATTTCAAAAATATAAAAAAGTAAATGCTCATTTAGTTCTTAATGTTAGGAGTTAAATTATTCAGTTGCTTCCTCTATTTTTTTTTAAAACAGATTATATGAAAGAGAAGGGCGTGAAGCAAAGTTCCATCTGAAGACATTTTGTTTCCACATATATATCCCTTGAGAATTCCTACATGCCGAACAGTAAGTGTTATCTGCATGATATATGACCTCAAACCCTTGATTCAGAACCTCTCCCCACTCTCCTGCCAATCAATAATTAATCAGAGGAAAATCAAAATGTGTTTCAATAATTAGTTTTTGTGAATATGAAAATGTGTTTCATAGCTTAATTTGAAGTTAATATAAAAAATGAAATAACTGAAAATATTTTTAGTAATTTATGTGAAAAAATATTATTATCATATCGATGACAAAAAAATGCAATTAATAAAAAAAAACAAAAATGCGAAAAAGAAATTGTTCAAACAGTTGTTTATATGTGTGCATAGCAAAGCAAATGTGGCTAGATGTCATGAGTCCCATTTAATTTAATTGAACGCATGCAAGATGAGAGGGCTCTCTAAAAACAATATTTGCTTTGATAACTTTGGAAAAAGAGCTGCACTCATTTCTCACTCATCTAGCAACACCATAGAAGAGATAGTTATATATAAAATTGAAAATTAATTGTATTATTTATATATATGTATTAATTAATTATATTATTTGTAATGTATTCTATAATTTTACATGTGTCAAGGGAAATCACAAGATATATTGGTTAGATCTTGGATGCAAACTGGGCGAAATTATTAACAAAAGGTCGCCTAAATGCTACGTACCTTACTATGAATCACGTACCGTGAACTGATTCCTTTTAACATAAATTTTGGTCCCATTTGCAGCTGCAGGGAGATTGCACAATCCATCGAAGCGATTTAATTAGTTGAATTAAAAGCAATTGGACGAATGTTAAAACTGATCATATATATTCTCTGAAGCTTTTACATGTCCGTGAAACGAAAAGGCTTCCAGTAACGCACCCAAAAGTCGGGCTTGCGGAATTTACCAAGACGTCAACAATTCTAATGGTTTAAAGATTGACATCATGTGAATCGACATGCAACTAACCCTTGCGTTATAAAATATATGATAGGAAATATTGAGGTGCTCTTGATCTTGAACCATTGTTTCTCTAAGATCTAATCTTAGTTATTAAATCTAAGTTGAAATTATATAATAGTATAAATTTATGAGAGGTTATTAACATCGACAATGCATACCCCTCGTTCAAGAAGTGACTTGGTTATGAGTATAATTTATCTACATATTTTACATATTTTACCGTTTATTATAAGTGTATTAGTTATTTTTATTTGTCATTTTTAATTGATTGAATTATTTTATTGAACGGGAAATAAATTAGAGATTAAGGTCTATTTTGGTATTTAGACGCTATAATTTTTAAGTTACAACTATTATGGAAAAAATTATAAGTATGAAATAATTATTAATAATATATAATAAACATAATTTTCAAATAATAATTTAAAAAAAGTAAAAATATTATAAGTTTTTCACAATAAATGTGGTTGATCAAATTAACTTAAATTCCAAACTACAGTCGTTATTATTTATTAAAAATTTTAATATTGTAGTTTTTAAACTATAACTGTGTAATTTCAATACTAAATGGGGGCATAAGAGATAAACATTGTTTAATGGAATCAAATTGGAGAGAATTAGAAATTATCGGGATTAAGCACAGATATGGAGCCGAACACCAAATAAGAGAGATTAAACATAAAGCCCAATCCATTATGATGATGAAGGAGTCACACGTGCATGTCATTAAAAGGGCTTGAACGGGTAAAGCCTTTTCAGGTTGTAAAAGATTATGGGCTTTAAAAATTGTAAAGCCTTTCGGCTTTAGGAACAGAAGAGGTCGGTGGCTTAACATTATAAAAGCCAACCTTCGGCCTTGACACGGAAGCCGCCGAAAGCAACTGAGCAGCAACTACGAATTTATTTCCACGACTGATTTTATGAAGTTTGTTGCATGAAATAAATTACTTTTTATTTAATTAATTTTCATATTTTAATGTTTATGATTCTTATTTCACATATTTAGTTCAATATTATTAAATCTTTTCATTAATTTTTTTGTATTATTGATTGTTATGATTAATATTTGACTAAACTTATACTTGAATGTATAATTTTTATATATGATTATTTTTAATTTTGTGTCATTCATTAAATTATTTATATAAAACACTTAAGAAAATTTTAACTTTTTGTTATTTAATATTACTTATAAGGGATGCTTAGATATGATATTATTAAGTTTATATAAAACTAATTTTAATTTAACTTAACTATTATATTCATGAATAGACATATATTAATTTCGAATTGTCACTTTAAAATTAAGAATTAATTAGTAATTAGGTAATTGTGAGAGAATTCTAAATTATATGTATGTAATTTAACATTAACTTAATAATATCAGTTACTTTTTAATTTAAGAAAATAATCAGTTGAAAATTAATTCCATTTAGCCGACGACTTGCAGTCTTGGAGTAAAGTTTTCTTGGCTGAAGGTAACGTCAGGAAGGGGCATGCCACATTGAACTTTATTTTGTCTCATGTGCTTTCGCACTCTTTCGAATAGTTTGGAATGACAAATATTTATGAGTCAAATCAAATGGAGTCTACGCGGATTAGCGACTTAATAACTGAGTAGAATCGTCGGGTGACGTGTCCTATCTCTACTCACTTTTCCCCTCTCTCCTTGCTTCTCTTATTATTAAAATTAACTTATCAATTTAATATTGACAATCAAGATTTTTTTATTTATAAATTAAATTATTTTTCAATAACTTATGAAAATAAAAAGATTCAACAACAGTAAAAGGAAATAAGAAGAGATTCCTAATTGATAATTATCACATGTATGTGTATGAATTTACTTACACTTAAAAATAATTTAACAGATGATTAATATATAAAAAAAAATTAACAAAAATCTCCTTGCAAATTCATGCACCCAAACCATTTTATTCTAATTTTTGTTTCTCACATTCCTCTCTTTTCTGTCCCCATTGTCCATGCCCACCGAACCGTTTGATTTGAGATCAGGTCGAAAACTATTTTAAAAAAGAAGTTGATTTTAATTTGAAATTCAATATCCAAAGCGATTTGTTGAAATTTTGTTTTATAAAAGCGATTTTAATTTGCTCTGACAACAACTTCAGGAAAACTGGAAGGAGTTTTCCCATGAGTAGACTATCAATTTATGCAATGAGTCTTATGTATTAGTGAGTTTCTAATGTAGTCGGTTGGAGATAAATATGTTGAAGAGTCAGCCTATTGATAAAGATAGTTATTTTTTATTTTCCAAAATCAAAACAACAATTGGACTGAAAAAATAAAAGATTTCTCACACTTAGTTATACTATGACTATAGCAAATATAAACTATTAAATTCATTGAAAAGGAATCCATTTGAATTTTCCACGAGTGAGACCGAAAAGCTATGGAAAGTCTTCTTGGCTGGAGAAGAGACGTAGGGAATGGGCATGGAAATTTTCTGTTTTTGAAAATAGTGAAAATGACAAAAATATACAGACTCAAATTGAGTCAACACGGATCAGTTATTCAAAATCAATGTAAAGAATTAAATTAATACAAGGAATAAGACCAGATTGGTGTTCAAATTGTTTTATTTAATTAGCCACAGAGAGTAAGCAGATAAAAATTGATTTGAGTTTGTCTACCCCTCTATCTTAAAAAAAAAAAAAAAAAAATTCCCACATGAATTTGGGAATTCAATCATTATGATAAAAATTGATGGATTGGTTATCAAGCATTTTCCCTCCGTATGAATTTGGGGTGATGGGGGGGTTGAAAAAAAAGAAACATCATAAAAAAAATTCTGATTTTGACAGGAAGACCCCAGTTTTCAATAAGCATTACTGTATTTAGGTCATGTTTGGATCCGACAACATAAGGAAAGGAATCAAGATGAGAAAGGAACGAAGAATGGGATGAAATAGGGAGGAATGCTGGAATAGAATGTAACATATGATCAATTCAAATTACATGCACCATTTGTTTCGCTAACAGAAATAGACGCAACATAAAAGTCTTAACTTGCATCGATATTTCAATTCTGATCATTATGCCCTAACGTTGAAAAAGTGGAAGAATCTATTGGGGCTCTCGGAGGAGAAGACAGGAAAGGCGTTGGTGGGATTTGCAAGGCTTCAGTGCTTCCCTGCAACATTTCTATCACTTCATTCATTGGCGGCCTATCAGATGGACGGGCCTGTATGCACCACAAACCCACAATAATCATCTTTTTGGCAATTTCATTTCCCTTTCTGGTTACGACACCAGGCAATTTAAATTCTCTGTCTTGCTCAACATGCCTGTAAATCCAATGTGGAAAATATACCTCGCTAGAATTATCAACTCCAGAGTCGAGATTATTTTTGCATCCAACCAATTCCATTATCATCATTCCAAAGCTGTAGACATCAGACTTGTGTGACACCTCTCCAAAGTTTCTACTGAACACTTCTGGAGCAATGTAGCCGATTGTCCCTCTAGCCCCCAGTAACGACGACACAATACCCTCTTTAGTAGTGCAGAGTTTTGCCAGCCCAAAATCAGAGATCTTAGGACAGAAATCTTCATCGAGGAGAATGTTATGAGGTTTTATGTCAAAATGCAAAATCCTAGTGCTGCATCCACGATGCAAGTATTCAAGGCCTTTGGCTATTCCAATAACAATCTCGTACATCTTTTCCCATCTCAAATACTGACAGGGCTTTGAAGTATTTCCGTTGTAAACGAATTTTTCAAGCGATCCATTCGGCATGAACTCGTAGATAAGAGCTCTGTTGTCACCCTCCAAACAAAAGCCTAGTAGTGTGACGACATTGACATGGGATGTTCTACTAATGCTCGCAACTTCATTAATAAAATCTTGTCCATCCCCTTTGGAGGCGTTTAGGAGCTTCACTGCTACCGAACGACCATCCAACAGCTTTCCTTTGTAGACACCGCCAAATCCTCCTTGGCCAAGCTTATCTTTAAATGAGTTGGTTATTTTCTTAACATCCGAAAAGTTGTATCTTTTGAGAGGAAGAGGTCCATAGTTTCTAATGAATGCCTCAAGATCTTTATCACTCTTTGTCATCTTTATACGAAAGGCCGCTGACAGAGTTGATGAGAACTTCTTCGAAGTGAAAATGCAAATAGTTATGCAGGCGGTTGTTATGCCAAATATTCCAACGATTAAACCTATATAGGAAAAGCAATGCAAACAAGCATGAAGCAGAAAGTGTAGAAATAATTGATGTCCTTCAGAATATTCACAGTGAAACCATAACATATTTCCGAACCGTCAGAAGGAGGCAGACAAATAATCTGGCACATATGTATCTTCCGCATTTGCATAGCTAAATTAATTACAAAAACAAAACTGAAAACTTGCCACAATCTCTGCAGCGGCAGTTGTCTCTATTGTCAACATGGAATAGCCCCTAAAATGCTTTGTTATATCTCTTCGGTTCTGTTAATAGCTAGCTAGATTACTATTGTTGTGTTTAATAAATTCTTTTACTCAACTCCGCTTTCAGTGAAAAATGTCACTATAGTACAGATATTGGTTTTGTTTCTTTTAATAATTTGATAAGGATGAAATGAACTAATTCAAGATTAATTAGATTTTTTATCCATAAAAGGTTTTCCAAGTTTTTAATTGTTTGATATTAAAATTTATCATGCTCTTGCACTATGTTGTCTACCATCTTCGTGGAATCTGGGGTTAAACTGTAAATATTCATCAGCTAGTCACAAAACTTCACAAGAATATATGACACGCTAAGTTGGAAAGTTTGAAATGCAGTGAAAAAGATGAAGCTAAAAGAATTAGGTCGCTATTTTACGGTTACCTATGACAAGCTTCAGTCTGTCGCTCTGAACTTTGCCTGTAATTCAAGGTAAAAAAAGGAAGAGTCAGCAACAGACACCCATATGTACTGCAGATATTTTGTTGTGCATAATTCAGGCACAAATTCTTACTTCAATCAATCCTCAAATTCAGACTAGATAGAACAACCTCAAAATTCTAACACTTGTACTGGCAGAACATGCAATCAGTCAAAAAGAGGAAAACAGAGTAAAAGAATCCATAAGCAATAGGGGCCAATAGAAAAATAATCAATATTCTGAATTTTTAGTGACGAAAACAGCAACCAAAACTAACTCTAACCAACAAGAAAAGCCAGCATGTAATTGCAAAAACAAAGTTCAAACTTTGCCCACAGAAGCAATTGGAGGAGACTGAATCAGTTTCCATAAATGGCTTCGTCATTCGCCCCGTCTCAAGCACATGGGAAAAAGTCTTGGGTGCTCCTAAAATACTGCTCATTTTTCTCATCATTCCTTGCCACTTGTATGTTTCAAACAATCATGATAATATGCATACTTTCGTGGCAAGCTCTGAATAGATGAAGAGCAATGCTCCAAAAGCACCAAAGACCTTCTCAGCGCATGGACTTCTCTCTTATAAGCTTGCCACCCTTCTATGGTAGGCTTCTATATATAAGCCTTGTTAAGAACTTAATTTCATATTAATACCTCCTACCGTAATATTTAAGAGGATGACCATGAGAAGGAAGCAAGCATACCAGTTGGACAGGTAGACATATGGGGTTTATTGCGGCAAAGACACGCAAATTCATCTGAAGTCTCGTTAGATCCGCATATGCCTTGTGAAGACGAACATGCCGAACAGGATTCATTGTCTGCGCGATATCGCACCTGAAACCCTTGGATTAAAACCTCACTCAACTTTCCAGCTGTAAGATAATCAAAATTGGAAGCTGTCAATTGAACGGGGACTTTGACAACGCTGCGACAAGAGCTGCTACGATTTTCAAGCAGTGGGCCAAAGTCACCATCGATGGTATAAAAGCCATTTATAACTCCATCTTCTAAAGGACAGCTGAAGTTATTTTTACCCACCAATGTGAACCCACCAGTGCAATTGAAGAACATGCTGAGGTTTCGAACGGTCTCACTGTAACTAAAGAGCGTGTGGTTGATAATTGTTTCCGGCAATTCGACTGAAGGACAATAACCACCAAGCAAATCAAGTCGAGCAGGGGTGATAGTCATCGTTTGACGACCGCCATCAATTCCTAAAACTTGAAAACTTTCATTTTCCATATATATTTTAGGACTCGGAATCGGATTCCCATAGCCTTGACAGTAGAGACGGAATCCTCGGCGACCACAGTACCGTGGCCTAAAACCGTCTCCCCAGAAAGGATACCCGATATCAGCTGACAGTGCCCCACAATAGAACTGCCTACTGCATAATGCATACCGTTCATCTACGTCGCTATAAGATGCCGGTACTACTATAAAGAAGCAGACGATTGTGGGGATGCAGTGTCGAATTTGTGCTGGGAGGATACTTTTGCCCATGATTAAGTTTTGCAAAAGGTCATGGAGAGAGATTAGTGCAGACTTGGTAGGTAAAATGTAGATTGAGATTATTTTAAGCAAACGGTGAAAGTGACTATGAAGACAAACAGACCAGCAAAGCAACCTTACCAATGGCCGGAAAAGGGCAACATGAATATTAACAAATCGAAATGGTAGATGATATTTTAAATTTTTATCTTAACTTTTTTTTTTTTCAAATGATATGATATGTGATGTATTATTTATTAAATTATTAATAATTATTTAACAAGATTTAAGTAAATCAGTGAAAAATGTTAATTGTATTGGAAATCTTGGAAATTATTCTAGTAGGATATTCGGGATTTTTTGACTGTAAGAAGAGCAATTGCGAAAGGGATTCGCAGTGATTTTTTTCAGGTGAATACTAAATAGAGAAACAGTTTGTTTTGACGAGAAGATTTTAATTTCTTTAGTTTGATTTGAATTTTCCACGACAGAAACAGGAAAACGATGGCAGTTGATCACGGAAACAGAAAATGGAAGTTGGACTGTTTTGAGTGTTGCATGGGCAATCCGTAATCATAAAATAAATGGTCGGCTGGATACCCAGCGAAATCTGCAACAAAATGATGCAATAAGTTGCATCTGCATGGTCCATTCAACAAGTCTTGGACCCTGTTTGGTACTATGGTTTGCAAACTGGAGCATCTTTACATATTAATTTAAAAGTTAGATTAATTTAATTCAATTTTTATATAATAAAAAACTTGTAACATCTTTACTAGTTCTATCAAAATTTTTATTTGAACAGTAGTTATAACTTTTACGGTATGACACCTTAATACCAAATGGGAAATTTGGTCCAATTTGCAGCTACAACAAAATTACAAAAATGATCATGCGGTATTTTCATTTTTAATTTTTTAAAAAGTAGACGTAGACAATTCCAAATTGAATTTTTACGCTCCTTTCCTCCCTAGGATTTTTACCAAGTAAAACGCTTCCATTTCTAATGCATATTTTTTTCCCCCATGTCCCCTGAACGAATATGTTGTCACTAAAATAACGATCCCCAAAGTAGTTGAGTCAATTGACAAAGATTCCAAAAATTCTAATGGCTTTAAGGTGGACATCTTATGAATGACAAGGAACAGACCCTTATGTTAGATCTAATCTTAATTATTATTTCTATACTAGTAATAATGTAACAATAAACATTCCTAAGTGACTTGGTAACCTAATACTCAGTTCAATTCATATATTTTGGCTAAATATCTATTTAGTCCATTTAATTTATACCCACATTCGTGTTATTTGTTATTTTACAATTAAAAATTACTATTTGTTTACTTTTACAATAATCTCCTTGAAATTAATTGATATAAGATGTGGGCTAAGCAACAATCTTAAGAACATCAATAAAATGGAAAAAAAAAAGTTAACTTACTTGGCACTTATCTTCCATTAGTCAACATTATAAGTGTTATTGTAAAAGTTAATAAAAAATAATTTTTAACCGTTGCATAACAAATGGTATAGGTGTTTCAAAGTTTTTCCCAAAATACAAGAATTAAATAAGTATTAAGTCTAAAATATGGGGTCTAAACAAGTATTTACCGATTACATAAAAGAATAATTAGTATTTAACTACTTGAACTTTTTGCAAATAACAGGTTAATAACCATTTTAGCCGGTGACTTCAATATACACTAGTGGAGGTATGCGAAAAAATTTGTTTTGTGATCCCCCAGACAAACCCCAGTGGATAGGTGGTTGCTTCTGATATTTGTGTATTTTCGAACTTATTAAGTTGAAAGTTAGAGGAACCATTGATAATATCCCTTAAATATATGTACCTTGGGTTAGTAAGGCATTCGAAACTCCTTCAACCACCTCAAGAGAATGCCAGTTTGAATATGCTTCTCTCACCAAATTCTCGATGTAGGTTTATTATTATGAATAAGCATACTTTAATTGATGTTCGGAAAGTCAACGTTTGAACAGAATTCATACCCCATTAAGGTTAGGGAGATCGCGAGTAACGAATATTTGGCCATTAATCGTTGCCCTAACAACTTGACAAATGGGATTTAAGAAGATGATGCTATTCGGCCCACGAAATATATAAAGCTTGTTGCCCATAATACATGTTCTTGCATGCTTCATCGTCGCCTCCCACATTTTCTCGGACATTCCAGTGCCCAAAATCTGATACAAATTTACATAATGAAATTAATTGGATTCCAATTTAAGAGACTTAGAAGTGGATATATAAGAAATTTAATAGGAAAATTAAGATTTATTTACCCTTCTAAGCTTCTGGGGTTCCACAATAGACATTTTCAAAAAGTCTTGAACTGTTTTAATCCCTGAAGCCGTCAGTTTTTTGTAGAAAGTTCCACCTCTCCCAATCTTCTCAAGACGCCGTACTTCATCCTCTAGCATTTGTGGATGATGCTTCTTGTACACTTTGTCATGGAAAAAATTAATTTTATTACAGGGTACTTAAGCAATTAATTAATCATTATATATTCGAGTATCTATACTTACGTTCTCCTCGATGATCTTTGACAACAAAAGCTTCAGTAATGGCTTCGCATATTCTAACACCATGATAATTCCCCTGTGCCACCTTAGCACCAATTTTGAATTTTCGGCTCCTAATCCAGTTTGAGTTGTCTGTAAACTCAATATCTTCAACCGGTGCAACCCCGTTTCTGATCGTAACATTGACATCACCGGTGAGCAACGGCTGCTTCCCTATTCTTTCCTTCACAATGTTGCTTTCAAACTCTTCTTGACTCCAATCGTCGTGGTCCCCCGAAGGAAAGTCCCCGTCCAGAACCACCACAGTATTTTGATTGGCTGAGAGAGATTGGCAGAAGTAATACGGCCGCCTGATCTTGTCTCTACAACAACAATTTGAAGAGGGTTGTTTTCGATGTCGGTGATTTTTCTACCAGTAAAGATTGGGAGGGAAAGTTCCTTGCTAAAGGTAAGTTTGAGGCTTGATGATTCGAGTGCCTGGAAACACAATGGAAGAGACCTAGTTAAAGATTGAAATTTGTAATATTGTCTTAGTCCACGCTCCACTTCTTCATTTACCTATAATAGACACCATAAAAGTAAATCATGAGAGTTATCGGCACAAATAATCAAACTGTTCTTTATTAAGCATATATGTTTCGTCTCTTTCGAACAGCTTTTTGTGGCTGGCTATCAGTGTTCAAATCCTTGGAAAGATACGGGCTAGCTCAAAGAAGGTATATACATTACTTTAGGTTGCTTAGGGTTTATTTGCTGATGTAGCTATGCATGGATTTTTGCCTATCAAAAAATATCCGTGCAAATAATTCTGCTATAACTGTCAAATGTCAAATTATCATATCTATGCTGATGCCTGGACGTGAATACTGGTAAACTGTTTATATAAACTTGTATATGAGTGATTGAATTCGAAAAGCTAAGAATATATTATTTCAAAACTAAAACATTATCATAACTAAGCATACCACTCGTCTCAGCAAAGGCTCTAACACTGAAAAGAAGTCCTTGAAGGAATTCACCATGACCGCTTCTCCAATTGCACTGTCAAAGGAAAAAGAAAATTGATCGTTGCTATAATTGTAAAGCATGATTAAGTTCAAGGTAAGTAATTGAAAATTATAATCAAGTTTCAAATTGAAGTTAACACGATCGAAATTGAGAGAGAAGTTAATAAAATTTGATCATTAATGGAGAAGCAGGAGGCCTAGTCTTGGTTTGTTCCTCGAGAAACTGGTCCGAGTCTGAGCTTATTGATTCGCTAAAAAGCCATGTCGCTGCCATTTTTCTTTAGAGTTATTGCCAAAGAATAAGAATAATAAGCAGAAACATTCAAGTTGTTATAACACAAGAAATGAGAGAGAAATATGGTGGATTAATTTGTTGGTGTTAGGGTTTAGGGATATGAACGGTAAGACTTTGTCTTAAAGAATAGGAAGAGTACAATGATTGAATAGTTAGTAAAATACTATTAAATGAAGTTTCTGAGAGTGATAAAAGAAGCAACCAAGCAAATGAAACGTAGTGAACTGACGTATATGCCAATAGTACAACAAATGTATCGACATTCTCAACAAAAGGGAATCACCAAATCATTAACTCTCTCTTTTTAATCTTTCTTTTTCTTTCTTCGCATTCTCTCTCTTTCTCTTCCTCGATCGTCTTCTTCATCTATTTTTTATTTTAAGAAAAAAAGTTTTATATATCGAAACAGTTTCTAATTAACTTTTACACTCAACAAATACACACACACACGCATATATACCTACATACATTAGTGTTGTTGGTGTTGTGCATTATGATGAATCCCATAATGATGTCATTCTGACATACACAAATAGTGAGAATCAACATTATTATGTAATACGCTACATTCAGAATCAAAATCGTTATATGATATATGTATGTAGGAGAACTAAGATTTTGGTTTCGAAGTGGATAAAAATAAAAACATGGTAGACTTAAGAGAATGTGATAGAAATATTATACACTTGAGGGGGCTGAAACATAAATTTTACATAGAAATAGGCTAAATTTCAATAATGATCCTTAACCTTTTGAAATTTCGCATGCAAACATATATATAGGACAAAAATTAATATCCTTTATGTGCATGTAAATTTAGAAAATGAATACCTCATTGCTAATATTTGACTATTATCATTTTATATCATTGAATTCATATATAAACTATCTCTTGAGCAATTGGAGGTTGAAATCTCCCTCTGATCCATTTTATATTTTTCAAAAGATTCAAAAACTTTAGTTGGGATTCTTAGTTACTCTAAAAAATCTCACTATATATAAGAGAATAACAAAAGTGAATTTATAGGTAAAATTCGGTCAATCATCCTTTTTAGTGGTAATAGGAAGTAACGGTTTATGATCCATTGTAGATCACCTATAGGGGATTAGGGGTATTGAATTTTGACAATAAAGTAGCATTTACTTTTCAGATTGGATTGGAAATTCTAAGGAATGAGAATCTTGAGATTTGGAGTATGGAGTGGGAGTGAGAGTAAGTTGTTTACTTAAATTGGAATGGGAGTGTAGAGTAGAAATCAGAATCTCACTTATGTGTTATCTTTGTCTTGAATTAGGAATGAAATGTTTTAAAATTATAATTCTACCCTTATTTAAAGAAATGTAGTTTTTAATTACAAAGTGGATAAAAAAAATATTTCTAAAATAACCTATTTATTTTATTGTTAATTTTAATCATATAAGTTAATTATTAATGTTCCTAATTATGTAAATCACAATTTTTTTGTTAATTTTAATTTTAATTATGTGAATTAAAATTTATTGATAAGACCAACACAAATGAAACATTATCATTGATAACATAGTAAAAAATTAATATATTCTTAGAATTACCTATTTATTATTATTAATTATTAATATTAGATAAATATGATAATATTATATATTTTCAAATAAAGATATCATATACTAATATTACTAATTCTATATGAATATAATAATATTATTTTCTACTAATTTTAACTTAGTTACAATGTAAATTATTATTTTTAATAAATGTAACATTATTTTATTTAATACATATAATTATATTATATTTAACATTGTATTTTAATAAATATAATTATGTTATATTTAAAGGGAATGATAAAATAGGAATGGAATCCACCCCCGCCTCCTCTCATGGGAGTAGGAATCTCACTTCTCACTCCAAATGTAGGTGGAACCCATAGAATAGAATTTTCATTCAATCTTTGCTCCTACTCAAGTAAATAAACACACCCTAAATAAGGACATTAAGTGAAATTAATTATTCATCTTCTTAACAAAATCCAAAAAATATGGTTCTTTTTCTGTAAGTTAAAATTTAATGGCAACTCAATTTTTTTTACATTTATTTAGTGAGCTTTGAATCCTATACTTTTTATTTCAACACGAAGTTTTGCTAACTAAACTGCTTGCCACCCATTAACGGTATAACTAATTAGTTATGTAATTAGCCACATATGTAAAAGTTATTCTATAAAGACCGTGATATAAATAAAATTAAAATGTATGTACAAGTGCAAATCACTCATCAATTGAGTGGTGAATAATTGATATTCTCTTATTTTCTCTTCTAGCTCGAATCTTCAAGTCTTTGCATGTGTATGTGTATTTATCCTTTTTTTTTTTCTTTGATTTAGATTTTTGGGGTAAAATGCAATTAGAGAGACCAACGGTTGATGATCTGACAAGGGGGAGCACGAGGTTCATTGAGAAAAATAGAGTATTATATTTAAAAGGCAGATTTGGGAATAACTACAGTATTATTTGATTTCCAATGGCTCTTATAACTACTTTTAAATGGGGAATCCTTGAAAACGGGGTTTGATAAGGACTTTTGAGGGGTGTGCAGTAGCACACATCTTTTAATGTACGGACGCAGAGTTTGAGGCCCAAATGTTAGGGCTTCATTGTAAAGTCAAATAGCTCTCTCGCACGTTAATTGATATGAACTTGAGTGTTTGAATCAGAGTTTGACATGAAGGACGAGTTAAATATTGTGAGGGCTGTTACTTGGATAATGTCCTTCACATAAAGCCTAGTGGGTAAAGACAAGTGGGTTATCTTCAGATTGAAAAAACAACCACTTGCAAAGTTGCAATGCACTTCTTGTGGTGGGCTGGTCCATTTTGATGATGATAAAGTTGACACACACATTAGAAGAAGAGGAAAAATTCATTGGCAGCATACAGTCTATCCTATCAACTGAATTTTAAGCAAAAAAGGTAAAATATATCAATTTTTTTGAGGTTTAAAGAAAATAGGGGAAAAATAGTCATCTAATTATGTTATTCTCTAAACGAGATTTTAAAATTTTTCGGTTTACATTGCATTTCACTGTGAATTTGAATTTAGTGCTATTATGATTGGTATTTATTTGATAAGTATACATAGGCAATTAAAAATTTGAATTGTACTTGATTAGAAACCTTTAATGGGTTAACACGAGTTTCAAATTCATACCATCGAGAAAGACTTATAAATTACACAGCGAATGTGTTGAAGGAATTCCAAGTACATTTCACAACAGCAGGCAGGGAAAAAGGAAAATAAAAAAAAGAAGCAATTGGGAGGAGACTTGCCTTTACAGCAAAAACCACCACATCCTTGATCTTCACAACCCAATGCCAAAAACACTTTACCCTTGGCTTGACTCTACTTTTGTATCCCTTTATTTCCTTTGTATATGTACAAGGAGACATACATCATAAATATTCTTTATGTGAAAACTTCAGCTCGTTTAAAAAGGCGAATTTAAAATTAGAAACTTTTGATTAAATGCACGTTTTAGAATCTATGAAACGTTCGCACCTAATAGTTTTTATATTACGAATACCGTATCGTTGATCAGTATCCCTAAATCTTAATTCCCATTGACGAAGGACCTTGAAGTAGTTAAATCGCCATCATCAGATGATTCCGAGATGCTGTAACCAATTCCAGGAGCACTACATATGTATGCAGACTGAATTTGCCAATCGTTGCTTCCAAATTGCGTATTATTAGTACTGCTGCTTACCAGGAACCCCACGTCCAGAGATTTATCACTTGCGGAACCATTTTGTTGAAATGGTTTGATCATGCTCTGATTATGACTCGGATATTGATCCACCAAATCACCTATATATAAATTTTCAATTAACAAGTTGTTAAAATAGGACTAAAAATTCTGCAATGCCAAGTAATGATCTAATTGCAAGTTGCAATGAGAAATAAATATATACCTTGTGTTAACAGGGCCATCTCATTCAAAACTCCTTCGGCTACCTCTAGTTCACGCCAATTTAAATATGCTTGTCTCACCGTATTCTCGATATAAGTCTGCAAAATCCAAAGAAATATTAGTAAGAGTTAACATTTAATGTTACAAGTCACGCATATATTATCAAAAAAAGAAAAAATCAATTTTATATACCCTATTAAGTTTAGTGAGATCGCGAGTAAGGTACGTTTGGCCATTAATCACTGCCCTAACAACTTGACAAATGGGATTTAGCAGGATGATGCAATTATGTCCCCGAAAAATGTACAGCTTGTTGCCCATAACACATTTTCTTGCGTGCTGCATTGTCACTTCCCACATTTTCTCGGACATGCCAGGGCCTAAAATCTGAAATTACAGTAAGAAATTAGTTTATTAAATTTAAGGTATGTTTTGAATTGGATTTAAAGGAAATCTTATCTGAAAATTAAAAATTAAATATGTACCTTTCTAAGTCTTTGGGGCTCCACAATGGACAATTTCAAAAAGTCTTGGACTGTTTTAATGGCTGCAGCGGAAAGCTTTTTGTGGAAAGCTCCATCTTTCCCTATCTTCTCAAGACGCCATACTTCATCTTCTAACATTGGTGGATGATGCTTCTTGTACACTTCATATATGTGGAACAAAAATATATATTAATATTAGTTAATTATTTATTCAAGCATACATAAGACAATTTGATGAGAATAATGTAATTGCAAGTCTTAAATGAAATGCCATTTGGACAAGATGAATCCTTGACTCAGACAGAGATAAGACACAAAGTTTTAGCAAAAATCTCATGTAATTGGTTAATCTAAAACTTTAAATATAAGATAACAGAAGAATTTTTTTTTTTTTAAATTCAAGTCAAAATATGATGATTGTGTGTTCCTGTCATTATTGATGCTGAGATCCATGAAAAGTTCTATATGACCAAAACTAAAACTTAATAAACCGTTGACTGAAGACTACATCAAGCCCGCCAGATGTAGATGGATTATAGCAATTTTTTTTCCCCCTAAAATACTTCATTGGCCTTTGGGCACAGCTTTGTAAATCCGTTTTATACTGCGGTCACCTAAGTTCGAATAATAATAATTAACATGTAAAGATTGGTTTAACAGACGAGGTTACATTTAAACTTCAAAAATTAAAAAAAAAATACTTAATACAAAATAATACTTTCTTCCCTATAGTTTTAAGATTTTATCACTTATATCCCTGCAATTTTCGTAATACTCAATTAATTTAATGTTAAAACTTTTACGAAAACTTCTCAAAAACAAAAGCTATGGAGAAAAGTATTAATCTCCCTTTGCTTATGACATCAGACGGTGAGGATAATCAGCATATGAGGACTTAACGAGTGGCTCCATGATTGCATCAATGGGACCCCATAAGTTTGGCATAATTGTAAGCACAAACAATAAAGTAATGGAACTGTAGCTGTTTGTTTGACCGGACTTGATTGAATAGTTTGAATGGAGAAAGGGAAATGCTATTACTCTAATCTAAAATCATGGTGAGATATGGTGATGTTCAACTGTTCCATGTGGTATCGCCAATTTCACTAGAGATTAAAAGCCCAAATTAACCAATAATTGTTGGGTTGCTAACTTGTATTGTTGAATTAGATGATAAGCACAAAATATAGACTCAAATATGGGGCCGTAAATTATAACACACACACACACACACGCATATACACACCTATATATGTTTGTCTTCTGTGTGTGTATGTACATACATGCAAAAACATATATAACTAGGAATTTATGTATAATCTACTAAAAAAAAATATTTACTAAAGTTTTCAAGTTGTAATTTGTAATTTAAACACAAATTTTATAACTAGAATTTTTTTTTTTAGAAAAAAAAGCATCCAACAGAATAGAGTGTATACAGGAGTACTCAAAAAGATTTTTCTGACTATCCTAATTTAATATTCAAATCATATACCAAGACACAAAAATTGTATCAAACAGTTAATTTTGAGATCCATTTCAGACAGGAAGCTGCCCAAAATCCAAACAGGCTTATTTGGCTTATGTGTAGAAAAGCAGACAAACGAAAAAGGAGGAAGAGAGAGTAGGCGTGTGGGGTTTTGCAAACACAATGGGGGTTTGACTAAAGACATATATTTGCATAGTAATATATCATTGATTTGAATACAAATGACGATGGGTAGTTATCCCGAACCCTCTATTAAACAAAGACAACAAGGCCTTAAGATTACAAATTGATAATATATAAAAGTCATGTGAAACACAATTTTAGTGAAAGGACATGAACTAGTTGACTAACACATCATTAGAAGTATAATTAAAAGGGAGCAGACTAATTATTTTAACATAATTGCCAATTATTCTATGTTTGTGTGTGTATGTATGCATGTATGTATGTATGTATGTATGTATGTGTATGTGTATATGTGTGTGTGTGTATATTGACAAAACAATTAGATGATATGTTCATGAATTAATGCATTATTCTTAATTTTATATGTAAGTAAAGATGAGATATATGTACTTACATTCTCCACGATGATCTTTGACGACAAAAGCATCAGTAATGGCTTCACATATTCTAACACCGTGATAGCTCCCACGTGCCACTTTTGCACCAATTCTGAATTTGCGGCTCCTAATCCAGCTTGAATTGTCCGTAAACTCGATGTCTCCGATCGGCGCAGCCCCGTCTCTGGCCGTGACATTCACGTCACCTGTGAGCAACGGCCGCTTGCCGGTTCTCTCCTTCACGATATTGCTTTCAAACTCTTCTGGGGTCCAATGATCCCGGTCCCCCGGAGGAAAGTCTCCATCAAGAACAACTAATTCTATTTTGATTGGCTGAGGGAGACTGGCCGGAGCAATAAGGCCGTTCGATCTTGTGTCGACAACAACAATTTGAAGCGGATTGTTTTCGACGTCGGTGACTTTGCTTCCGGTAAAGATGGGGAGTGAAAGTTTTTGACTGAAAATAAGCTTGAGGCTTGATGGCTCAAGGGCTTGAATGCGCAATGAAGAAGACCTTGTTAATGAACGGCAAGGATTATATTTGCTTACGCCACGCTGTACTTCTTCATTCACCTGATCATATCATACAGTAAACCATGAGAACTATTACCACAAATTATAATCAATATTAAGCTATATTTAAATTTACTTAATATAGGTAAATATATTATTTCATGTTGTCTTAGGGTTTGTGTGAATACAAGCAAAATAGTTGTTACAGATGCAAATACATAATAAACATGCACGGATTATAATATTTATATGAATACTTAAACTAAAATTTGTTTTTATTAAAATAATTCTTCTACCATTCTTACGGTTGTGTTGTACAGATTAATAGTAAACTCCATTAATTGTTAAAGAAAATAATAGTAGTTCAGATTAGATCTTTATAATTTTAAAGATACGATTCTGCAGCCATCAAGATTTCGTAATAGTAGAGCTTAGCAAATACCACTCGTCTAAGCAAAGGCTCTAACGCTGAAAAAAAGTTCTGAAAGGAATTCACCATGACTGCTTCTCCAATTACACTGTCACATAGAAAAAGGAAAAAGCTTAATTGAAAAGCATGATTAATTATAATTAATTAAATTTCATAAGATAAGAAATTAACTCGATCCAAAAAAAAAAGAAGAAGAAGAAATTAATTTAATGAAAAAATTTGATTACATACGAAGCAAAAGAAGGTCTAGTCCTGGTTCGTTTTTCAGGAGGCTCTTCCGGGTCGGATCCATTAAGAAACCGTTTAGCAGCCATTTCTTTTCCCCTCTTGCTAAAGAATCAGAATCAGTAGAAGAAATCCAGCAGCTGAGTAAAGAAATTAAAGAGAGGGAGAGAGAAATGAAAAGGAAGTTGTTGGTTTAGGGTTAGGGAAGAAATGGGGGGTTTTGTGACGAAGATTATAAAGAGTATAAAGATTGAATACTTGTTATTAAATAATATAGATGAAGCTTCGAGGAATGATAAGAGAAGCAACTTAGCAACTAGCAAGTGTTTAATTTGTAATGACATAATGCATATGATGTATCGACTTTGACGTCAACACTACTCCTGAAAGTCAACCAAACCATCATCTCCTCCCTCTAAAGTTGAGCTTAATCATATGAAAATTATTTTGGATTCAGTGTTAACTTAAATTTCGTGTCGATTTTTTAATAAATTATTAATGAATAAAAAAATTATATATGTAATTATATTTTACTTGTATATTTCGATAACAATGAGACTCGGGTGACGTAGAAATTTTAAAAGATTGGCAAATTTATATAATTAATAAACATAAATTCCTTCTGAATGTACCATGCAGAGAATAGAGACCCCTTTAAATGGAAAAAATTGGCAGGAACAGGAATGACCGCCCCGCGTGAAAACTGGTCAAAAGTTTTTGATTTCTGAGAAGGATCGTATTGGTATCAGGCCTTAATGCTGATGGGTCCGCAGCACTTTTGTTAACTATTTATAGCCATACGATTTATGTATACACGTGTTTCGCTTTCACCTTCACCACCATCATGACCAATTGATTGATATTTGATAATTTGATACAAACAAATTGAGGAGGCTTTTGCTATGTATAGCAATCAAGAAAGTCTTTGCAAGTCTTGTGCTTTTATGTACAATTTTATCAACTCCATCAACTCAACTAATGCCACCTGAATTATGGAATTTTTCCTTCAATAAATGGATCATTTATTTTTGTATCGCTTCCTTTTTGTGAACGCTACAAGAGATATGATGCCTAATTATG
The DNA here is from genome assembly GCA_018350135.1 of Citrus trifoliata. Lineage (NCBI taxonomy): Eukaryota > Viridiplantae > Streptophyta > Magnoliopsida > Sapindales > Rutaceae > Citrus > Citrus trifoliata. Next base: position 11,172,758 of record CM031386.1, on the reverse strand, counting down.
TGTCACAATCGGCCTAAGACCAGTCATCAAAAGAAATTTATTCTTCTCTTTTGGGACAAATGACCAGTTAGTACTTTCCGGGAAACTTTGGAAGCATTTCCTAGCAAGTTAATACCAATCAAGAGGGTCCCAATTGCTTCTTGCTAAAAGTTAAATTGACCATCATTCAGGGAAGGGTTAAAAAAAGAAAAAAAGAAAAAAAGAAAGAAAGCAAATTACCACAATTATGACCATTAGGGGCTTTTTGTTTTATCCTTTATACCGTTTTGCTTGGTTTCATTTTCCCTACCACCAAAGCTTTCAATTTTCAATCCAGGTCCTTGTGTAAAAAGTTTCATTTCTTTTTCAGCAAATAGTGGCACGTTTTCTAGAAGTGACAATGCGTGCTGTTGAAGTAGTGATCTTTCTATTCAAAATCATTAATTTTTTTGTTTTAAAAGAAAAAAAAAAGTCTGAATGGGAATGACACCTCATTCACTAAGTACCAAGAATTATCAAATTCAGGCATATTTATGGCCAATTGAACTATATTCAAGAATAAAATATAAATTATAAAAAAAAATTTGAAAGCCACTCTAGTAAAGATTTTTTAATCATACATCCCAATCAAAAAATGGAATTTTTGAAACCAATGTGAAATTACAAATAATCGAACAATCAAATATTTACATATCGAATGATCAACACAAAACCCCCCAAAAAAAAAAATCATATATTCAAATCAATTGAATCCCATGACCTTAGGAGCAAACCTTAGCAACCTATCAAGAGCATTGGGCAAGAACTTTCTTGCAAACAAGAAGCAAATATTAGTCCTTTTCCCATTGTACTCACAATGGCTACCACTCCTTAGCCTCTTCAAAAACTCAATTGTCACATCTCTTCTTTGAAATTTAGCAGGGTGAGGTCCTCCCTTGGACCAATTAACCCATGTCAAGCTTCTATTTGAGTTCCTCTTCCAAAATTTCACACTCACAAATGTTGGCAAGTAGTGTTCGTCAGCGTAGCATGAAGCCTTGCAATGTCTTTTGAATGTTACAAAATATTTTTTATCGGAAATTACCTCCAGGGCGAGGGCCCGGTCCATCTCGAACCACTGCGAGCCCTTTCGCCATTGTTCGAGCCGGATCATGGGCCTCATTCGATGGTTGTACCGGCCTCGGCCCACTGGACCCGGTAAATCGTAGGCCTCAATGAAAGTCTTGCTGGAGTTTATGAGATGGTTGTAGATGGTTGAGAAGTTGAACAGAGGAATGCACGACTCTGAGAGGAGAACAAAACGTTGGTTGGTGATATCAAGTAAAGCATTGGCTAGCAGGCGACGTTCCGCTTCAAGCATGCTAAATTTTCCCCATTGCACCTCCTACATTGTTGAATCAGGAAAAAAAAAATTTTATATTTGGGGTCCAACTGAGATTTCATGTTCATGGGCCCAAGATAATTTAGGGGAACTTATCTTGAAAGAATATTAGAGAGAAGACACTTTCCAGTTCCCCCAACAATTTTTTTTGAGTGTTTTTTTTCTAAAATTTAAATAAATATTAATTAGCATGAATTTTGACTAGAACTAAATTACTTAATCTGAATAATATTTTTGTTCTTTTTCTTAATCTTAATGATAAGTATTAAGTTGATTGTTTTTTCTTATTTTAAATTTTTTTTCCTACTTAAAAAATCTTAAAATTACTATTTTTACATTTGTACTCTTACACATTTTAAATGTTCCATCAATAATAAATATCTCAATGAATACAAATAAAATAGTTTTTTTTATCATAACATAAATTATGTTCAAGTGAATACACCCCTTTAATATTCTATATTCAAACATTTTAACAATTTTCTTTGGTAGTTTATGATGTATTACATGAAAAATATTCATAAAAAATTATAAAAATAAATAATGCTAATTTAAAGAATATAAAAGGATGAAAAGAAAAATTGGTTAATAACCTAATGACTAAAAATTTTAATAAATCAAAAAATATTTAGTTGATTGAAATTAAGTCATTAAGTTAATAAAAAAAATTACCCCTTTAATTTTTCAATTTATCTCTTATAGTTTTAACAACACTTCATTCTTTTTAATTAAAAAAAAGTACTTAGTGTGGCTGAGATAAATTTTCCTATGAAAGGTTTGACATCAAAGGTCAATTAAACATTACAAAAAGTGTAGGAAAGCGATTAAGTCTAGTAACTTTAGGGGAAAATTGTTATTTCCCAAGTAAACTTTTACTTCTTGAATTTGTTACTTAATCTCTTTAGTTTCTAGCAACCATTTGCTTCATGTCTACACTCTTTTTCTTTTTGTTTTGTGCAAGTGGGCATGGAGAAAGCATGAAGAAAGGAATGTTAAAAAGTGGAGCAAGAATGTAAAAGAAATGGAATCAGGAACCATCTGAAAAGAGTTTTTTAATGAGTTGGGAAAGGAGTAGAATCAAAGCAATGCTTGAAACTCTTAACAGTGAAAAATCTAAATTGTCCAATAATGTTTTTTTTTTCCTAATTGAAAAAAGGGAATTTTTTTTTTCTTTTTTTAAGCATAACAATAACACATATTGGAAACTATTCCTCTCATTTAAGTTTATAAAATAATGATAAATGAAAGCAAATTATGCAAAAATGGTCCTATCATCTACAGCCATTTTTTTTTATTACAAATAAAAGAAAACTTTTCCACTAAAAACTAGGACAAAATGTAGGAAAATTCAAAACAATTAAGGTAATTGCAATGACCGAACGACCTTCACTTTGTTGAATTTTGACTCATCCTCTTTAAGAAGAGAGAGTATCTATCTAACATAAAAGTAAAGGGTATTCCAGCAGTCACGTTCATTAGTTGGGGACCCATCTGTAAAAATGGACATAATATGTCCTTATTTGTAAGAACATAAAAAATAATGGATCTAGATGCTACCGCACATTGAAATATTTCTTCCCTCTTTGAACTAGGGTTCTGAAGAATCCGTTTACTTCATTGATACTGTAAGAATGAACTCTCCAGTTTCTAGAGGCACTTAGACTTTTATTCTTAGCAAAATATTTATTCTTCATATTTTTTTAGCTTTGAATGGATTTATTTTTCATACGTTATAATTTATAAACGACTAGAGAAACATGAAATTAATGCCAATCCATGCTATGCATGTGTTACACTTGTTCTTATAATAAACCACAAATTTCGTCAATTAATGTTACCCAAACAAATTAAACACTTTCAGATTTTTTTTAATTAAATTGTGTTAAATCTTTAAATCTTAAGGTCAGATTCATAGTTTCTAAAAATATTTTTATCTTTCCAAGCTAGCACATGCAATTAAATTCCTCGACGTAAACATGTTCTTATCATGACTTTTCATGTCACGATTTCATTGGCCGATATATGTTAATTTCAAAGGTAATACGAAATAAATTATTAACGAGAAAAGTTATTAAAAAATCTTGACTTGAACTGGACAACGTGATCCCCAATCACCAACATTCATGTCTTTCAAGTAAGTCTGGAATATAATGCATAATTTTAAAATTAATTAATTAATCGATTTATGTGTTTAATTAATGATCTTTGATTTTTTTTTTCTTTTATTAATTACCAAACACAAACATGTGCTAGCCCAGTTCCCTACTGAATCGGCTTATCCCTCTAAGTGTGACATATGGACGCATTAATTACGACAATATAATAAATTTATCCCAATCTTAGAAACTGACCAACGATTAAGCTTCTCAAAGGAGTGAAGAAATGAAAAACCGTTGGTATTATCATAATACTTCACCTCAATTAATTTTTTGGAGTAACCTATTAATTAATTTATAAACATTTAAGGATTCCATAAAGAAAAAAAAATTATGCATGGAGTAATTGTAGGGTTAATGGTCTCAAATTAATAGGTAAAATTGAAAAAGAAAATATAAATATTGTTATTTACTAACCTTGCTTGGGATTCTCCGGCCATGAAAGACTGAACTTTGAGGCACTGTTTCATTGAAGGATGGACTTGAATGAACATAAATGGAGTAAAGCCCTTCATGTCCATGAAAGAATTTTTCCCAAAGAGGTGCCAAGGTCACAGCACCTCTTGTTAAAAACAAGAACGCGACTTTTGGAACACGCTTGAATGGATACTCATGAATGCGAGGAGCCATTGATGCCCTCCACAGCAACTCTTCTTCAGTCATATCATGCGTGGCATTATTATTATCAGGCCGCAGCGAAACGTAGTCGTTTAACCCTGTTCGAGTGGCGGTCACTGTCGTTTGATTTCTTGTTGTCGTAATAAGATGTAAAGCTGGTGACGAAGGTTGTATATTTGGTGGAGGAGATGATGATGATGATGAAGAAGAAGAAGAAGAAAGTTGATGGAGTTGATCATCAAAGCTGAACAAGGAAATGTTTTTGAGATGGAAACTTAGGGCTATGCATAGGGCTACACCGAAGCCGAAGATAACAAAATATGAGAAGAGATTAGGGAGATGCATTTGGAGATTCAAGAACAACTTTGTGATTGAAAATGGTGGTGGGTGTTGCTGCTGCTGTTGAATTGTGTTCTTCATTGAGAGAGAGATATTGAAGACCGAATGCGTGTTAAATTGGAATGGAAATAAATGTCCGGGTTTAAAGGTTTATATAGGTATATGGTATAAGAGAAAGGGGATTCATTGTAAGTTGTAAGCTTCAAGAACCTTGTGCCGACTGCCGACCCGGTAAAATATTCTTGTGAGGCGTTCAATATACAATATTGTGCGTGCGAATAAGAAGATTGGCACATAATATTTTGTCAAAATTATTTAATGAAAGATTAATTATGGAGAATCCTAAACTTGCGATTATCAATAAACAAATATCAAATATGTATTCCATTTTTGATAAATTTTCTCAAGTCAACAATGCAAACTTGGGGGAGTTGAATAAAGAGTAACCGGACAGATTTTATTCAAGCTAGGGGCGCATAATGGATCTCAAGTCTTCGAACGAGATAGAAAAGTGCCAAAATTTGCCCAATCTACATCAGCATAATTAATACTAATATGAAAGAGAGAGGCAAGTTCATCAAAACAATAAAACTACTCTTTTGTTCCTACTTTGAACATTCGATTTATACCTCCCGAATCAAGGGCAAGGACTTGTTCAAACAGTTAATAGTTTCGCAATTATAAATGTTAGAATGATTTGGTAAGGGATGCGTAGTTGTTGGCGCTCATTAAATCAAGTCCAATGAAGCTCAACTTGGATAGTTATTCTAAAGAGAGAGAGTCCAACTCCAAATATTTGGTTGCCTCAATATTCTAGTGACAATATTTTTTTTTGTCTTTTTCAATTTTCTGAAAGCATCACTTCTTGTTAATATTTGATTACCTCTAACCCAGCTGCCAAACCCCAAATGAAATGAAAATCGAAGTACCTCTAGGGGGAAGAATTAACTGATGACAAAGTCTGGCTAAAATGTTGCAAAAGTCAGCCAATTTATCTAATTATTTAGGAGATTATTGAGTACTGCATTGTGCCCTTTAAATTTAGTTTAGCAGTAAGGGGCTCTTATTGTTTAAACTAATGAAGTAGCAATAAAAAATTGCGTGGATTCCGGTCATTCAGTCAAGGTTTCAGATCTATCCTGCAGTTCTCTTCCTTGTAAGCATCAACTTCTTTGAATCCAGTACCAAAATTTCTCTCAACAAAATATGCACAAAGTGATCAGAGACGAGGCATTTTCCAGCAACTAATGAATATAACAAAACTATGATCAGATTTCTCTTCAACAAGTTCTGGATCAATACTAGCATCTTCTGGAATTATATTGTGTCAGGGAACACTACAATGAATATCAACAAGCTAATAACAATCAATCTCAAATTTTGAAGCTTGTACTGAATAAATCAAATTCACAAAGTATCAGATGTAAAACCACTCCCAAAGATAAAACTTCAAAACAACCACAAGCCCCAACCCAAAAAAAAAAATGTATAAATCTACAGAAGAACTAACCTCACAACTCAGGGTGTTAGAATACAGGAAACAATATTAACCAAGTTCCATTGAATTAAAAAATTTAGTGCTACAAAAGGAAATCAGGAATCACCGGTGTTTGTGCAACCACATTTAAGGGCTCATCAGCTCTTTGGTGAGCTTTATGCTTACCACGGTGATGATTACTCTGCCGCTTTTCTTTCTGACCATTGTCTTCTTTCTCTTCACCATCCTTCCCTTGACTTTTTTGTCTTCTCTCTTTTCCATGACTACGGTGTTTGCTTCTTCTTGAGCCAGTGTTGACATGATCAGGCATCTTCTCACCTGGCACATTTTCTTTTGTTTCCAGAGAAAGATCAGTATTCAATTTCTCCTTCCCTTTGCTCTTGCCAGATGGATTCTCAGAGCGGTTACTTCTTGATGAACTAGGTACACCATGATTGCCTAAAAGAACATCCTGCACAACACCTGAGAGCAAATCACCCTTCAGCTCAGGCTCCTTGGCTGCTATAGATATCTCATCTCCATCTAATTTTAGCACCACAGGCCTAGGCTTTGCCTGGTTTGGCTTTTTCTTTGGGGCAAGTGACTGCTCTGTGAGCTTAAGTAGATCTTCAGCATCATCATTGAGTTTATCCTGTGACATAGGGTCATTGGCAGGAGGATAATCACTTGATGCAACTTCACTCTTCTCAGATGCAAGATAATATAAGCCATGCCGTTTACGGTGTTCAGCAAGCAAAGAAGTGGACTCATGTGATGGTTCGGTCTCATCTTTGCTCTGGAGGTTAGTTCTGGAAATATCAACAGCTTCCCCATGAGGAGTACTGCTGAGAGAAAATGAACTTGACAAAGGCAATTGGATGTCGCCACAGATTGTTTCCAAGTCAGATAGGTTTTCCTTAAGCAGTAATCCATCTGGTACAGGAACCCTATCCTGTGCACTTGTTGAGACTGGACCAAGCTCCTCAGAAAAGGCATCACACATCAATTTCACAACCCTAGAAGCTTCTGTTTCAGCCCTCGCTAAATTCTCTTCCCCCTGGACTACGGGATTCAGTATTTCTTGCTTAATCAAATCAGTGAGGCCAAGTACATTCCTTGCTCTCTCTTGTATTTCTACATCATGGCTTCGTGACAGTGGACCCAGAGCTAGTTCAACTATATTAAACAGGTTTACAATAGATTCTTGTGTGAAACTGTTCCTTCCCAGAGAAGCAGATGTCGCTGCCTGACCGTTAGAAACAGTTGCATCCCCACCATTTTCAATAGAAAGATCTCCAAATGATTGATTTATATTTCTTGGGTTGAAGCTATCATGCTGTTCGCTAGAAGCAGAAGCTTCAGATGTTGCTAAATCAGAATTTTCACAGCTCATCCTTGCGAGGACTGATTCTGGAACTTCTGATGCAAGATTATCGGTATTGACAGAGGAAATATTTTCCTTGTGCAAGAGGTAAGAGTGTACACAAAAGATTAACACCTTGAAAACAGACTGAACATACACTGCCCTGATCAAGGGCAGCAAGAGATGAGTACGAGGTTGTAATAGTGCCTCCATCAGTTCAAATGGATTCCTTGAAAACTCAACATACTCTCCTGACACCCAAGCAGCAGCAGATAATATCCTATGTAAGAAAGAATTACCAAGTAAAGCAGGATCAATAAGAAGATTACGACAGACATGCACAAGTGCTGGTCTAACATCCTTGACCCTCATAGCAATATCAATTATCTGATGCTCAATTTCTTCCCCCTTTTGGCAATGTGGAATTCTCACCATTTCCCCAAGAAGTGATGCATACCAATCAAAGTCAACAATAACCTCATATAGATTTCTACAACAAGTAGACAAAATCGAACCAAGAATCTGATTGCAAAACTCAGGGTCAGATTTAAGCGCAAAGTTAATTAAAACCCTGGATATTTCAGCGACATTACTTTCAGACACCATTGACATCAAAAGACGCAAAGACTCAAGCTTAATATTATAATCCCCATCACTCAAAGACTTAATCACAAAATCTTTATTCTCCAACACTGCCCACAAGTGTTTCGGTGCAATAATCGAAAGTGCTTGCAACCCAAGATACTTTAAATTCGGATCATCATCAACCAAAAATTCCCGAACCTTAACAACTGCAAGCTTCACTGCAGATTCATACTCGCTCAAGCTACTCAACACAGTCCTAATACACTCAAAAAGCAATGACTTGGCCTCAGTCCTCCTCATAAGTTCACATATTGGCTCACCAACCCTCTTAGCCAACCTAGGCTCTAGTGTAGCCAACTTAGCAAATATCTTCAACACCTTAATCAACAACCAATTATTCTTAGAATCAACCAAAATCTTATAAAACTCCGGCGCTAATGGTAAATACGATCTGGGGTCTTTCAAACAAAGCTCGCAAAACACACCCACAACTGCAGACAGAATAACCGGCTCAGAACTCTCTAAATTCTCAACTAAACGCTTAAAACAAACCCTAACAGCATCTGGGTATTTCTCAAAAACCCTTAAAACAACCGCAATAGCTTTCTTTTTAATAAAAACCTTACTACTGGACAACAAAGTAAAAACCTCGGGAGTTAAATCTCTAGCAAGATCAACATTTCCGATTCTCGACAAGCATTCAAGAGCTAAACTGACTTCAAACTGATTGCTACTATTCAGATCTTTCCTCAATTGATTGGTGATCAAGAGAATTACCGGGGTGTCGTCGTTGAAAGACTGGGTGACGGCGTGGTACCCCGATTTTCTTGTAGAAGAACTGGGGGGACGACATGACTTCCACGGCGTGGAAGGCAGCGAACGACATGTCGACACCGTGGAGGGAGGAGAGGTAGGAGAGCTTTTGAAGGGCAGCGGATTTGGTGGGGAGGTCAGTGGATTTGATCTCCCGGCGAATCTCTTCGATGGCTTTGGAAATAAAAAGGGATTCTTTGATTTGTTGCTGGCGAATGCCCTTTATCAGGTCGTCGAGATCGCGCTGGAAGAGGGTCTCCATTATCGAAGTACCCGCCATTCAGTAGATTAACAAAGCAAATTACGCAAAGCCAAAGAGTTTGTTGGTTTGATTTTGCTATGAATTGAATTTGAATGGAGGCATATTTGTTTTGTGAGGAAATTTTGATTTTGTTGGAAGGAATTCTGGGTTTGAGGAGATTGCTGTGTACGTTTGTTTGGATGGCCTGCAAGTGCAAGAACAAATGAATACAAAAGAGGCGACAAGTTAATGGCGAACGTATTTTTATTTGAAATGATGATGTAATATATATATATATATTTGTATTTTCTTTTATTTTCTTAGAAAATAAAACAATAGTAAAATTATACATCAAGCAAACATGATGAAGATTGACTCTTAAAAAAAAAAAAAATTGAGGGAGTAAGGTACTCAATGCTTAATTAAGAAGTGATTTACATTTTCGATTAATCATAGCTCCAACATTCTTGGCAAGATCTATTGTTTCTATTCCAATTTTATAGAAACATATTATCTAAATTTTATTTTAGTTGAATTCTTAAATACTATAAGTTTTTTGTCAAAGTTATTGTAACAGAAAATCGACGTGTATCAATCAATCGACTTTATTGAATAAGTAGTATTTATAAATCATAATATTCATTTCTTAGTAATTATAACTTAAGTTCACAATAATTGTAATTTAAAAACCACAACAGTTTAAGAATGAAGTTTAGAGTTCAACTCTATGGTGGCTAGATTAAAACATTTGAAAACTTATTATATGATTCTTTTAATTATATAAGCTGCAACACATAAAAATTTTATTTTCATAGTGTAAAAGTTCTTTTCCTATTAAAAAATAATGATATAAATTTGAATAAAACAAAGTCTATTAAATATCAATAAAAAAAAAGTAGGCTCACTTGTTTCTAGTAAAGGAAAGAGAAAAGAATTTGTTAAAAATAAATTAATAATTGTAAAGTTATAAATTATTATAGAACTAATATTTATGGGATCATATAATTTAAATGACATTTTTCTCTTAAATTTAAAATTTTGAGAAAACTTGCAGTCTTATAGGAATTAAAATGAAAATTTTACACTTAAAACTCATAATATTATTATTATTATTTATTTAAGAATTTATTGATTCCAAAGAATCTATATTAGGGTGACATCCTCTAATGTGAATTGAACTCTAAAGCCAACAATATTTTACTATCAAATGGACCCCTTAACCTACTAAATGTGCGTTTTAAGAACATGAAAAAATAGTTAGTAACATACTGTTGGATCAATGTCAAACACTTAAGACTGACCCATTTTACTTAAAATGTTATTAATAAGTCAAAGAGGAGGTACCATCACTTAAAACAGATTTGGAAGCCTCATTTATCATCGCTACTGATTTAAATTATCAGACCTAAGAGTGGATTGTATTTCTATTTAGCCCTTTTTCAGCCCAACTTGTTGTCCAGTAGGCTTGGGCCGAAAAGCCCTTCAATTGGGCCTACGCTACCAATTCTATGACAGGTCGAACATTGGGTTTCATCCGATTAAACAACGCTCTCGTTTGGCTGTAGAGAACCACCAGGGTTTCTAAATACTTAGGTCTTGTGCGTCTTGCCATGTCACTATTTTAAAACTAAGAGCAAATGATAATTGTTTGGAGGGAAATCTAGGTGCTCACGTGGATAAATAATGTTGTGACACTTGGTCATTGAAGTTAAACAAGGGGAATCGGTTTGTTTGATTAGGCTATCAAAACAGCTCGCACGGAGCCAAAAGATAAGCTCCCCGAAGAAAAGGGGTAGTTTCATAAGAATACTCGACATTGAAGGGTATTATCAGAAAATGAATTTTGATGGTTAGAGCCCACACGTGAACACCGCATGCCATCAAATAATAAAATAAAATATCTCCTTTTTAACTAAGAATGAAGAACTACTAGCAATGATGATTTCTCAGTAGAGCAATAAGATAGCGTCATATAGGGTACCCTTAGCAACACCTTGAAAAGCTATTGGACCACAAAATTGAGAGGCTACCTGCACCCGCCTAGAAGGGTAAATAGGTGGCTGGAGGCTTCTTTATCTCCCAAACTCATAAATGTCACTATCAAAGGCCACAAAGCAAATTACCTAAATGTTCGCATCTGAGAGAGGACAAATATTTTTTCTTTAGAGGCTTCCTTACCTATATAAGTGCAACGTGTCCAAAATTATTGAAATGACCTTTAGGCACATTGCACAAAAGTTTAAGATTTGCTCCAAACAAGAGTAACATCACTTTATTACAAAAAAAAAAAAAAAAGAGAATGAACTCATCTTCTTCCTCTTAAGAGTAAAAACACTATTGCTAAAGTTTTAAGATCTCTTGATATTGAGGCTACCGTTCATTATCCAAAATCTTACTTGAGCATAAGAGTGTGGTCGTCGACCTCTGTTGGCTCTATCTTTAATCTCAATTCTTTCTGTTTTGTAGGTTCACACCACCCACACTCAATGGTCTCATCTTTGAGCTCATTCTAATTTTACCTCCCTCCACCGAACATTTGATTCCTCCAGCTATCCTCCGTTATTTTGTTAGAGTATACCTCAAGCTTAGCATGGGAACTATAACCCCTTCTAAACTAATTTATTTGATTATTTGGTCCCACCAAAATCCATCTCAGACAATAAATATACATTATTTTGTGCAGATTAATATGACATCAAATAAATGATTTGACCATATACGAGGTATGTATGTTTTAACAACTTTTATATAATATATTTTTTATTTTAAAAATTAATTTAAGGGTCAAGTTTGGACTTTTGGTAAGGCCCTAAACCGAATGTCATTAAATCTTGATTCCTTAAACTCTACCTCAATCCTTGGACCCTTCAAATTCTGGCCAAAATTCTAAAAATTAGGATAAGGTCAATTAGGCCAAAATCTAGATCGGGCCTTTTTACCATCCCTAATAATCATATATCATTCTTAGCAAGTTTACACTTCTTTAAAATCAAAACGACGTATATTAACTAGCTTTCTATCTAGAATCTAAAATCTTCACTAATGAAATTACTTTTCTAATCATAATTTTGAGTCGTGTTTACGAGCAATTAATAAAACACTCCCATGCTTAAGTAGTGTTTTAACCTTTAGCTGTATGAGAGAAAATTAGGAGAGAAAGCAAATATATTCATATAATTAATTGTTGTGAATACATGAAATGATGTACCTAGCTTCAAACTCTTTGAACATTGTATATTTTCGAATTATTTTATGAGAAGCATGTTTTATGTATTACCACTATTATATATAATGGTTTCTTGATCTTTTGAATAGGCAAAATCTTTTGCATTGAAACAAATGATTAGATAATAATGTCTATCACGTGTGGGATTATAACTAACTAGATTCGGGAAGTGCAAAATAGGTTTGGTTGACTAAGGCGTAGCTAGAAAGTCGAATCCACAGGATAAAATTTTTACCGATATAAAATCTAAAGAATAGATGATGCCTATATGTCGTATTTGAGTTTGAGCTAGAGATGGCTAATGGGGTGGGCAACAAGTGGTACAACATGAGCACGACACACGTCCGTACAACATAGCATAGTAAGGTATCAGCATGTTTTGGTGGGGCAAGCGGGATGGCATGGCACGCACACAGGTTGGGCAAGGTCGAGAAATTTAAGCACGTGGGCCTTAAAAGCACAACATGATTAAAGATGGAATAAAGCACGACACGGAAAAGACCCGCGATAAATACATTTTACTTTTAATTGAAAGTAAACTTAAACTTTTATAATTTTATAAATATCTTAAAATTGACTCTTTTATTATACTTTATTAACATAAGTTTTTTATATTCATTTAATTATAAGTCTAAAAAAATACTCTATACTCTAACAATATTATGTTTATAATTTATTAAATGAATAAATGATACCATGATTTTAATAAATAACATTTAAAAATATTATGATTTGATAAAATATATGTATTAATATTTTTTATAAATTATGATCTATAACTCTGTGTAAGTTCAAATAAATAATTAAGGTAACTCTAAATAAAATTTTATTATTATTGTTGTTGTTGTTAAGTATTAAAAAAGAATTCTAATACCGTAAGATACAACTTAATAGTTACTATTACATTCATTGACTATTATTAGTTTACTATAATCGAATATGGATTTGGGTTTCAAACTTTTGATTCTAGTAAATTTGACTAAAGGCACATGAACCCAAAAAAAAGTACATGAGCTTGAAAAATTACACCAATAACTTGACATACACTCTTTAAAAATTAAAAAAAAAAGTTTGTCATGCCTTTTTCATAGACACAGCCCATGACATGGCACATTTGCAAGGCTAGGTCTAAGAAAAAAAAAGGAAAAAAAATTAAGCACAACACGACATGACATGGAAACAAATGGTGGGCACAACATGGTATGAGTACAAGTCAGTATAGACCTCCTTGCGAGCATGACCCATTGGCCATCTCTAGTTTTATGTAGAAATCAAGGCTTTAACCTTTGAGAGAAAATGTAAAATCTCTAAATCATGAAAAGCTAAATATAATTTTAGATAGTTATTTTGCTTTTGTTTTTAAAAAAGTTTATGTCTTCCAATTCCATTGGGCATTTGTTTAATGGATTCTATTCAATTGGGGGCGTCTATGCTTTAATTTATATTTTACAATTGGGCTAAAACTTATAAATAGATGATATATTTTTGAAAGAATTTGAACTTAAATTAATGAAATAATTAATCCAACGAGCGCGAGTTTGTAATTTCAACTGTACAGGATAAAACATATATTTTAAAACTTTTAGGACATGTGAGAGCAGCTGCCTCAATGGCAGCAATTCCCTTAGTGTCTCTACCATTGCTTAGCTTCAATTTTTCTTATTAAATTTACATGAATTCATATTAGAAAAGGATCCAAATTTTACGCTTGCATGTAAATTTAGAATTTTTTTTTGGGTTGTATCTCATATTGGTAGTAAAAGGGATTCACCTTTGCTAATAGGCTAGTGTAAAATATCAAAAAAAGAAAAAGAAAAAAAGGAACCAGCTCGCCGTTTTAATCCCCACCCCATTTGGGGATATCCTCTAACTATCTCTAAATATGAATTTTCAGATATGGGGTGGGTTTGTGATTGTTTCTAATTCGGAGTGAGGACAATAATCCCTGCTCCAAACCCATCTCATTGCCATTCTTATTAGTTTTTTTTGTTGGATATTGACATATAATAGACTAGTATTTTTAGTTTGATATATAACTAGACATCTAAGGTCCAACTCTCCAAAACTTTTGATCAGATTGCTAATAGTCCAAATCATCAGGTCTTGTCATAAAATCTCTTTAATATTAACTGGAAATGCTTTTGATCGGCACCGTATATAATATTCCAATTGCTTTCAAAATAATTGAATTGCTGATTCATCAACTTTGAGCAATAGAACAAAATGAATTGTCTTTTCACTACCAACAAATTAAACAAAATATATACTGAAATGACCGAAATCCAATCCCTGATCAAGAGAAAAACACATTATTTTCGAGAGAAGTGACTTCCTTTTTGTCAATGGTGTAATCCTAATCGGACCAGCCAGGGTCTTATCTCTTTCAATGTGCCAATTCCCAACTAAAAATTCTGAAATTTGATGATTGTGAGTTTGTGATATTTAATCACAATAATTCAGTTTGCGCATTGTAGCATATTCTTACTCATCTATCAATAAGTTATCTTCCTTTTCAAAAAAAAAAAAAAAAAAGATCAATAAGTTATCTTCTTTTGAATCTTGCTTTGGTATATAATAGATGACGCTGAGTCAAAATTCAAAATCAAACCGACCCCATTTCCTCCGCACAAAAGCGCATTGGACAGTGAGTAGCCCCAAATCAATAACCAATCAACCCCATCTGGAAAAAAAACCACAAGTTTGCATTGGTGAACCCATGAAAAAGAAAAAAAATGGTAGAAATTTTGCCTCACTTTGGGGTCACCTGAGTGCTGTTATTTGCCGCATTAGTCCATCTCATTGAATCCAAAGCAGAATGCCATGACAAAAATGGTGACGTGAGTAGATGAGCATTAATTTAATTGTCCATTTTACTCTTTTGACTGAAAAAGCACCTCGGTCTTATTTGTTCAGATGTGCATTATTTGGTTCTAGTGACATGCACGTAAGAAGAAATGGATTCTCTTTTGAAAGCACTCACTTCATGCGCCCAGATAAAGAGCAACTTCTTCCCCCCCCCCCCCCCCCCCCCCCCCCCCCCCCATTTTCGTTCAATTTGACTGTCCACTTGTCCACAATACTGGCCACTTTGATGAACATTTGGCCCAACTTTCTTTGTGATTCTCCAACGTATTTATTAACATTATTGGTACACTTGGCAAGCAGTCATTGGTTGAGTAATGAACATCTCATATGCATGTCGTTTCATTATCAAAGCTTGCGGCCTATTCAAGTCTCTCCGTGTGTTGTAGGAGATTTTCTCCTCATCGGAAGCCGTCGGTAACACATGTTAAGGTGCGTTAAAATATTACTATCTACATAAAGAGTCCGATGTTTTGAACCATGATTGTAAATGTATTTGGGAGTAAGGTGTTGTAATCTTTAAACTGTAGTTGTTGTGGGATAAAAATTATAGCTGTAAAGTAAAATTGAGAAAAAATAACTATTAAACTATCAAAACCTAACTATAAAAGGGTAATTAAATACTGACTTTGACAGTCCAACTGTCACACATCACTCTGAAATACACTCTGCACTCAAATAAAATAAGAGAAGAGAAGACAAATCTTTAAAATTTATTGTGTTTAATTTATTAAATTAAGCAATAGAATATTAAAGAGAGTACCAAGGTGTGGTTGTATGAGCAACCATGCATGTTAAAGCATTAGTTAATGCTTCTAAAGTATCTTTATAAACAATAGAAGATATCAGGAGAGTGGCAAAAGGGGTTAAGGAAAATAATGACTTGATTAAGATAAGAAAAAATAATACTCAAGAAAAAGGTTGAATCCCAATTAAAAGCTTGTACTGATCCAGCAAAAGTGGAGAGATCCCGCATGAAAAGTGGTTTTAGTTGGTCAATCTTAGTGGATCAATATAAAGATCATCGATTAGTTTAATCGCAAGAACGTGTCTCTTGCACATAATAATTAGTTTGATAAAAAAAATTTAGTTTTAATAATTAATTACTCTTAAAGTCATATTAAAGAAAGGACTTCAAAAAAAAAATGAAAAAGATATTTCATCCCATTGATTACACAAATAAATTTAATAATAGATATTTACACTAGTTTACAAGCAATCCAATGTACTATTATTGAGATCTTATTGTGGTATGAGTGTCATTCTTGTGTTGAAGAATCTAGGGGAAAAATCAGCGCATCGGGATATCTAGAAAGGACAGTGGCAGAGCCAATAAAGTTTTCGAAAATATGTTTTGTCTTGCTCGGCAATAAATTATACATTTGTATTTATTAGATTAATTATTTCATTAATTTAAGTTAAAAAAATCATCTATTTATAATTTTTATTTCAATTATAAAATTTAAATTAAGCCCAAACACTCAATTAAATAGAATCCATTAGGCAAATGCTCAATTGGATGAAATCCATTAAATTCTTTCAAAAAAAAATTTAAAATCATATTTTCACTTTTGACAATTTTGACAATTTGCTGCCTCTCTCTTAAAAGCTGAAAGTCTTGATTTTTAGCTAAAATTTTGATACACCATAGTCGCATACAGACATCCTAGAAGCCTATAATACGAAGTCATTTGTAAATGTCTCAAGTAAAAATATTGATATATAAATATTACTGTAAATAAAGCGGTTGTTTGTATTTAATTTTTTTTTTGCAAGTCCTTTTTAGAAAGAGTCAGACTATTAGCACCCCTCTCAAATCTTATTGAAACCCCTTTTTCAATTATATCATATTTAATGCTAAAAATATCATTTTTTTTTCTAAATGAATACTCTTTTCATTTATAAAATTTTCAGTTTCTAATAATTTTCTCAATCTTTCATTCTTAATATTTGTATTCCTTTTTTCAAACTTCCTTTGTTTTTAATTTCTAAAGAAAAAAAAACTAAAAGAAAAAAGCAAGAAGAATATTATACTTAGAAAATAATAAATATATTATGGGTCTAATACAATTCTATCCTACCTATAAATTTTGGATTCAGCAATTAGTTTGAGAATTTTTAAAAAAATTATTTGTAGCGGGATAAAATTTTACTTAATTTATTTTTTCTCTGATGTTTAATTATAAGAATTTTGTTTGGCTTAGAGGATTACTTCTTAAATTCAGATTATTTTAATGATAATAATAAAAAAATTTATTTGTGCAAAGAAAATAAGATTGAAGAGAGAAAGAAGATATAAATACCTTAATTATATTTATATTTGTTCTTAAATAAAATTGTAATATAATAGAGGTTTTATAAGATTCAGTGCCAATAACCCAACTCTTTTAGAAATAGAAAGCATTCACTGGATTAATTATGAAATCTCCAATCTCTCTCGACGTTGAGAGTTTCTTTTTTATATATTTAGATCGATTCGAGGCTGTTTGTATTTTATGTTAGAAAAAGAATTTTGTCCTCATGAGTTCGATTTTCTACCTACGCCACTAAGAAGGGATACATCGTCACCCAACACGCATGACCTTGAAGGCAGACGATGTTTTAATATGGTTTACGTCCGGTTTTCAAGGGTCGATTAGTCAAATCATCAATTACTTGAGAGGAAGGGAATGTGTTGTCCAAACGACGACGTGAGAAGGCATGAGATGATCAAGTGCTGACTAATACGTGACACGCTCCTCACACAATCATCTTGTGCCCTCTTAATGCCACAAATCAGCCACTAACCTCAAACCCGTATCCATTATTATGTTTCATTTTCGGTCAATTCTTACATTGATGACCTTTCTTATGACAATAATTTAATCCCCTGTCGTTTCTTCAAATTCATAATTTCTTTGAAGGACTAAGTCGTTTCGTTTCTCTCTTCCCTTTTATTAGGAAACTTCAATCAAACAAGTCTGCATGTGCATTTGAGCAAAATGTGGATGTTGTTACTGTGTTTTTTTCCTCTATTTATAAAATCTCTCTCTCTCTCTCTCCCTCACACACATATTTTAAAATTGATATTTAAAAAAAAATAGAATTCACATTTGATTTCAACTTCTATTAAGTAAAAAGGAAATAATCCTCTAAATCTTTTAGGAATATCGAAAAGTGCAAGCACACATCATGACTTAATGATAATACCTTAGAAATATTTTAAAGTTTAATTTTATATCAATAATTTTTTTTCGTTAAACTTGTTGTAATTATTTATACTTTCAATATTCTTAAGGTGGCTGTAAGATAAATTTTTTTAATTAAAATTCACATAAATAATTATACACTATCATTAAATGTATATAAATTAATATTAGCTTGCTTCGTAATTTCACCTTCCCCGCCTTTTAATTTTTCCCATTTCTTTTGCACAATATCCGCAACCTAAACAAGTGGTCTTTTCACACGCGCTTGTCTCTGTCTCTCACTCACACAAAACGACGTAGTAATCACGCTTTTTCCTGCTTTATCGGTTTATCCAAAACTCTCTCCTCACGTGCCCTCCACCTTCGCCCTCACTTTAGTACTTGGACCGCCCTTTGCTTACATCAGCATCCCCGTGGCAGCACCTCTCCACGTGGCACCAAGTCAACTATATAAATATTACAAATTGTCATCAGTTTCGCAAGCAAATTAAAATTAAAAAATTCAAAAAAAATAAAAAATAAATTTATTTTACAACCAAACCAAACCAAACAAACACCTCAGCTTCTCTCTCCCCTCTGCTCTTCGTATCCGAACAAAAACAGAAAGGAAGCTTTTTGCACATAACGACAAAATATAAAAAAATGACGACGTTGTTGCCGGAACTGCAGCGGAGAGACGCCGTAGTCACAGAATCTGTCGAAACGGCGTCGCCGTCGTCTTCGAAGAGCTCGGAGCAAGACGAAGAAGAAGACGTCAACTCGCCGATTTTGATCTTTTGTTTCTTCCACAAAGCGGTGCGCAATGAGCTCGACGCGCTTCACCAATTGGCCATGAACTTCGCCACTGGTCACCGCGTCGACATTCTCTCGTTTTCCGAACGGTACCGTTTCTTGCACTCCGTTTACAAGCATCACTCCAATGCTGAAGATGAGGTAAGATTTTTTGAAAGATTTAAAATCACTGTGGCTGTATAAATGTTGTAAGATTCTAGTTTGTTTAGTGTAATATATTTTTTGGATATTAATTTTAAATTAGTATGTGAGCTGCTTTCTCATTGCATTTAATTTCTTTTTTCAACCTGTCAGTTTAAAATCATATTTTAAAAATTGCTGAATTTTAAAATATTTATCTTTGTTATTATATTTTACATTCTTGTTGATACATGCATGTTGCAAAAAAATTGTACCGTGAAAGCTGATAGTGTGTGGCATTTAATTGTGTGTTCATTTGTTCATTCAAAATTTCAGTTTTAGTTAAATTGAATGATAGAACTAATTCTATATTTTTAAATGGATAATTCAAAAGAAAAATGAAAATTCAGCTAGTACTTTTCCACTGCTTTTACTTCATTTTCTTTATAAACACTGTTGTCTGTCAATTTTCATTTGGGACTTATTTTACGTTCTCCCTTCAAAATCTTGTATTTCCTAAATTCATTTTTATTACATTTCCCACCAAAAGAAGAATAAGAAGGAAACACAAATTTAAGGAGACAAAAGTTTAATGTTTTTATTTTATATTGAAGTGAGATTCAATAGTACTATGTCTTTGGATGTAGCATATCAATACATTTATTTTATTTGAAAATTCCTCTATGTAGTTTTCTTGAAAATGCAGTGATTTATTGTGAATAGCACTGCAAATTTTCCTAATACGATGGTTCCAAACTATGCGGGAAAGGGGGTGGTGAGGGGCATGTTTGTAGTTTTGTTTTTTGTCAAACAAACAGCATATTCCTCTTGCTTGACTTAGGTCATTCCAAATTTTTTGATAGCTAATAATATTTCCTATAGGATGGTCACTTTTGGAATTTAGTGGTGCAAACTTCTGTTTCTGCATGATATTTTACATTACCTGAAGGTACATATATGTGCCATTAGGTAATGCATTCCTACTGTTTCACATGCCACCTTTCTTTACTAGGTATATTTGGTTTTCTACCTCTTCAAGTTAATAAATATCGATAGACAATTAACAACTACGTTTTATACATAATGTAATGCTTGCAATCAGCTGTTGAGCATAAATGCGTTTTGTGTACTATTTTTTCAATTGAAACCGTATTTATAAAAATGAAGACTTTTAGTAACTGCTGCTTCTTGTGCTTCTCAAAGTGAATTTAGGAAAGTTCTCTTGAGCTCTTTTTAATGGTAACAATATGGAGCATATGTGCTATATTTCTATCGCTTTTACCCTGTTATCGAGAAGGGATCTTATAGTCAATTGACTTAAATTCGCTTTCCTAATCTGCTATACCACCTTTTGGGGTAAAAAAAAACTAATAAATTAGAATATATGACTGAATGATTTTTCTAAAAAATGCAGGTCATCTTTCCAGCTCTTGATATACGTGTAAAGAATGTGGCAAGAAAATACTCCCTTGAACATGAGGGTGAAAGCAATCTTTTTGATCATCTTTTTCAGCTGCTAAATTCTTATACGCAAAATGATGAAAGTTTCCCAAAGGAGTTAGCATCTTGTTCTAGAGCTCTTCAGACATCAATTAACCAGCACATGTCAAAGGAAGAACAGCAGGTACAGCTCCTTCTGGTGACATTTGCATTGTCTTCTAGGTATTTACAAAATTTTTTGATTAAACTCTTCTTACCATAATGAAGAAGTGCTGGAACAACAAAGAGCATAGAAAATTCACAAATTTTAGTGGGAGGTAAAATATTTCTACAGAAATGTGCTGGGGTTAGATCCTAATCAAAAGAAAGGTTGTTTATTTCTTAAATTCTCAAAAATAATAAATAATACATAATATAACTAGTATATCTGTCATTTTTTATTTGGTATTTATGTTGTCATCTATATCCCTATTAGAGTTGTTATCTTGTTATCTTATTTAGTTCGTATGGCATGGGCTGAGTGGTCCAGTAATTCGAGTCGATTTTTGTTGTACTCTTGGCTTCCAAATACATACTATCTTGTAGATACACATTTTTTTCCTTTCCTTTTCTTTTTTCTTTTTCCTTGCACTCTCTGTCTTAGTGCAGTATTTTGGTGATTTGTCATTGGAATTCTCAAGCTTGTATGGGTGAACCTCAACCAACAATTCTATCATTTTGGGCTCCATCTTACTTGTTTTAGAAAGGCAATGCTATTTTTCCTGCTAATAATGGAAATAAATATATTAAAAAAAGGAATTAATTTTTCCTTCTCCTCCTAGTTCTTTTTCTTCTTCTCTATCCTCTCTATTTCTCTCTCTCGCACTCTTTTTATTTTTATTTTTTTCAAAAAAAAAAATCTCCATATGAGGAATTGGATCTTTTATGGGAATATTTGATGTTCCTAGAATCTGTGTTAGTTGACTGGGTACAATTGGTATGTGTAATACTTACGTGAACAATAAACTTAACGATCTGGGAGATTCATTGCTATAGTACCAGGTGTGGTCAAAATCCATCTTCATGTAACTTGTTATTAGAAAATGAAAGTAAAACAAATTACCAAATAATTTAATTATTTACCCTTTCCTTTTTTTTTTGCTGTATTATTGTAACAAAAAAAGAAAAATTATGTTATTATTAATTAGTTTATATAGTAATTGATTGAAGGAGTGATTCTTGTCATATTTTGATAAAATTAATTTATATGTTTTAGCATGTTTTGTCTGAAGTGTCCGAAGTGCTATTTATTTTGATTATTTGTATTAAAGCAGAAATTAATGAATTTGATCCTCTTGTTTATGTCAGGTCTTTCCCTTGCTTACACAGCACTTTTCGCTAGAAGAACAAGCATCTCTTGTGTGGCAGTTTTTCTGTAGCATTCCTGTAAATATGATGGCAGAATTCCTTCCGTGGCTTTCGTCCTCTATTTCAACTAATGAATATCAAGATATGCGGAAGTGCTTGAGCAAGATAGTCCCAGAAGAAAAGCTTCTACAGCAGGCAAGATTTCAGTTCGTTCAGAGGATTAAGCTTTTTCTGAATATCTTTTGGTGACTGCATTTAGCTGATTATATTACTTTGTTTGTTGAAGGTTGTATTCACCTGGATGAAAAGAAGAAATGATGCTGACAAAACAGGAAGCTGTGTGGATGATTCTCGGGTCCAATGTCCTTTAGATTCTACTGCCAGCAGATTGATTCAACAAACGGATAGAATAAACTGTGCATGTGATTCACCAAAGTCTGGAAAAAGGAAATATTTAGAACCAATTAATGAAGTTTCCAGCATCCATGGGACATATCCTATCGATGAAATACTGCTTTGGCATAATGCTATAAGACAAGAGTTGAACGAGATAGCTGAGGAGTCTAGGAAGATACAACTTTCTGGTGATTTCACAAATTTGTTGGCCTTCAATGAACGGTTGCAATTCATTGCTGAAGTTCTCATCTTTCATTGGTAACCCTTTATTTTTATGTTATACAGTTATGGAACATTTTCTTGTTCATATGTTACTCAGTGAGGTTGAGTGACCATAATTTTCAATCTTTGTGTCTTCTTCCAAGGGCGTTATTTTTTTTTTTAATTTCTTTTTTTGAAAGATTAATAATCAGTATACAGTAGTTGATATTTCTTCTCTGCTCTTCGTCTGGAGCATTTGCCCTTGTTGGTTGCAGTATTGCTGAAGTCAATGTCATATTCCCTGCTGTCGATGGAGCATCCTCTTTTTCTCAGAAGCATGCCGAAGAAGAAAGCCAATTTCATGACTTCAGGCTTTTGATTGAAAGTATTCAAAATGAAGGAGCAATTTCTACATCTGCTGAATATTATGCAAAGTTGTGCTCCCATGCGGATCAAATAATGGAAACAATTGAGGGGCACTTCCACAAAGTGGAAGTTCAGGTTAGCTTTCTCTGTTTTTATAGGAAATTTTTATCGATTTTTGTTTGCTGCTGTGAGTTTGCCCTGCAAGTTTCTATGATACTGAATTAATGCTATAAAGTTTAATGAATCCTTTTGGGGCAACCGGTAGTGTGATTAAACAGGAAATTACTCTAGATCCTATATTAAAATTTCCGATCAGATTTCATACTAATGTAATGAAATATATAGGGGCTGCTCTCTCCAATAGTTAATGTGTATTGTACTATAATAAATCACAGGCACCAATATCCTTCTTCCTTGCTTGTATAGGTTCTCCCGCTTGCCCGAAATCACTTTAGCTTCAAGAGACAGCAGGAAATTTTGTACCAAAGCTTGTGTGAAATGCCATTAAAATTGATTGAGCGTGTCTTGCCATGGCTTATGGGATCATTGACTGAAAATGAAGCTAGAAGTGTCCTCAAAAACATGCAATCTGCTGGTACTATATTCATCCCCTATATTGTAACATGATAGAAGGTAAATTATATCCGAGAAAATTACCATTTTGTATACGAGTCTAATTTTGAATACTTCTTTGATTCAGCTCCCGCAACAGATACTGCTCTCATCATACTTTTCTCTGGCTGGGGATGCAAGGGCCGCAACCAGAGCCTCTGCTTGTCTCCAAATGCAGTTGGTTGCTGTCCTGTAAAAAGGTTAACAGATATTGAAGAAAATTTTTCTTGTTCATGCTGTACACGCGTTGCGACATTATGTACTAATGCAGGTCTAATATCTATTCATGGAGATGAAATAACAAGGCCATTAAAAAAAAACATCTCTCTGTCATGCAAAAATGGCAATACCCTTCTCCCCTTAGAATCTGTAACTTCGCATGAAGGATCCTGTAGTGATCAGTCTTGTTGTGTCCCGGGTTTAGGGGTAAACAGTAATAACCTGGGTTTGAGTTTTCATTCTACAGCTAAGACTCTCCGGTCCTTGTCTTTCAGCTCCTCTGCCCCATCTCTGAATTCAAGTCTGTTTTTGTGGGAAACAGATAATAGCTCTTATGATGTTGGATCGGCAGAACGACCAATTGATACAATATTCAAATTTCATAAAGCCATAAGCAAAGACTTGGAGTATCTGGACATGGAATCTGCAAAACTGAGTGATTGTGATGAGACATTCCTTCGACAGTTTATTGGAAGATTCCGTCTTCTATGGGGCTTATACAGAGCTCACAGTAATGCTGAGGATGAAATTGTTTTTCCAGCACTGGAGTCCAAAGAGGCACTTCACAATGTGAGTCACTCATACACATTGGACCATAAGCAGGAGGAAAAACTATTTGAAGATATTTCATGTGTTCTTTCTGAAGTTTCGCAACTTCATGAAAGCTTGCCGAATGCCGATTCAGAGAAAGAAGATAAATGTTCAGCAGACTACGGGGGTGATAATAGAAGAAAGTATAATGAGCTAGCTACTAAGCTTCAAGGGATGTGTAAAACCATAAAAGTCACCTTAGATCAGCATATCCTTGGGGAGGAACTTGAGCTGTGGCCATTGTTTGGTAGGCATTTTTCTGTGGAGGAGCAAGACAAAATAGTCGGTCGCATAATTGGAAGCACAGGTGCTGAGGTGCTCCAATCAATGCTACCATGGGTAACTTCTGCACTTACTGAAGACGAGCAGAGTAAACTGATGGACACATGGAAGCATGCAACCAAAAACACCATGTTCAATGAGTGGCTTGATGAATGCTGGAAAGGACCTCATGAATCATCTTTTCAGACTGAAACACCTGATGCTAACATTTCTCATAAAGGTATCTGCTTAGCAAGTTTCCTATTGATTCAAATGGCTTCAGTTTTATGAATAGATTGTGAACTTACTAAAATTTTTATTCTTAATCTTATATTCCCTGTAGATATTGAGTGCATATTGTGTTGGGTCAAATGGTTTAAATCATTTCAACTTTTGGTTTCTAGATAGTGATCTCCATGAAAGCTTGGACCAAAGTGATTCGATGTTTAAGCCTGGATGGAAAGATATCTTCCGTATGAATCAAAATGAGCTTGAAGCTGAGATCAGAAAGGTTTATCGGGATCCAACTCTTGATCCAAGGAGAAAAGCGTATCTAGCTCAAAATCTAATGACAAGGTTCAGTTCAATGACTATTATTCGCTTTATATGTCTCAATTCAACTGTGTATTTTGTGTTGTTATTTCTTGTTTCTTTATTTTTTCTGTGTTCATAACTTTTATCTACGAGTCCAGAATAATTGATCACTATATGGTTTATTTTAGTCGCTGGATAGCAACTCAGCAGAAATTACCGCAAGCTACAGCTGGTGAAAGTTCTAAAGGTGAAGAAGGGCTGGACTGCTATGCATCATATCGAGATCCAGAGAAACAAGTGTTTGGGTGTGAGCACTACAAAAGAAACTGTAAAATTCGTGCTGCTTGCTGTGGCAAGTTGTTTACCTGTAGGTTTTGCCATGATAAAGCGAGTGATCACTCAATGGATAGGTAATAATAATCTTTGCTCTTTCTTACATTAAAAGTGAGGTTTCACTGTCTGACTTTTGGTTTAACATTGCAGAAAAGCAACGTCAGAAATGATGTGCATGCGTTGCCTTAAGATTCAGGCTATTGGGCCAAACTGCAGGACACCTTCATGCAATGGGCTATCTATGGCGAAGTACTATTGCAACATATGCAAATTTTTTGATGATGAAAGGTAATGAGTTCCAACAGAAAGTTCATCATTCAAATTCCTTGTACTAGGTTATGAATGATCAAAGCACAGAGTAAGGGCAGTTGATATGTTATATTACTTAAAACTAAAATTTGTTGTTA
This sequence comes from Citrus trifoliata, assembly GCA_018350135.1. NCBI lineage: Eukaryota > Viridiplantae > Streptophyta > Magnoliopsida > Sapindales > Rutaceae > Citrus > Citrus trifoliata. The sequence continues at coordinate 11,146,911 of CM031386.1, read as the reverse complement.
TGACTGTTAAGAACTATTTATAATTATTATAAATATCGTTAGTGTGAACTAACTTATGGCTATATAATGAGGCTAATAAAGATAATTTACTGTTTTGTATATTAAAAAATGTGTTATTCTTATGATAATAAGTTTGATCTCATACACTTATCCTTTTCAATAAATTGATTCTGTTTTTTTTTTTAAATACAGATCCTTTTCTTTTTCAATAAATGTATGGTCTATGATTTATTTTGCAATTTTTGCTAGATTGCTTTCAATGTGAAGAAAATGAATGAGTATTTGAATTTATTAACTTCATGAATTTTAATATTTATAAATTGAGATTGAGGTCTGTTAACTGGGTTAAATTCTATAAAATATTCAGTGTGTAAACATGGAGAATTCCAAATTAATGGTTTGTTTTAGTTTCTTTGAAATTCTTATTTTAAAAAAAAAGGATTTTTAGAGGAACTAAAGTTTTGGTGAGTTGTGAAGTTTGCAGAACTTTAAGAAATAAACTCGTTAGTCAATGATATGGTCTGTTCATATTGCGCTCAGCATATGTGCCGAATCTTCCTTGCATTTTTGTAGAATAATTATAACAGTTGATTTTAATAGCAAATACTCCTGTCCTGTCTTTAAAAAATTACAAAACAACATTGTAAGCTTCATACTTAGCATTTGTGAATTGTTTTTAGAGTCTAGCCCTGTTTATCCTTATCTTCGAAATGAAAAATAATGTGCTGACTCAGTTGCAAATTCCTTATTTCTGTTTCAGGACAGTGTATCATTGTCCATTTTGTAATTTATGCCGTGTCGGTGGAGGTCTCGGCGTTGATTTTTTCCATTGTATGACTTGCAATTGTTGCTTGGGATTGAAGTTACTGAATCACAAGTGCTTGGAAAAATGTCTAGAAACAAACTGCCCTATATGCTGTGATTTCTTATTCACATCAAGTGAAACAGTCAGAGCTTTACCCTGTGGCCATTACATGCATTTGGCTTGCTTTCAGGTCTCTATTTTACTGATAATTGCAATTTCAATGAATTTTCTTTCATGTAATTTTTCTTCTTAAAAGGCATCTCTACTACAGTAGTTTATCTGATTACATTATGATTTGTTAGGCATACACTTGTAGTCACTACACCTGTCCAATTTGCAGCAAATCTTTAGGAGATATGGCAGTAAGAAAACTTTTTCTCATATTTCTTATTTTTTGAGGCATACTGTGTAAATGTAGTTGAAGCGTGACTAAATATATTTCTTTATTGTTTCTAAATCAACTCAGATTTACTTCGGCATGATTGATGCTCTGCTAGCTGCGGAAGAACTTCCAGAGGAATATAGAAATCAAGTTCAGGTGCATTTTCCTTCTATCTTTCTGCCTCTCAATTTGTGCTTCAATATTAAAATGCTGTTTCGTTTGGTTATTTACTATAACCAACTTTATCTCAAGTTGATACGTTTGCATTTCATTTTTTCTTTAGCCAGCGTATTTTATGTTTAATCTTGTGGATAAGAAATTTATAAGTAAAAAATTCTGTATCCTTTTACAGCCACTGCTGTCACCATAGTTTCTTTACAACTGTGATAAATCTAGCACCAAAAGTTCCCCTTCCCCCACCACAAATTTTTTTTCCCCCCTCACTAATTGATATTGGTAGAAACACAGCGGCTGATCAAACCTCTTCCATTTTCTTTATACATTGGTCATAACATTTACATGAAAATTATAATTATACCACATGTGGTAGAAGCAATCCATTGCCCAGGCTGTTCCCTTTTTAAGTACTCTAATTTCTGCATTGCATTCCAGGATATACTTTGCAATGATTGCGAGCAGAAGGGTGCCGCACACTTCCATTGGTTATATCATAAATGTGGATTCTGCAGATCCTACAACACCCGGTTAATCAAGAATGACACAACAGTTTCCAACTCTTCTACATCACACAAATGAGAGTTTTGTCTATAAATATGTATACAAATTTAGCTTGTACATACTAGTAGAGTCAATGCTGTCCTGTGCAGAATAGTTCATACAGAAAGCCCTTATGGGTCATACAGTGTCGGTCGAGTTCACCAGCCGGAGAGTACAGAGACAAATTGAAAACACAGAGAGCAGCCAAGGCAAAAATGTATAGAATTTCTGCATCTCATCAGCCGAAATCTTAAGCAAAATACAAGTTTATACAAGATTTTGACCCCAGCATCAATCAATTTTTTCAAATGGTCTCAATGCATTAAGTGCAATGTGGCGTGGTCCATATGCGTGCATGCGTGGTAGTTTCCATTTACCTCTTTTTCCTTGCTGCCGAATAAAAAAGATTGCATAATTTGCATAAGCTTGTCTGTTGCATCAGTCGCATATAATGTAAGAGCATGGCATCCTCTAGGTGTTGGGTGTGGCCTCGCTACTTTCAGAAGATAGAATTAACTCGAGTCCCTTTTTGATAAATGCAATTAATCATGGTTACATTTCCATTACATCTTTGTGATAACACCAATATGAGCTTCCAAAATGGAATATATCCATTTAGAGTTGGTGGAATGGACCACCATACCAATAGACAAAAACCAATAATGCTTGCTTCATCAACATCGTAGATGTAGCTGTTCAATTTCTAGTAGTAGCCTACTATTATTGACAGTCCCCACATCTTTACAGTTGTGGTTCATATTACCATCACGAATAAGGTATCTCTACAACTCCAATCTTGTCGGTCGTAAACTCACTGCCATTTCACTAGAGTTAAAAGAGCATATCTTGTGCAATGACATTTTAGCATCTATTATTACAACAGAACCAAAAGAATTTCAGAAATAGTTTTGGGGTAAATTTTGGAATCCAATGTTGATAGGGCTTGTAGGGTCACACAACACAATTATTGCTAGAAAAATTACATCGCAATCTACTGCTCCAAAGCAAAATATGTATTGTAAAGGATGCTCACAGAAAGTATTAATGCAATATAATTTATGTTTAATTTTCAATGTGATTTATATTGAAAAAGGGGAAAAAGAAAATATTTACATGAGAAAAGAAACTGATGTCACAAGCAAATCCCATGAATGAAAATGCCTTACTGTTCAAGCAAAGTGAAATTGTGCGGCATGCCTGCATTTGTAATAATACTATAATAGTGTCCAAATTTTTAAACTGAATAAAAGCCAGGCATCATATTAGCTAGGGATAAGCCCTATAATTTCAGAGATCGCCAGATAATCATAAAATCAATAAAATTCAACTATTTAAAGTTGTTCAAAGTGTAAGGCACGGCACCCATAAAATAACCTAATCACAACCATTAGTTAGATTAGATTCTAAAGAAAATTGTACTTATGACTGGAAGTATATTTTCATTTGAAGTAATCTGATTTTCACATATATATTTGAAAACCAATGGGTATTTTTAGTCTTGTATGAAAATAACTTATGGGCGCATGGCAGATGTCGAACGGGTGCTTGAATTCAACAATGATACTGACCCCAATTTTGTATTTGATACACCAGACAGCCAATGAGGGGATAGGGGTGGGGTTAGGGTAGGGTTAGGTTTGGGGTACCCTAAGAAAAAGGACATAAGATCATATTTAGATTAGATTAGGTGGGGGCTTAAAAGCTAATGGAAACAAAAAGACTTGAGAAAAGCACAGTAAAGGGATTTCAATGTAGATTTGCTTTTCAATCCCACACAGTCCCTCTCCGATTATTAACATTGCCTAACCTCACAATAAGAGACAAAAGTTTACCTCTAAATCGAAGACAAACCTCGTAACGATGGACAACAAATTCAAAAGTTTATGTACTGTGTGTATGTCTATTAGCAAAATAAAGACACCCGAAAGGTGCTTTTGAAGAAACCGAAGTCTAAATGACAGTCATAATCCATCTAACCAAGAGAAATAAATCAATAAGACACTCAGTGGAAGGGGACAAAGCCATGAATGAAGGGTAACCTGTCCTTATGTCCCCCAAGCTAGTGACATTTTCATATGCATTGAGACTGCCACATACCCTCTTCCATCTCTTATCTTTTCCACAATCATAACAAAAAATATAGCCTCCCCATTATTAAAATCCCAAGTCCTTTTCTTTGGCTCGAAAGAATAGACCATAAGGTAAGGGCTTGAATCCACTAATTAAACGCAAGATATTGATTGATTGAGATAAAGACGCAAAATTCCAAACACAAGATATTGACTTTGCTACAATTTTATTAATTATTTAACAAAAATGAAATATTATAAATAAGATTAGATTTTCTTTTTTAAAATTACAATACAATTATTAATCTATTGATATTTACAATCAAAAGTCTGTATAAACAACCTAATAAATAAGCTATGTGATGCCACGATACAACCGTCTTGACTCAAAATACAAAAATGAGAGGAAGAGGTATGAACTTATGCACCACTTGAGATAAGATTGGAAAATGAATTAAATAAAAGTAAGTACTTAAATCATTTCTTGCTCTTCTTGTCTTTTGAACCACTACTACGCCAGAAGGAGCCCAAACCAAAGAGATTTGCGGTTCCTTTAGAAATGTAAGGAGGAGGCACATTCAATACAGGACTAATCTTGACGCCACCATTCCCATAAATTTTCTTTTTGTGCTGCAACTGATATGGATGACTTGTAGAAGAAGAACTTGATGATGATGCCTGCAGCTTCTGTGACCTTTGCTTATTCTGAAAATCCTTCAATGAAGATTTTTTGTTAGGCACTGAACCTGTTGAATTGCTGCGTGACAAAAGTGATAATGAACATATTAAGCTCTTCTTAGCTTCACAGTTTAGACTGCTACTTCTCTTAAAACCCCACAAAGATTTTGACTGGCGAGGCTTCTCTACCAAATCCTTATTAACCTCCATTATTTGAAGATTCTTCTTTGAATTCTCATTAGAGGGAGGACGGGGAAGAGGAGGCAATGATACAGTTGGTGGAGCTGCACATTTTTGGACTTGCTTTGAGGTTTCTTGAAATTTAACCGGAAGAATCACACCGTTGGCGAAAAGCTCATCTGCTGAACAAGATTCTAGCTCAGAGGTGCTTGCAATGCTGAATTCAAACTCAGAATTCATGTCCAAGAGCGTGTTGTCTCGTCGATGGACAACGTCTGCTAGGCCTGGATCATGCGAAAACGAAACTCGCGGAGGACTTGTCTCCGAGCACATCATATGATCAAGACTCAAGAATTCAAGAAAGTTGATGTTTAAGGGCTTGAAGCAAATTTCAAGAATGTGTGTGGCTTTAAAGAGCGCCCCCCCCCCAAAAAAAAAAAAGGTAAAAGAAATTCAATTTTGATGGGCCAAGAAGAACCAAAAGTGAAAGACTTGGAAATTTGACTAAATTTCTCTGACTAAGGAAGTCAAAAAAGGAGAGTTATTAAGAGATTCATTGGTGAGAATTTAAAAGAAAATTTGGTGATCAGAGATGAAATGTCTTCTTCTCTGTCAATGTAGCAGAGGAAGCTTGTCCGTTTTATCCCTAAAGAAGAGACAGTACAAGAATCTTTGAATCAGAAACTGCAGAGATAAGGAACATAAGCCGAGAAACAAAAGTAGATGAAGAAAAAAATATAGAAGCTGGTAAAGGGTACAGCTATATATTAAGAGAAAAATGACAAGAGTTTTTGTGGGGATTTTGGAGATTGCAAAGAAGTTTAGGGAACGAGTTTGCGAGATTGAAATGATCAAAAATGGAGAAAAAGAGGAAGAGAAAGAGAAAGGAGTTAACTTGGGAATATTTCAAGAGCTAACTTCAATGAGAGGCAAAGAAAATCTGCCCACTAAATCTTGCTTTCTATTTTCTTTTTCTTTTCTTCCGTTAAGAAAATGGTAAAGGAAATTTGAGAAATTGAAAAAGTAGTGATGAGCATAATTTGTGGGAGTTGGGGATTAAGACAAAAATGTTCCTGGGGATTTGCTAAAAAAAGATGTGAGCACAGTTGTCAGCAGAATTGGTAAAATATATTGGTGAGGGAATTTTGCTTTGGTTTTTAGACAAGTCTAGAAGAGATAAACCTCTCAACAGATAATTGACATTTTCTGGTAACCATCTCAACAACCCGAAAAATCTTTAGCATCTTTTTGGAACAAAAACTAAGGTTGGGCATCAATTCTCCTAATTCTGGTTTGAACAACTCCTCACTCTAATGTGATTGTAATTGATGAACTTTTTAAGGTGGTTGGTAACTTTTCTATTGAGACTTTCGCATTTTTTGATAAAAAAAAATAAAATAAAATTATGATCTAGGTAAGTCTTCTTTCATCTCATGGCCTCGTATGACAACATGTGGGACATTCAATTTTTGCTTTGCCTTTATTTTCAAGGTAGGATGAGACTTTTCCTCTGATGCATCTTTGATTCTGTGACTCTTCTAAACTTTTTTTTTTACCCTTTTTTTATTTTTTTATTTTTTCAAAACTCAACATGATGGTTAGTAACCATTAGGTTAAGGGATATTGCAAACATGATTTCACATTAAGGACTATCTAAATGTGACTCCTATCATTATGTTGAAAAATATTTTTGTACCAAAAAGTATAAATACGTACATAATTTACTGAGAGTTCTACCGGTAGTCTTTTAACTATTGAAGTTCTGGATTGTGAGATGATTGTGTTAATAGTAGCTTATCATCTTCACAAAGCCACAACTTGCTTCCTCAATTAAGATATTATATTATTTAGTCATTTTCTTCAAGTGCTTAATTATTTGAATATAGTGCATAATTAATTATTTAGGCTAATTCTTATGCTTAAGTTGTTCTAGACCCTAAGCATAAGACTAACCAATAAATTAATTCAGCACATAATCAAACTTTTTCATTTGTCAAAATAAGTTTGTAATACTTTATGGTTTTTTTTATAGTATTTATCCATCGGATATATCTTAAAAATGATGGAGATATCTCTTTGTTTTTTTCCTCCCTTACCTTTCCCTTACCTTCAATAAAATGGTAAAAGAAATTAACTTGATTGTCAACATTAAATATAAAACACAAACAAACAACGAGATGACCTTTATCCAAAATATTGAAGTAATTTTCCATTATTGGAAATATACCTCAGATAAAAAAAAAATTAGGTAAAAAGTCAAAGTGAAAGTTTAGTTTGATCAAATTATATTAAAATCTAGATGGATTTTCATTTTCTAGATAGATTTCTGAATTGGCTTCATCTGTTATTTTTAGTTTGGAAAAAATTATATAAAAAGACAATGGACATTAGCACATTTTCAAAAATAATAAAAGCCACTTGATAAGCTGAACATGAACAAGAAGACACCAAATTAATTATAATTTTCTCCATTAATTGTGTTAAAAAACACATTAATCATTGAACTACAATCCTATCATATTCTATTGCATCGTTTGACATAACCCATTCAACTACCTAATGAGTCTATCCATGACATGGTCAAATTCAGATCAAGTGGTTGATGTAGAGATGCAATTTGTTGACCTGTAATTTGAGGGCCAAAGTGCAAATTTTATACAGCAGAATAACACAACAAAAGTCATATATCATCAGTGATATAACTCAACACAAGCTCACAATTAGGGTATTAATTACATAGAGATAAACAGAAGATTTTATAACCCATAGATTGAGAGCCAAATCTAAAAATTGTATAGTAGATTAACATAACGCAGGCTCACAAGTTATAATAGTTAGGACTTAGAATAGTCGTATCTAAGGACCTATTAATTAAATTAGTTATCATAAATGATTTTATTATTTCTTTCCTCTTGCGTGATTATGTGCAATAAGAGTCTTGCTTATCTGTGTTATGTGTATGAATAAAATAGAATGTATGAATCCTATAACCTAAAATCTTGACACAAATTACTAAATGCTAGTAATTGATTTCACATTTACTAATATTTGAGATCTAATGAAGTATTTAATGTTTAGTAACTTAGTAACTCTTGGTGGCATTGCCTTTAAGTGTTAAGAATTGTATAATTAATTAGAAGATGATAATTGTGCTGAGTTGACTTCCTGAGTTGACTAATACATTGACAAATTTGTGTTACTTGGCTCTTAATTTGGGGACACGTCATCCACGAACCATGATCATGGAGAAAATTAAAGATAATCAATTGGGTATATACTTGAAATTTTGAACATTTCATCCTCCAATAGCTAACGTTTGGCAGTACTCAAGAAAATTCAAACCTGTTGTTTGCTGTCTCTCATTGTAAATTTAAAGATTCTTCAACTTTTTAAAGGTCATCTTATCAACCATAATAAGATGAAAAAAGTTAAAGAAAATACAAATATTTAATTAAACACATAAGATTACTTACATGTTTTGAATGCTATATTATTATATATACTAGTTTTTCGAAACTATATTTATTTCTTTTATTAATGTTTATACATTAAATTTGATAGTAATTATTAATATAGTACATACTTTACCCACATATAGTGGCGAAATCAAAATTTTAATTTGGAAGTTTCCAAAATATATTGTGAGTTTGTATTTTAAGAAGATTGGATAAAAATACGTTCAGGATCAACTTGAAAACTTCTTAATTTCTACCTTATTTTTTTAAAAAAAAATTAGGGGTTGCCTTGGCATGAAGATAGTTCTGCCACTGCTTATATATTACTTGTATTAAGGTTAATTTCAAAACAATAATTTTATAATTACACTTTTATTATATTATAATATCTTCATTGTAATAAAATTAATTGGTATTAACATTATGACTGTAGAAAATTTTTACTATATAATATATTTGCCTTAGAAACCATCGAAATAATAATATAGTATGCATATGTCTCTTCAGCAGCATTAATCGTGTTAGATAAAATAAAATTCGTATTGGTCTATACATAAAAATCAATTGCTAGATGTGAGAGATGAAATATTATATCGTAACTTTTTTAAGTATATATATCATTACTCATAATACAGATATAGACAAAAAGAACCGAGTATTTTCTTTGCAAATGTAATTAATTCAGAGTCCGATTTTTGTGCTACTAACATGATAAATAATAATAGGCAAAGAAGAGAAAACACAAACAAAATAACGAATGTAATTGATTCAACCATCACATTTATCTAATTATTATTTGTCATTAATTCAAGTGACAATCAACACACATGTAACAAAGCTCTCCTTAGTTTGATTATCGAAGATGCTTAATGAGAGGTGTCGTGGACAATATATAATGCAAGAGAAAATACATGGTCCGCAATTTAGGGAGAAAAAGAGTTGAAGGTCTACGAGTAGACGTATGCGACGGACATCCACAACTATGAGAAATTAATTTGAAATTCTATTTTACGATTTTTGTGTTTGACTCAACGTGTTTGTGGAAGAAACTAGAAGGCCTGTAATAGCTCTTCACAAGGAGTGGAGATATTGGCACCCTTCTAAAACTCTTTTGAAACCCCTCTTCCTGAAATGTATAATTTTAATCCTAATTAAATAAATGTAATGTGGTAGGCCTTTTGACACCCCCACAAAGTTTCTCACCAGCCCCTTTTTAAACTGACATTACTTGTATAATCTGCCACAAATTAACTAATTTCTTGTTTTGAGAGGAAATTTAACTGAACATTTTAGATACATTATTCTCTTAACAAACCTTTTATGCAACTCCATTTCATAATTTATGTTTATATTTTAATTTTAATTAAAAAATATTGTTTTGAGAAAATCATAAGAGTTTAGAGTTATAAAGATAAAAATAATATAAAAGATTTAATGATAAATTTTAATATTTTAGGATTTGTATGAAATTTAAAAAGAAATTTTATTTGGGCAAAATTTTACAGGAAGATGATTAATTTTAATATATAGAATTTTAAGAAATAAATTTCCTAAACTGAAGGTATTTTAGGAAACAGATTTAAAAGAAGCGTTAAAAAGATTTTAGAAGGTTGTTAAAAGCTGCACTTACTCTAATAAACTCTTTAATTAGGATCATTATCTCTATCAATAAAATAGGCTGATGCCCACCGCCTCGAATTTGCATAACTAATTCTCGTGGACCGAACAAGGGTTTCACATTAAATTGGTGAAAAGGTTCTGTAAAGAAAGATTTTTTTTTTTTTTCATATGGTTTTTTTTAGGGGAAAACAAAGGAATATATAAGACTATTTGTGGAAATAACATAGGAGTTGTTAGAAATAGTGTGATTTATATATATTTCTAATGGCACATTATATATATATATATATATATATATATATATGGGGTTTTTTAGAGGCTGTGGATATGATGAGGTGTTTAAAGGGGGACAAGGCATGCGGCACACGCAAGGACTAATTGTTTCATTCCGTTCCTTGAAAATATTTATATGACGAAAGGAAAAACGGCTTTACACTAGGGATGACAATGGGGTGGGGTGGGGGTGGGGAGGCTTACTCCATTCCCCACCCCATTAAAATTTTTTGCCTCCATTCCCCAATAAATTTAGTGGGTTGGGGATGGGGAATCCCCACATGGGGAATGATTTCCTCATTCCCCATTTACCTATTTTATAGTAAATATAAATATATGATTTCAGTAAATTAAAAATTAGAAACTTAAAATAAAATCATCACCATATTATGAAGAATTTAATTTTTTTTTAAATCTCTAAAAGTTTGAAACAATATCTGAAAATGATATTAAAAGTGAAAAATATTTAAAGAGAGAAACACCTTAAAAGAGAAGAAAACATAATAATGTTTTAGAATTGAAAAATATTGTAGGGTTTTCTTTTATTCATATCTTGTTTATATTACATAAAAATTAAAAAAAATTATTAATTGACATTATAGTTGATAAAATAAAAATTACTAAATAAGAATTAAAAACATATTTATAGATAATGGGGATTGGGGTGGGGGTGGGGTGGGGAGTGCAATACCAAACCCCACCCCGTTAATAATTTAGGAATTATTTTTCCCCCACTCCCCACCCCATTCCCCAAAAATTATTAAAAAATTTTCCCATTTGGGGTGGGGCTCCATGAGGCCCCAAACCCGTGGAGGATTTTGCCATCCATACTTTACACTCAGATGTAATAAGGTCCTGGATGAATATTTACACTCAGATTTATTCTCAACAATTGCGAGTGGAAAATATATGAAAAAAAAAACAAATAATAATGTACCCGCTATTACAACACAATATTATCACTAGATTTAAACATAAATGCTCAAATGTAAGACTGACTTTCTTTATTATACTAACAAAATATTAAAATAAATAAAATAGAAGCCCCCAACAATCTATAAAAAGCACCCCCACAAGGAATTTCATTAGATAACGTACAAGCTGAGCTCCCAGGCCACCAAAACCTTTGCGCACCACCACAGCAGTCAACCTACGACTCCAGCGCATACACACACACACACCCAAGACCCAATCTAGATACTAAAGCAAAACGATCAAATGTCATTAAAAAAAAAAAAAAAAAACTCGACAAGTAACATAAAAATAACAAACAACAGAGGAGAAAAAAAAACGCTAGAATGTTGAATTATTCTACATTTAATTAAGCTTTAGGAACGTTACTCTTAAAATTTTCAAGTTGGTGAATAGAAATGTCAAAGTGTCTTTGATGCAGATCCTTATCTGCAACTATCTTGCCCATCTCTCTTGATCTGTCCCTGTAAATCCGTCCTTCATCTTCTGTGATCATAAGCCTGAGGGTCCTAGCCACCTTATCGGCACTAAATGACCCATTTTGTTCATCTCTGGGGATTTCAAATCCTACCACTTTCTCCTGAAAAACTCTGGCATTCAGACCAAGTCCGATTTACAAGGCAGCATATCAAGTGCACGTCCGGAATTTAGTCCTTCAATAAGTGAACTCTGACCACAATAAGTCAAGAATCCGCCAATTGAATCCTGAGCAAATATCCGTAGTTGAGGTGCCCAACTCGTCCGAACTATCCCTCTTCCCTTGATTCTTTGCCTCGAGGATGCGAACTGCAACATTGGTAGTAAGCGGGACCCACTCGGGTGGAACAGTGAAGTTCTCAGTCTTATATCCTCGGGGATCATCACCATTTATCATGGGCGAAGTTGATGGTCCGCAGAAACGTCCGAAGCATGCATTGTATGTGGAAGGGAAAAAAAAAAGAGAAGAAACTCGATAAAAATAATCCAATCAAGTGGAGATGATATTCACGATGATGTGTCAAGGAACTCAGCCAAAGGATCTCAGAGACCATCAAAGCTTTTTGAGAAAAAGGGTCTTTCTCCTGAGGAATATCAATATTGGCTTCAGCATTTTCATGGAGATTTTCATCACGAGGCAAGGTGAGCTTCACAAAGTTTACCAAAGGAGCCTGATTTTGAGGAAGTTTTGGAGCCGATCGATGTTTATTTGGGTGGATATAAAGGAAGTTTTATGACCCTTTTGCGCTATGAGCTTGGCTAGCTCCAAGTATGTGATCATATGACCGGGGGCTAGATATGCATAGAGCTGGCAAAATTTGACATGATCCGATGACAGGAATACGATACAAGTAAATAGGTATGAGTTGTCTAATTTAATTCGATTATTAAATGGGCTGAGTTCGGGTCGATACGGTTTTTTCCCGTATCGGGTTAGCGTTAAAGTTCTTAACCCATTTACCCAAATAATGATATGATTATATTTTCTTTTTTAAATTAATTTATAGGTTCTTGTCATTAAAATTTAAATATTGGATATGATTCCCTCTTTTTATTTCTTTTTGGAAGGGTAGGTATATGCACAATGTTTTATTTGTAAAATTTTATATAAATTTAGAATTTTAATAATGTAAGTGTATAAAATGTTAGTACACATGTATACTTTAAAATATTGATACATAATATTATTTACATATATAATTAGAAACTTTAATAGTGTAAATGTGTAATATTTCGGAAGGTGTGTGTATATATGGGCGTGCATGTGTCTATAACATTTATTAAATATATAGATATTAAATAGGTTATTACGTAACTCGTTTATTTTCTGTGTCGGGTTTGAGTTTCAATATTTTGACATGATTATTAAATAAATCGCATTTGAGTCAACCTAAATTTGACGTGACAAGAAACTGACACGACACAAACACGATCCAACAACCCATTTTACCAGCTCTGACCATGGAAATATAGCTATGAGAAGCTTAGTATCTCGGTCCATGGGATCCGTGCTAGCTAGCCTAGTCCTCAAATCCAAGGATTAAAAAGCAGAAAAGTGTTGGTATAAAGAAATATTAATAATATTTGTATAAAGAAAAATGATAGTCGATTATTAACTGTTGGGTTGCCAAGGATTAAAGCAGCCTTTCGTAAAATTACAATATTGAGACCAACCAAATTTTATTATTAAGATGTAGTTATTAATAAAAGTATAGTTATTAAAATTATTATTTTAGCTTAATTATTCTTAGTGGAAGTGATATAAAGGAAAATATTCACTGCACTAATAAATAATTAATTGAGCATATTAAATTTAAATGTATAGATACTAATAAAAGAGATAAACATAATTTCAAAAAATTGAAATACATTTAAGTAATATGCAGATAATTATTGCTATATAAAAGCAAATTCCTTAAGATAAGATCTAAAAAAATTATACCTTATTATAATGAAAAGTTTATTCTTATTAATAAATGGCCAAATTGAGGCCATAATTTTTTATGATTACAAAGAGATTATTCTTATATAGATTATTACTATAGAGATATTTTACTATAGTAGAAACATGGTAACAACAATTATGGCTATCAAATAGCTTTTCTTGATTTCTATTTTTTTAAAAATAAATAAAAAATAATACCAAACGAGCCTTACTGTCACTTGATGTGTACTTTGCGCATCACACCCATGCGAAACTTAGATAACTCTTATCCGAAAGTTACTAAATAAGCCTTGAGCTTCTAAACTAGTGAAGCTAAAATACTTGTGGAAGAGCTAGAAGAATAGATAGCAATTGAGCTAAAGAGAATGTATATTATTTACCAAATTGTGTTTGCAAGAGAGCTTGCTTCAAGTTGCTTAAAAGTTCGCTTGCTTGAATGAAAATGCTAAGTACCAAACCCCTATTTATAGGGAGACTTGCCTAATTCTAGAATATATTTTGTCTAGAGAGTTCTCATACCTTAGAGAGAGCTTCTATTTTTTACAACATCCTAGAGTGACCTAGAGTATTTTAGATACAAGCTACATTCTACAACACTGTAATAATATCTAAAGATTTTCTAACTATGTAAAAGTAAAGAATGTGCTAGAGATGAAACTTTTTAAAATCAAGTTAGGCTAACACGACTTGGATGAAATTTTTTAAAATCAAGCTAGGCTAACACAACTTGATTTGTCTAGTTAGCCTCTTTGGCTTGCAATTTGGTCGGCCTCTGACATCCTTCCCTACCTAAGCTCGCGGTGGCCTTATTGTGTTGTCATGCTTAAACCTCTAAATGCATTCTGCAAATTGCCTAAGGTGTCTTCACATTCCTAACTTGCTTCACTATCGGAAAGTTTTTCCATGTTACCAAGTACTTGTACGTCGGTATGCTCTTTCACCTAATCATGCAGTTGACAAGGATACACTCTACATTTTTATTGAATGCTATGACAATGGCTGTTGACACACGCTTCAATTCTCCATGGTTTGGGTCGCCCACATCTCTATAGTATGGCTTGAGAAGTTTTGTATAGAAGACTGGATGAATCTTGAGCCTAGGGTAGTTGAAATTGATATGTGACATTGCCTACACGTTAGATAATTAGAAAAGCCCTTCATATCTCCTTACTAACTCCTTGTGCACATTTCGCAAAGTCCTAAATTATTAGGATAAGAGCTTGATCCAAATTTAATCCCATTCCTTATATTGTACGTGGCATCTCCTTGTATCTGTTCACTTCTTAATTTCTCTTGCGGTTTACTCAAGATACATCCAGTTTTCCATGTGAGCTTTTTCAAACCATATCACGAAGATGCAAAAGACCCAAATCGTGAAGAATTGAGGTGTGCAACAACAGCCGTTGTCACCGTATTTGACAAGATTTGGAGTTCATCTTTGTCGACTGCTTGATTAAGAGAAAGGGCATACCAGCATACAACAAGTATTTGATGAAAAAAAAAACCTCCTTGAGAGTGAATCAAGTTGGAAACGCGAAGATACTCTTTGACAATTCTCAGAATGCATTTAGAGGTTCAAGCATGAGAATGCAACGAGGTTGCCGAATACTTAAATGGGGTAAGATGTCACAGATCACTGAAATTTCAAGCCAAGAGGCTAACTAGAGAAGCCCAAGTTGTGCTAATTTGGCTTGATTCTAGAAAGTTCTATCTCTAGCACATTCTTTATTTGTATGTAGTTAGGAAATCTCTAGATATTGATAAAGTGTTCTACGTACAAACTATATGCTATAAAACTCTGGACTATTCTAGGATGTTAATGGCTGCTCTCTCCAAACTATAAGAACTCTCTACACAAAAAAAATTCCAAAGCTAGACAAACCTTATATAAATAAGACCTGAAACTTGCCATTTCATCCAAGCAAGCAACTCAAGCAACTAGTAACCAAGGTCTTAAATCTCTCTTGTATACACACACTCTTGTGAATAATACACACTCAGTTTGACTCAAATGCTCAATCTTCACTCCAACTCTTCCCCAAGCATCTTAACTTATTTGATCTAAAAACTCAAGGCTTACTTAGTAATTTTCGAGAAAGAATTATCTAAATGTCGTATGGGATTGCTACTTAGTAATTTTCGAGAAAGAATTATCTAAATGTCGTATGGGATTGCTACGCAAAATGCTAATGTCGTTACACTAAGCTGCCCAAGTGCCTAAGGAAAGACTAAAATCGTGTGCAAATCAAAAGCAAAAAAGGAGACAACTTTAATACTTTGTTATTGAGATTTGATGATGATTTTTTTCATATATATTTTACAAAAAGTTCAAATATTTGCGAACATGAAGTATCTTCAAAGTCGCCACTGCCCTCAAGTCCCAATAATGCTGAGGGCACCCATTTAAGCCTCCATGAGGACTCTTTCCTCCTTCCATTAAATATATATAATAAGGATAGAGTTTTCTTAATATAATTAGTGAAAGTAAATTTCTAAACTAATCTCAGTAGATTATTATAAATGTATGAATATAGAGTTAACAGTAGACCTCCTATTGTAATATATATAGATTATAACCATTTGAAAGAAAAAAAATTATCTTCCAAGTCATGGATTAGAGAACAAGGGACCAAAACAACTTTCAAGGACTGCCCTAATGACAATAAAAGATAGCCTGAAATAGCCACCAAAGTGGCAATCTCCATGCAGATTGTATAGTTTGGCTACTTTTTCCTGTATTCCTTTTTTTCCCCATACTTGATAGTTGATACAACAGACTATGCAACGCTAAAAAGATTCATACTAAAAGAAACTGTAACATTCGCACAGGAGGAACAAGAGTCCCTGATCTTAAATCCACGAACCTTAATGAAAGGAACTCTAATTAGGTTAACTTTTGACTCGAATGCTGGTCACAAGAGGATCCAGAGAAACTGTTTGAATATATTCATGATCGGGAATTCTTCTCAATAATAACAAATTTCTGACAAATACAAAGAACCTCGACTGCTGGATGCAGGTAGCCACATGTCATGAACAATTGATTCATAATAATAATGCATATCATATACATTGGCCTAGAAATATCCTTTTCCATTTTCAAACGATTTTTCACGTGTTAAACGGCCAACCCTATTGGTAAAGCCTACAAGTGTATAACAATGATTAATGAACAATTGGATCAGAAAAAGAATTACCTATCCACACAGCAAGATTGCAATCACCGGAGATCAATGACATCAAATTTTAGATTGGGATTCATATATACATCTGTACAAGGCTTATAAATGGGCCCACCATCAGGAGGGGGATCGTGTGGATGAAAGCCACGTTGCTGACACTGTCTTATTACTGACATGCCACCTGGGCTTGTCAAACGAAAAATTCCATGCTTTCTGCAAGTCAAAAAAATAAAATAAAATAAAGAAGTCACTATATAAATTATCCGGAAAGGACACAAAATAAATTACACAGAAAGGACACAAAATTTGTTCAGACATTCTAACCTTGTAGCATCTTGAGGCGCCATGACAATTGCAACAGATTCCGGCAGCATAATCTGAAAAGACAGAAAACATAGTTATACCTATTTAATATTTATTTACTGGACAATGGGAACAAAAGTAAAAATGAAGGAAATGTGAATGGTGCAAAAAAGCATAGCCACTCTGAACTTCAGAGTAACCATTTCTTGTAAATAACACTGGACGCAGCCTAGTGGTAACACCAATAGACAACTTTTTCTTCACATGAACATTGCGGAGGGTGAAAAAGGAAAGAAAACACATTCCTACTCCATTTAAGAAAGTCATATTAGAGAAGGAATCAAGGAAAGCAGGAACAAAATGGATGGGAGGCTAAATATTCAAGGTATTGTCTCTTGATTACTGCTATGCTTCTTAACATATAATCACATTCCTTTTCTTTCCAATTTCTCCTCTTTTCTTCCAACAACTTCTAGCGTCAGGCACTACATTCACCTCCAGAAAAACACCAAACGCCACATAATTATATGAAACTGATGCACGGTTTAACCAGTTTTCCAACCATCAAACAAGATCAATGAACTTCATTTGTAGCAATGGTAACTTTCACCAAATTACAATAAGGCAGACAAACCTGATATGAGTAGTGGGTGTGAACATCAATCGATGACATGAAGCAAGACTGCGTAGGATGCGTCTGGAAATTGCACCATCGTAGATAATTAATTCATCAGCACAACTTACATAATATATAATCAATCATCTTCAAACGTTATAAAGTACACAAATAACTGCAAGTAATTAAACTTGGACAATCACAAAACAAAAGAGACATAAAAACCTTGCAGAAACTCATCCCAAATTGAATATACATCCAAGTATGACCTTTCCTTAAACCATGTAGATAATACTAATAAAAATTATCAATATAAATATTGGTTTAGAGCATCAGCATAATAAGCAGTATTAATCATGCATTTCATGTAGGTTACTATTCCTCAGTGAATTGGCATTAGCTTAACTGATATGTTAAATATTATCTTGATTACAAACCAGTTATTGCAGTTATTGCCAATTGCAATAGGAGTCTTATTGTGATATCTACCTAAGCATTATCAGACCCTAATATCACCACCATTCAATTTATGGCATTTAAAATCTAGAAACCCGTTCAATTTATGGCATTTAAAAGGCTAAATAAATCTACAGAGATCATAACAACTCCCATATACCGGCAAATTCTTATCGACCTTTACTAATACCCAAAACGCGGATTCTTCTTACCCTTGTTATAACCAGGTATTATGGTTTTCCATAATTCACAAAAAAATTGTTGCAGTTTGAAATTATAATCGTAGCATGGTTAAGACACTATGCATTCAAGTTCCACACCTTATCAAAAACAACAAATGCAATCCTGTATCTAGGGAAAAATAGGGAGGCCAAGAAAAATAGTTAATCAGAAAGCTGAGTTAAATGTCACACTTCTTTACCAAGTGACAGCTTGGTTACTAGAATCCCAAGATGCTATAAAGCAATGTATGTCGATAACAAAAAATCCAAAAAAAGAATAATGAATTTGTTTGCAGTAGTTATGAATAAACACCGAAAAGGAATAATGTAAACATTGCAGCAAGTATATTAGTAGATTGCAAGGTGATTCTAAATATGCACAAGTACTGGATTTGCCAAGCAAACATGAAAAAAAGGGACGGAAATAGTGAATGTATGGATAGAAGGTCCAACACCAAATATTTTCAAGCCTATTTAAACATGGACCAAAAAATAATTTTAGCCACTTTAAACATGGACTAAATCTGAGCAAGACTCCCATCTAATTAAGGCACGATATACATATATGTGGCATGGGCTTAAACTTTATAATACCATAAAAGCTTAAAATGTAACCTTTTGACCAGTGATCATATCATAAAGTAAAAGCACTCACATGAATCCACCCAAGGGGAAAAAGAGATCGCTTATCTTGCACTTCAAATATTTCTTCTTCGTTTGTAGCCTGACACTGCCCACAAAGCACAGATTTAAAAATCACTAAAAGAACTACATAAGAGATTTATTATAGCTTAGATCAATGCATCAAGACACAAACATACTGAATCTGATGTTGATTCCTGCTTTGGTATAATGAGAGCAGTAATGTAAAATTTTCTGTTTTTCTGCAGGGAGGAAGGATTTGAACCATTAGCATCGGACATCATGAAGATTAATTAGAGTAGTCTTAAATTGTCAGCACTTACAAGTGAACCTGCAAGAATACCACAAGTTTCTAAATTCTTATCAGTATTCGACTTCGCCAACTTCATGAAGTTATCCATCATTGTGGTCGACTGCAGACCAGATAATTGTTAGGATAAATGATCAAAGTGACTCATTGTAACTGATCACATTGTAACAACTAAGATAAATTTCAGAATACAGCAGTAAAATTGTTTATCATCAGAAAAGAATTTCCTAAGACCAGTTATACTTGGCCAAAAGCTGAATCGAAAGAAGACTAAAATATCCATAATTCTAATAGAGAAAAAAAAGGAGTATAATAAAATCTTACAATGTGCAATTGCAGGGGTTCAGAACGATCAAAAGCATCTGACAATGAATTCCCAACTTGGCATTCTGTTTCAGTAACTTGAGGAGACATGGCAGCAATCAAATCTTGTACTTCAGTAAGTACAGGTGGAGGAGAAGGTTGTCTAATGACGTCTGCAGAATTAGGGGCTTCTGATGTTTCAAAAGAAATCATGGAACAAGGTTCCTCAGTGCAACGTATCTGAATTTCATCATTTGGAGTAGAAATTGATTGCACACTTGATTTCTCAGGTTCAACATTGGAACTGTCTGTTTTTATTTTAATTGAACTTTCTGAAGGCTGCCGTAGGCTGGTTTTCAACAAAGATGACCAAATAACATTAATTGGCAGCCCAAAAAAATTAAAAAAACTAAACGAAGCAAAAAGCAATACAAGTCATTAAGATGGGGCAAAGACTGCTTGTAGTGTCCAGACTTTCAAATGAATCGAGTACCCATCACAATTACATATTGCCTTCAGCTTGTAATCAACGTGGCATCAGTAGGATCATTACCAGATGGACAAGTAGGGAACAAAAAATAATTTCCAAATTCAAGTAGGAGCCAAACCTGGGAATTTCAACAGGAGTCAGGTCTATGTTGTTAGGATATTTGACCTACACCCGTAAAAGATAAAAATAGAAAGTCAGCATGATTAGTACATGGAGCACCCAGAAAAAGAGCTGAATACAGTCATACCAGTTTATCACTCTTTGGAGGCTGCCAATGACCATAGAGACCATTTGGCCCCAAAAGAGAATGCCTGGACAGGGTTTCTGCAGTTGGACGTGGGAAGTTTAGAGACCTACAAGAACCAAGTGAACAAGCTAGGATAATCAAGGATGACACTTAGTTATGGTCAAATGTATTATACCTTGTCAATTAAAAAAAGTTCTAGTCCAGAAAAAAAACAAAACCTAAAATCAGAACTAGGTGCATAACTCTATGAAATTCCTCAAGCAGAATGAATTCCTAAGCAAAATTAAGTTGACACACCAAATATGTGTACTTCAATAGCAGAGCATCAAACATATGTAAAAATAAGAGGCCAAAGTCTGAACTGTGATATGGAAGACAGAAATCGCTCTCAGTTCATAACTTACATGCACTTCTAATTTTAAATTACCTTCTTAATGGCATCATTTTCAAAAGGCCCCACATTTATTGGAATAATTGATTTCTCATCCCCCCCCCCCTCCCCAAAACAAAAATAAAAGAAAAAAATGAAATGGTGCTTCATTTTCTTATCTAGAAAACTTATGTAGCTATCTGTTTCTGTAAAAAGCTTTTAGAAAAAATGTTCTTAAAACACCTCTATTTCCTATAACAGTTATTATTATTATTTTTTTTTACTAAATAGTAACTGAACTAAGATTAATCTTTTATGGATGTCGTGCAAACCTCAGGAATGGACTGGAATGATTTGGATGGGACTATATGTAGCACAGTACACTAAATTGTACGACAAATGGCGATAAGCTCAGTTTCACCATTAAAGCTAATTAAAACAAAATTACGTGAAAATTTATTAAACCTTTATTTATTTAATTCAAATTTAACTATTAAATCTTTAGGGACACTGTTTCTGTATAATTATAAAATTAATAATATAAATAGATATTATTGTATTTGCATAACCAGCTAAGTAAATCAATTTCACTAAAAGATAAGAAAATGTTGAATCAAATCAATAATTAATATTAACCAATATCAAATTCATAATGGTGAATATAAACTTTACTATAGTTTAATTAATTACTTATATTATTAAGACAAACTTATCATTTATTATTGTAAATAAATATATGATCATATATAAAAGCAGTAATTAAGTAATCTGGATTTGTAATCATAACATTTAGATTATAACATAAAATTCAGTCCCATGAATGTCAGGTAAGTTTAACCCATGGTCACTCAGGGGATTAGTTATCCATATATGTGAGACCAAATGGTGGACCCGGATCAGTTACTCGGTCTCCTCTACCAAAAAAAGTCCAATCTCAGGTACAAAATGTGGGTGCACATACTACGTAAGAGAAGACAAGGCACAAGGGATTGGACTATTTCTAGAATTACATATGCAATCCAAAGTCCTAAGTGAACTTCAGAACACCAATTAATCCAGATGCATTGGACCATGTGTTTTGGACTAAATAACATCCTCTTAAGTTATACAAAATTAGTAATAAACTTGATAATTTCAAATATTCAAACATATATCATTTCTACAACCAACAGAAAATCAGTGTTCTCATTCTTTGAATGTTCTATGAGAATAGAAAACAAAAATGTTGCCAACTTCTCCTATTTTACTGTTATAGAAAGCAGCTTCAAGTTTTGTTTATATGTCATATCTCACTTGAACTCTCCAACCTAGTCATGATCTTAATGGTTGGGACTGATATCAGCAGCATAAGGCCTCGCATAACTATTTTGCAGGCTACTTATATAGCTCCATCACACCTGTGATTCTAGTGACAGCTCAAAAAGGTCACATCACAGATTCACTATAAGCTCTCCTAGATCAGCTTAGCAGATCACCTTAAGATGCTAATAATATAAGAATGATCTGGTTCCTGACGTGTGGAAAGTGGAATAGGCTTGTGCATGAATAATCAATAACATTTTCTTGAAATTCACAATGTTATGCCGAGATGGTGTTAAACTAAACATATACATCATAACCTGCTTTTTTCCCTTAAACATATTAATTCATATAGTATAGATTCTTCATTCTTCTTACATAGCTTTACAAGAAAGGAAACTGAGGAAACAAATATAAATTTCATAATATGTCATCATCGATCACTGATCCCGGGTCACAATTTAAAAAAGGTAGTGGTAAATTTTGAAATTCTTTCCATTCCTTACCAACAAATGATGTTCAAGCAATCACTCATTTTGCCACCGTGTTGCCAGTCTATCAGCAATTGGCATTTTTCTAATGATATGCTCATAGCTAAAATATTCAGGAAAAATACTAAATATTTTCAATATTCAACTTTAGATTGTAGCAAAATGAAAGCAACTGGCTATAATAAAGTCTAGGGAGCAAGTACTCCACACGGTACCTGAAAAACCTTTAAGAAAACACTTACATTCTTCGGAACTGTTCATCCACTGGTCTGGTATAGGCAAGCTGTTGAGGGATTGAACCTTGATAGGCTAATTCTCGAGATGGGAGTCTGAGTGCCTGTCAATGTAGCACACCATATAAGTGAAATGTTTTATCTCAACATCAAGTAAAATTGGAGTAAAAAGTACGATAAAGAAATTAAGGATGAACTGAGCTACAAAAGGCTACAATAACTGCAATGCATTGACTCAATAAAAATGGTCACCAACTGTTTTCGAGAACAAACTAAGAAAGATATAGTAATTGGAGAAAAATAAGAGAAAAAATGGAAACTAGCAGGCCCCAGGGATAGACAAAAAGAAAAATGAAAATTCGGGAGGGAAATAACCAGTAGAAAACATATCCATAAACCCCAAAGAGTATCCATCACAGGTACCACCAAACAATGTATACAGAACTTAACCACAAACCCCTTCCAAGCTGAGATGTTTTGAGAAAAATAAACGGTCTTGAGAGTCATTACCAAAGGCAGTTTCTTATCCCAATATATGTTTATTTCATTAATTGTAACAACACCAAAAATGACCGAAACGATACAATTCCCAAAAGATTTTAGCTTTCTTCCCTTCCCAAAAGGAAAAATTATAGCTATGAAACAAAATGTCACCAAGTATTCAATAACACAACTAATCATTCAAAACCAAGCAGATTGACAGAACAAAAACCTCCCGCTATATGATGAGCATCATCAGACCTTTGTTACATCATAGTTAGTCAAAGTCTGTTTTTTGACAGAGGGCCACTCCAATGTACTATTTTGAGAAGCATGGCTCCAACCAGTCACTTGATTAGTTTTCTCTCTGTTCAATTCATTGATTTTCTGTTGTACAGCTGGCTGCAACTCCTCTAACTCACTCAATGCATTCAATAATTTCTACAAGAAAAATGAAATTGACACTTAAACCTTAAAACATTTACTGAATATCTTTTGAAACAATGCATAAACACAAGTACAATACCTTTTTCAAATAGAGTTTTTGGCTATTGAACGATGCTAGATAATCTCGATGGCATGGAATTGTCTCTGTGACCAAACTGAAGCAAATGAAACCAAGCAATTTACGTAAGATTTTGGATGTTGTTGAAGAAAAATAAATTAATACCACCATTGTCAATTCTAAAAGCATTGGAGACTGCATACAAGATTGACTTTCTATTGTACATAAAAAGTTGAAACATGAATAGATCTTAACAACTTTCTTTCATACCTTGAAAACCTTAGGAGCATCACATAGAGATCTATAATATTCTTTTCTTCACGGAAGATGTCAGCCTACAATATCAATACCATATTACGAGCCAAAATGTCAGTTAACACAGTAGAATAAATGAGAAAATACAAAAATATTACTTATTAATCATTCAAAAGTATAAGACTACATCACACGAGCACCAGAACATACAATTAGTAAAAGAGATGCATTATCGCATATTTAATACACACAAGAAAAGTGAAAGCATAAATAGTTTTTGCTTCATCATATATCAATCAATACACAAACAAAAACTGCTCTTTTTTATCCACATACTCGACTCATTAGCAAAAGTTTTTTTTTTTTGTAACACCAAAAATTTCTCTTTCCTGTCAACAAATAAATTTTCATGAACTAAGGCAAAATGATCACTTGAATTAAACTCGAATTACAACCAAAGCAATCTAAAATTATGTAACTCGATATAATCAGCGAAAATTTTACAGTAAATTAAGGGTGGCAAGACCTGCTTGAGAATATTATCAGCGATCCGATAGTAGTATCGGAGGGCGATACGGTTGTCGACGTCAAGTCGCTGAGCACTGGCAGCGATGTTAATTCCCTCAGAAGAGGACCTCATGATTTTTACTTCGGTTTCTCTCCTTTTCTTTCGTATTTTCTGGTCATCCAAACAGCATTTCTGGCGGATCGGATGGTGTTCGGTTCGCTCAGGGAAGAGATGACGATGATGATCAGAGTCGAGGTCTTGGAGAGGAGTCGTCGATTACGGCTGAGGGCATGATACCTACAAAGAAGTTATTTTGGCGACAAACGGAGGGCAATTATGGTAATGTAAGAATTTTGTTTGGCTTGCTTCGATGCACTTTCTTCATGTTGCTGCTGTTGTTATGTGTTTGTTCGTCCAGTGGGGCCATGGCGCCTTTTTTTAATTTAGTTTATTTACATATGTTTTTGAAACTTCTTTTGTTGTTTATTATTTATTTATTTATTTTTTGAATGGGAAATTAAATTTCTTTTTTGCAAAATACAACTTGCAAATTACAAGATTGCGGTTGAATTTATTTTATTTAAACAAAAACTCACTCGAATTTTTTTTGGTATTTCTATTTATTCTTCGGATTATACAATCTAAAATTCGAATAAAATTTATTTTATAATTAAAAAATGCCTAATATAAATATATTTTATTTTTCAGAAACTCCTATATCCACCTCAAAATTTTTCTTTTATGATTATCATTAGTAGTCCTTATTGAAAATATCACTTGAGCTCCTTACCACAAGTTCAACGAAAGAGTCTTTAACCTTCGGATTAGTGAAAATTATAGTCTTAATTGAGTCCAATCTTTTTTTTTTATTAAATCTTTTCTATTAAAAATAGTGATACTAATTCTTTTTGTCACGTCAAATTTTGACTAATAGCTTTTAACACCCCTATAAAATATTTATAACACCCTTTTTAAATTTTAATTTCTAAAGTACTCCAATTTAATTTATGAAATACAAACTCATATATAATAGAACTTGAATAAATTAATAACTTTGAACTCATGAAAAATCTATTAATTTACTGGATATTAATATATCAATAAATTAATAATTTATAAAAATAATATCACATTCATAATAATAATTTTTATGAAATATAAAGTTAGTATAATTAGAGAATTTAATGAGTTTGTCAAACTGTATAACATAATTTTAATTTGATCTTATTGAGTGAATTAGTCATTTAACAATTGTTTGCCAAGATTGCATGACTGGATCACATTACATGGTAACTCATCATAATATATTTTTTAAAAGGCAATATATTAAGTTATATCTCTCTTATTTCTCATAACATAACACATAGAATCCAAGAATGGCTTCTTATCTAAAAAATGTAAAGAGAATAACAATAGTTAACGAAATACATAAAGGGCGTGTTTGGCAGCCCTCATTATATAGTATTAGGACTCCTCATAGCATTAAAGTTTTAGAATATCATGTTTGGTGACTACTCCTCACTGTATTTTAATGTGGTCAAAAGAAGCTTGTAATGCGGTCAAACCCGCATAAAATAAACCCGTGTGAGAGTCGGGTTTACGCGGGTTTGTAATTGTTTTGAGACAAAAAAAATTTCGCTTTCATTTTCGTTCTCCTTCTCTGTGTAGTGGCTTGCCTGCACCTCCACACATCCACTCCACAAATCTCAACTCCACACCACCAGTGCCTCAAACACCACCAGCTCCATGTGATCTGCCTTTATACCGCCACTGTCTCACGATACCACCGTGACACCACCAGCTCCATTGTCTTCGCGATCTACCTCGGCGATGTGCGAGACCACTGCGCGGCATGCCTTCGCGACACTCCACCACCATGCTCCACTGCCTTCATCATGCCGTCGTGCTTTAGTCATTTTTGAAACTGTGAGGGTCTTATCTTTGTGTTAGTATGTTAGATCATGCGTGCTTTTTTTGTGCTTGGTTTGATTATTTTTCTTTTAAAGAAAAAGGACCATTTGTTGTTTTTGTGATTTATTTAGTTTCTAATATATCTTCAGTTAAGAAAATAGAATGGAGTCTTCTTGTTGCCTTTAAATTAAATTGGTATTTTGTTTGATTATGTTATTGTGAGGCTTTGATTGAGATTTTGTTACTTTATGTTGTGAATGGATGAGTTTATAGATTTATGCCCAACAATTGTTTGATGAATTGTCTAAAAGAAAAAGAATTTGGTGCTTTGCTTCACTAATTGTGGCCTACAAATTATTACTACATGTAGAAGTATTTCCAATCCGTAGTTGACTTTACATTAAGAAAAAATTATCCTAATTGTTTGGCTAAAGTATTTTTGTGGGTGGATTTTTGGCAAATGTAGCTTCAGCCTTCATGTGTAAACCAAAAAAATAAATAAATAAAATCTCGCAGGATTGTACTTCAGTAATGCAATACCAAAGCACAAGATGAAGTGTTATTGTCTCCTGAATGGTGATTTTTGGAATGAAATAAGTGGCTTGTAAAATTTGCAATTATTCTTGACAACTAGTACTTTCGATTCTGGATTTGCAAATTAATAGTAATAAACATCAAGTAATGGTAGAGAAATTAATATTGAAAAAGGAACTTGAAAATCATTAAGATGAAATCTTATGAATTTACTTTAGTTCTTGAAAGGAAGTATTGAGGCAAAACAGAATTAAAGAACGGAGCTATTCTAGAGCCATTAAATTTAGAAAAGAACCAAAAAAAAATTATGATATTTAAAATTTTTTTATGAAGAATTATGATATTAAAAAGTTATATTAAAAAATACTGTTAAATTTCTCAATTTTAAAAATTTTAATATTTAGTATTTTTCTAAGTATTAATAAATATTATTTTTTAAAATAAGTAATCAAAATTAATCACTAAAAAATTAATGCAGTACAATGCGGCACCAAACATAGTATAACTAAAAATGAATACAATACAGTGTAATGCCAACACTGTACAACATTATTATAATACAATGCTAATGCAATACAGTATAATACAATACACCTGCATTAAAATAATGCAATACAACATAATATAATATAGTGTGCCAAACGCACCCAAAGTGTTGTGCCAATACAACAAAGAAATCATAGATATATCATATATATTTAGTTACAAATTAGTTCGCTATTAATGTTTAAATTAATTGAGTCCTAGAGAAAAATAAATTTGTTTAAGAATTCATTATCAAATAAATTTATCGAATTATTATTTTATTACTTTGGCCCCAAATCGAGATCGACAAAAGCTATTATCTAATCGATGTTATCAGTTTATTGATTATTAATTCGATGAGGTTCTACTGTATTAAAATTAATCATCTTCTCATAAAATTTTACCCTTAATAAAACTTTTTCTTGTACTTTTTTATTTACAAAATACATGCAAAATCATCTTCAATTATTTTCTTTTTATTATATAATTTCTATCTCGATAAATTTAAAATTTTATAATTTTCTTTAAAAAAATATATTTTTAAATTAAATTTAAAATATAAATATAAAATACGAAATAGCTTGGGTGCAGAAAGTTTATTAAAATAATAGTTTGTTTAAGTTACATAATTACAATTTCATTCAATATAAGAAATTCATTTAAATAGAAAAAGGATTTAATGAGGAATTTTTAGGGTGTCAAAACAGATTTCAACTATACTTAAAAGAAAAATGCTAAGTATAGAGAAAGATGAGAAAAAGAATAGAGAAATAAAGAAGAAAAGGAAAGAGAGAGAGCAGGTGTATAGAGAGAAAGAGGACAAATTTCTCTCATATTTCTTTACTCTAAGCATCACTCTACTAAAAAAGATTCGACTTTGTACACATGTTTGCAACCCACCTGATTTTTATTTTTTATTTTCCAAAGGAATTCATCTTCCATTAAAAAAAAAATTGATTTTAACCATAATACAGTTCTCAGGGCAACATCAATAAGGCCTTACAATCTTTAATCTAATGATCAAGAACCTAAATTAATTAGTTTTCTCAGAAAAATAAGATGATTTTGCTTCTTTGACATCATAATAATAATAATAATAATAATAATAATAATAATAATAATAATAATAATAATGAGATCATGTGGGTGCAGAAAAGTTTATAAAGTTAAATTATTAGGTAAATTAAGGGATTGCTTGGAATTTGGGATGAGCAAAATCAGGTTCGGGTCCACCCGATTGGGTTTCAAATTGTTCAGGTTGGGAAACAATTAATCTGAATACAACCCGAACTTACAACTCGACCTGATTCAATCTAATATATATTCAGATCGAATCGGATCGGGTTAAAAAATTGGATCGAATTCGGGTAGGATTAGGTTCGGATGAGATACGAATCAGATTGAGTTTGAGTCGGTAGAAATCAGGTCAATTCGGGTTGGTTGAAATCGGGTCAACTCGAGTTAAATTTGGTTAATGCAATTTTGAACTTTTATTTATTATTTTTGCGGTTTTTAGATTTGTTTTAAACTGTTTTTTCTTAATTGTAGTCCTTTTTACTAATTTTCAACAAAAAAAAATGCTATAAAATTAAATGAGTAAAATGAGAGGATAATCAATAATAACTATCAATGGCCATCAACTAGGCAAGCTGCAGCAAGAGAATAACAGGAGTCCATAATGTAGACGCCTTAACAATTTTGTCGGCCTAAGTAGACTCATTAACAAATTTGGTGAAGATTATGACTATTATTCCAGCAACTTTTTACCAAGTTGTTGAAGCATCCTGCGTTTATTATGGAGAAGGGCTTTTATTTAACAATTGTCCTGGAAATCTAGCCTCGGTCAAATATGTAGGCAACTTTAACAGACAAAACCATAACAATCTATTTTTAAACACTTACAACCATGAATGGAGACATCACCCAAGCTTTACATAGAGCAATTAGAACCAGAATGTTGTAGTATCCAGTGGACAAAACATGCCTACTCAACCACATGGATTTCACTAACAAAATCAAGGGCAAAGAAACACCATTAATGATCAACTCAACTCTCTTGAACATTTGCTTAAGGAATACATTGTGAAGAATGAAGCAGTTATATAGAGCCAAGTTTAAGAAATTTGGAGAATCAAATTGGATAGTTTGGTACATCCTTGAGTAACAGACCTAAGGGCAGTTTATTAGGCAATACAAAGGATTTGAGAAGAGGAGGAAAAGAGCATTGCAAGGTGATTAACTTAAAATCTAGAAAGGATGTTCATATTCTTGTTGGTGAACCAAAAAGAAGAGTGAAACCCATTTTAGTTCAAGGAGAAACTCACGTTAAAGAGGAACCACAACAACCCACTTTCCAGCCCATTGGTGTGAATAGTCAAGCCACAACATTAGCAGAAAATAATGGTCCAGCAAATGTGAAAGAAGATGTTGTAGTGCCAAACATATCAGTTCATAACATGGCAAAAGAGAAGCAACAAGTACAACCTGTTGCAACACAATAATTTAGACATCCACCACATTTCCCACAAAGATTTCAGAAGCAAAAGTAAGACAAACAATTCAGCAAGTTTCTAGAAGTGTTGAAGTAGCTACATATTAATATTCCTTTTGTAGAAGCCCTCGAACAAATACCAAATTATGTGAAGTTCTTGAAAAATATTTTGGCAAAGAAAATGAGGCATGGAGAGTTTAAAACAGTTGCTCTAACACAAGAGTGCAGCCAAATGCTTTAGAACAAAATACCTTAGAAGTTGAAAGATCTAGGGAGCTTTACAATTTCATACTCCATTAGAACTAAATATAATGGTAGGGCATTTTGTGATTTGGGAGCTAGCATCAATCTCATGCATTTATTAGTGTTCAAACAATTGGGAGTTGGAGAAGTTAGGCCAACAACAATGACTTGCAATTTGCTGACCGATCTCACACTTATCTAGAAGAGAAGATTGAAGATGTATTGGTGAAGATAGATAAATTTATTTTTCTAGTGGATTTCATAGTGTTAGACTTTGAGGCAGACAAAGAAGTACCAATCATTCTAGGAAGATATTTTTTAGCTATGGGGAAGACTCTAATTAATGTGCAAAAATGAGAGTTGACTATGCGGGTAAATGACCACCAAGTTACATTCAATGTGTTGGATGCTATGAAAAGTCCTAATGAGATTGAAGACTATAATTTTATTAGTATTGTGGACTTTGTCATGACAGAGTGGTTAAACAGTTGTTGTAGTAAGGAGGAAATCAATGTTATAACATTTGAAGAACTTGAAGATAAAGATCCTGAAGTAGCTAACATAACATGGTTAGGGGAGAAGCAACCTGTGAGGGCTGACAGATACTTTGAATCTCTAGATCTCTCAAACAGAAAAGTAAAACCGTCTGTTCCCTCTATTGCGTCACTTCTATTTAAGAATTAAAACTTTTACTTTCACATCTAAAATACCTTTATCTTGGTGACAATAATACACTCTCTATAATCATCTCATCATCTTTGAATGCAGATTAAGAGAATAGCTTAATGGTTGTATTGGGGAGATATAATAAGTCTATTGGATGGACCATGGCATATATCAAATGAATCAACCTATCTATATGCATACACAAGATTCTAGTAGAAGATTACTACAACAATTTTGTTGAGCAACAAAGAAGTTTGAATCTTATCATGAAGGAAGTTGTAAAGAAAAAGATCATTAAATGGCTTGATGTTAGAATTATTTAGCCAATATCAGATAGCTCATGGGCAAGTCTAGTTCAATGTGTTCTAAAGAAAAGTGGAGTGACTGTTGTAGCAAATGAAAAGAATGAGCTCATTCCCGCAAGAACAGTGGCTGAATGGAGAGTTTGTATAAATTATAGGAAGCTAAATAAAAGTACAAGGAAATGCCACTTTCCATTGCTTTTTATAGATCAAATGCTGGACAAACTTGCTGGAAAAGAATACTATTGTTTTTTGGATGGATATTCAAGCTACAACCAGATTGCTATAGCACTAGAGGATCAGGATAAGACAACATTCATTTGTCCTTATCGGACCTTTGCTTTTACAAGAATGTCATTCGGTTTGTGCAATGCTTCAGCAACTTTCCAGAAGTGTATGATGTCTATTTTTTCAAATATGATCGAGCAAACACTTAAGGTATTCATGGATGACTTCTCAGTTTTTGAGGAATCATATGATGATTGTTTTCACAACCTAGAAAATGTGCTTAAGAGATAAGAGGAGACCAACTTGGTGCGAAATTGGGAAAAATTCTATTGTATGGTATAAGAAAGGATAGTTCTAGGCCATAGAATCTCTAAAAAGAGAATAGAAGTGAACAAGACAAAAATAGAGGTGATTAATAAACTTCCACCACCAACTTCAGTAAAGGGCATTAGGAGTTTCCTAAGACATGCTGGGTTTTGTAGAAGATTCATTAAAGACTTTTACAAAATAGCCAAACAATTATGTATGTTTCTAGAACATGACAGACTTTTCAAATTTGATGAAGATTGTTTAAAGGCTTTTGTTGAGTTGAAAAAAGCTCTTGTTACAGCATCAATTATTATAGCATCTGATTGAAGTATGCATTTTGAATTGATGTATAATGCTAGTAACTATTTTGTTAAAGCAGTGATAGGGCAAAGAAAAAGGAAGATGTTTCACTCCATTTGTTATGCCAGCAAGACCTTAACTAATGCACAATTAAATTACACTACCATTGAAAAAGAATTGTTGACAGTTGTTTTTATATTTGATAAATTCAAAGCTTATTTGGTTGGCACCAAAGTGACTGTTTACACAAATCACTCAACTATAAAGTATTTGATTTCAAAGAAGGATGCCAAACTAAGGTTGATTAGGTAGATTCTATTACTATAAGAATTTGACTTAGAGATCAAGGATAAAAAAGACATTGAGAATCAAGTAGCAAACCATCTTTCAGGCTAGAAGCAGATGAAAGCACTTTAACCAAGCAGGATATTACAGAAACATTTCCTAATGAGCAATTGTTAATGCCAAAACATTCTTAGATGATACATCAATCAGGATTTCCATGGTATGTAAACTTTGCTAACTATTTGGTGAGTGGATTATTACCACTAGATTTAAGTTACCAGCAAAAAAAAAAAAAAAAGAGGTTTCTTCATAATGTGAAGAGTTACCAATGGGATAAGCTTTACTTGTACAAGATGTGTTCAGACCATGTGATTAGAAGATGTGTACCAAATGAAGAAATTTCAGATATCCTGCAGTCCTGTCATGTTGTAGCATATGAATGACACTTTGGAGGGCACCCGACAGTAGCAAAAGTCCAATCAGGTTACTACTGGCCATCTATTTTTAAAAATACTTATGAGTTTGTTAAATATTGTGATCGGTGTCAAAGGGTAGGAAACATCTCTAAAAAACTATGAAACGCCACTCATTAACATTCTGGAAATGGAGCTTTTTGATGTATGGGGGGATAGATTTTATGGGATCGTTCCCACCCTCTTTTGGTAACCTATACATACTAGTGGCTATAGACTATGTCTCTAAATGGTTGGAAGTTGTAGCATTACCTACTAATGATGGCAAGGCAGTGGTGAAGTTCATTTAAAAAAACATCTTCTCAAGATTTGGCACTCCAAGAGACATTATTAGTGATGAAGGAACACATTTTTGCAACAGAACATTCACTACAACATTGGCCAAGTATGGAATTAAGGATAAAGTTGCTATAACATATTATCCACAAGCACATGGATAGGTAGATATATCCAACAGGGAGATAAATAGGATTTTAGAGAAAGTTGTGAGTCCAAATAGAAATGATTGGTCACTTAGATTAAATGACTCCTTATAGGCTTGTAGAACAGCCTATAAAACTTGAATTGACACATCATTGTACATAATTGTTTATGGAAAAGCGTGTCACTTGCCATTAAAGTTAGAGCACAAAGCATATTTAGTAGTCAAGCAATTGAACATGGACATGACTACTGCAACAGAACAAAGGAAATTACAACTTTGTGAGGTAGAGGAGCAATGACATGACCAAAGAATCCATAAAAAATAACTCAATCCAACCACTTAAGATTTTCTTTATAACTCGAGATTAAAGCTTTTTGCTGGAAAATTAAAGTCTAGATGGTCAGGACCTTTCAAACGTGTCAAGGTATATATCCTCATGGGGCTGTTAAACTCTTAGATGAAAGAACAGGTCGAGAATTCAAGGTGAATGGGCATAGAGTGAAGCATTACATGAGAGCTACTGCGAATCACCTAAGGGAGAACCTGTTCCTGAGGGATTCAACATGAGCAATCAAGGATGGTCATGCTGAAAAACCTAAAATCAAGCAATAATTGGGAGACAACCCAATAATTAAGGGAGTTATTTCAAGTTTACATTAAGTCTAATTTTGCATGCTTTTATTCCCGATTTTTGTCATTTAGGATTGATTATTTAATTTCTTTTCTTTCTTTTATTTTATTGCAGCATATATAAAAAAAGGGCGAAGAAACCGACACGAGTTGTTGCAGCCCAATATACAATATGATAGTTGGAAAATGGTTCTCATCAAATAGGGGACTCTATTACAGTTGCTGCAGCACTAGATTAGTTGTTGCAACAACGATTTTTACCGTTGCAGTGACACAGCCGTGGAAATTATTCTTACCATTGGGATTTTTTTCGGATGATATCAGCAGATTAAAGTTATAAATAAGGAAGGATTGTGCAATCCCTCAATTATTATGACCAATACCTTTTCCTTTTTAAAATTAGATTTGTTTTAAATTTCAAATATTCTTTCCAATTTATCTTATTAATTATCTTCCCTTTTCTATTTATCTCTAACTATAAATTAGGGATTTATTGTAGTGTTTTTACTTCCAGTACAATTCTCTCTTCCCATCGATAAACTCTTACCATTATTTATAATTCCTTTTGCGATTTATTTCTCTTTAAGCACCATACAATTCTATTACGTCTGCTCTAGCAATGCTGAAGTTCAAGACTAAGTTGTTGGATTAAAGGACCCATAATGCTTTCATAGTTACAAGGCCGAAGACAAATTTAAAGAATTTATCGAGCAACAAAAACTCTTGGAGGAAAAGGGCTTCATCTTCCCCAAGCATCCCACGGGTGTAATGAGCAGTATTCATAATGTTGTAACAAGGCGAGGTTGGGTCAAATTTTGCTCTTATCTTAAGACCCAATCGTCTTGGTTGTTAAAGAATTTTGCTCCAACATGTTGCAGCAGGATCTTCACAATATTTCTATAAGGCAAGTCCAAGTTCCTTTAGAATCTAGAGTTATTAATGCCTTTTATGATTTATCCACTGCTATAGAATGTAAGTACACTCAATTTGCTGAGAATATGACCGTTAAGAAATAGGCGAAAGTGTTTAAAACCTTAACTGTCCCAAGTAGTACATGAATGAACGAAGAAAGTCGAGTGATTAATAGAATCGATTTGAAACCTATTGCCAAAGTTTAGGTCAAGTTTTTGAAATCTAGATTAATGCCAATTACCTACACTACCATAGTCTCAAAAGATAGGCTCATTGTTGGTTGAATTTATAATCAAATGCTATTGGTGTCAATATGCAAGTGTACACAACAAATAATAAAGTGACGAGTATTTAAGATCGTCTCCATATGGATTGATGTTATCAGAAATGTTATAGCAATCACAATAGTGCAAACTAATTTAAATCCAAAGTTTAACAAACGTAAAATATGTCTATCATACTTAATGATTGTGAGAGAGTAAAGTAAACAAAACCGTAATGAAATAAACTAAACTAAATGTGTTTAAGATTCAAGTGAGACTATGGTAGTTGAATGATCAAACTCTTCTTATGGGCTGACTGTTTTTCATCAAGTTGACTGCAATTGTTATGGCAAGTGCTGCAGCACTGGGCAGAATTAATATGTATTCTCAGCTGTCGCATATTGGAACTCTCATATCCTTAAATACACTAGCAATGACTAGTTGCTAATATACTTATGATATAGCTTTATGATCCTTTTTGTCTCTGCACCCTACAAGGTGAACACCTATGGCTAGTGTGTCACAAATCTTAACATTAAGTATTGCCCTTATGAGATTCAAGATAACTTAATCCAGGAAAATTAACTTAAGATCAAGTAATACTCTAATAATATCCTCTAAGACATGCCATTTTGCTGCTTTATCTTAACTGGAACTATTAAATGGGTGGTCAACCGAAATAATAGTTATATTAATAATAACTATTAAAGTATAATGCTACATCAATGACATAACAACACATAAGTGAAATATAAGAGTACAACCCAAGAGGGGGGGTGAATTGGAATTTTAAAAATTATCCTAGCAAATCCACACAACAAGCAATCTAATGTTTTAATAAAAAATGAAAGCAATAAATTCAATAAAAGTACAATAACAAATGAGTAAGGGAGAAGAGAAACAAACACATGAATTTTTACGTGATTCAGCAATCCCCGCCTACGTCCACACCTCCAAGCGATCCAAGTTTGAGGATTTCACTATCAAAGGTTTTAAAATACTTTCATTTTAGTCCAAAATACTTTAATTCCATAATATCATTTTCTTATTATAAAAGCACAATTCATAAATCTTTGCTTAATCAATACATGTGATTTGTTATCATCAAAATCAATATTTATAGTCATAGAGGCTAACAATCTCTCCATTTTTTATGATGACAAAACACATTATAAAAAATTTAATCTAGTTATGAAAAACTCTCCTTTAAGCAATACAAGTTAAAAAAAAATTGATTTGAAAATTATCATCAAAATCAATATTTATAGCCATATAGGCTAACAATCTCCTCATTTTTTATGATAACAAAATACATTATAAAAAATTTAATCTAGTTATGAAAAGCTCCCCCTTAATCAATACAAGTTCAAAAAAATTGATTTGAAAATTATTTAACAAAATTCCCCTTGCATACATGCATACTCCCCCTGGATACATGCATATTTTCATAACACTTTTTATAACAACACATATTAAATTATTCTCTCCCTTCATCATAAAAAAGAATAAAAGCTCCCCCTATCAATCATCAAAATCGCAACACAAGCACATTAGTTAAAAAAAATATCCATAAGCATAAGGAAATTCATATAATCCATAACAAATAATCAAAACAAATCCATATCATCCAAAACAAATACATAATCCAAAAGCATAATAACCATCCATAGAGTCGAAAATAAAAGAATATAATGCAGTAAATGAAATATAAGTGTGTCCAAATACAAGCATAAGAAACTATTCAAGTGGTGAGGATGGAGGTGATGGAGGTGGACACGGATATGGAATGCTGAAGTGCTCAAAGAGGAGGCGTTGTCCATGAATGAGCTGCTACTGCTGAAACTCAGTCTGCTGCAAAGAGAGTGTCCGCACCTCATCCATAAGCTGCTGAAGAGTAACCTCTTCAGAGATAGGAGGCTGTGGAGGTGGTGAAGCGGATGCAGAGGCACCAGGAGCTGAAGCAATCTTGGGAGAATCTCGGCGTCTACGCTGCCCTCGAAATGAGAGTGAGAAAATGGGTAGTTGATCGGTTGGAACCACAACATTAAGTGGCCGATCATCACTTAGAGTAAGAAAGGTAAACTTGTTCTCAGTATATTTGACCCAAATGCCATTCTTCCACTCAAAGCCTAAGCCGAAAATAACATCATCCCCAATACCCTTAGACGGTCTACATGATGGATCTAGAATCGGCATATAAAAAAATTTAAGGATTCGGGTAATAAAGTGACCATATGAAAGGGAGCGGGTAATCAAGGCAGGTATGGTCAACATGGTGCGGATGATGGTATAACCTAAGTTAACCTGACGACGTCTAAGAATACAGTCAATCAAAGCAACGTCCATGTGAGAAACCTCATCCAAATGCCCTGATCTAGGAAGTACAATGGACTGAATAATGCGAAGCAAAATGTGAGTTTGAAGACAAAGACACTGAGTGCGGAAATGAATAGTACAGTCTTCAACAGAAAGATCATTACGCCGACAAATATTACGAACGATGTCAACATGAACATAACTATCAAGTTTAGGAGATTTCCTAGGCGAAAAGATTTCTAGGCCAAAATCGGATGATCCTAGGATAAAGTTCAATAAGGAAACATCAAAATCAATCACAACTCCTCTAACATTGGTGATTACTCGAGTCTTGTTCTCTTCAGAAACTTCTATATTCAAGTAAAATACTTTCACCAAATCGGGATACATATTCTCCTTAATCAAAAGTGCATCAATTCAACCAACATCTCCTAACAATTGAAATAAATTTCTATGACTAATATTGAGAGTATGCATCACAACCGGTAAAACATAAAACGTATTGAATACCTCACGAGTTCTGAAGTTTTGCTGAAACTGTTTGATCAAATGTTTCTTGTTCTGAAAGTGAGTGGACTCAAAATTGGATTGATTGGAGGTGTACCTTGCTTCCCGTGACCAGTCGGTTTGTTGAACCGGTTCTTTACCTTTTCTTCGAACCGGCCGTGAGCTTGACATTGGGATTTTGATTGATTTAGAGTTGAAAAAGACAAAGAGAATGAAGATGATGAAGATTGAAAGTGATTTTGAGAATAAATTTGGATAAAAAATGACTAAAGAGAGAGAAATATAGAGAGAGAAAAATCATCTGAAAACCTAGGTTGAATTTGGGATCTAGAGATTTAGATGTTGAAAATGGACTTTAAGGATGATTTTGAGTAAATGAAGTGATGGGAAATGATTTTTGTGACTCAATTTGATGCGAAAAAAGAAGAGGATGATGGATTTTAGAGTGAGATAGAGTGAGGAACAAATGGTTTTTAGAGAGAAAGAGAGATCCGGTTGGCCAAATGAGAGGAAGAAGATGAACAGTTAATATAGGCTCGAATCCGACTTGCCGGATGTCACTAACTGGCTAATCGGTTAGTGTCTAGAAATAAGAAAGTAAAATACGGCTTGTCGGATTTGTAATCCAATTGGCCGGATAGCTTCCAGGATGTGTCAAGAGCGAATTCAGCTTGCCGGTTTGCATAACCGACTGGCCGGTTTCTAGACAGAATCATGGCTTCACGAATTCGGCTTGCCGGATTGAAGAACCAATTATCCGGTTGTGTGGCAGAACCATGCAAACCATAACTGGTATTATGAATTTAAAGAACCGGCTGTCCGATTTTGAGGCAGAGGGGAGGCTTGGCAAATTCGGTTTTCCAGATTGATAATCCGATTATCCGAATGTTAACCAGAGAGCAACCAAACATAATTTGGCTTACCGGTTTGCAAAATCCAGTTATCCAGAATTTGTCCCGAGAGAAATAAATAAGAAAATGGTTTTCCGGATGAGAGGAAGTGGTATACTAGTTTAGACTTGGAAAACTTTTTATCTCTAATTGAATATTGGCTAGCTCTTATACTTGTATTACACACACCATTTTATTTTTGGCTTTTAAAATTGATTAATTTAAATCATTTTGAGATTTAAAACTTTTCAATAAGCCATTTAATGCATGAAACATAAAATCATAAAATTACAAGCATATCAAGCTATCTAATTCATTAAGCATAATTCCATATAATAGCAAACATATCAAGCCATGTAGTAAAACACAAGTCAAGATGCAACATTCATCATTCCAAGCTCATGTCTTATCTTTATAAAATGATCTTCGCTAAGAAGTTTTGTAAAGATATCCGCAAGCTGATTTTCAGTAGAAACAAATTTAATTACAACATCTCCTTTTTGAACATGATCTCTAAGGAAATGATGTCTAATTTCTATATACTTAGTCCTAGAATATTGAATGGGATTCTTAGAAAGATTTATAACACTAGTATTGTCACACAAGATAGGTATTTGATCAAGTTTAATACCATAGTCTCTAAGGGTTTGTTTCATCTAAAGAATTTGTGCACAACAACTACCTACGACAATATATTCTGCCTCGGTGGTTGAAAGTACAACCGAGTTTTGTTTCTTACTAAGACAAGTGAATAGCCTAGGAAGTGACATGTTCCACTAGCACTTTTTCTATCAACTTTATATCCAGCAAAATTGTCATCCGAATAACAAGTTAAGTCAATATGAGTTCCCCTAGGATACCAAAGGCCAAGATTAATGGTGCCAATCAAATATCGAAAAATACGTTTGATAGCAAGCATGTGTGACTCTTTAGGATAAGATTGAAATCTAGCACATAAGCATACATTAAACATAATATCAGGCCTACTAGCAGTCAAGTAGAGTAAGGATCTGATCATACCTCGATATGTCTTGATATCAACTTCCT
This sequence comes from Citrus trifoliata, assembly GCA_018350135.1. NCBI lineage: Eukaryota > Viridiplantae > Streptophyta > Magnoliopsida > Sapindales > Rutaceae > Citrus > Citrus trifoliata. The sequence continues at coordinate 11,107,171 of CM031386.1, read as the reverse complement.
TACCTTTCTTATCTTTGTCCAGCTTTATAGTAGTACTCATTGGAGTGTTTTTTGCCGTTCCATTATCATAACTAAATCTTTTGAGTAGATCTTTCACGTACTTGGCTTGATTTATGAAAATTCATTCCTCTTTTTGTTTGATTTGGAGTCTAAAGAAGTACTTCAACTCTCTCATCATACTTATCTCAAATTCTTTGCTCATATATGATGAAAAATCTTTACATAATAACTCATTAGTAGAACAAAAAATAATATCATCAACATAAATTTGAACAATTAGTATATCTTGGTTCATATGCTTAACAAATAATGTTGTGTCCGCTTTTCCCATCGAAAAATCGTTATCCAACAAAAAGTTTTTAAGCCTATCATACTAAGCTCTAGGTGGTTGTTTTAGACCATACAAAGCCTTAGATAACTTATACACATGATCTGAAAATTTTTCATTTTCAAAACCAAGAGGTTGTTTCACATAAACTTCCTCCATAATATAACCATTTAAGAAAGTACTCTTGACATCTATTTGATATAAAATAAAATCCTTATGACATGCATATGCTAACAACATCCTAATAGATTCTAACCTTACTACAGGTGCCAATGTTTCATCAAAATCAATTCCTTCTTCTTGATTATAACCTTGAGCCACTAATCTAACTTTATTTCTTACAACCACACCGGGTTCATCAATTTTATTTCTAAATACGTATTTAGTGCCTATAATGGATTGCTGTTCTGGATTAGGAATTAATTCCCACACATTGTTTCTCTCAAATTGATTCAACTCCTCTTGCATTGCCATAATCCAAGATTTATCATTTTCCGCATCCGCAAAGGATTTTGGTTCAATTTGAGAAATAAATGCAGCATACTCACATGTGTTCCTAAGAGATGATCTAGTGATAACACCTCGTGAGGGATCTCTTAAAATTACATCCTTAGGGTGAGAGGAAACATACCTCTACTCCTTGGGGAGTGTTTGAAAAGTACCTTTATTTTGCTCTACATTTATGTCTTCATGATGTTCCTCTTGAATTTCATGTGGTGCGTCTTTTTGGTTGTCATTTGATGCTTTTTCTTGTTGTTCTTCTTCTACATTATCATCAACAACGACTTTCTCTGTAGAGCAAGGGTTAGACTCATCAACTGTAACATGCATAGATTCTTCCACAACTAAAGTTCTTTTATTATAAACTCTATAAGTTTTACTTGAATTTGAATAATCAAGAAAAATACCAACATCAGATTTTGGATCAAATTTACCAAGATTATCTTTTGTGTTCAAAACAAAACATTTGCATCCAAAAACTTTAAAATAGCCAATGTTGGGTTTTCTATATTTCCAAAGCTCATATGGAGTTTTATTAAGATTAGGTCTAATCAACATACGATTCAAAACATAACAAGCGGTGTTGACGGCTTCGGCCTAAAAATATTTAGGCAAAAAATTTTCATTCAACATGGTTCTAGCCATTTCTTGAATAGACCTATTCTTTCTCTCTGCTACTTTATTTTGTTGTGGAGTCCTAGGTGATGAAAATTGATGTTCAATGCCAAAATCATTACAAAAATTTTCAAATGCATGATTTTTAAATTCTCCACTATGATCACCTCTAATCCAAGTAATAGAATAACCTTTTTTTTAACCTTTTTATAGAAAATTCAAAATGCATTAATGGCATCATCCTTACTAGCTAAGAACAATACCCATGTGTATCTAGAATAATCATCTACAATCACAAATGCATAAAATTTGCCACTTAAACTAGCATATCTAGAAGGTCCAAACAAATCTATGTGAAGTAATTGAAGTGGTTTTTGAAAACTGATTTTTGGAATACCTTTAGCCAAATCATTTTTCACGATTTTTGAAATCAAATTAATGCTTGCATGACCTAATATGCTATGCCACAACCAACCATCATCATGCAATGCGGAGAAACATTTATCATTTGTCGATGCACAATCTATATTAATGGTATATACATTAACACATCTATTTCTTACAAACAAAACTTTCCCATCACATGCATTCTCAATAACACATTTTAATTTATCAAAGATAACTCTATATCCTTTATCACATAATTGACTAATACTAAGCAAGTTGTGTTTCAAGTTTTCAACCAAACACACATTTTCAATGAGAGTAGAGGATACATTACCGACATTTCCAATGCCAATGATTTTTCCTTTTGAATTAGCTCCAAATGATACATTTCCATTATTTTTTATCTTAGTAAAACTTGAAAACCAAGAATAATTCACTGTCATGTGTCTTGAACAACCGCTGTCCAAGTACCACTTATTATTATTCTTCTTCAAGCCCTATAGAGAAAATCTCAAGTTTTAAGTATCCAAACCTTTTTGGGTCCTTGAGAGTTAGCAATGGTTCCTTTCGGAACCCAAACGCATTTCACACCATAATATGCATTTCTCTTCACTGCACATCTATTTTTCATATGACAATCTTGATTACAATAATGACATACAATTTGATTGTTAATAGATGTATTCTTTAGAAAATAACTCTTGTAGTATTTTTGTTTCAAATTTGGTTTATAACCAATGCCTCTTTGTCAAATACACATTTTTGTGAGTTTACCAAATTGTCCAACATCTTTTGCCCATTTGTGAATTTTAGCACAATTTCATTTAATTCATTGTTCTTCTTTCTAAGCATTTCATTTTCATTTTTCAAGTCATTCATGTGTGACTCTAAGTGCTCATGTGGAGTGTTAGAATTCTCAAATAATGCAATGCTATCATGCAATGTTTTATTTTCTAATTCTAGGCATGCAATCTTTGCACTAAATGATTCATTTTCATTTTTAAGCTCTATCATCTTCTTTTTAAGACATATATTTTTTTTACCAATTTTCATCAGCTCATCATGCAAATCCTTAATGGCATCATGTAATTCATCATATGTATGAAGAACACTTACCTCATCAAGTTCATTACATGATTTTTACCCAATGGCCATGAGAGCTAAATTTATCATTTCTTGTTGCTCATCATCATCACTTGTTTCCTTATCGCTATCATCCCACGTGGCCATCATAGCTTTCTTCTTGAGTTTGTTGAGAAGAGGATATTCCGGTCGTATGTGTCCGGGCTTCTTACATTCATAACATGTGATTGGCTCTTTCTTCTTCTTCTTATTCTTGTAGTCTCTGAATTTTCTCTTCTCATTATTCTTTTTGTAAAATTTTCTGAATCTTCTAGCCAACATTGCCAACTCCTCATCATTTATTTCGCTTTCCTCATTACTCTCATGTTTTGAAGTCTTGAGAGTAATATTTTTCTTCTTTTCCTCGTGCCTTTTTTTCGTTACCAAATCTTCTTCATATGAAATAAGAGAACCAATTAAATCATCAATAGGTAATATATTTAAATCTTTGGCTTCCTCAATGATAGTCCTTTTTTATATCAATTCCTTAGGTAGCAACCTAATGATTTTCTTAACTTTCTCGCTATTTGAAAAGGTCTTTCCTAGGGCTTCTAGAGTGTTGACTATGTCCGTAAATCTAGTAGACATAGATTACACATTCTCATTTTGTTCCATTTAGAACAATTCATATTGTCGAGTGTACCTACTTATTTTAAATTCTTTTACTTAGTTCGTGCCATCATAAACAACTTCAAATTTATGCTAAATCTCATTAGCACTTTCGCAACTAGACACTCTATGAAACTCTTTCTTATCTAGTGCACAAAATAAGGCATTAATGGCCTTGGAATTTAGAGAAATTTTTCTCTTTTCGAATTCATTCCATTCCCGTGAAGGTTTTGGAATATCTTCCTCGACTTTATTTTTAGTCAAAGGTATGAAAAGATCACCATTAACGATTTCCCAAATTTTATAATCTAAGGCTTGCAAGTAAATTCTCATCCTAGTTTTCCAATATAGGTAATCGTTTCCATCAAAGTAAGGTGGTCTAGTGGTGGACTGTCCTTCCCTAAATGTGAAATCATTTTTAGTTGTCATTGATCTTTAGCTCTAGACGATTAAGTTTAAATAAGAGCACCTCGCTCTTATACCAATTGAAATATAAGAGTGCAACCCAAGAGGGGGGTGAATTGAAATTTTAAAAATTATCCTAGCAAATCCACAAAACAAGCAATCTAATGTCTTACTAAAAAATGAAAGCAATAAGTTCAATAAAAGCACAATAACAAATGATAAGGGAGAAGAGAAACAATCACACGAATTTTTACGTGGTTCGACAATCCCCGCCTATGTCCACGCCTCCAAGCGATCCAAGCTTGAAGATTTCACTATCTGAGCATTTCCAAGGCTTCAGCCGTTTACAATTGACTTCAAGATGTCAATGAACCTTTACAATAAAAAGATTATCTCCTAATCTCTTCACTCAAGTGTCTCACATACTCAAACCCTTACAATTAAGATAGAGAAATGAAAGTTACAATAAAACTCACTCAAAGAGTAGATATTCAGAAATGAAGAACAAGAAATGATTCAATGTTTTATGATTTGTAAATTGAAATCTCAAGATATCTCGTGTGCTTTTTGTTTATACTTGCTGGAGAGCTTGAAAATGAGTTGGATTTGAGTTTTTATAGTTTAAATTAAAAAACTAGCCGTTATGCACATTTTTGTCATAACCGGCTTGTCGTTTAGGAATTCGGTAAGCTGCTGTTATGTTACCGTTCAAGCAAAAATTTAAGTTTCAGACTATCCGGCATGCCGCTTTTCATATCCGGTAAGCCACTTTTGAAATCTGGATTGCCGCTTGAGAAATCCGGTAAGTCGTTTATGCTCTAGAAGCTTACTGCCCAAAATTCGATTTGCCGTTTACCATATCCGGTAAGCCACTTGCTACAGTGATTGCTACAATGAAATATTTCTCAAATTTACAGTTTGACTTGAAAACTTTATAAAATTATATTATAGTCCCAAAACGTTATGAAAGTTTACAAATAGGTCCAATTTCAAAATTTTAAATAATACTTTGTCAATCCCAAAAATTTCTGAAATTATGATTTCGCCCAAATTATGTGAAATTATATAATGACCTAAAATATTTAATTAGTTTCAAATAGGTCCAAATCTGAAATTTAAAACAATATCAAAGGTTTTAAAATACTTTCATTTTAGTCCAAAATACTTTAATTTCATAACATCATTTTCTTATTATAAAAGCACAATTCATAAATCTTTACTTAATCAATACATGTGGTTTGTTATCATCAAAATCAATATTTATAGCCATATAGGCTAACAATAAGAACAATCAAGAACCCATTAGATTGTTTATCACTCAACTATAAGCAAATCTAGTTCATATTCTGAATAAGAAAAATAATCATAAACATGTTGTTCACTGGATACATTAGAACAATTAAGGAAGAAGATAAATATAAGTTGAGCACGGATAAAGACAAATCCAAATAATTCTGCAAGATTCCACAATGTTGTCGAAACAGCCCTCTTCAATTCTGATCTTCTTCTCTTTTTCTCTCTAATGATTTTGATGATAATTTCCTTGCTGCCTTTTAATGTGGTGCACGCCTCTCTTTTATACTGCAAACCAGGGTAAAACAAAAGTCCATAAGCGTGCATGAGTTAAATTAGGAAACATGCAACTCGTGAATCTGCTACTAGCCTGTGCCTAAATTTTTTCCCGCATTGCTCCCAGATTGCTATAGCAATGGTTGCTCTAACATCTGCTACAACATTGCACTATTCCTGATTGTGTTTTACTTCTTTTGCGGCTATTTTCTTTCCTTCTCTTGCTCATCCACTGTCTCATCATCCCCTCGTGAATTTAGACTTTATGAAAACCTACAATAATGCACCTGTTTTTAGCACCAATTACTTTATTTCAAACAAAACTTGTTAAAACTTAACTAAAATGAATGTTTATGCAAAATATAACCAAAATGTAATAAAAACACCTTATTTGTTCTCTAAGTACTCTTGATTTAAGTCTACAATTGATGTAATAACTCACATTTCCTAGAGTTATCACTCATCCTCTTCTATGCCATAGTTGAGGGTTTAGTGATAGATGTGGGCAAAGTTATTGAGAGGAAAATTAAAGATTATGCTATGAAAAAGAATAAATATGTTGCATTGTTATTCCCTTCTTTTATCACGAGTATATATGAGGCATTGGGAGTTTAATTTAAAGACAGTGATGACAGAATAAAGAATGAATGAGCCATTATTGTGAGGACAATGGAGAGAATGACTGGAGAGCTTACAGCTACAACAATTTTAGAATACCCTGATACAACAAGGACATAACCGGCTACAGGGGTAGCGCAAGCATTTGTCTAAGCCCAAATGAAAGAGAATAAGAGATTTTGGACTTATTTGCAGCATTTGGAAGCCCAAAAACACCAATTTGCCCTATATAAAGAGTAAAAATGCAGACTTTCCAAATTCATTATTGCAGTAGTTCAATTTTGAAGAGGCAGAGGAAACGGCTACAACAGAAGAGAGTAACGATACTGGAGTAGGAGAGGAAATAGAAGGAGAGTCTTAGAAAGATCAACAACCAGAGCAAAAAGAAGCATAAGATGTTGAAGCAGAAGCAGAAGACTAAAAAGAAGGAGAGAAATAAAAAGGAGAAACAGAAGAGGAGAACAAAGTGGTAGAACTCCCAAAGGTGACTCCTTCACGCAAGGGAAAAGAGAAAATTTCAAAAGACGAGAAGTCAGAATTAGATTGGGAAGAGGATATGGATGCAGTTATAGAGCAAGCTATTAGTAGAATTATTAGAATAGAAGAAGCAAGAAGCAACCTAAGAGACTTTATCACCAATATCATTGCTTATGAACCTGCTGCAAAAAAAAACGTGCTTTAGTTGTTATACAACAAACTCCAATCAAATCTCTTGCCACATCTCATAGAGTATTCAGTAAACGCAAAGGGGCACAAATCTTTAGAGGTGGTACAACACCAAAAGAGCCAGCACACAACCGAACAAGACCAACTCAGCCCATAGTTACTGAACCTGATGGAACCCCATCAATCAGTCCAACTTAGAGCTAGAAAAAGAAACATATGGCTGCTATAACACAAGGTTTATCTAAGGAACATTTGCAAAGGGCAAGTAATAAGAAATTAACCTTTTTCCAGCTGGAGATGCAGTAGACCATCCAACAATAGGGGAGTATCCCCTACTAGTCTCGTTTAATTTTCCACCTTCTGAAACTTTTCTTTTATTTATTTATCTTAGCTTGTTCATTTTGAATTTTTTTTGTTTGTGTATGCATGTTTGTCTTGGTTTATTTTGTGTGCCTGTGAGGACACAACACCTCTTAAGTTTGGGGGGTTGTGTTATGGTGTAATGTGTTTGTGAGTGCATGTATTTGTGTTATATGTTATGTGAAGCTCTGTTATCTAGTATTTGTGTATGGATTGGAAAAACTAATGAAGATAAATTGAATGTCATTTAGTATTTATGACTGCCAAGTATGGATAGTTTATAGATGAAGGTTGAGATTTTATCTTAACACTTAGGCTTTGGTTGAGTTTTATGAGTATGCTATAGCAAAGGTATGAAAACCAAAAAGGTAAAAAATATCTTAAGTTTGAGGGAAGATTTTTGTTAAACTATGCTTGTTAGGAAATAAATTTTGCTCTATTAACTTAAACTGCTGAGTAACTAGGGCTGATTATGCACCCCATATGTAGACTTGAGTCAAATGCAACAAGAGCTATGAATATTGTTGTAGCATCTGTAAAAAAAAAAAAAAGAGTGCTTTGTCTATGATATTGAGTAGACATGACTGAGCCTATGTTCAACCTTGAGTCAAAGGTGTCTTTAGATAAGACTATATTATGGCATTTCACACGTTATTGCTACAACAACTCAGATATGTACATTGGTTAGGTGTCATCATTGCAAGTAATAGATATTCACATGACACATTAATGATACATTGAAGAGAATTTGACTAATTTTATTTTTAAACTTTAGCACAGTTGAACCTGTTAATGAGTTTTGCCCTCATACATGAATGTACTTATGTCCCACCTTTAAGTTATATGTAATATCTCTGTAATGTTGCAGCACTTTTTGAATTTGATCAAAGTGACACACACACACTTTGGACAGAATGAAGCCTAAGTCTAGAATTGAACTACAATGACAATTGTGCATGATTAAAAGTGTGATATAATGGCTGATGAATCCTTACAAACTTGATGACAAGAATCCTTACAAACTTGATGAAACAACTAAGTTATTTGTTACATGATTGTGTGATTGAAATGTTAGTGTTGTTGTCATTACTTGAGGACAAGTAATGGTTTAAATTTGAGGGTGTGATAACTCTATGAAATAAGAGTTATCATGACACTTTTAGACTTATATCAATAATACTTAAAGAGTAAATGACGTGCTTCTGTTGCATTTTAGTTGTATTTTGCATGAGTATCCAATTTTTGTCTATCTTTAATAAATTGAGTTGTTTTAGAGTAATGCGTGCTTAGATTATATGCATAATTGTAGGTGACCGAAAGCTCAAGGTTTAAGGAAGGAATGCTGCCACAACAGACTTGAAGAGACAATGAAAAAACTTAGCTACAGGAGAATTGAAACAAGTAAGAAATTATAAAGATGTTATAGCACCATTATTATAACAATCCTAGAGCAATGACAGATTGGATTTCGCGTGCATTAACTAAAAGATTGCGATTTAGAGTTTTCAAAATTGGAGGATATGCGCCATATACTTTCAGTTGCCCTAATTTTGAGTTATAAAAGGAGCATGCTTGCAAATGAAAATACCACAAAGAAACAACAAAAAAAAAAGAAAATAAGAGGGATTTGAAGGTGTGACAGAGAAAAAAGCAGAGATCAATTGGAAATCAATTCTTCTTATTATTTTCTTGTTTTCTATTTATTTATGGGAATGTATTTGATGGCTGAAACTATTTATTTATTGTGTTATCACAAATCATGAACTAAATTCTATTGTGGTTGAGTGATAAACGATCTTGATGGATGATTGATTGATATATATATATTGCTCTGTGTTTGCTATACTATTTTGTCTTAATTGTATTTATTTTAATTCCCTATTTTGGCTGACCACCTATTTAGTAGATACTAGCTAAGAAAGAACTTAAAAAAAGTTTGACTTAGTAGATCATATTAAGACAATACTTGGTTTTAGATTGAGTTTCCCAAGTTATGTTAATTTTAATTTAAATATGGCCATATTTGATCTAAAATTAGTGATGAATTAGGCATATGAATTCACCTTGTAGGGTAAATGAAACCTATAACGTTTAATATTATATTTAATATTAACGTAATAATTGGTCATTGTTGAGTTGCATCAGATATAAGATATCTAACAAGAAACAACTGAGGATGCATGATGGATTCTGCCTAGAGTTGTAGTTGATGATGTAGCAACGGAACTGAAATTAAAAAAATAGTCAATGCCATTAAGTGAGTTTATTCACTCAACTACTCTATTCCCAATGGTTATATCCTTATGTTTGACGTGAGAATTTTCTTTATTGTGTTTTATTTATTGCATTTTTTATTTTAATTAGTTTATTAGTTTCATAAATTGCCTTATTTAATTTAGAACAAAACGGCACTGCTACGTTTGCTGTAATAAATCTGATAACATCAATCATTGTAGAGATGATATGAATATTCATCAGTATATTACTTATTGTGTACACTTGCACATTGACACTCATCGCATTAGAAATCGCACACCAACTATCAAAGCTTCAAAAGTCAAAACTCAAAGGGAAGAAACTCGGGTCGGGTTGGAGGCTTGGAGCAGCAGATCAGTGGCACTTGGTGGCAGATTACTGGCCACAGATGCACAATAGTTGTTCACAGACGCGCAGCAGCGGACGAGTAGACACGCAGTAGCAGATCGCGAGTAGCCAGACGCGTAGCAGATCGGGTGTGGAAACTGGAGAGTGTTTTCTTGCTTTTTAAGGGTGAGGCTATGACTTGTGAGGCTATGGGCGTTGGCCCCCGTTGGCGTTGGGTGTGTAATTGTGTATGTGTTTTATGTAATGAGGGTTGTGACTTATGTTTGTGTATGCATTGTGAATCTGTAATTTAAGTGTGCAGCATGTGTGTGCTTAGGTTTTTGTTTTTTTTAAGCAACCCAATTGGGTTTTCGGATCGGATGAGGTTTTACCCGATCTGATCATAACCCGATCCAATCCAAATCTAAAATTTTTCGGGTCGGGTCGGGTATTTTGCCCACCCCTACTTGGAATTACTTTTGAGAAGTACAAAGTGATTTTAAAAAGTTAAAAGCTAATTTTAGTGTTTGATATATTTTTTTAAATTACTTAGTGACTTTTATTGATGATTTAGTTCATTTTGATGTCTGGGAATTACCAGACATGTCTATGGGAAGTACAAAGTACTTAGTGATTTTTACTGATTATTATTTTAGGAGATATTCGATATATCCAATAAAAAAAAAGTCAGATGTATTTTTGGTGTTCAAGGAATATAAAGCGTAGATAAAACCTAAATCTAGAAAAAGGATCAAGTGCTTGAGGATAAATAATAGTGGAGCTTCTTGCATTTTGTAAGTAAGAAGGTATTCAAAGACAGTTCATAGTCGCATATATTCTCCAACAAAATTAAGTGGCGGAGCAGATGAACAAGACTCTTATAAAAAGAATATGAGTTATGTTGAGTATTACTAGTCTACCTAACTTATTCTAAGCAGAAGCAGCTAAAATTGCATGTTATATGGTAAATTGGTCGCCATCTAAAACAATTACATTGAAGATGCCAATGGAGATGTGGACATGAAAGCCAACTAATTACTCTCATTTACATGCATTTGCATGTCCTATATTCATGATTTACATTGCTTAAGAAAAAAACAAAGCTAGATCCAAAATTCAAAAGATGTATTTTCTTAGGATATGCAGATGAAGTAAATGGGTAGCGTCTATGGGATCTCACTGCCTACAAAATTGTCATCAGCAAAGATATTATCTTTGTAGAAGATCAACTATAAAGGAGAGATAGAGATGATAGTACTATAAAAGAAAAGTTCGATATATGTGAAAAAATAATCTAAAAAAAGAGATTTAAATTCTTCTGAAGCAGCACTAAAGCACGATGAGCAAGTATCGGTCGAGTATGAGGCTCCAGAAGTTTGTCGATCAATTGGTGAGAGATGACTGCCATCGTGGCACTCGAAATATGTTACAAAGATCAATATTGCATGTTGTCTTCTAACAGACGATGGGGAGCCATCAGCTTTACATGAATCTTTAAACAGTCCAGATGTTACTTTGTGGATGACAATAATGTAAGAAGAAATTGAAACTTTATATAAGAATAAGACATGGAACTTGTACTATTGCCACGTGGAAGAAAAGCCATTGAAAACAAATAGGTTTCCAAGATCAAATGTGATGCAATGATTAGATGGAGCACTGTCGTAGAAGATTATTGGTGAAAGATTATGCTCAGAAAGAATGTATTGAGTTTATTGAGAAATTTTTTCTAATGGTTCGACTCATGACAATCAGAGTAGTCTTGACAATATATGTTACATTTGACTTACATCTAGAGCAGTTAGATGTAAAAACTACATTTCTTCTCGAAAAACTTAAAGAAGAAATTTGTATGCTTCAACCAGAAGGTTTAGCTGAAATGAGCAAGGAGAACTTGGTTTGTAGATTGAACAAATCTCTATATAGTCTCAAACAGGTGTTGCGATGTTGGTATAAAAGATTTAATTCTTTCATCATCAGTCTTGGATATAACAAACTCAATTCAGACCATTGTGTATATTAGAAGAGGTTTGAAGATAATGATTTCATCATTTTGCTGTTGTATGTAGATGAGATGTTGGCATCAGGCCCCACTAAAGGTTGAGTCCATAAATTAAATGTACAGTTGATTAGGGAGTTTGAAATAAAGCATGTGGGACTAGCAAACAAGATTTTAAGGATGCAAATTTACTGAGACAAAAATAACTAGAAGATTTGGCTTTCTTAAAAGAATTATTTGAAAAGTATCTTGCGGCACTTTAACATGCATGATTATAAGCCAATTTCTATTACATTTTCTGTTAATTTTAAGCTATCCTCAAGTATGTGTCCTAGCAATATAGTAGAGAAGAAGAAGATATCTCGAGTATCGTATGCATCAGCAATGAAAAGTTTAATGTTTATATGATATATATTAGAACAGACATTACAGAAGTAGTGGGAGCAATCAATCGATACACGGTGAATCCTAGAAGATTTGGCTTTCTTAAAAGAATTATTTGAAAAGTATCTTGCGGCACTTTCACATGCATGATTATAAGCCAATTTCTATTACATTTTCTGTTAATTTTAAGCTATCCTGAAGTATGTGTCCTAGCAATATAGTAGAGAAGAAGAAGATATCTCGAGTATCGTATGCATCAGCAATGAAAAGTTTAATGTTTATATGATATATATTAGAACAGACATTACAGAAGTAGTGGGAGCAATCAATCGATACATGGTGAATCCTAGTCGAGAGCATTTAAAAACTATGAATGAGATTTTGAGATACATTAGAGGAACTTTAGATGTTGCATTATATTATGGAGGATTAGAGTTTACTGTCAGGAGTTATGAGAATTTAGATTTTACAGAAGACTTTGATAAAAAAAGAAATCCACTATTGATTATGTATTTACACCTGTAAGAGGAGTTGTAAGTTGAGTTTCAAAACTACAGACCGTTATAACTTTATCTACAAAAGAAGCAGAATACATTGCAGCTACATAAGCTTGTAAGGAAAGTGTTTGTATGCAAAGGTTATTGGAGGAGTTCAGGTGCAAACAAGAGAAAATTCCTGTATTTTGTGACAGTTAAAGTGCCTTGCATATTGCAAGAAATCTAGCTTTCATTCCATGACAAAGTATATAGGACTACAGTACCACTTCGTTTGAGAAGTAGTGCAAGATGGAAGTGTAGATTTGAGGAAAATCCGTACCAAGGGGAACATAGCAGATGTTTTGATCAAGCCAATCAATATTGATAAGTTTGTACATAGTAGATTCTTATGTGGTCTAGCAGAGACGTAAACAACATGACAATGAAAAAATAGAAAGGATGGTGTGGAGATATGAATGATTCTCAATAAAATCTCCAAGTGAGAGAATGTCAAAATCCGTGGCTCAAAAGCCAAAAAATTTAATTAATAAAAATGACACCAAATTTGGTGCCACATAATTTGAATTATTTCAATTGAAAAGGAAAAGGAGCTGAAGTCTATAAATAGAGGGTTTCATTTCCTTTCTCAACATCTAATTCTTCTTTAATTCCTTTTCTGTTCTTTAAAGGGAAATTAAAAGTTGAGAGTGTCAGAACTTTAAGCTCTTGTTTTAGTGATTTGAGAGTTTGGATATATTAGAATTTTAAGTAATTAAATAAAATGCTACAATATTTGTAAGTTCTTTTTACTAATAAAATATTTTTTTGTCTTATTATTGAGAATGACTTCAACTCCTAAAAAGTGGGAGGGAACCAATATCCTAGACAGAAAAGCGATTAGAGAAGGCATCAATAATCTTGTGGATAAAGGGTGTATAATTTCCTGTAATCAACGAGTCATCAACATAGACGAGGAAATAAATAGTTAAATTCTCGTTGGAATAAATAAAAATAAAGGCATCACTCTTGGAGCTGAAAAAACCAAGAGAGAGGACAAAGGTAGTAAAGGCCATTAATTCTTGAAACTAAGTGCATAGTGTTTGCTTGAGGACATAATGGGAGCGGTGAAGTCAACAGACATGAGACTGAGAAGAATCAACAAAGCCCGGATGCTGAGATATAAGAACTTCTTCAAATTATTAACATCCAGTTGATGAACTTGGCAACCACGAGGCAAAGTAATGGCGGCAACAGTACGAATGGTAGTAGATTTAATGACAAGACTAAATGTCTCATGATAATCAAACTGGGTCAATGGTTAAAATCCTTTGCAACCAGTTGGGCTTTATAACGTTCTGTGCTTCCATCAAGCTTTCTTTTGACTCGGAAAACCCACTTGTACCAAATGATATTCTAATTAGTTTGACTGGGAACAAGCTCCCAAGTTCCATTACAAGTAAGAGCATTAAACTCAACAAACATGGCATCTCTCCATTTTGGGTGTTGTAGGGCTTGAGAGACTGAGATAGGTTTAGTAGTGGGGGGATATTTTGAGATAATGAAAGAGAATTTGGTAGATGGCTTGAAAATATAGTTTTTGAAACGTTTTATCATCTTGTGAGTGTTAACGGGATTAATATTTAGGGTGAGGGAGATAGAGAAGTGGAAGGATCGCACTTCGAAACCCTTTCACATGTAGAGGAAATAGGAAATGCATCATTTGAAGAAGCTAATAAAGGGAGGTCCATAATCACAGGATTGTCGCTAGTGCATATAATGTCATGACTGGAAGCTGAGGTGGACAAAGAGGGTGTTGACTCGGATGGGACATGTGCTTGGGAATAATTGAGCACAAGTGTAGAAGAGGTACATTGAGATAAGGAAGGTGTGGGGAAGTAATGGCAGCAACATTAGAATTTTGAGTTAAAGAGAATTGTCGTGGGAACTTAGAGAAATAAGACCATGCTGCGAATTTGGTGGTAGGCGTAGAGCGGGAATAGCATTTCTTTAATTATGGGATTGATTGTGGATTGAAGTAGTAGATGAAAAGACCAAATTGGAATAACTAAGTGACGACAAAATGGGTGGATTATTTGGGGAAGGATTTTTAAGATAGAGAGATTTAAAGGAAGGAGAAATCATAGCCCATTTGGTAAGCGTAAAGTCATTGAATTTGTCATGTTCATGTAAAGGAAGCAAAGATGGAAAGTAAAATTCAATAAAATAAACGTGGTGGGAAAAATAAATTTTGTGATTCGTAGGTTTATAGCAAATATTGTAATTGTAAGTAGTGGAATACACCAAAAAAATGCATGGTTTAGAACATTGATCTAATTTATGATTATTGTAAAATCGAAGCAAAGGGTGAGCAAGACACCCGAAAACTCTCAACTTGGAATATTTTTTCGAAGAATGAAGCAAACATTCAAATTGTGATTTATTATCAAGTATTGATGTAGGAAGTCTATAGATAAGATGTACCGCAGCATTAAATGCATAGAACAAAAGGGAGATAGGAAGAGACACCTGATGTAAAAGGGTAAGACCCGTTTCAACAACATGACAATGAGGTCGCTCAGTGGAAGCAAAATGTTGTGGGATATATGGGTGAGAAATTAGATGTTAGATACTAGCAACTGCAAACATTGTTTTTAAGCCTTGATATTCCTTACCACTATTAAAATAAAAGTGCGTTTGTGATTGAGGTTAGACAATTATAATTTAAAAAATACATCATTAAAGTATTTGATAAACACTAACTGTTGTAACTTACAAACAATGTTGATATAATTTTTTACTTATATGATTTAATAATTTTTTCAAAATTATTATTTAAAATTTATATGTATTACATATTATTAACTTTTATTTCATAGTTGTAGTTTTTTTTCCACAATAACTGTAATTTTTTAAATTAAAGCACTTCAATTTCGAACGAGACCTAAATTGTGTTTATAGAAGTTTTTAAAAATTTCTCAATCATACCTTTAAATTGAGGAAACAGGTAAAAACTCAGATTTATGTGCCGTAGGAAATAACCATGAATTTAGGAAATAAAGAAAAAAAAAACCATATTTATGTGCCATAGGAAATAACCATGAATACTTGGTATAATGATCAACAAAAATGTCATAATAAGAATAACCATGGATTGAATGAATGGGAGATGAACCCCAAACATCCATATACAATAAGTCTAGAGAACATCTTAATCTAGACACACCAAAAGGAAGTTTGTGACTTTTATTGCAACAACACGAATCATAAAATGACATGTGGACAGATTCTGACTTGATACCACTAGGAGTTTATTGGACGACAAAATTTGACTCAAAACTTTTGATGACGGGTGACCAAGGCAATCATGCCAACGATGACCGGTGGTCTTCACACCGTAACACGCTTCGGCACCGGATAGATCTCCCTTGCGCTTGACCATTCATATTCATCATTCTTACTCTACCCTTGAGCCAGAGGTGCCCCACTGGCTAGATTCTTATCACAAAAAGAAGATAGGTAAAATTTAAGATTCAATTGAGGTATTATTGGTTTTTTCATATTAAGAGACTAAAATTAAATTTTGCTTTATTTTGGGGACATTTAAAACATTGAAAGTGAAAATGAATTATCAATGGAGGCGAGAGTTGATCTCCCAATGTGTATGATATGCAAACCTGTACCGTCACCAACTATAGTATCGTCGGGTCCTTCGTAGGGTATCGAATGGAGAGGCTGTTGAATATCAGTGGTAACATATTGGTAAGTGCCAGTGTCAAGTAACCAATTGGGTTCACGACCATCACTTGTAGTTGTACGATTAGCTGTAGGTGGTACTGGTAAGCGAAGCGTTCATTTTCAATTAGTAACATTCACGAATCACGAGCACTGTGACTGTTTTTGTCATAATATTGACAAATCAAAATTGGAGCCTTTGTTGGAGTTATTGCCTCGACTGCCTTGATCGTCATATCGTTGACAATCATGTCGGTATTGGGTGATACTCTTTTTTTGTGTTTGATGCCCATGTCGTTGTGGATTGAGTTGAGCATCATTGGCAGTCATTACATTGAACGATGTTCTTCCGGTTTGAGGAATGACTCTTATTCTACAAGTTTGTCATGGAGTTCCTCAAAACCAATTACAGCATGTCGTGCCCTGACAGTAGCAGAAATTTCTTTAGACTCAGAACCAACCCATTTAAAACATCGAGGATGAGATTGCCAGGGTGTACAGGTGAACCAATGATGGCAAGCTCATAAGCTATGCCACGAATGAAGCTGAGGAATTCAGCAACAGGTTTGGTGCCTTGATTTTGAGAGAGTTATTAATTCCATTAGTCCCGTTACCCGTGAGGAAGACGAATTGGCGTAATATTTGGCAAGACGAGTCCACACCTCGGTAGCTGTTTGGATGAACTGCCATTGATATTACTCGTTCAAAAAGAGATGAGGATACCATGGAGAGTAGTTTGGCTTGTCTTTGCCATAGGATGAAGTATGGGTTTGGATTGTTTTTTCCCCGATTAGCTGATAGTTCAGGAGGTGGACATGGCTTTGATCCGTCAATGTATCGAAGTAAATCCAAACCAAAGAGAAGGGAATCAAACTGAGCCTTACATGAGGGGTAGTTCTCTGAAGTTAGCTTGATAGGTAGTTGTGTTGAGTTGAGAGCAACAAGTTTACTTGACAAAAAAATTGGCTAGTCTGTCTAGAGGAGGAAATGGCTGTACTATGTTCAGTCATGATGGTAGAGGGATTTCAGCAAGGGAAAGTGATGCAAGGATCGTTTAAAGAGCTCGTAGGATTTGCCTTGTTACACGTAAACAGCCGAAGCAATTGAAAGTGAATGGAAAAGATTTTCGGCATATTTCATTGGCATTCTCACAAGTATATATACAGAGTTACAAATTATAAAAGGAAACTACAATCAATAAAATAGAGGAATGGCTATACACAAGCAGTAAATCAAGGAGAAGTTTTGGCATTCGCTGATCTTATTGAGGAGAAATGATCTTCTTTCCTAATAGTTGGCCATTTTCATCATAATCATTTGATATTTAAATGCCTATTGCTATTTTAATGCCTCTTGTAATTGGGAATAATTACAAGAGAAAAAAAAAGGGGGCCATAAGCTCTAATTCACTGGAACCTCCAATATTACAATATATGAAGCCATGCAAGCAGTAGCGAAGTTAGGATTTGATATTAGATGAAAGAAAGGGTTAAACTGAACAATTGTAATTAATTATACTTGAGGGAAGATCAGATGAAAGTGGTTATTTTGTAAAATTATATTTTAATTGAGGTATCTACATGGTTTTGCATGCAGGGGCTTTATGGCCTTAGGCAAAACTGTAAATCAGGTTTTTATCAATTTATAATTAAAATATAATTTTCTTTTTTCACTAAAATCAAATAATCATTTAGATTCGAATTTCATATTTAATTTTAGTCATTTCATAAATAAAATTCACAAAATTATTTATGATACACAAATAGGGCAATAGACAACTATCTTCTATTCATACTTTTCTTGACATTTAAAAATAGACAACACCAATTATTTAATAAAATTTGTGTTGTTTATTTTTAAATGTCAAAAGAGAGTCTTAGTTTTTCTAATTAAAAATTTGGATATGTACATGAGTATTTCCCAAACTTGAGTGCTCTGGGTGTCCTTTTCCTGCTTTTAATTAATAACTAAAATCTTGGTTTTTCTTTTCTTGATTATTATAGGTTTCAGCTATTAATAATGCTTATTATTCTATTACATCGCTACCGAAGAAAGCTCCAAAACAGAAGAAAACGAAAGAGCAGACAGACGCGCAAATTAAATTTGCGGAAACATTATCTTTAAATTGGATCTCATAGGCTTGTAACAGAATTAGCATCGACTTTGTCTAGTGTTTTAATTTCAACTATTGCAGAAGTTGGCAAGTTGATGTCAGTCGATTCAATCCACGTCATCCTCTAGGAGCGATTAATTCCTTGATTAAAAAGCTTGATAGAGTTGAAAATCCAAAGAGCAAACCCTCGTTGAACTTTGTGAAACTCCAACTTGAAATGGCTCTGCTATCAGTCCTGATAAAGCAACTGCTGCAGCCATATACGGACGCATCAGAAATTTACAACCACCCTTTGTCCATTTCTCTTCTTCTTCTTATTCTCTTGCTCACACTTGTACAGTCGCTGAAAATCACCAGACATAGTAGAAACCATCCCAAATTACCTCCATCCCCACCAAAGCTTCCCATTCTTGGCAACCTTGACCAGCTTCTGGGAACTCTCCCTCATCGCTCTCTCAAAGCACTTTCGGAGCGTTACGGCCCTTTGATGTTAGTTGGCTAGTGAAATGATTAAAACCCATGACATTGTTATCTCGAACCGGCCCAAAACCACATCTGCTAACATCCTTCTATATGAATGCCGAGATATCGGGTTCGCTAATTACCTCGAGTACTGGAGACAAGTTCGGAAGATTTGTGTTCTTCAACTCTTGAGTGTGAGGAGTGCAATCTTTTCAGCATATTAGAGACGATGAAGTTTCAAGTTTGGTCAATAAAATTCGAAATTTATGCCTCAACGGAGGCTCTATTAATCTAACGGAGATGCTACTAGCTGTTACCAACAATATAGTTTCCCGCCGTGCTCTTAGGAGGAGAGTTGAAGAAGAAAATGGAAAGAGCAATTTTGGTGAGGTATCAAGAACGCTGGTAGAGCAGCTTACAGCATTCTGTAATAGGAGATGTGTTTCCATCTTTAGGGTGGATAGATGCTCTTTCAGGACTCAATGGTCGTCTCAATGCAACTGCTCGAGCATTAGACGATATGCTTGATCAGGTGATTGAAGAGCACATGAACAATGTATCATCAGAAATTGATGATGACGACGACGACCAATCTGATAAAAAAGACTTTGTGGATATACTCCTCCAACTACGAAAGGATGGCATGCTTGGGGCAGGGCTTACTCGGGACAATCTAAAAGCAATTTTACTGGTCTATCCTTCCCTCTTAGTCTTATTTAGTAGATCTTTCAATATCTTTTATACACCTCTCGATTCACGCACACATGACTATAGCTTTTTTCATGTTTCAAATTCTCAGGACATGTTTGTAGGAGGAACTGATACTACTTCGACAGCATTAGAGTGGGCAATGGCAGAGCTAGTGAAAAATCCTACTAGTATGAAGAGAGCTCAGGAAGAGATTAGAAGTGTGGTGAAAGGGAAATAAAAAATACACATGAAGGATATTGAGAAGATGGACTACTTGAAATGTGTCGTAAAAGAAACACTGAGATTACATCCGTCACTTCCTCTTCTGGTTCCTCGAGAAACAGCTACGAATCTCAAATGGAGAGGCTATGATATTCCTGCAAAAACTAGAGTGTTTGTAAATGCATGGGCAATCCAAAGGGATCCTCAAGTTTGGGACAATCCAGAAGATTTCTTGCCAGACAGGTTTTTAAATAACACAGTGGATTTGAACGGCCAAAACTTCCAATTCATCCCCTTTGGTGCTGGAAGAAGAGGATGCCCAGGGATATCATTTGCATTGGCTGCTATTGAGTATGTGATCGCCAATCTATTGTACTGGTTTGATTGGAAATTGCCTCGTGGTGAAGTTTTGGAGGATTTGGACATGATTGAAGTTAGTGGGTTAGCGGTTCATAAGAAATTAGCTCTTCATCTTGTGCCAACACTTTACTCCCCTTACCCTTAATCTTGATCTGTCTAGCAAAATGTACATGGTAATCATGTATTGTATTCGTTGTTATTTAGTGATTTATTTTTCCATGATTTCTGTTTCAAATTATGATACTCTCCTTTTATCCAAACAGATGCAATCATATGATTGGTACTTCATAAATGAAAATATAAATAAGAAATAAATCTTGATATTCATGAATGAAAGTGCCCATATTCCAAATGATTCTTCGAAACTCATATAAATTTGTATTATGAATGGAAATGCCTATTTCCATGACATAAATTTTGGCCTTTTTTGGGACTGATTTTGGGTTAAGACTTTAAAGATGGCTTGGGGGACCTCTGCTTCTGCTTCTTCCACCTCCTTTAACCGTTCTTTTTTGCTTCATATTTTATCATCTTCTTGGAGCGCAGTGATTAGCAATCGTGCAGCGCAAGCGTTAAAAATTATAAAAAAAAAGGGCTTAACAAATCTCTAGGTCGTCAAGGAATCTTTCACGTGATAGTTTAGTTCAGAGTAAAGGACAAAGTTCATGGACATTTTCCAAACGTCGACAAATGCTAGTAAATAATAATTAATATTATGAATCAACTTCATGGGAGATTAAAATCATTTTAAGTTTCTCAAGATGACGTTATTAATGAGGAAAATTACTTTAAACATGTGGAATTTAGTAAAAAAATAATAACGCCAATGAATCGGTAAGGTGTTAGTTTATAACTACTAAAGAACTACTAATTAGAAAGCTAGCTGGCATGGTGAAGAAAACAAATTATAATTTATATATGTTGACAAAAATATTAGTACATCAATTGGGTTAGTTGGAGATCAATGACAACTAAAATAATTAATAACGGCAAAGCAATTAATTAAAAGGTTTGACAGAGTTCAGAATTGAATAACGAACCCCGATTGAAGATTATTGTAAAATTCCAACTCGAAATGGCTCTGCAATCAGTCTTGATGAAGCAGTTGCTGAAGCCTTTCACGGACACATCAGAAATCTACAGCCCATTGTTGTTAAGGGAGCACACACACGCAGCATAGTCAACAAAGCAGAGGATTACAGTGGCTACAAAGCAGGGGATTGCAGCAGCTATTGCATACTGTTACGAGTTGACAAAATGAGCTGCCAACTGGCACCTGGTAGTTACCTGACTACTTGTGCACGTGATAGTTAACTTAATTAGTTATAATTTGTTGCAATTAAGTGAAGTTAGTTATAGTTATTAGCTACAGCTCAACATTGTATATAAATAGCTCATGTCTACATATTTTTCTTTAGTTTGAATGAATGTGAAAAAGAAGTTTTCAGATTCAGTTTCAGTTTCTTTGCTTCTTATTAATTTCTTGGTTCCCAAACACTAAAATTGATTCTTTCAACTTGGTATCAGAGTCAACAATGGCCTCTATGAATCTTGCATCTTCTTCCAATCAAGTTCCTAATGCTGCAGCTAACTCAACAAATGTTTCATTTACCTTTAATACACTTATTAAGCTAGATCAATCAAATTATTTGATCCGGTGACCACAAGTTTTTACATCAATACGTGGTAACAAACTAGAGAAGCTCATTGATGAAACAGTTAATCTTCCTCCTACTCACATCACTTAAGGAATTGGTGCTAATGCTAGATCTATGGAGAATCTAGATTATGTAACACAAAGATCACAGGAGTAAGTGTTGTTCGGTTGGTTGCTCTCTTCAATGAGTGAAGGTATCATTAGTATTGTGTTTAATCTAGAAACATCACTCGAAGTGTGGAAAGCTATTGAAGTTCAATTTAGATCACAATCAAAATCTAGACTCCTACATCTGAGGTACATGGTGAATTCCACTAGGAAAGATGATATGAAAATAATTGATTATTTCATCAAAATGAAAACCATAGCTGATTATATGGCTGCAGCAGAAAGTGCAATGAGTAATGACGATTTGATTTTGCATATACTCTCTGGCTTATGATTAGATTATAACTCAGTAGCTACTTACATTACTGGACAAGTAAGTGCTGGCAAAATGAATGTTAATGAGGCTTATGCAATGCTTTTGACTTAAGAAGCTAGAATTAAACAACAATCTCAAATGCTTGCTAATATGGATGTGAAACAGAATTTTAAAGTTAATTTTGCATAGAATAGAGGACCTAAAAAAGGAAACAAAAGTGTTGGTAGTTATGGCTACAGCTCTAGTTATGTTAATAATGGAAACTTTTATAATAATGGATATAAAGGAGGATATACAAGCTCTAGCTTTATTGGTAATGCTTTTCGATCCAATTTTCAGTTTAGAGGTTTTCAAGGAGATAATCAAGGAGGAGAAGGAAACTGGAACACCAAGTGTTGGTAGTGGTGGTTTTAACAATGGAAAAGCACCTGGAAACTCAAAATCTCAATGGAATCCCTCTAAGCCAACTTGTCAAATCTGCATGAGAACAAGACATATGTTGTAACTTTTTCCTATGCTATTAATGTCAATGTGTAAGTATACACAACAAGTAATATAATGATAAGTATTTAAGATAATCTCCACAGGGATTGATGTTATTAAATTTGCTACAGCAATCTCAACAGTGCAATTTTGCCTTGATTGAAAATAGAAGGAACAATTAAACTAATAAACTAATTAATTAAAATAAAATGCAGGAAAGCAAACTCTCATGTCTCACACAAGGATAAAATCAATAGAAATAAAGTAGTTGAGTGATTAAACTATATTAATTGTTTTCACTTATTCTTGTAATTTTAGGTGCAGTTGCTGCAACATCTACTACAGCACTAGGCAGAATCCTTATGTATCATCAGTTGTCGCTTGTTGGATGTCTTATATCCCTATGTAACCTAACAGTGACCAATTGTTATGCCAACATAAGATATAATATTACATGCTTAGATTCTATTTACCCTACAAGGTGAATCTCTATATCTAGTTCATCACTAATTTTAGACTATGCATGACCCTTTTGAAATCAAATAAAACTCAACTCAGGAAACTTAATTTAAAACCAAGTATTGCTCTAATATGTTCTACTAAGATAGACCCTTTTGTGGCTCTTTCTTAGTTTGTATCATTAAATGGGTGGTCAGCCGAAATAATGAATAGAATAAGCTTTACCAAAACAAAATGCTATAGCATACATGCAACAACATATAAATTCAGTCAAGGAACCATTAAGATTGTCAAACCATTAAGATTGTTTATCACTCAATTACAATTAAATTAGTTCATGATCTGCAAAAGTAAAATAAACAAAAGAGTTTTAGCCATCAAATAATATTCATGATTAAAAAATAAATAAGAAAACAATAGAAGAATAAGAAAGACTAAGTTTCCTGATTGATCTCCACAAATTCTGCTTGTTACAGCCCTTAGTTTCCGTATTTTTATTATCTTTTTCTCTTGTATTTTTTCGGTTTTCATTTTTAGTTGACGGCCTCTCTTTTTTCTCCTTTACTTGTGTGCTTCTTTTATAACTGAAAATTACGGTAAACAGAAGTTTAGGGCGCACATCTTCCAAATTAGAAAATCCAATCACAATCTGCAAAGTATCTCACGCGAAATCTTTTCTGTCAATGCTTCAGGATTACTACATCAATAGTTGCTATAGTAATGACTACAACATCTGCACTAGTTCCAGATTTATTTCACTTCTTCTGCAGCTGTGTTCTTTTGTTCTTTTTGCTAGCCCATTGCAACAACATTCTTTCCTTGAAAATCGAGCTTCCAATTACCTACAATTATGTATATGATTTAAACACACAGTTATTCGAAATCAAGTAAACTTTATAAAAATTAAACTTAAATGGATGTTCATGCAAAACATAATTAAAATTCAATAAAAACATGTCAATTACTCTCTAAGTGATCTTGATTTAAGTCTAAAAGTGTTATGATGACTTTCATTTTATAGAGTTATCAACATACAATAAACGACATCCAGTGGAATTTGGAAGAGTTTATTGCTTCTAAAGCCTACATGCCACCTCCAAACAGAAATCCGAGAGCTGTATACTTCGCTGACATGGAAGGTCTTTTTTATGCCAACTGGTAATAGTGGGGTTCCTTACTGTCTCACAAATAATTGTTAACATATATATTTCCATAATGTTGAATTTTGATGATAATAAACAAGATTAATAATGATTAATCTTTTAAGCTCAAGTTATTTTTTATTCTTTTTAAATAAATCATTATTTTCACATTATAAAGGTTTCATATTGGAAAAATGATTTCATGAAATTTGTTGTTTTTCAAGTTTATAGTTTAATTGGAAGAATTTTGAAAACTTTGAAATCAACAAGTATTGCTTGAAATTTTAAAAAAAGACTTATTTGAAAAGTTTCATATCATTTTGGACTATATCATAATTTCAAAAAGTTTTGGGATTGACAAGCATTATTTAGAAATTCTAAAATTGGACCTATTTGAAAGCTTTCATAAAATGTTGGGCTATAATATATTTTATAAAGTTTTGGGGTCAAATTATAAATTTAAAAAATATTTCACTGTAGTAGTTACTGTAGCAAGCGGCTAACCGGATATGGTAAATGGCAATCTGGATTTTGGGCAGTAAGCTTCTAAAGTATAAACAGCTATCTGGATTTCGCAAGCGACAATCCGGATTTCAAAAGCGGCTAATCGGATATGAAATGAACATGTCGGATATTCTGAAATTTAAATTTTTATCTTATCGGTAACATAAAAGCGGCTAATCGGATTCCATAAACGGTAAGCCGGTTATGAATAAAAAGTGCATAACGACTAGTTTTTGAGCTCAAACTATAGAAACTCAAAACCAATTCATTTTTGGTAATCTTGACAAGCAAAAATAAGTGCACACAACATATATTGAGCTTCAATTTCGTAAATCATCATTTATTAAATCATCTTTGTTCTTCAATTTATATATCCACTCTTAAAGAGAGTTTCATTATTATAATTTTCATTTCTCATTAAATTGTGAGTGTACAAGTGTGAGAAACACTTGGGGTGAAGAGATTGGAGATATAATCTCTTGTTGTAAAGGTTCATTGACACCTTGAAGTCAATTGTAAACGTTTGAAGCTTTGAAAAGACTCGGATAGTGAAATCTTCAAGTCCAGTGTGCTTGAAGGCGTGGACGTAGGCGGGGATTGCCGAACCACGGAAAAATCCTTGAGTTTGCTTTCTCTTCCCTTGCTTATTTATTATTGTGCTTTCATTGAATTTATTGTTTTTGAATTTATTAAGACATTAGATTGGAGTGTTGTGTGGTTTGCTTAGCTTAATTTTTAAAATCACAATTCACCCCTCCTCTTGGGTTGCCTAGTTAGTATTTCAATAATATGAACAATATGTAGATCACTGACTTTTCTGCTGGTACATCTAAACTTATCATTGGTAATGGAACTGGTTTGAATATTACACACATTGTGAATGCTACTCTTAGGGTGCATGGTTCATTAAACTCCACCACTACACTTAAACTAAATAATATACTATTAGTTCTGCAAATAACCAAAAATCTTATAAGCATATCTCAATTAACTAAAGATAATGACATTGTTGTTGAATTTATTGATAAGTTCTATTTTGTGAAGGACAAGGTGAAGAATTTGATCATACTGTAGGGCAAAGTTGAAAAATGTCTATACCGATTGCTATTGATCTCCTCCAATAAGAATGTCTCTGACTCTTCTATTCAAAATCATGTGGTCAATGTTAAATATGATGTTTCAAATGTGTTTGTCATTCTTCTTTCAATGTTTTCAGCTGTCATTTCTGATTCCAATAATGAACTAGCAAAATTTGTTGGTTGTGCAAACTCTAAATGTTTGTTAAGTGCATCTATTTTACATCAGGTGACACTATGTGATATGAGCTAACCTTTTATTTTTCTGTGTATGTGATATATGATTTGCTTTTGTAAGTAACCATGATTTTGATATTCTGAATTACTATGAATTTATGTTACTTTATTGTGATATGTTACTTTATAAAATTTATGAATTATGATATATGTTTTACTAAAAAGAATACTCGCAATATTTTTGGTATCGGTAGGCCTAGTGTGTTAGGAATTGATTTACTTACCGAGTTGACAGCTCACCCCTTATCACTACTTTTTGCAGAATAAGTTTCTTTTGAGAGGTGTGCTTAGATTTGGAGTTAGAGATTTCGTTTTCGTTTGCTATTTGAATAAGAAAAGGAACAGATTCATGTTTCTTTTTAGTTTATTTTTGTTATGAACTTGTAATTTAGAGTTTGAGACTTTTGTTATTGTTATGTTTTGGAAGAGATTATTTAGTGTTAGACGTACGAATTTGTGGATTTATTTGAATAAGAATTTGAGATATTTTAGTTTGTAATTTATGAATAAGGATTATGATTTGTAAATAACCTCCTTTTGTACGTGCTCCGCACGATGTTAGATTTGGAGTGTTACATCAGTAGTTGTGGTTGCAAAATGTTCCATCCATCGAGTTGATGGGAGATTAAATACATCTAAGCAAGAATTAATAATTATGAAGCTGATAATACGAATATAAATATAAAATACGATTGACATGTTGACAGCAACGGCGAATATATATAATAATAACACCAATCGTGTTGATGGGAGATTATTTGTCAAAATTATTTTTAGTTCTTATTTTTTATTCCTGTGGCTTGAAAAGCGACTCTATGTTGATCATTCATTTATTTTCTAGTTCGTATTTTACAGATATAGATTTTTATTTAAAGCTACCATCATTTCGCATTGGAAAGTAAAGGGAGCAAAATTAGTTTATAAAGGTAGGTCTATAATAATAAACCCATAAGGAGGAAGCTCAAGCACGCGAGACCCAACACAACTGAGTAGCCTCATCTAAGAATCTTGTAATTTGGTTGTTATACATTGAGGAGTTCAAATACCAGGTATTTAACTATTTTTTTCAATTAACCACTGATCACTCACCTCAATTTTTACTCAGTAATGTGCATAGCTCACTATAAGGTAATGCTAGTTCAGAAAATATATTAAAATAGAAGTCCTGTACATAGAATATTTCAAAATATTGCAAGTTTTATAAAACACATGTAGATCAACATATTCTTCTATCGTAAGAGATTTTATGTAACCATTGAACCAATGAACACTCACAAATTAACTGCTTTACATGTGAGCTGGATTAATTTGAACTACAGACCTCTTCTTCCATAAGAGATTATTGTATCCATTTAACCAACCGTCAAACACCCACGAAAATTAATTGAGGATGAAATGAGATAGCCTACAAGCTACGGCAACAAATTGCCTAGATATTTACTGACCAAATCGAATTCTACGAGTCTTAACTTCTATTATCCAGATGGCATTAAATTAAACCATATTCACCAAATTACAGAACAAACATCACAAAATAAATCATCTCCGACTTAAATTGTTTCTCAACTGTCACTCTTTGCCTTATATATTGAAATTAATTTCTCAAGAAACGCCTCACAATTTTTTTACCTGCAGATTGACTCCATCTTCTGGCACAGTAATGAAGCTATAAATAGGTGAATGAGCATACTCGGAAGAAAGTAAGAAATTAAGACAAATTAGCCTGCATGAGAGCAAGTAGTATCTTAAGCTCAACCATGGCCAAATTTTGTATTAGACGCACTCGAGGACCAAATACAAACGGGATGTCTTACAATTTAATTCTAAGTGCTATGGTTGCCCGTGTAGGTGGAGTATGGTGGATCTCTATGTTGAGAATCATGGCTGCTGTAAAGGATAAGGTGAACTAGTTTTATAGTCAAGGTTGAGTTACTACCATTGAAGTAAGTGGAGATTTTTTTAATAAAAGTGACTTGAATACCTCAATATTCATTTGCAGCAAAAGTTGAAAAACAGTTAAAAAAAGAACTAACAAATTTACACGCATTTGACTTGAAGTTTTAATTTCTTTGGAAGTTTCATAAGCATCAAGTAATGGCATGAATTTTATATAAATTAATGCATGAAAGTCAAGAATTCTTTTACGTGCACGGACTTTCATTGATTTCGTATTGGTACTTTTGTTGACCACGTGGCTAATGTTGAAATAAAAGGGAAATTAAAACTTTTGTCCCTGAGGAAAGATGAAATAATTTTGTCTCTGAGGCCTGTAATTAAAGTAAAAAATTTATGTTACACCATCACTATTAATTACAGAGGGTTCAGAAATATTAAAATCAAGAGCAAAATACTTCAATGACTAGAGGTTAAATTCTAAACTTCTGTTCTTAATTTTTTATGGACATATTATGTTATACTTGCATAAGAAAATCATACTTAAGTTTTCTTACAACTTTAATTTCAGTTATTGCTAGGACTAGCTCTAAAGTATTAGGGATTTTAGGCGAATTTGTTTTATGAGGTCTGCTTATATTTAATAGTTTTAATACTCAAAACAATAAAAAATTTAAAATTTAATCAATTTTTAATTATATATTGAATATCAACAATCAATAAAGATGGTAAGAAATTTCGATAAAGAACAGTAATTAAAAAAAATTTAATTCCCTCAAACCATTATTTCAAAAAACTATTTTTTTTCCTTCAAAAGTAAACAAATAAATATAATAGCTTTCATTAAAGAGAAGAGTGGAAGACATTTTTTAATATTAAATAATCAAGTTTTTTTAAACAAATAAAGAATTTTTTAATATTTTTCTTGAAAAACTAATAATGAGTTAATAATTAATACTATTAATTATAGCTCTTTAATGTTAAGATTATCAAATATAAAATTTGTGTAAAAAAAACTTAAGTGTAAGATAATTATCAATTAAAATATGCCTAAAAATAGGTTTTTTTATCATAAGTAAGTTAAAAAAAATAATTTGATTATATTAAAGAAATACAAAAAAAAAAGATCTTCTAACATATAAGGACTTGGTGGCCACAATGTGAAGCCTTAGGCAATTAACTAATTCACTTATATTTAAAGCCGCCCCTAGTCATCCGCTATAAAGGATTAATCGCGTAATTAAAAAGCTTTATAGAGTTGAGAATTCAACGTGCAAACCCCAATTGAAGCTTAAGTTGGGGAATCCCAACCTGAAATGGCTCTGGTATCAGTCCTGATGAAGCAACTGCTGCAGCCTTTTATGGGCATATCAGAAATTTACAACCCTCCTCTGTCCATCTTTCTTCTTCTTCTTATCCTCTTGCTCACACTTGTGCAGTTGCTGAAAATCACCAGACGTAGTAGTAACCATCTCAACTTACCTCCATCCCCACCAAAGCTCCCCATTCTCGGCAACCTTCACCAGCTTCTGGGAACTCTCCCTCATCGCTCTCTCAAAGCTCTTTCGGAGAGGTACGGCCCTTTGATGTTCGTTTACTTTGGCAATTCTCCAACTTTTGTGGTTTCATCGGCTGAGTTGGCTGGTGAGATGTTTAAAACTCATGACATTGTGATCTCGAACCGGCCCAAAAGCACACCTGCTAACATCCTCGTATATGAATGCCAAGATATCACGTTCTCTAATTACGGCGAGTACTGGAGACAAGCTCGGAAGATTTGTATTCTTCAACTATTGAGTGTGAGAAGAGTGCAATCATTTCAGTATGTTAGAGATGATGAAGTTTCAAGTTTGGTAACTAAAATTCGCCTCTCGTGTCTTAATAAAGGAGGTCCTCTTAATTTAACAGAGATGCTACTGACTGCTTCCAGCAATATAGTTTCCCTCTGCGTTCTTGGGAAGAAAGCTGATGAAGAAGAAGAAAATATTGGAGACAGCAATAAGCTGGGAGAGTTGTCAAGAAAGCTGGAAGAGCAGCTTGCTACCTTTTGTATGGGAGATATGTTTCCATCTTTGGCATGGTTAGATGTTCTCTCGGGATTCATTGGTCGTCTCAACGCAACTGCTAGAGCATTTGACGCTTTGCTTGATCAGGTGATTGAAGAGCACACGAACAAGGTATCAAAAGGAAGTGGGCATGATGATGACCAATCTGATAAAAAAGACTTTGTGGATATACTCCTCCAACTTCGAAAGGATGGCATGCTTGGGGCAGAGCTCTCTCAGGACAATCTTAAAGCAATTATCCTTGTCTGTCCTTCCTCTCAACCAGCTAGTCTTAATTATTTTAATTATTAGCTCTCTCCTTTTCAAAAAAAAGAAAAAATTATTAGCTCTCTCTATATTTTTACATCTTTTACATACATCATGCACGCAAAAGCGCGCTCTTGCATATACATAAACATACATCAATACTAAAGGTTTTTCATGTTTCACATTCTCAGGACATGTTTGTAGCAGGAACTGAGACTACTGCAACAACACTAGAGTGGGCAATGGCAGAGCTAGTGAAAAATCCAACTAGTATGAACAGAGTTCGAGAAGAGGTTAGAAGTGTGGCAAAAGGGAAATTAAATATAGACATGAAGGAAATTGAGAAGATGGACTATTTGAAATGTGTTGTCAAAGAAACTCTGAGGTTACATCCACCAGCTCCTCTCTTGGTTCCGCGAGAAATGGCAGAGAGTATCAAATGGAGAGGTTATGATATTCCTGCAAAAACTAGAGTGATTGTAAATGCATGGGCAATTCAAACAGATCCCCAAGTTTGGGACAGGCCAGAAGATTTCTTGCCAGACAGGTTTTTCGCTAACCCGGTGGATTGTAAAGGCCGAGACTTCCAATTTATCCCCTTTGGTGCTGGAAGAAGAGGATGCCCAGGGATATCATTTGCGTTAGCTGCAGTTGAGTATGTGATGGCCAACCTTTTGTACTTGTTTGATTGGAATTTGCCTCTTGGTGAAGTTGAGGAGAATTTGGACATGTCTGAAGTTAATGGGCTAGTGGTTCATAAGAAATTACCTCTTCATCTTGTGCCAACGCTCTACTGCCCTTGCTCTTAATCTTGATATGTCTACAAAAATATCCATTGTACTTATATTCTAATCATGATTGTCCTCTTTCAATTCCCTCTTGTGAAAAATTGTACCAGTGTTATCTATTTTCTTCTATGTTCATGGACACCTTGAGGAGCAAGTTATTACCAATAAAATTTTATCATCTGTCCATATCATATTGGTCCTCTGCTTGATCTTTTCCATAAATTCCATCAATCGGTTTAGATTTAGAGAAATACAAAATGTTAATAGTCGTGGTTGCAAAATATTATATCCAGCGAGTTGATAGGAGATTAATTCCAACTAATCATGAACAAATAATTATGAAGCTGAAAAAAATATACAACTATGATTGACATGTTGACAGCAACGGCGAATATATATAATAGTAACACCAATCGTGTTGATGGGAGACTATTTGTGAAAATTGTTTTTTCATTCATATTTTATATTCTTGTGGCTTGAAAGCGACTCTATGTCGATCATTTATTTAGTTTCTAGTTCTTATTTTATTACGTATACAGGTTGTTTTTTCAAAATTCCACAATTTTGCATTGGAAAGGAAAGATAGCAAAATGTAGTTTATAGAGTAACACGTATGTCTATAACAATAAAACCCATAAGGAGGAAGCTCAAGCATGCAAGACCAAACCCAAATGAGTAGCCTCATCTAAGAACCTTGTAATTGGGTTATCTTACATAGATGACTCCAAGAACCAGGTATTTAACTATTTTTGGTTTTTTTTTTCCAATTAACTGCCGATCACTCACCTGAATTTTTACTCAATAATCTGCATAACTCACATAAGGTGATGCTTGTCTAGAAAATATTTTAAAATAGAAGTCATGTACGTAGAATATTTCAAAATTTGCAAGTGTCCTAAAACACAAGTACATCAACATATTATTCTATCATAAGAGTTTTTCTGCACCCTTTGAACCAATTATCACTCAAAAATTAATTGCTTTACAAGTGAGCTAGATTAATTTGAACTTCAGACCTCTTCTTCCATACGAGATTCTATCAGTTGAACCACCAATCCAACACCCACACAAATTAATTGAAGATAATGAGATAGCCCACAGGCTACAGCAACAAATTACCTAGGTATTTACTGAACAAATGGAATTCTACAAAGTGTTAATTTCTACTACACAGATGGCATTAAATTAAACCATATACACCAAATTAGAGAACAAAATTCACAAAAATAAATCATCTCCTGTCCAAACTGTTTCCCAAATGTCACTCTTTGCCTTACATGTTGAAATTAATTTCTCAAGAAACACCTGACAAATTTCTTACCTACAGATTGACTCCATGTAGTGGCACAATAATGAAGCTATAAACAGGTGAGTGAACATACTCTAGAGAAAATGAGAAATTAATGTTGTGGTTACAAATTGATAATCAGAATGGGCTGGAATCAGAATGATAATTGAAATAAAAAAGGAGAATGGAAATCATAATAGATTGCTATAAGTTATTAAAATGACCTTAATTTATTATTGTTGCCGTCATCATTGTCATCATTATCATTGTTATTATTAATTAATTATTAATAATAATAATATTGTCATCGTCGTTGTTGTCATTATCATTATTATCGTCATTAATTTTATTATCATTAATTAATAAGAATATTCTTATTTTTTAAATTATTACTATTAATTATTCATTTTATTACATTAGTCAATAGTACTCATATTATTATTATTATTATTATTATTAATAACAACAATTACAAAAATTAAAAAAATAACAATAACAATAATGTAACATAATAAAATTATTTGAGGATAAAAGTAGAATTATGAAATGAAGATGATGGTAAAATGGGGAGGAGCTCAAGGGATGGGAACTTCATTCCCACCCTGCTCCCCCCACATGGGAATAAAGTTTACATTCCTTAATTCAAAAAACATGTGGACCTCACATATTTCATTTTTATTCCCACTTCTATTTTAGTAAGTAAATATTATCAATCATTTTCATTCTAAATTCTGATTTTTTAATCTAAGAAGTAAATGCGCCATAAGCGAAATTTGACAGCACGAGATCAAGTGGTATCTTAAGCTCAATCATGGCCAAATTTTTTACCAGACATGCTCGAGGACCACATCCAACTAGCATGTCTTATAGTTTAATTCTAAATGGTATGAGTACCCAAGTACGTGGACTATAGTGATTCTCTATGTTGAGAACCATGGCTGCTGTAAAGGATAAGACGAAATGATTTATTGTCAAGGTGGAGTTACTATTATTCAAATCAAAGTGGAGACTTTTTGAATAAAAGTAACATGAATAGTTTAATATTCATTTGTAGTAAAGTTGAGAAAAGGAACTAACAAATTTGCATGCATTCCTTGCAAGTTTTAGTTTATTTTGAAGTTTGCATGGGCATTAGATATTGGCATGAATTTTTTTGACTCTTATAGCATGCAAATAAATGCATGAATGCCAAGAACTCTTTACATGCATTAACTTTCATGCATTGTCTTGTATTATATTATATTATATTATATTAATATTGATTTATTGTCTTATATTATATTACATTAGTATTGTCTTTTTACATTATTTTTTTAGTATAAGTATTTTTTTAAAAAAATATCATAATTCTTTATAAAAGATAGAAGCTTATGGCCTTAAATTTTAGGAAGCATAACATTTATTTTTTTAATTTTTTCTAAATATATAACTTGTGAAATAAAAATTGAAACAAATAATTCAATTGAATAACCTTTAAATAATATCAAAACATAAATAAATTCCAATACGTCCAATCGTAGCCTTTTAATTTCGTAAATTCAAATTCCACGATTGCGTAATCATTCGAAGCTAGCAACATATGCATTTGTCACTTTCAGTCTCAAAGAATTCAAAACCTCCGTTACTCTCACATACCCAACAGACTAATGCTCACAAAAACTAAATGATTTGAGAAAAAACTCACCTAGAAGCTACAAACTCAAATCAATATGTTTATGAAATTCGAGATGTTAAAAGCCTAGCAACTTGCACACTGTCAAGAGTCAACCATGCTTCCTGGACCTTAAAAAGCATATTAATATTGTTGTGGCTAAGTAATGCTCAGTTAACATTAATATTCTTGCAGCTAAGTAATGCTCAGTTAAGCAACGCTCACCTAAGGTAACGTAAAAGCATCCGACGAACACTTATTTGAAGCCCATCTCCATAACACATCCTCAAAAGCATATGACTTTGCATTGGAAAATATCTCTTGTTTCTAATATGAAATGAAAATTTAAAAAAAAAAAAACGTATTTGCTATAGCAGTTCCTTTCCAAAAACAAAACTAATAAGGATGAAATACATCCAAATAAGCTATCCATGTCTGCAAAAATTTGCAATAAGTAAGAAAACAGCAACAAAACCAAAAAAGTAACCTAGTGAATGTCAAAGCCGGTGGCCACAAGCCAAATTCCAATTGGCTTTGACAGCTGCCCAAAGAAAAAGAAGAAGGAGTTGGTGCCGACCAAAGAAAAAAAAAAGGAGAGAGAAGAAAAAAAAAAAGGGATGTCGGGCCGAAGAAGGAAAATAAAAAAAAATATATAATTAAATATTAAATAAACAGTAACCAAAACTTTAGTTATAAATAAAGAGGCTCCCTCCTCATTTTATTCATTTCATTTTTTTTCCTTAAGTTTCTCTTCTTTGTTTTGTAAAAGAGAAAGAGTTGTGTGAGAGATTAAGAGTTTTAATACTCTTATGTAATTAGTGAGTGAGAGATTGGGTGTATTGGGGTTTTGGGTAGTGAGCCAAAATATTACAATATTTGTAATCCTTATTTCACTAGTAAAATATTTCCTTCTGTTTTCGCCTGTGGACGTAGGATAAAAGCCGAACCACGTAATTTCTGGTATTCTCTTATGTGCTTGTTCTTTATTTCTTCCAATTTTATTTTAGCTGCGGTCCTACTTCACCCACCAATTTTCTAATAGTGGTATCAGAGCTATTGGTTGTATTTTTTAGAGTCGGGAACTGTTCACGTAAGGGGTATTATTCACGTATACGGCACTGTACACGTATACGATATTATTCACGTATATAGTACTGTTCACGTATACAATTTTATTCACATATACAGTATTGTTCACATATATGATACTATTCACGTGAAACGGTGGAAGCGATCCAAGAATTTTGCGGTGCAAAGCAAGGAATAGTGGTGTGAGTAAAGCAACTGTGTGGTTTTGTACATGTCTAGGAAAGTTATGTCACAAAGGCGATAAGAGCTTAAGGAGTCTGGGTTTTAAGTGGGATTATTGTGACCCCTCCAGTCTTTCCTGAAAACTTTTCTGGTGTGCATTCTCACACATACTCACAACTATTCAAGGTAGTACACTAGCTTGTGTGCGGTATTTATCAACAAAATGGCGACAAAGTATGAAATTGAGAAGTTTAACGGAAATAATTTTTCGTTGTGGAAAATGAGTATGAAAGCAGTATTGAGGAAAAATAATTGCTTGGCAGCAATTGGAGAAAGGCTCATGGAGATAACTGATGACAAGTGGAACGAGGTAGACGGCAACGCCATTTCTGATCCACACTTGGCACTTGCAGACGGAGTATTATCCAGTGTGGCAGAGAAAAATACAGCGAAGAAAATATGGGATACTCTCACAAAATTGTACGATGCCAAGTCACTACACAACAAAATCTTCTTGAAGAGAAAACTCTATACTTTTCGAATGGTAGAATCTACAATGGTGACCGACCACATTAACACCTTGAAGACTCTATTTTCACAACTCACAACGTTGGGTTATAATATAGAGGAAAATGAACATGCAGAGCTTCTACTTCAAAGTCTACCAGATTTATATGATCAACTCATCATCAACTTGACAAACAACAATCCAGTGGACAGTCTAGTTTTCGACGATGTTGTAGCCTCCGTATTAAATGAGGAGAACAGGCAGAAAAATAAGGAAAACAGACAAGCAAGTTCGCAGCAAGCGGAGGCGCTATTAGTGACGAGAGGGAGATCAACGGAACGTGGCCTCAGTGGGAATCAAAATCACGATAGATCAAAATTCAGAAGTAAGAAGAATGTTAAATGCTACAACTGTGGTAAGAAATGGCACGTCAAAAAAGTGTGTTGAAGTAACCAGAAGAGAAGAGAGGGTAAAGAACCTGAGCCATCAAATGCTCAGGGTGTGTAGCAAGTACCTCAGATGATGGCGAAATTCTCTACAGCGAGGTAACAACTGTTTCAGAAGGCAGAAAACGACTATCTGATGTCTGGTTTATTGACTCAGGAGTTACCTGACACATGATCTCTAGGAGAGAATGGTTTCACACATATGAACCTATCTTAGAAGGATCTGTATATATGAGAGATGAGCATGCCTTGGAGATCACTGGTATTGGTACTATCAAAATAAAAATGTTTGATGGTACAATTCGCACAATTGGGGAGGTACGACATGTCAACGGCCTGAAGAAAAATCTATTGTCTTTGGGATAAATGGATAGTCATGGGTACAAAACTCATGTGGAGAATGGAATAATGAAGATCGTTAAAGGTGCGCTTGTATTGATGAAGGCAGAAAAGATCGGTGCTAATTTATTCATGCTTAAAGGAGAAATACTACAAGAGGCTGATGTGAGTGTCGCGTCAAATGGAAAATAATCAACGATGATGTGGCATCTCAAACTTGGCCACATGTCAGAACAAGACTTGAAGATTCTCTTTGAGTGAAAATTATTTACGGGGCTCAAATCGGTAAGTTTACCATTTTGTGAGCATTGTGTTACAATTAAGCAGTATAGATTAAAATTCAGTAGATCTATTGCTATAAGTAAATGCATTCTAGACTTGATTCATTCTGATGTTTAGGAATCACCGGATATATCCATGGGAGGTGCAAAGTACATGGTGACTTTCATTGATGATTATTCCAGAAGATGTTGGGTGTATCCAATTAAGAAAAAGTCAGATGTATTTCTAGTGTTTAAAGAATACAAAGCGCGGGTGGAACTTGAATATGATAAAAAGATCAAGTGCTTGAGGACGGATAATGGAGAGTATACAGACGGTGAGTTTCTTGCTTTCTGTAAGCAAGAAGGTATTCAGAGGCAGTTCACGATGGCATACACTCCTTGTTGCTTAAATTAGCATGTATACTAGTCGGCACAAGTAATATAATGAAGAGTAGAGTATCGTCCCACAGAGATTGTATATCTTATTAGTTATCGAAATTATTCTAACCCTACTTTATTTGAACAATCGATTAGGTGAATTTAGATTAAAGTTAAATAAAATAAAATAATTAAAAATTAAATGAAGACGCAGGCAGTAATAGAAATCACCAAGAGATTAAAACATTAGGACATTCGATTTCACCATAACCAATCCAATTTAATCCTTCATCTATGCTATTAAAGTTTATTACCCATATTGACAGTAAATTTCCCTAATTTATTCAATATCCTCTCTCGAGTAATATCAAAAACATCTCCACATATCAATCCACTATATCTCTATGTGAATTTAAATATACAAAGATTCATTAAGTTCTATAGAAATTCTTAGATAAAACTGCACGAATCACGTTGGCACATCTCTGTCTTTCGTTCAATTCATGGCATCCATTACACAGAGCAAAAATACATAAATCTCCTCTTAGTCCCATTATGTATCCTCAAATCATTCAAATATTGGCCAGATATTTAAAAGCATTAATCACAATAATGAACACTCAATCATGGAATGATTAATTAAAAATAACATAGATTTATGGAATTAAATCTTCATAGTTAGGCTACATCGTAGCCCTAGTAAAATAAATTAGTTCATAGGAATATAAAGAGAATTCATTAATTTAATTAGAAACATTCAAGCAAGATAATAGAAAAGAAGGAAAAGAAAAACTTAAGAATTAATGCGTCTCCCTCCTGCTCCAAATTATTCCTGCTGCTCTCGGTTTTGCTCAAAACTTGCGGCTGCTGCTCTTCTCTTTATTTTCTCTTGGCTGCTATTATCCTTGTGTGGCTGCCTTTCTATATCCTTTCCTTCCGCTTGGCTTTGCCTTTTTATAATAATGTGGCTTCTTCCAAATCCTTAAATGAAAAGGATTTCCAAACAAAACAAATCCAGCCCACCTTTTAAGCCCATCCACGTGAATACCCTTTTCAAACAATGCCAAAATATTTGCTTCCTTTATTATATTGTAAGCTTGCCATTTAAATTGTCAAATGGGCTCCACGTAACTAGCTTGAAATTAAAAGCCAATTGACCTTTTCTTCTCTTCTTTGATTCTTCACGTGATTGCTTGCATGATGCCTAAATTCAATCTTCCTTTATTTGGCTTTGTATTTCTTTCCCTTTTACTTCCACATTATTTTCATTATACTCCAATTTGTTTCCTCTTTAAGTTTCTTTTCTCATGAATATTCCCAAGATTCCTACAATGACAAAATATAAAAATTAACATAATAAAATATACTTTAACATAAAATTAAGTTATGGAAGTATTAAAATAATAGACAAATTATGAGCACATCACTCCTCAACAAAACGGAGTGGCGGAGCGGATGAACAGAACTCTTACAGAAAGAATAAGAGTTATGTTGAGGACTGCTGGTCTACCCAATTCATTCTGGACAGAAGCAGCCAAAACTGCCTGTTATATAGTAAATCGATCGCTATCTACAACTATTGGGCTGAAGACAGTAATGGAGATGTGGACTGGAAAGCCAGCTAATTATTCCTACCTACATGCATTTGGATGTCCTGCGTACGTGATGTACAATGCCCAAGAAAGAACAAAACTGGATGCAAAATCTAGAAAATGTATCTTCTTGAGATATGCTGATGAAGTAAAAGGGTATCGTCTGTGGGACCCCACTGCCCACAAAATCGTCATCAGCAGAGATGTTATTTTTGTAAAAGATCAATTACAAATGAAAGATGGAGGTGATGGCACTGTAAAAGAAAAGTCAGAGATTGTGCCGGTATATGTCGAAAATAATCCAGAAGATTCAGATTCTTCTGAAGCAGCACCAGAGCACGAGGAACAAGAACCAGTCGAGTCCGAGGCTCCAGAAGTTTGTCGGTCAACTCGTGAGAGACGACTACCAACGTGGCACTCAGAGTATGTCACAGAAATCAACGTCGCATACTGTCTTCTAACAGAGGATGGAGAGCCTTCAACTTTCCATGAAACTTTAAACAGCTCATATGTTGCTTTGTGGATGACAGCAATGCAAGAAGAAATTGAAGCTCTACACAAGAACAAGACATGGGAACTTGTACCACTACCACACGAAAGAAAAGCCATTGGAAACAAATAGGTCTACAAGATCAAACGTGATGACAATGACCAAGTGGAGAGGTATCGTGCGAGATTGGTGGTGAAATGATATGCTTAGAAAGAAGGTATTGACTTCAATGAGATATTTTCGCCAGTGGTTCGACTCACAACAGTCAGAATAGTCTTGACAATGTGTGCTACATTTGATCTACATCTAGAGCAGTTAGATGTAAAAATTGCATTTCTTCATGGAGAATTTGAAGAAGAAATATATATGCTCCAACCAGAAGGTTTTGCAGAAACAGGAAATGAGAACTTGGTTTGCAGGTTGAACAAATCTTTATACGGTCTCAAACAGGCGCCGAGGTGTTGGTATAAGAGATTTGATTCCTTCATTATGAGCCTTGGATATAACAGACTCAGTTCATACTATTATGCATATTACAAGAGGTTTGAAGATAATGATTTCATCATTTTACTGTTGTACGTGGATGACATGTTGGTAGCAGACCCTAACAAAGATCGAGTCTAAGAATTAAAGGCACAGTTGGCTAGGGAGTTTGAAATGAAGGACTTAGGACCAGCAAACAAGATTCTAGGGATGCAAATTCACCTGAGATAGAAATAACAGGAATATTTGGCTTTCTTAGAATAATTACTTGAAGAAAATCTTGCGACGCTTCAACATGCAAGATTGTAAGTCAATTTCTACTCAACTTCCTGTTAATTTCA
Organism: Citrus trifoliata; assembly: GCA_018350135.1. Classification (NCBI taxonomy): domain Eukaryota; kingdom Viridiplantae; phylum Streptophyta; class Magnoliopsida; order Sapindales; family Rutaceae; genus Citrus; species Citrus trifoliata. The sequence goes on along the minus strand of CM031386.1, from coordinate 11,066,965 downwards.
AATTATCCTCAAGTATGTGTCCTAACAATGAAGTAGAGAGGAAGGAGATGTCTCGAATACCGTATGCATCAACAGTGGGAAGTTTGATGTTCGTTATGATATGTACAAGACCAGCCATTGCACAAGCAGTGGGAGCAGTCAATCGATACATGGTGAATCCTGGTGGAGAACATTGGATAGTTGTGAAGAGGATTTTGAGATACATCAGAGGAACCTTAGATGTTGCATTATGTTATGGAGGATCAGAATTTACTATCAGGGGCTATGTGAATTCAGATTTTGCAGGAGACTTTGATAAAAGGAAATCCACTACTGGTTATGTGTCTACACTTGCAGGAGTAACTGTAAGCTGGGTTTCAAAACTGCAAACCGTTGTGACTTTATCTACAACAGAAGTAGAATACATGGCATCTACACAAGCTTGTAAGGAAACTATTTGGATACAAAGGTTATTGGAGGAGCTCGGGCACAAACAACAGAAAATTCCTGTGTTTTGTGACAGTCAGAGTGTCTTGCACATTGTAAGGAATCCAGTCTTTCATTCAAGGACAAAGCACATAGGAGTTCAGTATCACTTCGTTCGAGAAGTAGTGGAAGACGGAAGTGTGGATTTACAGAAAATTCATACGAAGGAGAACCTAGCAGATGTTTTGACCAAGCCGATTAATACTGACAAGTTTATCTGGAGTAGATTCTCTTGTGGCCTAGCAGAAACGTAGGCAACATGATAGAGGCGAAGCAGAAAGGATGGTGTGGAGATTGATTGATTCTCAATCAAATCTCCAAGTAGGAGAAATGTCAAAGCCGGTGGCCACAAGCCAAATTCCAATTGGCTTTGACAGCTGCCCAAAGAAAAAGAAGAAGGAGTTGGTGCCGACCAAAGAAAAAAAAAAGAGAGAGAAGAAAAAAAAAAGGATGTTGGGCCGAAGAAGGAAAAGAAAAATATATATATATAATTAAATATTAAATTAACAGTAGCCAAAACTTTAGTTATAAATAGAGAGGCTCCCTCCTCATTTTATTCATTCTATTTTTTTTCCTTAAGTTTCTCTTCTCTGTTTTGTAAAAGAGAAAGAGTTGTGTGAGAGATTAAGAGTTTTAATACTCTTGTGTAATTAGTGAGTGAGAGATTGGGTGTATTGGGGTTTTGGGTAGTGAGCCAAAATATTACAATATTTGTAATCCTTATTTCACTAGTAAAATATTTCCTTCTGTTTTCGCCCGTGGACGTAGGTTAAAAGCCGAACCACGTAATTTCTGGTATTCTCTTTTGTGCTTGTTCTTTATTTCTTCCAATTTTATTTTAGCTGCGATCCTACTTCACCCATCAATTTTCTAACAGTGAACACCCTCAAGAATTAAGATCGTTGACGACATCATAAGTAATGGGATCGACAGTTTCCAATGTTGCACCTTCCACCATAAAACTTAGTGACTGCTTCTTTATACTGATGACTTCACCTCTTGCCTTAGCTTCAGTTTTGAGTTCCTCAGCTTGAACTCCTTAGTATCAGTTTACGTTGAAGGTTGAACATGCTCCATAGGAACGTGAATCCTCTTTATATTGAACAAAATTCAGTATTCTATCATCAAAAAGTGCATATGCAGGCAATTATAATCAATTCAAGCAAATTAGAAGTCAATCCCATATAAGTCCAATTATGATGGAGAAGACAATTATAACAACACAAATTTAAAAAACTTCAAATTGCTTGATTATAAATCAATCTTTCCAAATATCAATCTCAATGGTCCGAGTACCAATTTGCCCTCCAATCACCATCTCTTTATCCAATAAAACTAAACAATTAAAATTTTAGACAGCCATCATCATTTCAACAACAACCTAAACTCAATCCTCAAACACCTAACTCTAAACTCAGCACATGAAACAACAAAATAGAAATGAAAATGAAAAGATTGAATGAACAACATCAGAGTTTTTTTTTTTTTCTCTCGTTAAACCTATCCATATTTGAAGTTATTTGATATTCTTCCCTGTCAAATTTGGTTTACATTCAAAGCAACTAAAAAATTTCGAAAACAAACAGGTTATTTGAAAAAAAAAAATTTTGATTGAAAACTTCATTCAACTACAAAATCTCAATATTACTAATTAAGAAAAAAGTTCATATTTTTTTATAATTAAAATAAAATCTCAAAATATTTAAATACTAAAATTTTCATGCTTTCTGCCCAAGTTGTGTTGTTCGCTGCATTTTCTTCCATATGATGTTTAAATATAAAACTCTTTTTTTTTTTTAATTACCAAGCAAAGAATCAGATTGCTTAATTCACTGCACATAACCAGCTCTTTCTCTTGCTCTATTTTTTCGAGCAGTTACAAACAAAAATTACCAAAATCCTTCTTCAATGCCCGCCACCTTATTAACAATAAGAAAGATGAAGAATGAAAGGGCAAGACATACCTGAAAAGAAGCCTAATTATAACATAATGCTAACAGTTTTTAAAAAACAAAAGGATGCTTATGCATCATCAAGCTATAAACTATATATCTATTTGCATATAAAAAATAGTTTCAGAATAACCCAGCATTTTCAATTTAACCAGTGAGCATGGAATATCCTAAGCCAGATCAAAATTCAAAACCACCATGGATAATGTTAAATACTATATTCAATTTGAATGACAAACAAAATACAATAAAAAATTATTAAAATTCCATTCTTTATCCTATAATTTTTAATTCTTGTACTTCTTTTTCAGGTATCAGATTTCTCGGATACAGAACATGAACAAGCAAAAACAAATTTTGTGGTATTTAATATATGCAACTTCCAAAATATACCATTACCAGACCAAATTCTTTTTTTAAAATAAATTTTAAGCTTTTACAGACACATTATCAGAAACAAAAAAAATTATTAAATTTTGAAGGTAAAAAGGAAGAGACAATTGATAAAAGGCAAAAATTGAAAATAAAATAAAATAAAAAAGAAAAAAAGTAACTGACTCTATTCTAGCAACAGTCATCTTCCTCTTGTAATAGTCAGCCATGAATATTTATTGGACTTAATAATTCAAACTAACAATTCAGATCTAAACAAATTCAATAGTTTAAATCTCACCTAATTCAACAATTCAATTCAAATCAAACCCTAACCTAAATCAGTCTAAAAATCAAATCAGACCCTAACACAAATCAATTTAAAAAGCAAACCATACTAACTTGTTGCTTGATGATTGTTGAGGTGAAGAGAAGGCACGGTGATGTTGAGCTTCAGTGGTCAGGTCTCAGGTAAACCATCTTAAAATACTGACTTAGTATACCCGAACCCACCTCTAATTATTTGGGTAAGTGACATTTGGAGAAAATTAAAAAAATAAATAAATCTTATTGATTTCATTGTTTGTCAACTTTGTGAAAATGATATGAAACCACACCAAATTTTCAATTACAAAAGTTATTTTTTTTTCTTTGCTTAATTTTTTTTAAGGAAAAAAATTGTTTTCAAGTAAGTCGAATTTAGTATTATAAATTTATTTTCTAAACAAATTGAGCTACAAATGAGATAGTTTGGTGGTGGAGATATTGTAGTTTCAATAATAGAAGAACAAAATGATTCGTCAGTTGCCTTTTGATTGAAGTTAACTGCTTTTGGCACTCTCAAGAACCATTTGCAAAGGATCCTTCTCATATGCTGCTTCTTCACTACCTTCAGTCTCAAATCACGAACCTCCTTTTCTGATCTCCACATATATCTGTTGCTTTTTGCGGAAAGATAATTACAACAAGTTATGGCATAAATAAATTGATGATGAGAGTATTGCAAAAAATAAAAAAAAATAATACTCTGTTTTCCATAGGAGGAGTTGCCTTGTCCGCTAATAGAAGGCTCACCTCATGCCTGGAATCTTTGATACTAGACTTTTCGCGGACAAATTCTCTCCAAGAGTTATTAGTTTCAAGAAAATCTGTTCTCCTTTAGACATGATTGCTTCGAAAACAAGCTCTTGAAATAAAATCTCTAGACAAATTTCTCATATACTCATCCATTTTTATGTCAGCTATTTCATTTTTTGTCACTACTTTGCTTTTCCATGACTCGTATTAACTTATTTGTCGACTCACTAATTAAGTTCATTATTCCTTAAAAGGATTTTATATATCAATTTATGTTTTTATTATTGTGCTAAAACAAATAAAAATATTTATAAAATCATTCTTACATCAACGCTTTAGAAAGTACAAACGGGATTTTCCTTTTACGAAATGCCTTAATCTTATTCAAATTAACCTAAAAACACTTGTTCTCTTTCACTCTTTCGAAGGATAAAATAATACATTTTTCCTTTCTCCCCAGCTGATCGATTTCGTTGAGGTCGCAATTTTCTGCCCGTCCCTAACGTTAATGTGTTAGCTTTTGCATTTTGTAAGTTACCAACCCAGCTGTTCCAAATTTAAGCAAAACAATAATTACTTTTTTTTTTCATAATTAAAGTGATGATATTCATTTATCTCTACCTCACTACTTGCTTTCCTTTCTATTTTTTCTCCATTATTATATGTGGTCACCAAGTATACCAAGTTTTGATGCAAAAAGATTTTGTAATTAGCTTGCAAATTTCAAAGTTATGCCATGCGAGTCCAAAAGCAATTTGTGACGAGAGTATGGTTTGTGAGGAAACTATTGGGCCGGGCCCTTGAACTATTTAGAGGGACTTGTGCAGCCTATGTGTTTAACGAAATCAATAAAACTTATTTTTGTAATTCATAGATCATAGTATGAAAACCTCTCTTAACATGGAAATTCTACTTTTCAGGAGCCCCATCGTGTTTAGTACAACATCAAGTACATCCATTTAGATTACATTGAAGTTGAACTTTTTTAAGAAATGTTTTTAATTTTCTACCCTAAGTTTGTAACTAGTACCTATCCATCAAAATGTTAATATGGTTAGAATATTTAATAAAACCCACTAAAATAGCCATTGTACCCTTCAATTTAAGAGCAATTATGTCATCTATCTCAAGTTTATTCTCTTGTAAAAAGATTTTATAGAAGTTTGAATTTATTCAATTTTTTAGCCTAAGTTTGTAAAAAGATTTTATAGAAGTTTCTTATTCTTCTTCTTAATTATGTTTAAGAGGGTGAGATGAGAGAGGACCTGATTGTATTGATGAAGAGAGGTGTTTGGTTGCTGAGGATTGATGATGATAAATTGATAATTATCAAACCTGAAATTAAAACCGATTTTAAGCTGAAAAACCGTTTCAAACACACACACACACGCATTACACATTACACATTGCACATTTACGCGCAGAAAAAGAAAGAGAGAGAGAGAGAGACCTGCTCACGCCATTTAACCAACTGTTCAGCGCCTGTCCCTCTTCTAGTAAGAATAAATTAAAATTAAGGATATGTTTCCTTCTTTTGCGTAGGTTTTTCTCCTCTCTCCTCTCATGAATTGATAATTCTAATCTGATGATCCTTTGGTCCTTGCAATGTTTCTATTTTTAGTTTAATTTAATTTCCCAAGTAGAAAGTAGAATTTGTTAGCTTCGTGATTCCTTCCTTCCCACATCTGGTCCTCTTAATTTGTTACTCCTACTCACCACTAATGTAATGCTTTTATGTATGTACCTCCTCATCCTCTTCTATTCCAATTAATACACTATCCATCCATAAAATGCATGCCCATATATATAGATTAATATATACACAACACATGCAACAATTTCCATTCTTTCTTTAAACAAACAAACAAATGAACAATTTTGACCTCGTTGCATTGCATAATCTACACATTAACTTTGCTTATTTCTTAAATACAACCCAACACAACCCATTTATGTAGTTAACCACCATCGTTTCTCGTGAATAGTGTCGTATATATGAACAATACCGCATACGTGAACAATACTCCTGACTCAAAAAATACAACTAATAGCTCTGATAACACTGATGGAAAATTGATGGGTGAAGCAGACACGCAACTAAAGTAAAAATTGAGAAATATTGAAATACAAAATTACATAAGGACACAAGAAATTATGTGGTTCGACTTTTACCTTAGGTCCATGGGCGAAGACAGAAAGAAAATATTTACTAGTGAAAAAAAAAGTTACAAGTATTATAATATTTTACCTCACTACTCAAAACTTTAATACACTCAAACTCTCAAATCACTACTCTCTTAAATGAAGAAAAAAAAACTAAAGAAAATTGAATGATTCAAATGAGGGGAGAACCCTTTATTTATAGCCATCAAATGGATAACATTCATCTTTTTATTTTAATATTATTATTTTATTTCTTTAACCTGAGCGGTGCGTCATCTCTTTCTTCTTCCTCTTCTTCTTTCTTTCTTCTTCCTTTTTTTTTTTTCCTTTTTTTGCTTTGCCTCAGTGCCCCACCGCCCACCCTTTTGACATTTTCAGAGAAAAATGTAAAAATAAATAAATAAGTGATTGTTTGGGGGATATATTGCAATCCTAAATTTGAACTACACTATTCGGCATAGTTTGAACAGCCGTGAATGCACTTTAAGTTTCCTGTCACCTTTTTATTTTTTAGACTATTGTTAAAGAGTATAACTCATATTATATGAGATTATAATTGATATTTACAAATCAGACTATTATTAAAATTAGTTTACATCAATTCTTATCAAGGTCGCCTAAATTTTTATCTTTTCTAATACTCGAGAGACGTTTACTCTATTTACATTTCGAAAAGGAGAAAATTATCTTTATTTAAATTAAAGAAGAAAATTAAATCCCTAAAATGCATTGGGGGTTGGTGCTTTATGGGCAAGGTCTCTAAGATTCTTAACTCCATATTCAAACTTGTAAAAATAATTAAAATAATAAAACAATGATAAATAATTAGAATTGATTTTAACCGTTGAAACAAAATTCAATGAATGAGTAGATAAATTGAATATGGGATGAAATATTACTTCAATTTAATAATCAAACAAAAGATAAGCAAATTAGGAATGATTTTTTCGCGGCGTGAATATAGCATGAATGGACCCAGATTAAAAATGATGAGTTGAATGACCACTTTCAATTTTCTTTCCAGTTAACGCGTTTGGCATTTCTGTCATCATTAAATGGTCAAAAGTGATAAAGTCTCGTCGGCAGAGTTCATTGCAATTCAAACAAGTAGTCACCCACTTTTCAAAAAAAAAAAGAAAAAAACAAGCAGTCACCCAGAACAGAAATTTTAGATCACATTCAAAGTATCATTTTAATGTTGTAATAAGTAAATAATATTCTAATAGTTATATTTATTTTAAAAAATTATTATAAATAGTGATTATATTAAATTTAATTGTATATATAATATATGTATTAAGTAGTTATATCATTTTTAATGTATTCTAAAATCAGCTATCAAAATGAAATTTATTATAACATATATATTTATTTTTAAAAATTATATTAAATTTAATTATATATCTCATACATGTATATATTAATTAATTATATTAATTTAAAATTTTTTAATACTGATTACACATCAAATTAGTATATTATACATATATTTACATATGTTATTATAGCAGATATTATACTGATATTTACAATCAGATATATATAACTGGAACTTATATTGTTACATTAAATTTATAAAATACATGTACAGTCAAATAACCCTTACAGTCGAGTGATGTCTCTATTCTATTCGCATTTCACAAAGAAAAAAGACTTACAAATAAACTTCTTATCAAATAATTCCATAGACGAAAGATACCCTATACTATTCATATTTTGTAAAGAAAAAATACTTGCAATCATAAATAATACTTAATTAAAAGAGTTTAGAGGTTATAAGAACTCAAATCCCTCCTCTTACAATCATTTTTTAAGTGTAAAAGTAAAGATTCACGGTTAATGGTCCATTAACTAATTTAAAACTTTTTAGACAATCAATATTTGTGGGCAAATACTATGTTATAAGAAATATAACATATACTTTTTATAACAACTATATAAAATATGTGAACTTATAATTTATATGATTATTGTAGAATGTGTACGTTACATTAAATATAACGTAAGGACTCTATATTAGTGTTGTTCCGTTCATCGCCCATTTTTCATCTCCAAGTACGTCAAGGTTTAGTGGGCCCCCGGTACCCTTTTGACCAAACATTACTGTTTTATTTCTGAACGGTCAATACATGAACGCCACATATCATAAAAGAATCAGTACACAATCAAAGATGTTTTTGACCCTTTTTTGTATTTTTGGAAACGAAATGTTATTTTTATAAACATAAAGAAACGACAAACACGTTAAAAAAAAGAAGCCACAAACCGGGGAGGACCCGGTAAATTAGTATACGGATGCACACTTTCCCACTCCCATATGACTTTACAAAGCCTAATTTAGAGAGCTTAAATATTTTACAAATTTGATGTCTCGTACTAAGATAGATATTTCATGGTTCAATAAGCATGGACCAGGGGTTGATTTAATTATAAGTGAACAAGACGGTTATCTAAAATTTTATATTTTATGAAAGTTATATTTTTTAATTTTTTTAATAATTATTTTATATTTTAAAATTATGTATTTTAAGAAATAAAAAAACTTATTAACATCTCTCTAATTATTAATTATTTTACAGTTAAAAATTATTTTTTTTATGAAAAATCTTTATTTAATAACATTAATGTTAAATAAGTATAATTAATAATATTATTTAATTATTAATTCATTCATTATTAGTCTTTTAAAAAAAATTAAGTTAGTTATCTTTTCTCTTCTCTACAAAGAAAATTATTATATTCATTGGTTCATTAAAAAAAAATCAGTTTATAAAAATACAAACTTCATTTCTATTATTTGATTATTAATCCATCATGTCAACTTTTTATATCCTATTATCCTAAATATCTTTTTAAAAATGATATTATTCTTATTTATTTGATTGTTTATTTTATAATAGTTTTAATGAAATAAAAAAATTTTCTTAACTTTTTTTTAGATTTTATTTTTAAAATTTAAAAATTTAAAATGGAATAAATTTTAAATTTTTTTTTATTTCTTTAAATATTAAAATTACAAAATAAATAAAGACCTCCTGAAAAAACATTTCGCCGGCACAAATACTCTAAAGCCGGCATTGCATGGACCAAGTCGTATAATTACGTAGTGATGAGTTGAGAAGCTGTTCGTTTCCGAAATTAAGTTCAAGACTTATGAAAAGCCTACAAGAAATATATGTCCAAAGCCTTACTGGACGTATGGCGATGAATAATTAAGTCGGCTGGAGGGATTTTTGGCCATAAAAAAAGTCATAATCTATTTATTGTTTAGGTTATTGGGGGAATCTAAATTCAAAACCTACGACCTAAAATGTCAACCAAAATTAATTCAGGTTTTGTAATAGGAGTTTCGTATTTAAATTGCTTAAACAACGTTAATAGCTCGAGGTGAAACTTCTGTCGCGATTCATGGGAAGATTACTATACAAACTATATTATTTAATATGAAACACAACTTTTCAAATCTCTTAATTAACTCAACTTTTCAAATCTCTTAATTAACTCAATTAAATACCACAACATAAGGCACAACTAGGACTGCTTCGGTTTCTTGGCTTCTTACGAGACTTTGCGCGTCTTGAGAAATTTCTTGATACGGATGACTACAATCCCAAAAACGTGACACTAAAATATTGGTCAGTCAAAAAGATGGATTTATTACTAATGGAGAAGTTTTGATTAGGTTTACGATCCATCGATGTGTCCAATTTTTATTGAGGGAGCTGTGGGTATTATTAAACAGCGATTTTTTAATAAACGCTGCGCGCATTAACTGCCGCTCACTGATTCAATTCTCTACTAATGGGTAATTTAACGATAATGAATTAGATATATATAAACTACAATAATAGAAAGCAATATACATATATTTACTACCAGTAATTAGAATAAGAAATTAAAATTAAAATAAATTATTTATTTTAATTGTAGGAATCAAATCATAATAAATTATATTGTCACTCATCTCTCTACTTTATCTTAAAATCATAATAAATTATTTTAAATTATAAACAAACCCTTGATTTATTTTAATATTATTTTATTATTTATTATATAATAATAATTATTATTATTAAGAAAATTATCATTATGTGATTATGATTATTATTGTTAATAATAATATAATAATAATAATAATAATAATGATAATAAGCATTATTATTATTTTTCTCTTTGATTTTATTATTATTCTCTCTTCTATTTCATCTTTTTATTCCTCCCATCAATTTCGTTTCTTCTTCTTCATCAACATCTTAATTCAATTTCATCTTCGTCATAATTACATCATTAATAATAAGGACTCAACTACCTTACAACAGTTGCAAGATACCACCTGATTTTATTTTCTTGTGGCTTCAATTCTTGACTATTAGATTCAATGAAAAGATAGATTTAAGGGTAGAGATTCGTTTATTTGAATATTAGCATTATACTCATTGATGTTTATCAAAACGTAAAAACGCTAAAAAATTAAAATATTTAGCACATAAGTCCAAATTGTTTAAAATTTTATGTTGTTTAATTAGTAGAGTGAGTCTTAAAACATAAATTTTATTTGAATATTATATATTTTATTTAAAAATTAATTTTTAATATAATTTATTTATTAAAAAATATTATTTAATAATATTTATTCTCATTTCATTTGATATTATTTAGTTAAAGGCTTCTTGTTGTATTTAATCTTTCAAAAAACTAAAAAATTTAAATAAAAAAAATCAGTAGTGAGCATTAAAAATTAAATATAATTTTTAATATTAATTATTTTTTGTTTTATTTAATATTATTTATAGTATTTATTTTTGTTTTATTTAATGTTATTTAGTTATAGACTTATTATTATATTTATTCTTTAAAAAACTAAATAATATTAAATAAAATAATAATCAGTTGTGAGTCTTAAAAAATCATTTTCAATTAATATTATTTATTTTATTCAAAAAGATAAAATTTTAATATTATTTATTTTATTAAAAATAAATATTTTTAATATTATTTATTTAATTTTATTTAACGTTATATAGCCATAGGGTTATTATAATATTTATTCTTTCATGAAACTAAATAATGTTAAATAAAATGAAATAAACAGTAATGAGTATCAAAAAATAATATTATTTTTAATAATATTTAATTTATTTTATTTAATATTATTTAGTCATAGCTTATTATTATATTTATTTTTCAAAATTAAATAATATTAAATAAAATAGAATAAGAAATTGTGAGTCCTAAAAAATAAATATTATTTTTTAATATTATCTATTTTATTTAAAAGAATAAATTTTTAATATTTTTATTTTGTTAAAAATATTATTTAATATTATCTAGTCATAGACTTATTGTTATATTTATTCTTTTAAAAATTTAAATAATATTAAATAAAATAAAATTATATTTTAACAGATCACCAATCAAAACACAAATTTGTAAATAAATTATAAATAAAAATATTAAATATTAAATAAAATAAAATTATATTTTAAAAAATTACCTGCCAAAACACATAAAATTATAAATAAATTATAAATAAAAAGACAGTTTAATAAAATTTGACATTACAAAAAATAAAAATTAATGTTCCGTACATAAGATAACTGGACCCACTAATAATAATAATCATCATCGATCATCATCACAATTGTCATAAAAAATCATCATCATCATATCAATTGGTTCTTCGATGACCACGGAGAGGCCGACTATGACAGCGGCGATGCGATGGGTTAGTAGATGGTTAGGGATTTTGTTTTCTCTTTTTTTTTTCAATTTATATTTTTTAATTGCAAAGAGAGTATTTTGGGAAAATAGAAAAAATAATGGGGGATAGATTTGTCTTTGGGAGAATAGGGTTCGCATTCCTAACCTCTACCCTACTGGAATCACAAATCTGGTAATCACTCCTCATTTTGTATATAAGAATCATGCATCTCATTCCTATTCCCAGCTTCAACTTAATAAATAAATAAGTTTTGTATTTGGATTCCTCAATTCCGATTTCCATTTTAAAAGGTCAATGGTTTTCATATTAAACTCAAAATATTATAATTATTTTAAAAAATAATAAAAAATGAAAAATAATACATCAAAATCCAGCTGGGTAAAGTACAAGACTTGCTCCGTTGACTGACTCAAAACGAAATTGAAATGAACCACCTTCAACATCCCTTGTCAAATGCCAATTGTACGTTTCCTTCTTCAATAAACAACTCCTCATGCTGCGTCACCTCTCTCACACTCTCCGCCATCCGATTTTGGATTATCAAAATCACCAACATCATCATAATCATAATCTATCAGTCGATGAAATGAACTTGAAGGACTTTATTTCCAATCTTTTTTCCTGCTTGAAGAAGAGCCTCAGAGGCGGAAGAGCCGCCGGCGAATCAGCTGAAGATGCCGATGGCTCCGGCGCCGACTCCTGGAACCTCTTCTTCGACCTCCGCACTCTCCAAGTCGCCACCAACTTTTTCTCCGACTTGAATCAGCTCGGCCACGGCGGGTTTGGTCCCGTTTACAGGGTACGCTTATACTTCAATTTCTTCTTTTAAAAAAATTTAATTTTATTAACTTTTTGGTTAGTTTAATGTTAAATTAATGATTATAATTATGTTATTTATTTATTTATGATTTCTTATATATATTCTATTTTAATGACAGTTTGATAAAAAACTAGAACTATGTAAGACAAATAAGATTATGTTAAAGCCCAAATTGCAGTAATTAAGCAAATCCAATAGGCTTGCAGTGTTTGAATATTATACAAATTTCTTTGCCTTTTTGGCCTGTTTGGTATTGTAGTTGGACAGTTGTGGTTTTATGCTACATTATTAAAGTGTTTGGTAAACGTTACACTAGCAATTGTAGATTTAAAGTGTTTGTATACATTACACCAGTAATTGTAGACTGGTATGTTAATTTGATCTCACACTTGTTTGGTTAAAAACTGATGTTTCTAATATTTTTATCAAAATTATTATTTAAAAGTTATATTTACTGCATACCATCAATTTTTATTTCATAATTGCAGCTTCTTCTTTTTTTCCACAATCTCAATACCAAACTGAGCTTAGTTTGTTAAATTAGTAAAAACTAGTAATCAAATTTATTTATTTATTTATTTTTGTTACAGGGGTTGATGCCAAATGGTCAAGAAATAGCTGTGAAGAAGCTTTCCGTAGACTCAAGGCAGGGATTGAAAGAGTTTACTAATGAGGTGAAGCTGTTGTTGAAAATTCAGCACAAGAACTTGGTCACATTGTTCGGTTGTTGTGCAGAAGGACCTGAGAAGATGCTTGTTTACGAGTATCTGCCAAATAAGAGTCTTGATTACTTTATCTTTGGTAAGAGAGAGATGAAATGAATCTCTTCGGATTGTAGGGCAAAACTTAGCACTTGTATTTATTTACTAACTGATTAGGTTTTCAAATTTTGGTTAGATTGTTTGGTGAGAGTAGGACTAATTTATTTGAAAGGTTTAATTTTACAGATAAAATCAAGTCTTCTTCACTGGATTGGACAACACGATACAGAATAGTTATGGGCGTGGCAAGAGGTCTTCTTTACCTTCATGAGGAGGCTCCTGCAAGGATCATTCACAGAGACATTAAAGCTAGTAATATTTTGCTGGATGAGCAACTGAATCCAAAGATATCGGATTTCGGCCTGGCAAGACTATTTCCTGGGGAAGACACCCATGTTAATACATTCAAGATTTCTGGTACACAGTGAGTGGTTTCTTCACTAATTTGATCTTTTCTCATAAAACAATCCTTAATGTCTTGTTAATCAAGCGATATTCTAAATGATCCTTGGTTGATTTGTTTCTTTGAGAAGTGCGATTGATAAAAGGATTTGCTCAATGCAGTGGTTACATGGCCCCCGAATATGCATTGCATGGATATTTGTCAGTGAAGACAGATGTTTTCAGCTATGGAGTTCTGGTCTTAGAAATTGTAAGTGGAAGAAAGAACCATGATGGGCGTCTTGGCAAAGAAAAAGCAGACCTTCTGAGCTATGTAAGTTAATTCCCAAAGAATTCAAATACTGTTATTCCCCAAAATAACGCTTCATATGAACTTTCAATTTGTGAATGTGGAATGTGCAAGCCACAAGGCAAATATTATTATTGATGCTTTTGTTTAATGATCTAAGCCTGATGACTGCCTAAATCATCATAATCTGGAAATATGAAAAAGGGGACACTTAGGAATTTTCAATTTGTTTCACAATTTCAGAGCAAATTAAATGAATACATATATAGTCCTCTGATCCATGATGACAACTTATGGAGGCCACAGAGTTTTTGTGAATTTGTCCTGTGCTTGGTGTGCTTTAGCTATCCATTCAAGCTGTCATCAACTCATCTTTCTCCCATGCTATAAGCAGATAATATTTACTGAAACCTTAGCCTGGATTCAACTGTAATATTATATTTCACTAGTTTTCTTCTAATCTTCTAACCTCATTTGTATTGAGAATTTGCTGCTCTCAGCTGATTAGATTGTGTGGATGAAAACATTGGATAGAAAGTGCTAAGTTCATAAGATCAAGTTCTTGCACACAAGTTTTAGAGGACAAAGAAGTATGGTAAATTCTTAATTCTACAGTTTTTATAGTAGTCTAGTACACTCTTTAATAACAACTATAGTTAACGACATGGATTGTTGGGGCAAGTAACTGTGAGCTACTTGTACTGTTTGTTCCTAATTTTGTACAAGGGAGAGCAAGCAAACTAGTCAGCATGCTTAACTTCTTTTTGGTGCTCATATTACAGACATGGACTCTCTTTCAAGACGAGAAGGCATTGGAATTAGTGGATCCGAGCCTTGCCAAGTGCAATCGTGACGAGGCAGCAATGTGCATTCAGCTCGGCTTATTGTGTTGTCAACAAAGCGTTGGAGAAAGGCCTGACATGAACTCTATTCATCTCATGCTTTCAGGCGACTCATTTACTTTGCCCAAGCCAGGTAAGCCAGGAATTCAAGGTCGTGGAGGACGTTGGACGACTACCACGTCTTCTGCTCTCACTAATACTAAAACTAATACCACCAATACTAATACTAATGCCAGTAGTAGTACCAACACAGGTGTTACCAAAATTTCTGGAGGCAACAGTTTTGTTGAGGAATATTCTAGAAACTCAATCTCATATTCTTCTCTTGATGAAGGTAGATGACTTCCATTTATTTTTGTGGGTAATTAGTGTATATTTATCTAATGTACAGCATAAAATGAAGTAATTCTTTCTATTTGTTTTATGATTTTATTGATTTAGGTTTCTTTGTGCTATAGAGGGGTGTAGTGGACATAAAATTAAGACAAACGACAGTTCTAATTGAATCAATTGTTGTTTACTTCAGCGATAAGTGATCCGCATGCTCAATTTATGTTCTGTTAAAAAAAAATTATTACATTACAATTAGAGGAATAATGATTGCATAGTCCTTACGGCCTTTCGGATGTTTAAATCAATTGCCATATTCTAGGCCATAACTCATTCACAATATTGCAGCATGAGTGGGCTGTTCATAAATCTCGAGAATTTTATTTTAAATCATTTATTAGTTATTTCTTGGTAATTGAACACCAAAGCTCCCATAATGGGCGATGGTCGGCCTTAATAAGGATGGTATTATCTGCCCTTTTTGCAAATTACTATGGCAGCCTCCACTTCAACAGTTTTTAAGGTTTTTCATATTAGCAATAAAAAAATAATAATTAATACCTCACTAAATTTGCATTACATATTACACAATAATACAGGTACAAAGTAAATAACTTTAAAATAGTAAAATAACAATGAAATATTTAAAGACTGCGGCATCGGATTCAATGAGTGGGCTGTTCATAGTCATCTATGCGTGCGCATACATCCACACACATAGAGGGTATACGCATAGATGACCTAATTATAGGAGTTGTAGTAACAAAAATAAGAGTGAACCCATACTTTAGAGGATCAGAATTCATGTATTTGACAACTCTCACCATTTCATCATTCAGTATGTCGATAGGCAATGAAGTTGTAGGTTGTGTAGGACAATTCGATTTCAACACTATGTTCACCTTAATGTCATAACATTGGAATCTATCTCAAGCACCTCAAACACCCTCGCAATGAATTCATGGAAAGTTGAATCTTTCTGAACAAAAAACGCTGAATTTTATCCATTCTTATATTCCACGCAACCATTCTCTGAAGTCTCCCATGATCCATCAAAACACATTTGAACTATCATTGAATCCATTAAGACTGATGCAATATTGGCAATATCAAAATGATTAGTAAACGAAAAATAGACTAAATTTAACAAAAAAGAAATTAACAAAACAAACCTGGAACTATGTCCAAATGAAGTTGGAAATGTGGAAGAAAACGAAATATGGGTTTAAATATCTTAAGGATTTCGCTGTTTCAAGAGAAAAGTTCAAGTTTTGCCCCTGCAATCGGAAATGAATATGATAAAGAAGATGAGAAAGAGAGAAGCAATACTTAGAATTTGGGTGTGAAAGAAGAAAGAGTTGTGCTTTGTGTGCTTTAGAATTAAGGGCATTTTGGTCCTAAAATATTTTAGGTATTCGTGAATTGTGATAGAGAGAGTTTAGAGAGGGAATTTGTGATTGTGATAATGGAAACTATTTTAGGGCATTCTCGTAATTTTTTTAAATTAAATTTACCTAATGCATATATTAATTTGAGGAGTAATGATTTAATAAGTGACAAAAAATTGGGAAACACAGTGTTGTCTAGTTAATTAATAAATTAAATACTATTTTCAATAATAGTCAAAAGGACGAGGGAACTACAATAGACATGGTATTCAGAAATTTAATCTATCATTTTCTATCAATTCATAAGGGTGTTTAGAATCCAATCTGATTTACTCAATCCATCTAATCCGTAGAAATTCGATTTGTAAATTGGATTGGATTAAAAATTTAAAAATCCACAGCCGGTAGATTTGATATGGATTTACTTCTGTAAATCTGCAAAAATTTGCGAATCCACAAAAAAATTAAACTTGTAAATATGACATTAGTACTTACTAATAAATAAATAAGTTAGAATATAGTTACATTAACATCATATTATATCTTATCCGATAATAATATAAAATAAAAATAATTAAATGAAAAAAATGTAGTTTCCTAAGCAGTTAATTTTCACGTACTAATCTAAACAAATAAATTTTTTTGTGTATTATATTTTAAAATTTTGAATGTATTTTTTATTTTTATTTAAGCAATTAATTTATTTAAATATAATTTAATCTTGAATTTGATCGGTAGGAAAATCATTTTTATATTAATTTTTTTATTTAGTTAGTTCGTGAATATAATAGAATTAAAAAATTTTAGCCCGCAAACCAATCTGTAAAATGGTGGATTGGATATAAATTTAGTCAAATCTACATTCGATCCGCAGACGAATTGATTGGATTGGATTAAAAATTTATAATCCACAAATCATAGATCGCATATGAATTAATGTTCAATCTTCAAAATTTGATATGCAATACTCCTCTCAATTTAAAGTAAAAAAATATATATAATAACAATTTATGAATTTAATTCATCACTTTCTAACAATTTAAATTAAATTTTTTTTAATAATTTAAATATATAGAACACAGCCAAAAACAAATTTTATTTGAATATAATGGGAGAGACAAACTTACCAATTAATTAGCAACAGTTTTATCAACACGAAACGGTTCTCTCGTCCTTTTGGCTGTTTACCATTTTCCTTACAATAAATTACAAGAACATTGTTGCATACTTGATACGTCATCGATTAGGTGAGTAATAATATCATGTATAATCGTTTTCAAACAAGTTTGATTTCTGTCTTGAAGGTATTGCTTTTGCACTGGCTTAAATAGACCTCTTTTTTACCAAGCGTTGATTCTTAATTGTTAAAAATGCTCTTTTAATCTACTAACTGGACTAAAAGAAGAAGACAGATCAGCAGTGATTGTTGGATTTTCCATTTCTGTGGGTTCACTCCATTTCATTTGATTGACAAACATTAAGCAGAGCATGAATATGAGACCCAACTGGGAGCTGAAGCAGTGCTGCAACCACGAACAATTTGTGTTTCTGGTTACTTTCTCTGTTTGCGCTGCTGTTATACTCCCCGTATGTCTTGACTCTTTCAAGTATTATCCTTTACTTTCATTTCTGTTCGCCCCCTGGATCGAAATATTGACTGCATTTTATCAATGAAGCAACCTCATCTAGTTCAAATAAGATGACAGCTAATGTTTTTATTTTGGTTCTTTGCAATCACTTATTTTGATTGTAGTCTTTGTGGGGCACTGCTCAGATTTGGATTATTTTAGTTTCCAATTTGACACCATTTATTGATTTGGTAAATGAGACTATTAAATGTATTCTCTCAGTGCTATATTTGAATTGAGGTTGAATCTTGCTTTAATCCTTTCAGTTATGGAGGACAATTCTGCTGAAACCATTCAAGCTTGTGACAGTATTTCTTCACGAGGCCAGCCATGCTATTGCTTGTAAACTTACAAGCGGGAAGGTAGGATCGAAAACCTTCTATAATTTAAAGATTCTATTCTTAAAGATGAAATGCGCCATCTACATAATTAATGTATCTAGGTCTCATTTTTGTTTTGCAGTGATTGAGTTAATGTACTTAACTCTTTCAAATCGCAATCAATTATATGACTAATTTACGCTAGAAAATAAACAAAATCTATAGTTCATTTTATTCTAGGAACAAATCAAAGGGCCACCCCACTGGGGATCTATGACACTTGCCCTATTTGATAAAAGATACTATTTTCCATTCCTAAATTTTCTGTGTAAACATAGGTTGTGTAATACTTGTATTTGGTACCCGCTTTTGGCCTCAAGTTGCTTGATCAGCTCTCTAGGATGATTGTTGAGTCAGTCAGATACACATAATTGTAAACAGAATATCTCCAGCCTTAAGAATATTTTGAGTTCATTTGATTCAAATCAGGTTCTGCTATACATTAGCGTGCAGGTGGAAGGGATCCAGGTTCATGCTGATGAAGGTGGCACCACAACAAACACGTGGTGGCGTATACTGGTTTATCCTGCCAGCTGGATGTAGAGTCTTTTACTCTTGACCAGTTTTCTATTTAGTGGTACAATTAGCTTTTGTCCGACATGGATGCTTCAAACGTCTGAATGTAATTGGTTTTTTCATCCAATATGTTCATATTAGTAAGGTATGGATCTTCCCAGTTTGATATTTATGCATAAAATTTTAAGGTAACTTCATTTGTTTCTTTGTGAGCAATAGTTTTTAGAATTAATATGATTCTTCTATTTCACCATTATTGTACTCCAGATCTTGGTTCATCTTTCTGGGGGATGCTGCTGATTCTTGCTTCCACAACTCTTCTTACTCCAAGAATTGCTGCAGGTTGTCTTGTGGCTGCTCCGCTAGTTGTACTCTTGGTTGCTAAAAATGTAGGCAGAGGTTTAAGAAATCATTCAGTTATCACAGATTGAAATAAATTATTCATAACAATTTATTGTTTTTTATTGTCCTTTCACTTCTCTTTTAGATCAAATATGTCAAAAATATTTCTCTTCTTATTCTTATCATCTGATTCATATTGTTTCTACAGTGGACACTTCAAGGACTTTGTATAGGTAAGTGTTTTGTTAACCAATCTAAATCCGGCTTTCTATGATGGCTTCTTATTATATGCACAGTCTGAGATATTGCTATCTAAATGTTGAATCATCAGGGTTTGTTATTTTTCTTGGTGTAATATGGGTTCTGCAAGAAACAACAGATATCCGCATACTTCGGTATATCATTCTGTTCATTGGTAAATGTAATTCTGCTCTTTTTCTTTCCGTACTGTTCAGTGAAGTTTACGATAATGCTTCATGTGTGAGCGATGAAGAATCACAGCTTAATAACTGCAGGTGTGATGAACGGCTCGTTTTCAGTTCTTGGTATGGTTTCTGAAACAAAAATTAATTGTACCTGATTTTCACCAAGTGTGTTTGTTGTTGCATTATTGATGCACTCACTGCATGTATGATGGTGCAGATATTTACGACGATACTCGTCTCTATATCTAATTTCATACACTTGCGGAGGCCATCTCATTTTTCTTTGGAGATGACAATTCTAGTCTCTATAGCTATACTCTCTTCTTCTTGCAGACATTCCAGTTCAAAGTAATCAATTTTGAGCTTTGATGTAAAGGTGACATTTTCATTTTTCATTTTTAAGTCAGCCAATTTAGCTGCAGCTTGATTTGGGAAAAAGGATTTTTTATGAGAGGATGTAGGTTCTAATCTTACCGCTCGCATTTTGATACTGAGCAATGAGCATATTACCATGGTTACAATTATAAAAACATGTCTGATAAGATATCACGACGCTTATTCACTCTGCATTTACCTTGAGCCTGCTAATAATGGTCATGGTGTATTTATTGACTGTGTGTTGATGAGGCAGTTTACGATGATAATAGATTCTACATACCTTTGGGCACTCTTTTACCGCTTCATATTAGAGTCGAAGGAATCCACCCGAGAGATGACCAATGGGCTAAATGGTACATGGCACGGCAGGAGCACAACACATATCCGTATAGCACGGCACGAGTATGTTTTGGTGGGGCACGCGACATGACACACATGTGGCCTAGGTCGGGCTTAGAATTTTAAGCATGCGGGTCTTAAAAGCACTGCAGGATTGAACATGGACTAAGCACGACACAATAAAAAAGCCACCATAAGCACGTTTTATTTTTTAATGAAAATAAATTTAAAATTTTATGATTTTACAAATAACTTGAGATTGAATCTTTTAAATTCATTTAATTTTTGGTTTTTAAAAAATACTATAATTAATTTATATTTATAGTTTATTAAATAAATAATTGATATCATGATTTTAATGAATAAAATTATAAATATTATGATTTTATAAATATGTATTAATATTATTGTGAACTATGATTTATTATTTTATATAAGTCGAAGTTAACAATTATGTTAACCCTTCATAAAAATTTATTATTATTAATGTTGTTAAATATTGAAAAATGTTAGTAATATAAGGTCAAACTTAATAATTAATATTACATTCTCTTACTATTATTAGTTTATTATCATTAAATATGAACTTGAATTTTAAATTTTTAATTCTATAAATTTGAATAAAAGTACATAAATTTTAAAAAGATACATAAACTTGAAAAAACAATACGTTAATAGCTTGACATGCACTCTTAAAAAAAAAAAAAAACTTATTAGACTTTTTTCTTAAGCACATCACGCATACCAAGTCGGGCTTAAGAAAAAAAAAATTATCACGGTACAAAACATATAATAGACACGACAAACACAAGCACGAACGCACATAAACCTTACTTTGACGGCTGGCCCGGCCCATTGGCTCTCTCTAATCCGCCCTGTCCGCCCGTGCCTTATATACTCTATCACTTAAAAATTTGCAGATACAAGATTCTATTTCTAAACGAGCGCTCTCCCTGAAGGTGTGGGTTCTGGGGGTGATGGTTGAAGAACTTTCTATTTCGAATGTTCATAAACTTAAACGCACTTGTAGTGGCGGTACCAATTAAGCTTCTTGCTTTGCACTAATATCACAATGAAGACTATCCTTGTGAAAGAAGTTGACTGTTACAGAGATGCCCCACTTCAACGTCATAATCTACTTGCTCACAACATCTTTATTTCCCACCTACAATGGTTGTGAGACCGTCAAATTGCTCCAAAAACATCTGAACATACACAAAATGGGATCACAACAAAGCGCTTAGGCCCTATTTTAATCATGCTGATTTACGAGAACATAGCAGAAACAAATAAGGGCTAACAACAACACATAGGATCAGAGTTCATCACAAGGATTACAAGGAATTGTGGAGGTTGGTAAGCTAGCAAACTCCAAATAAAGCACACTCTTAGATTATGTAGAACACCGACATTCAGTAAAACCATGATAAGTGACCCGCATGCTCAATTTATGTTCAGTTTAAAAAAATAAAATAAATTATTGTATTACAATTAGAGGTTATAATAATAGCATAATCCTTAACGGCCTTTCGGATGTTTAACCCATTCACAATGGTTGCAGCACGAGCGGGCTGCTAATAATACTCGAGAATTTTATTTTTATTTTTTTAAAAAAATCATTTGTTAATTATTTCTTGATATTTGAACACCAAAGCTCCCCATACCGGACGTTGGTCGGTCTTAATAAGCAGTAACAGTGGTATTGTTTGCCCGTTTTTGCAAACTACTATGGCGTCCTCTACTTTCACAGTTTTTAAGGTTTTTCATATTAGCAATTAGAAAAAATAATAATAATAATTAAAATCTCTTAAAATTTGCATTACATATAACACAATAACACAAGTTAAATTAAATAACTTTAAAATAGTACAATAACAATGAAATATTTAAGGACTACGACATTGGATTCGTATATCTCTTAGTATTCTCTTATTTATTTATTTGTTTTTTCACTGACCATGCATATGAGAGAGTGTATGTATACTGGTGGCCTAAACTCTTATTATTTGACTTCTAAGAGGCGTGGTAATTTTAGGAGATGTGGTAACAAATATAGGAGTGAACCCATATTTTAGAGGATCAGAATTCATGTGTTTGATAACCCTCACCATTTCATTATCGAGTATGTCGATAGGCAATGAAGCTGCGGGTTGTGTAGGACAATTTGATTTCAAAACTGTTTTTATCGTAATGTGATATTCATCGGAATTTATCTGAAGCACCTCATACACCCTTGCAATGAATTCATCAAAAGTTGAATCTTTCCGAATAAAAAACACTGTATTTTTTCCATTCTTGTATTCCATGCAACCATTCCCCAAACTCTCCCATGATCCACCAAAACACATCTGAACTATCATTGAAGCCATTAAGACTGATTCAATATTGACAATAACAAAATGATTAGTAAACATAAATAGACTAAATTTAACAAAACAAATCAACAATACAAATTAACAAAACAAACCTGGAACTGTCTCGAAATGAAGTTGGAAATGTTGATGAAACGAAATATGGGTTTAAGTAGCTTAAGGATTTTGATGTTTCAAGAGAAAAGCTCAAGTTTTGGTTTGAGATCCGAAATGAATAAGATTAAGAAGAAAGAGAGAAGCAATATTTAGATTTTGTCTGTGAAAGAAGAAAGAGTTGTGCTTTGGGTGTTTTAGAACCAAGGGCATTTGGTTTAGGTATTTGTGATGGAGAGTTAATAAGGGGAATTTGTGGTTGTGAAAATGGGAAACTATTTTTAGGACATTCTCATAAATCTCTTAAATAAAATTTACTTAATGCAACCAAATGGTTGTGGTTCAGTTAGCAGCACAAGCTGAATGTATGGGAAGAGTTCTCAGGTTTGATCTCTACTAAACACGCCATTTGGGAGGGATAAAAAGTCTTAATTGTGACTACATTTTGAATTCGAATTAGTCGGGACCCAATGTGATTGCCGGATACCGAATGGCTTACATAAAAAAAAATTTACTTAATGCATATATTTATTTGAGGAGTAATGATTTAATAGGCGATAAAAAATGAAAAATATAGAGTTCTGGAATTAATTAATAACGTAGATATAATTTATAAATAAATTACAAGAACATCAATGTTTACTTGATATGTCATCAATTAGGTGAGTAATAATATCACGTATAATCGTTTTCAAACATGTTTGTTTTCCGTCTTTAAAGTAATATTTTTGCATCGGCTCAAATAGACCTCTTTTTCTCCAAGCGTTGATTCTTAACTGTAAAAAATGCACTTCTAATTTAAAAAGACTATTTATTACTAGTCTCCAACCAGCCAGCGAGTCCATTTGACTCTGCAAACTGGACTAGAAGAAGAAGAAGGCAGATCAGCAGTGATTGTTGGATTTTCTATTTTTGTGGGTTCACGCCATTTCATTTGATTGATAAGCATTAAGCAGAGAATGAATATGAGACCCAACTGGGAGCTGAAGCAGTGCTACAACCATGAACAAGTTGTGTTTCTGGTTACTGTCTCTGTTTGTACTGTTGTTATACTCGCTGTATGTCTTGACTTCTCTCTAGTATTATCGTTTACTTTCATTTCTGTTCGCTCCCTGGATCGAAATCTTGACTGCATTTTATCAATGAAGCAATCCCATCTAGTTCAAATAAGATGACAGCTAATGTTTTTGTTTTGGTTCTTTGCAATCACTTATTTTGATGGCAGCTTTGTGGGGCACTGCCCAGATTTGGATTATTTGAGTTTCCAATTTGAAACCATTTACTGGTTTGATAAATGAGACTATTAAATGTGTTCTCTCAATGCTGTCTTTGAATTGAGGTTGAATCTTCCTTTAATCCTTTCAGTTATGGAGGACAATTCTGCTGAAACCATTCAAGCTTGTGACGGTATTTCTTCACGAGGCCAGCCATGCTATTGCTTGTAAACTTACATGCGGGAAGGTAAGATCGAAGACCTTCTATAATGTAAAGATTCTATTCTTAAAGATGAAATGCGCCATCTATATCATTAATGTATTTAGGTCTCAATTTGGATTTGTAGTGTTAATGTACTTAACTCTTTCAAATCGCAATCAATTATATGACTAATTTACGCTAGAAAATAAACAAAATCTATAATTTATTTTTTTCTAGGAACAAGTCAAAGGCCTACCCGACTGGGGATCTATGACACTTGCCCTATTTGATAAAAGATACTATTTTCCATTCCTAAATTTTCTGTGTAAACATAGGTTGTGTAATACTTGTATTTGGTACCCGCTTTTGGCCTCAAGTTGCTTGATCAGCTCTCTAGGATGATTGTTGAGTCAGTCAGATACACATAATTGTAAACAGAATATCTCCAGCCTTAAGAATATTTTGAGTTCATTCGATTCAAATCAGGTTCTGCTATACATTAGCGTGCAGGTGGAAGGGATCCAGGTTCATGCTGATGAAGGTGGCACCACACAAACACGTGGTGGCGTATACTTGTGTATCTTGCCAGCTGGATGTAGAGTCTTTTACCCTTGACCAGTTTTCTATTTAGTGGTACAGCTAGCTTTTGTCTGGCATGGACATTTCAAATGTCTGAATGTAATTGGTTTTTTCATCCAATATGTTCATATTAGTAACGTGTGGATCTTTACTGTTTGATATTTATGCCTAGAATTTTAAGGTATCTTCATTTGTTTCTTTGTGAGCAATAGCTTTTAGAATTAATATGGTTCTTCTATTTCACCATTATTGTACTCCAGATCTTGGTTCATCTTTCTGGGGGATGCTGCTGATTCTTGCTTCCACAACTCGTCTTACTGCAAGAATTGCTGCAGGATGCCTTGTGGCTGCTCTGCTAGTTGTACTCTTGGTTGCTAAAAATGTAAGCAGATATTTATGAAATCATTCCGTGTATCACAGATTGAAATAAATTATTCGTAACAATATATTGTTTTTTATTGTCCTTTCACTTCTCTTTTAGATCTAATATGTCAAAAATATTTCTTTGCTTATTCTTATCATCTGATTCATATTGTTTCTACAGTGGACACTTCAAGGACTTTGTATAGGTAAGTGTTTTGATAGCCAATCTAAATCTGTCTTCCTATGATGGCTTGTTATTATATGCACAGTCTGAGATATTGCCATCTAAATGTTGAATCATCAGGGTTTGTTATTTTTCTTGGTGTAATATGGGTTCTGCAAGAAACAACAGATATCCGCATACTTCGGTATATCATTCTGTTCATTGGTAAATGTAATTCTGCTCTTTTTCTTTCCGTACTGTTCAGTGAAGTTTACTGTAATGCTTCACGTGTGAGCGATGAAGAATCACAACTTAATAACTGCAGGTGTGATGAACAGCTTGTTTTCAGTTCTGGGTATGGTTTCTGAAAGAAAAATTATTTGTTCCTGATTTTCACCGTGTGAGTTTGCTGTTGTATTATTGATGCCCTCACTGCAGGTATGACGGCGCAGATATTTATGATGATCTCATATCTCGAAGAGTTCACTCAAGTGATGCTGAGAAATTTGCAGAAGTGTGTCCTTGCCCATGTAATGGCATTGGATGGGGCATCATTTGGTAAGCATTGCTACTCGAGTAAATATGGTTGATATCAGCCTGGTGATTCTGTCTCTGTTGTGTAAAGTACAAAAGAAATTCAAATGAATCGTACATCCAATGTTGTTTGCTTCACTCTTAATGAAGAACTGTTACCTGCAGGGGATTAATATCTTTCTTCTCTCTGTGGAGCCATGTACTTTGGTCTTGTGATACTGTCTTGAGGTATGCTTTGCTACTGCTAGTAATTGAAGTCGTGATTTTCAGTATGCCTCAATTTCAATTAGTATAATCATGTATTATATTTGACCTAATAGTCCATGAAGCACTAAGGGTTGTGGTTTAAATAAAATGATCTTAGCATTTTTCAGTTTTTCTTTTGTGTTAGATTAATTACCCTCAAACTCATTGAATTGCTTCAGACACATGTTTGAAGCAACATTGTCAAATTTATGACCAACACAAATCTAGTTTAACCATGAATCTGAATTGGTTTCACAGTAGTTCACTCAATGTTGTCTGATTGTTTTAGCATATTTAGTTTGCATTTATAAGGATTAACCTTTATGTGAAGATAATGTGGATCATGCAATCTCAAATGCCTGTCGTATCATTACAGGCAAATTATTTGATGCTGAGAAGCCCTGCCATAGCACATCTGCAATTTCATACACTTAAGGAGTACCATCTCATTTTTCTTTGGAGATGACGATACTAGTCTCTATAGCTAATTTCATACACTTAAGGAGTGCCATCTCTTTTTCCTTTGGAGATGACGATACTAGTCTCTATAGCTAATTTCATACACTTACGGAGTACCATCTCTTTTTTCTTTGGAGATGACGATTCTAGTCTTTATAGCCATACTCTCTTGTTGCAGACATTCCAGTTCAAAGTAATCAATTTTGAGCTTTGATGTAAAGGTGACATTTTCATTTTTCATTTTTAAGTCAGCCAATTGAGCTGCCGCTTGATTTGGGAGAAAAGATTTTTGATTAGAGGACCTAGGTTCTAATCTTACTGGTCGCATTTTGATACTGAGCAATGATCATGTTACCGTGGTTACAAGTGCAAAAACATGTCTGATAAGATATCTCGATGCTTATTCACTCTGCATTTACCTTGAGCCTACTAATGATGGTCATCAAGTATTTATTGATTATGTGTTCATGGAGCAGTTTATGCTAATAATAGATTCTACATACCTTTGGGAACAGTTTTACAGCTTAGTTGAATGAATCCATTCCGCCCACTCCTGCCTACTATACTATATTTTTACTTAATTTGCAGATACATGATTCTAAACGAGCGCTCTCACTGACGAGAGGATGGGTGGGGGGGAACTGTAGGGATAATTTTCTATTTCAAATGCTCATAAACTTAAAGCACTTACTGTGGCAGTACCAATTAAGCTTCTTTTAAAACAATTCATTTGCTTTGCACTAATATCACAATGAAAACGATCCTTATGAAGCTGACCATTACAGAGATGCCCAATTCAGCATTATATTCTACTTGCTCACAACAATCTTTGATTCCAACATACAGCAGTAGAGCCACTGTCAAATTGCTCCAAAAACATCTTAACATACACAAAATGGGATCACAACAAAGTGTTTAAGCACTATTTTAACCATGTTGATTTACAAGAACATAATGGAAACAAATAAGGGCTAACAACACATAGGTTCAGAGTTCATCACAAGGATTACAAGGAATTTTGGTGGTAGATAAGTTAACAAACACCAAATAAAGCATACTCTTAGATTATGTAGAAATCCAACATTCAATAAAACCATGATTCAACATTGAACAGAACAAAACAAATGAAAACCATGGTAACAGTTTCTGCTCACTATGCCTAAAATATCAAAATTTTAAATAGAAAACCAATAACAAGGATCCCGCGGGGTGGGGGGGGGGGGGGGTGTGGGTTGACATTTGAAAAAGGTTGCATGGAACTTTTGTGATCTGTTTAAGCCTCTGTTACTGGGAAATCAAACACAACATCTTTGCCTGAAAGCTTTCTGTAAACAGCAGCAAATGTATCCAGTTTGTACTCAGTATTGTTCCGTTCCTTCGGATCCAAGAAAACCTGCCAATCAGAGGATATAAAATTCGGAGGTATGTGCAATTAAAGGGAAAAAAAAACTTTCAATTATAATCACTTGTTTTAGCGAGAACCTTGGAATTTCAGGAAGCACCAAGGTCAGTTAATCAACCAAGATATTACCAAACTCATGCCCAGACTCCTTTTCTTTATCAATATATTCATGAGCACTAAAACTTAAATAGGTATATATAGATGGTTATGCTGATGTACCTTCATTATCTTAGATCCATCCAGTCGGTATCTTATGCGCTTCCCAACAATCTCAGCAGGCAACACAACATCTTCCAGCATTGCCTCATGCACAGAAGTAAGTGTGCGGCTGCGGGGCCTCTGAACAGCAGATCCTTTCTTTGGAGGTCTTAATATCCTCCTAGTAGCAATCAAGATCACATCCTACAATATGTAAAATATCTAATTAAAATCAAGGAGATTAGATAATAAAAATTCATGACATATAGGGTATATGATGGTTTAAATCATGAAAATTAGAATAAGTAGTTATTATCAGGTATTCTCACACATGCGCAATTGACTTAATACTAAAAAAACGATTCATATGGAGATGAAATTATGCTTAGTCACACAAGCAGCCAACACTTATTCCCAATGCCAATTAAAATATCAATTTTACCCTTCTGAGCATCTATAGAATGCATCAAGGAAATGATACTTCATGGCTAAAAGCAAGTATTGATAAATCACTTTGACACACATAACAGCAATTTTCAGGAGAAATGATAGACCTTGAATAAGTAAAAAAGGAAAATTTGAAAGAACCAAGTAATCTTTAATCACCTTTCCACTAAACTTCTTCTCAAGTTCCCTCACAAGCTTAGTATGAATCTTACGGTAGGCCTTCCTTAATCTGTATGGAATATGGATAACAACAGCTTTCCTGTTACCAGGGACATCGATTTGCCTGTATGACAGAGAGAGAAAACAGTTACAGGATGAAAAAAAAAACAAACTGAATTAACCAAACTAGCACAAAAAATGATCAGTCTTACATAGCAGAATTAATGTAAAGATCCTTCAGCTCACTTTTAAGCTCTTGATTGGTATTTTCCAAATCAAAGACAGCCTATTTTAAACAAAAATTAAAAAAACAAAGAATATCAGACCTTAAAGTCTTAAATCTGCAATAAGTTAGGGAACAGAGTATTAAAGGACAATTTATACCTGAGCAACCGACTCCTCAAATTCAGTAGGTTCGGCATCCTTATCTTTGTGAATCTTCTTCTGTGCAGAAAACATATTCACTGATCTGGACAAACTGACTCATTAACAGCAGGGAAGGTGAAAATAAATCAGAAACAATACAATATGCAGTAAATATTCGAAGGCATCAAGTAAAACTCAAAGACATAATATAGAGGCTGTGACCCCTACTGTATACCACAGCCTGAGCAAGGTGAGAAATTTGTAAACCTTATGACCATCTAATGGCACACAGACTGTGGGGTAGGATACCACGTTGGACCCTAATATAGATACAAGCTTATAGCCATTTTACAGCTCTGTTACAGTCCCATTTTTAGGTCTTAGCATACAAACTGAGCTAATAGCAATTGTAAAGTGCCCAAATCAAGAACAAAATTATCGGATATTTTTGCGTCTCCTAAATTACTTGAGAAAAAAATTCTAAAACACAACAAAGAATCTCTTTTCATACAAATAAAAATCAACTGAACTACATACAAAACTGCATACAACCAAATGTTGAACTACTAATAAAACCCAAGTTATAGAAAACTGATTACATCATCTTAAACATTTTTTCCCTACATTTTGCCGGTAAACAAACAGTAAAAAGAAAAACTAAAAGTCTGTATAAAAGTGAAATTAAACGATCTTTATTCTGTTTTCTTACATTTTCTTGGTATCCAAACAGGGGGAACGAATGAGATTAGGGACTACGAGCTTACCTCGAGAAGAAGAAGCAGGGGCCAAAGAAAACAGAGAGGTTTTTGGCAGACGAGAGAAACCCTAGAGTTTGTTTGGGGGAACTGATGAGGAATTATAACTTTCGTATTGAACGGCTGTGATAATATTCTGAATTAGATCTACGGTCAAAGATTAAGTTCGGGGAATAATGGGCTAAAATTGAGCGACCCAAGTTTTGTTAAAACTGAAGCCGGCTTTAATTCTTGTCTATTTCTTAGGCTCTAATTCAATTTGGGCCCCTTTAAATGTAACACTAACACCCCCGCCATTATCTTTGGTAATTCCTCATTTTGTTTTTTTTTTTTTTGTATTTTCCTATTTATCCTTAACTGAAATTACATTAAAAAAAATAATTACGGTTCTAATTCAATTATTATTTTTTTTTGCTGAACTAGGGTGAGACGTATTTATTCACAGATTAGCCACTTTTAGATCGACGACTATTGCTTAGCAATGCATGGAGATATCAATAATCGAGATTTATTTTCCATGTATTAATTGAATTGTCTTTCTTTTACATAAATTAAGTTATTTTTTATTTTAGAAAAAAATATTTATATTACACAGAAAAGAGTTTGGGTGTAAGTTTGCAGGTATATTTAACTAATTTTGGAGTCTCTTTTCTATTCTTTTCTCTCTTTTTTTATCTTAATTTTACAAATAACACTTACAAGAGTAACGTATCTGCCATTTCTAATTTAAGAAAATTTATTATTTAAGTATAAACTACATACATAGAATATTTATTTAAATCATTATAAGTGTAGTTGTTGCTTGTATAATTACAAGTGTATAATATTTTCCTAGTGCAAACGTATACACTTTTTAAAATGTGGATTAAACATTTTACAATATTGTAAAATGTCGAAATTGTATTTTCAAAAATGTAGATGTCAGCATGTGAGAATGACTATAAAAAAGTAATAGAAGAAAGAGATCGAAAGCACACATTTATTTTATTAATTATTGCCAACTTATGGTGTGACAATTTTAGTTTTCGGCCAATACACCATTACATTGCACTTTTTTTTTTTTTAAAACACTTAATACGACATACACAAGTATCATTCTTTGTTTTGGCAGTTAAGCAATGTACACTCACAATCAATTCAGGTCCAAAATCCTTAACACATAGTGATTTACAATCATCTTCATGCATACAACTCTCGGAGCTTTAGGGTTTGTTATGTCACATGTCTGTTGAGCATTTCCCATCATCACCTCATTTCCTGCATTTAAAATTTAAAAAAAAAAAGTCAAAAAAACACACATAATATATAAGTTATTTATTGATAGAAAATTTGGGGGGGGGGGGGGGGGCATTAGAAAAATGAAAACAATCAGTAGGTGAGGATTTATTTGAAATGATGAAGAGAAAAATCAAAAGAATTACAAAAGTTTGGAAGATTTTCATGATTAGAATATCTATTTTCTTTTCTTCTCTCTTTCTAAAGGATAGGCTTTGAATGTTTTATGATAATTCTGTGTTGTCAGAGTGGTAATTTATATAAAGAATTAGAATTAGGATTATCGCTTGTATTAGTTAATCGCTAAAATCTTTATTTAGCAACTAATACTACAATCAAAGTAATTAGATATGTTTCCAAATCAGCCAATTAATAAATCTTTGTGTAAATTAAAAAAATGCATTAATATCGTTAGGTGTTGGGTCTATACACTTTGAAATGTAATACAAACGCTCGAAATTTTCTTTTTAATTGACTAAATGCCTTTTATATCGATAATTTGTGTCCTAATTTTCTTTTTTTCACAATTGCAATGTCATAATCTTTTTTTTTTTTTAAATTTGGTAACTATGATTGAAATAACTATGGCACTGCACTAGACTTAAATATTAAGGGTGTGTTTGATAACGTTTTTTACTTAATGTTTTTCGTTTTCTAAAAATAAAAATTAAGAAAATTTGTTTGATTGACAATTTTGTAACGGTAAATTAAAAACAAAGAAAATAAAAACTTTTCCGTTCTATCACTTGTAAAGAAAAGTTGGAGAACGTCAATTTGACGTTCTCAACTTTAAGAGACCAATGGACAAAAATAAGTTGAAATAAGGGAGGTGTGTCAGTTATTTGTCTTCTTTGGACCCACATATAAATTTCATTTAATTTTTTTCTTTCTTTACTAAAATCCCATCACTCTCCCTAAAAATGTTTCCATGAATAAAAATAATTTACATAATATATGTCGGACTTGTAATTATTAAATTATAAAATAATATAGAGTGATAATTATAAATTTATTTTATTTGATTAAAAGTAAAGATTAAATTGATGTAATTAAAAATTAGTTTGGAAGCGGTGTGACATGATTTATTTGTGTCAAGTGTGATGATTTTTTTCCCTCTTTAATGTTTTCACCGGTGGCTATTGCTAATGCAAAAATAATCTATACTCACATTTTATAGTATTTTTTTGGATGGTAAATTCGAATTGCCCACAAATAAACTACTTCAAAAAGAAAAAAAAAAGTTGTAGTTAGGTTCATTTGCATTTTATTTTATTAAATTAATAATAATAATAATAGAGTAATAGACCAATTTAAAAAAATATTATTATTAAATAAGTATTTATAAAATATTATACTAAACAAATTTTCATTGTTTTTCTTATTTTCAAGCAAACAACCAAACACATTTTTACTGTTTTAATTTTCATGTACTATTTGAAAATAAGCTGCCAAATGTATTTTCAATTTAAAAAATCTAACATCACAAACATCATTTTCCTTTTCTAAAACAAACATAAAAAATACCAATTAAAAAACAATATCAAATGCACCCTAAGATATATAACAGTATGTATGCATAAACAAGATAGTTAAGTTAACTACATGTAGAAAATGTGTATATCTCACTAATATGCTGTATCAATTATATTTGATATCTTTAGCAAGCCAAGAAGTACATACGTGCTAATTAGTGTAAAGTAAACACGTTTAGTTGAAATAATCAAATATATAAAACCCGTGAATCTTCGAATTTGAATCACAATCAAGCCTATATCTATAGCTAATCAAAATTAGAAATCAAATTTGTTAAAGAAAAAAGGAATTTTAACTAAGAGGATGTGCGTAAAGAAAGGAAGAATTAGTTCATTCAAACATTTTGATTTTGATTTATTCCATAGAAATGAATCCTTTTATTTACACGGCGGCTTATAAGTGCATTTACAGACGGTGTCTGCGTTTATGCATTGTGATTTAATAAACGAAATAATTCCATACTTGTCAACACAATCATCAAGGCAATTTTTTGGCACGCAAGGATCAGTAGTTAGCAAAGTTGCCGTACATGGGGCTTGAGCATTTGCCATCATCACTTCATTTTCTGCTTGCAAAAAACACATGATAATTAGTAATTTATTAATGTATCTCACGTTAATTTGAAATCCAAAATTGTGCAACAAAGAGTTTTTCAGGTTATTGATAGAAAATGAATATAAAAAAATGTGCGTGTGTATTTAAAGATTAAGTAGAAGTGGCTAGCTAGATAATAATGAGGATTTACCAGAAGTGCTGATGCAGATAAAAATAAAAAGAAAGACAAAAGTTTGGGAGCTTTTCATGATTAGATTTTAATGGACAGAATTCTGACGTTTTTATGAGAATATATATTAATAAATAGGAAGAAGAATTGGACAGATATAGGAAGAAAAATTGGACAGACCGATATATTGGTGTAAATAATTATAGTACGGAAACTACATTAGAAAGTAAGTTATTGTTTCCAAATTAATGTGTGTAAAATAAAAGAATCTATTTTTTTTTTTAATTTTTATAGGAGATTTTGACATATGAAATTAAATGATTCTATGGACAGGACTAAATTTATTCTTAACTTTACTTATAAAACACAAATACTCACCATTTTGGACTAATTAAAATTCTAAAACTAACTAAAAAACAAACTGACTTTATTTTCTTTTTCATTTTCTTTAATCGTTCTTTTTTTTTCCTTTTTTTTAACTTTTCCTTTTCATCAGTAGTGTTTTTTTTTTTTTTTTTTATGAGTTCTTCAGTAGTTATTTCTTCTTTTCTTTTGGATTCTCCTCTAAACTCTTTAAGATAAGTTGCCAAACCTTCAAAATATCTCAATAAGTAACATGTTTTACTTTGAAAGATTTAGATTTGTAACAGAAAAAAAATCATTCTACTTCAAAAATTGAGCACTTGCAAATCAAATGATAAAAACATCTGATTAGTATATTAACTATAAAATAAAATAAGATGTCAAAAGAAGTATATAACAAATTAAACTAAAATTTCCAATCACTAAACTGAAGTGTTGTTTGATGCTTGAGAGTCTTGAAATGTATGCAGAATTCCGACACTATCTTGTTGAAGAAAACTCGGAAACTTGTTTGTTGAGAT
Organism: Citrus trifoliata; assembly: GCA_018350135.1. NCBI lineage: Eukaryota > Viridiplantae > Streptophyta > Magnoliopsida > Sapindales > Rutaceae > Citrus > Citrus trifoliata. The sequence goes on along the minus strand of CM031386.1, from coordinate 11,032,406 downwards.
TGTTGATGCTTGAGTTTACGACATTTGGCTAGGCATATTGTTACCTTGTAATTGCAATCCTTGTAATCATTCTGACTTATAAGGAAAAAACTAAAAGGCATAAACTGAAGAAAAGGATAAGGAAAATAATAGAAAAATAATATTAAAAAAAATCGCTAATCTTGCCCTTTTTTTTCATATTGTTGAATTCTTGTACCCCGTGGTTGTTAGAATCTTTTAGAACAAAAGCAAAACAGCAAAAGCTTCTCAAGAAAAGAAAAGAAAAGAAAAATTGTAGAACAAAAGCAAAACAGCAAAAGCTTCTCAAGAAAAGAAAAGAAAAGAAAAATTGATCACAGAAAATGGAAAAAAGAGTTTAGTATTGTTTGTTTGTTAGCTTTTAGATGGTCAAAAACAGTGATTTTTTGTGTTTATTAATGAAAGTTCAGGATAAATTTAATCATATCCATAAAATTATTTAATTACCATGTGTCAAAATCCCGTATAAAGATTAGAAAAAATAAGTTAATAGATTATGAGAGGATTCAAATCCAAATTAAAAGACATGTCTAAACTCTTAAGGTGAATAATTAAAAAATTATTATTATTATTATTAATTATTGTCAATAATTTATTAATATATTAATTAATTGTAAATTTTTTAATTAATTATAATAACATACTAATTTATTTAAATTATTATATTAATTATTATATAAAAATATAGTAATTATTGTGATTATTTATTCATTAACAATAATTATTAATATATTATTGTTGATAATATATTAATTAGTAAATAAATAATTATATTAATTAATAATAATAATGTATAAATTAATTATAATCATAATATATTAAATATTGTGATTATTTATTCAAAAACTATAATTATTAATAATTATTGTTAATAATATATTAATTTATTAATTAATTATATTATTTCCTTCTGGTATCAGAGCCAAGTTGGGGAAAAGTGTTTTATTGTTCAGAGTTTTTGTGTTTAAAGTCTTGTGTTTTTCTTGACGTTTGTTTTTTGTGGTGAATTTTTACTGGTTGTAAGTCCCGTTTTAGGATAAGGAATCCGCTGAGGGCTGTAATTCCATACCTGTAGCCATTCTGACCAAACCTATAGTGAACCATAAGATTCTATCCATGGATTCTCTCCTCCATAGGACATCATCCTTTTCTAGCTCTTCTTCCGGGAAGACTAGTGATTCAAAGCATGTTGTGAGTTCAGAAGAATTCATTATTGAGAATTTTGATAAAGCAATTGATTGTTGGGAACTTCCAAAGATTTCAAAAGAAAAGATTTATAAAACAAAAATGCTTGACGTTTTAAAGAATGATTATATTATAAAAACTGAAGAACGTGATATCACTCTTTCAGAGCCTTTTGAAACAATTCATTTGTTTTCAGAAAAATCTTTAAAGAAATTAATCGAAAAGAATTTCAAATACATTCATATAGGTCTCATTCAAGTAGGCATAAAGCCTTTAACTAAAGAAGGCCTAGATACTTCCATTTTAGCCGTTCTAAGAGATGGGCGATTCATCTCTTTTGATGATTCTTTGCTAAGTAGCATCGAATCTAGTTTGTGTAAAGGTCCAATTTCATTTGATTGTTATCCAAATATAACAATTTCACTTAAAGACAAAAATGTTTTAAAAAGCATGATTTTACAAATCAAAACCCATAATTACAAAATGATTAAAGGGTCAATTCCAGTAGCCTTAATTTTCAAAATATCATATAAGGCTATGGTTTCTGCATTTAGTACACAACACCGATTCCAGTCAAAAAGAGATGAAACACTTCTCTTGCAGACTGATTTGTCTAAAGCAAACACTGTTATTCCAAAGCCAATCCAATGGAAAGATATCAATCTTCCAGAGGAATGGATCCTAGAGGGAGCTGCTCCCCCAACGATCCCAAAACAACTTGAGCCAAATACAGAGTTGCAAAATGTGACTCAATATTCCGATGGTAAAGTCAAACTATCATTCAGAAGGTCTATGTCATCTAGATTTTCTGATAAAGAGTCGTGCTCAAGTATCCCTACATTAGAGAGGAAATTTACAAAAATACCCTCTGTCATAAATCTCCCATACCAATCTACAAAGAGTCAACCGAGGTTTTCCACCTCAGACATACCCAGTTCTTCTATACATTCCGTTGACTATGCTACAAATGTCCCACACCCTATCTATACAAGTAGTCAACATGTACAGAGTCAGGAAGAGAAGGATCCTTCTCCTCCAACATCTCCTACATTTTCGGCGGTCACTGAAAATGTCATTAATGTCATAGAAAAAGAATTTGAATTAGATAAAACATTTCTGCATAATGATTTTTATTCTGATTCAAATAAAGAAAAAAGAATTTGGTTTTTTAAACAATTTTTAAATCAAAGAAAAGAAATCCAACAAATTTATTATGAATTTGTGAATTTTCATAAAGTTCATATATTGTTTTTTGATTGGTTCGAAATATATTCTTCTGAGAACAACATAACCTATCCTTTCAAAGAGTCAAGCCCTATTACTATTAGGAAGAAGATTCCGGAATGGAAAGTTTCTGATAGTGATAGAATTATCGAATCTGAACACCCACCTCTTCGGAGTTTAACCATTGATCATGGCGAACCTCCTGTCCAAATTAGAGCCTCACCTTACAAAATCCCAAAACCAAATGATTCCGATTCGAATTTAAGTAGTATTATCCAACAGAATAATTTCTGTAATACTAACTTAAATACAATTGGAAAGCAGTTGACTAGGATAGAAAACCAATTCCAAAAGTCAACCATTACTGTTTCATCCACTTCTCCTATTCCATCAAAATCGGATTATGACAAAAAGCTTAAGGAACCCATTTTCAAACCTTTCCAGGTTTCGAAAACTAGCCAAAAGCTTGTTCAAGAGTCAAAATCAGATTTTGCTAAAGCCATTAGAGAACAATTAGATAGGATTGAATCTGCTTCGTCCTCTTCTAATAAAGTTCAAATTGCACCAGATACTCCTCAGTCCAGCAGAATGGATACTCCTCAGTCCAGCAAGATTGGGGTATTAGAACAAGATGACCTAACTTCCATAGCCTCTTCTGACTTAGAAGCCTTTAAGGATGATACCATTCCTAAAGCCAACAAAATCCATTGGGAACTTGCCCCTCCCACAGTCAAGTCTCCTCCTGATTTGACTATAGACAATAGGCCCAGTGCATTAAACCAATCTCGGTATAATGCATCCTCTGTCTATGAATGGAATATTGATGGCATGTCCGAATATAACATTTTAGGCGTCTTACAACAAATGACCATGGCAGCCAATGCTTATAAAACCCAATCTGGAACCTCTGACATGGCTATTGCAGAGATTCTCATTGCCGGGTTTACTGGTCAACTTAAAGGTTGGTGGGATCATCTTCTCACTAGGCAGCAACAAATGGACATTCTTAATGCCATTCAAATTGATGAAAATAGGACTCCTATTCTCGATCAATTTAATAATCCTATTCAGGATGCCGTTGCCACCTTAATCCTTACCATTTCCCTCCATTTTATAGGTGACCCTTCTCACCTTAGGGACAAAAATGCTGAGTTACTACATAACCTGAGATGTAGGAAACTTAGTGATTTCCAAGAGTACAAAACCTCCTTCTTCACCAGACTCTTTCTAAGAGATGATGCGAATCATACCACTTGGAAAGAAAAGTTCTTAGCAGGTCTACCTACCCTACTAGGTGAAAAGGTTAGAAATTCCATCAAAGCCCTTCATGACAATCGAATTCCTTATGATGAGCTCACCTATGGTGAACTTGTCAGCTTCGTCAATAAGGAAGGTTTAAAGATTTGTCAAGATTTGAAATTACAGAAGCGACTAAAACAAGAGCTTAGGCAGTCTAAGCGCGAACTTGGTAGTTTCTGTAAACAGTTCAATTATGATCCTTTCAAAGCTTCTACTTCCAAAGACTGTAATGGTAAGTGCTCTTCGAGAACTTACAAAAAACATTACAATTCAAAAAGCCATAAGAAACCCTTTCTTGGCCGTAGGGAAAATTTTTATAAGAAACCTTTTAGGCCTTATAAAAAGTCCAAATTCCCTAGAAAGAAAGATTCTAGAGCCACACCAAAAACTCCTTTCAATTTCAAAGAAGCCATTTGTCATCGATGTGGTATAAAAGGCCATACTGCAAAATATTGCAGAATGAACAGGAAGCTTCATGAACTTGGTCTTGATGACGACATCCTTTCCAAAATTACCCCCCTTATGATTGAGTCTTCAAATTCTGAATCCTCTATGACAGGGGATAGTGATTCCTTACAAATTGATGAGTTAATTGATTCGGATACCTCTGTATCTAACAATAGTGATTCTGAATCCGAGTCTTATTTAAAGAAAATAAATGTTTTGACTAAAGACCAAGAGACTTTTCTTGAACTTGTAAAACATATTTCTGATCCGAATCTTCAAAAGGAATATCTTGAAAAACTTTTGAAAACCATGGATTTCAACAAAGCTGAAACTTCTAAAGTCCCAATTGTAAAGAAAAATTCTTATGATCTTACTGAGATTTTAGATAAAAAGAAAACCAAAAAATCGGTTCCTAATATCCAAGATCTCCAAAAAGAGATTAAGGATATTAAGTCCGAAATTAAAGATTTGAAAGAAAAACAAAAAAGTGATTCTGAAACCATTCAACTTCTTTTACAAAAGCACTTACAGGATGATTCAGATAATGAGTCTACTCATAGTGAAAATCAAATTGAGCAAAATGTTGATAATATTGAGTCTGTCCCACATGATTTCCTTTTTGTTTTAAAGCAGGTTACTACTCGAAAATATTTGATTAAAGCCACCTTAATTTTTTCAAATGATTTTGCAATTGATGCCATTGCCCTTTTCGATACTGGTGCAGATTTAAATTGCATAAGACAAGACATTGTTCCAAAACGATTTCATGAAAAAACAAAAGAAAGGCTTTCTGCCGCCAACAATTCAAAATTAAAAGTTGATTCTAAAGTTGAAGCCTCTATTCATAACAACGGTTTTGAATTTAAAACTTCTTTTATTCTTACTAATGATATTCATCATGCCGTAATTTTAGGAACTCCTTTTATAAATCTTATAACTCCGTATACTGTTAATTATGACAGTATATCTTTCAAAGTAAAAAGTAAAAAAATCGTTTTTCCTTTTATTGAAAAACCAAAGACACGAAATTTAAACATTGTCAAAGCCTGTTCTGTTTACCAACACCGAATTAATAATCTTATTAATTCGAAACAAAACGATTTAATTTTTCTACAAAAAGATTTGAGTTTACAAAGAATTGAAAATGATCTACAAAGAGATTTCATTAAAAGAAAAATTTCTGATTTCAAAACCCTAATTGAAAAAGAAATTTGTGCTGATTTACCTTCTGCTTTTTGGACTAGAAAACAGCACATGGTAGATTTACCTTATGAAAATTCTTTTGATGAAAAACAGATACCCACTAAAGCTCGACCAATTCAAATGAATATGGATTTAGAGAGACATTGTAAAGATGAAATTAATGATCTTATTAATAAAGGACTTATTGTAAAATCTAGGTCACCTTGGTCATGTGCCGCTTTTTATGTTAATAAAAATTCCGAAATTGAGAGAGGCACACCAAGACTTGTTATAAATTACAAACCTTTAAATAAAGCTTTAAAATGGATTAGGTACCCAATACCTAATAAAAAGGATTTGCTCCAAAAATTGCATTCTGCTTTCATATTTTCAAAATTTGACATGAAATCAGGATTTTGGCAAATTCAAATTCATCCAAAAGACCGTTATAAAACCGCTTTTACTGTTCCATTCGGACAATATGAGTGGACTGTTATGCCATTTGGTTTGAAAAATGCACCATCTGAATTTCAAAGAATTATGAATGACATTTACAATCCTTATTCCGATTTTTGTATCGTTTATATTGATGACGTGTTGATTTTTTCAAAATCAATTGATCAACATTTTAAACATTTAAAGACCTTTTATTTTGCCACCAGAAAGGCTGGATTGGCAATTTCAAATTCCAAAGTCTCTTTATTTCAAACAAAAATCCGGTTCCTAGGTCATCATATTTCAAAAGGAACCATTACTCCAATTGAGCGATCACTCGCTTTTGCTGATAAATTTCCTGACAAAATTTTGGATAAAACCCAATTACAAAGATTCCTAGGCAGTTTAAATTATGTTCTTGACTTCTGTCCAAATATTAGTAGGTTATCTAAGCCCTTGCATGATAGACTAAAAAAGAAACCTGCTGCATGGACTGATGAACATACAAAGACTGTTAGATTAATAAAAAATTCTGTAAAATGTATTCCTTGTTTATATCTTGCAAATCCTGCATTGCCTAAGGTAGTTGAAACGGATGCATCTGATATAGGTTATGGAGGTATTTTAAAGCAAAAAGAAAATGATAAAGAACAAATTATCCAATATGTTTCTGCACATTGGAATGATTGTCAAAAGAATTATTCCACTATTAAAAAAGAAATTCTTTCAATTGTTTTATGCATATCAAAATTCCAAAGTGATTTATTAAATCAAAAATTTTTACTTAGAATAGATTGCAAAGCTGCAAAACATGTTTTGGAAAAAGATGTTCAAAATATTGCATCAAAACAAATTTTTGCACGATGGCAAGCTATCTTGAGTGTTTTTGATTTTGATATTGAGTTTATTAAAGGCGATACAAATTCTGTTCCTGATTTTCTAACACGTGAATTTCTTCAAAACAGATAATGCCGGCAAAGCGACGAGATAAAGGAAAAGGCATAGCCAAAGACACTGATTCCCAAAAGCCCTCTAAAGAACCCCCATCAACTCCTTCTAAAGACAAACTTTTATCTTCTGCCATACCAATTAAATCCTGGATCGAAATGGTCGAGGAAGAAGAACAAAAAGCCCTTTCAAAATCCATCTCCTCTGACCAACAAGTCAAAGAATGGATGGAATCCATTACAAAGTCCCCTGAACTAATGCTTGCCTTACAAGGCATCTCAAAATCTAAAGCCCTTTCTCAAATCCCTGAGGAAGAAAAACCCACTTCTAAAGAAATTACAAAACTATCCTCTCAAAGCCAAAATGTTGTTATTTCTGGTGAAAGCTCATCTTCTCAGATTGTTCTTTCCCAACCAACACCTTCAAAGAAAACTTCCGATTGGTTTGATAAATCCCATTTTCAAAATGTTTTAACTATGGAACATGGGTTTTACCATTCTGATCCATTTCAAGCAATTTCAAAGTTTTTTCCACAAAGCTGGTTTTTCAAACCATGGGATTTAACAAAACCCCAATCTTATTATCAAGCCATCCTTGAAGCCACTGAGTCCGTAAAATTTAAACATTTCTTTCTCAGTGAAACACATTCTGAGCCGGCCTACTCCACGGCCACAATTTTGAGAGTTTTTGTGTTTAAAGTCTTGTGTTTTTCTTGACGTTTGTTTTTTGTGGTGAATTTTTACTGGTTGTAAGTCCCGTTTTAGGATAAGGAATCCGCTGAGGGCTGTAATTCCATACCTGTAGCCATTCTGACCAAACCTATAGTGAACCATAAGATTCTATCCATGGATTCTCTCCTCCATAGGACATCATCCTTTTCTAGCTCTTCTTCCGGGAAGACTAGTGATTCAAAGCATGTTGTGAGTTCAGAAGAATTCATTATTGAGAATTTTGATAAAGCAATTGATTGTTGGGAACTTCCAAAGATTTCAAAAGAAAAGATTTATAAAACAAAAATGCTTGACGTTTTAAAGAATGATTATATTATAAAAACTGAAGAACGTGATATCACTCTTTCAGAGCCTTTTGAAACAATTCATTTGTTTTCAGAAAAATCTTTAAAGAAATTAATCGAAAAGAATTTCAAATACATTCATATAGGTCTCATTCAAGTAGGCATAAAGCCTTTAACTAAAGAAGGCGATTTTTTGGTTTTCTTTTTATCTAAAATCTCAGTAAGATCATAAGAATTTTTCTTTACAATTGGGACTTTAGAAGTTTCAGCTTTGTTGAAATCCATGGTTTTCAAAAGTTTTTCAAGATATTCCTTTTGAAGATTCGGATCAGAAATATGTTTTACAAGTTCAAGAAAAGTCTCTTGGTCTTTAGTCAAAACATTTATTTTCTTTAAATAAGACTCGGATTCAGAATCACTACTGTTAGATACAGAGGTATCCGAATCAATTAACTCATCAATTTGTAAGGAATCACTATCCCCTGTCATAGAGGATTCAGAATTTGAAGACTCAATCATAAGGGGGGCAATTTTGGAAAGGATGTCGTCATCAAGACCAAGTTCATGAAGCTTCCTGTTCATTCTGCAATATTTTGCAGTATGGCCTTTTATACCACATCGATGACAAATGGCTTCTTTGAAATTGAAAGGAGTTTTTGGTGTGGCTCTAGAATCTTTCTTTCTAGGGAATTTGGACTTTTTATAAGGCCTAAAAGGTTTCTTATAAAAATTTTCCCTACGGCCAAGAAAGGGTTTCTTATGGCTTTTTGAATTGTAATGTTTTTTGTAAGTTCTCGAAGAGCACTTACCATTACAGTCTTTGGAAGTAGAAGCTTTGAAAGGATCATAATTGAACTGTTTACAGAAACTACCAAGTTCGCGCTTAGACTGCCTAAGCTCTTGTTTTAGTCGCTTCTGTAATTTCAAATCTTGACAAATCTTTAAACCTTCCTTATTGACGAAGCTGACAAGTTCACCATAGGTGAGCTCATCATAAGGAATTCGATTGTCATGAAGGGTTTTGATGGAATTTCTAACCTTTTCACCTAGTAGGGTAGGTAGACCTGCTAAGAACTTTTCTTTCCAAGTGGTATGATTCGCATTATCTCTTAGAAAGAGTCTGGTGAAGAAGGAGGTTTTGTACTCTTGGAAATCACTAAGTTTCCTACATCTCAGGTTATGTAGTAACTCAGCATTTTTGTCCCTAAGGTGAGAAGGGTCACCTATAAAATGGAGGGAAATGGTAAGGATTAAGGTGGCAACGGCATCCTGAATAGGATTATTAAATTGATCGAGAATAGGAGTCCTATTTTCATCAATTTGAATGGCATTAAGAATGTCCATTTGTTGCTGCCTAGTGAGAAGATGATCCCACCAACCTTTAAGTTGACCAGTAAACCCGGCAATGAGAATCTCTGCAATAGCCATGTCAGAGGTTCCAGATTGGGTTTTATAAGCATTGGCTGCCATGGTCATTTGTTGTAAGACGCCTAAAATGTTATATTCGGACATGCCATCAATATTCCATTCATAGACAGAGGATGCATTATACCGAGATTGGTTTAATGCACTGGGCCTATTGTCTATAGTCAAATCAGGAGGAGACTTGACTGTGGGAGGGGCAAGTTCCCAATGGATTTTGTTGGCTTTAGGAATGGTATCATCCTTAAAGGCTTCTAAGTCAGAAGAGGCTATGGAAGTTAGGTCATCTTGTTCTAATACCCCAATCTTGCTGGACTGAGGAGTATCCATTCTGCTGGACTGAGGAGTATCTGGTGCAATTTGAACTTTATTAGAAGAGGACGAAGCAGATTCAATCCTATCTAATTGTTCTCTAATGGCTTTAGCAAAATCTGATTTTGACTCTTGAACAAGCTTTTGGCTAGTTTTCGAAACCTGGAAAGGTTTGAAAATGGGTTCCTTAAGCTTTTTGTCATAATCCGATTTTGATGGAATAGGAGAAGTGGATGAAACAGTAATGGTTGACTTTTGGAATTGGTTTTCTATCCTAGTCAACTGCTTTCCAATTGTATTTAAGTTAGTATTACAGAAATTATTCTTTCATATTAATTAATTAATTAATTAATTAATTAATTATTCTTCTAAGTAACAACTACTCATTTATATATTAATTAATTAATTATAAATGAGGACAATATGGGGGCAAAATAGTCAATCCTGGGAATAGGAGACTCATTACCACCGTTTTAGGAATGCGTCTTTCATTCCTCATTCCCAAATTGTGGTGGGCCCCACAATTTTGATTTCGATTCCCAACTTTATTTTGCGAAGTAAATACTATCAATAATTCTGACTTCGGATTCTGATTCCCTAATTCGGGAAGTAAACACAATATAAGTATACACATAGGGTGTGTGTGTGTATATATTATAACACAAGTATACAACATAAGTATACACAACACAAGTATACACATAGGGTGTGTGTGTATTAATAAAACCATAAATCTATCTTTTTTTTCTTTCAATTAATTTATAAAAATTGACCTTGTCCCTTTCTTGGATGAGAAATGGGGTATAAAATAATAAACTTAAAATTTAACTAAAAATTATAAATCCAAACCCCAAAAAAATCATAACCATAAGTGGTTCTATATATATTTTAGGTGTATATATAAGTATTTGTGTGTGTACCTCATAAATTTATTAATTTTATTTTTAACTTATTTAAAAAATAATAATGTTATAATAATTAAGACATAAACAACAACAAAAAATTATAAAATTTAAAATTTACGAAAACTACATTGTTTCCATATAATATTCATTTTTTCTTTTTCTTTTTTAAGTGAAAGCGGTAAAAAAAAAAGCTCAGCTCTCAAGTCTTAACAGCACCATAGAAGACAAGAATGACAAAATAAAAAATTGAAAAACATAGTTCCCATTCTTCGTTCCCCAAATAAGTACCTCTCGCTCTCAATTCTCCAAACATGCAAAGCCAATATCTGCCAAATCTGAACCCGAATCGGCTAGCACGTAAGTCGTCCAACCATTCATCATAATCTGAGGTGCAATACTAGAGTCTAGATGGTATACATCTCTTTTCAGATTGGTAATTCGATGAGCTTGGAGGATCTCGAGGACGACTTGTTTTGCAACTACGTGGTCATGGATTAAATTGGATCCAAGCCCAACGGAGACAACCCGAAACAAGGGAATGCAATTGTGAGTGTTGCAGCAAGGCCCCATCACTAGTATGCCAATTATGTTGATGGGACGATGTCATCTTCGAAGATTTTGGAGTCAATTGAGGCCAAGAAACCTATGGATTCTTGTTCTCGTAGCAGTGTTATAGATTGTTCATCCCAAACGAGCCAAAAGGTTTGGATTTCCCCTAACCCCCCCCCCCCAAAACAAAACAAAATTTGGCACATTTACATTTATTATAGTTTTCAGTCTATTGGGGATATAAAGAAAAGAGAGAATTAGGGTCGTTAAACTTGCAAATTTGACCTATTTGCTGGTTTGTTTGTATTGGAAAGTTGATAGTGTTTGTTTTCTTCTGAATTTTGAAGATTTTAAAATCGTTCTTGTTTGTAGCTGATGTTAAAGTATCTAAAAGAGTTATGGCGGTCATTAATAAGTGAGAGCAATAATAAATTTGACCTATTAAAGTCGTTAAACTTGCAAATTTGTCATGGTCCATCTTTTGTTAATCAGTGTAATGAGTATCTCACTAACATGCATATGTTTCATCACACAAAATAAGTAAGGGCATGGTATTCCAATAGATTCGAACTTCTTATAGGGGCACTCAAAACATTGTTGGTTTAGATAATAAACCACAGTCCATTTCTTATTTCCTTCTAGACACCTAGTCAATGTGTACACTTAAATATCTAAAAGATTGACATTGCTCAACAATATAAACTAGCCTTCTTTGCAAATCTGTTTACAAACCTTGTAATTAAAGTAACTTTTAAGTGTAAACCCTAGTAGCATGCTTCTCCAAGCTTGTGAAGATGAGTACTAAACATTAGAATAGAATGCTTAGTTTTAAAATTATGTCCTAAATCGTTATTCCTTGTGTGTCTCAAGGTCCGATCAACTTGATGAACAAATTCATGCTACTTCAACTTTCTTTGAAGAAATCTATTCATATATGCATTCATACCCTCATAATGTTGTGTTATGCGCATACCACCAAAGAAATGAACCCGTAAGAATGCTTCTGCCTATCTCTCCCGTTTTGAGTATATCTTCTTAACCCAATCATTATTTTGAAGACCAAGCTCATCCACCATGTTTTGCCATAATTGCTTAAATTTTTTGGGTTTGTAATTTCCCAACATAAAATCCTTAAACCTTGTAACAAATTCAAGCGTTTTATGTACAGCAGACTGTGCATTTCTCTGTAGATGCCAAATACACAGTCGATGTCAAGCTTCAGGAACAACCTTTTTAATTGCTTTATGCATTGCTCTATCTCCATTAGTGATGATAGATATAGGCTTTTTATTATTCATAGCAAATAAAAATGTTTCAAGCACCCATGTGTAGATCTCGACTATCTCATCTGCGAGAATTGTACATCCAAAACAACTTATTGCATAATGATTATTAATACTAAGGAGAATAACCAAGGGCTTCTCATACTCATTTGTCTTATAAGTACTATCGAAAGCCAAAACATACCCGAAGTAACTATAATCCAAACGAGCAATAGAATCTGCCCAAAACAAGTTTGCAAGTCTATTCCCCTTATCTACAGAGTACTTACAAAAGAAGTCTGGATCTATGTCATTTTTTGCATTTAAATATGCAAGTGTTGCTTCTAAGTATGATTCAAGTATCATAGATCGACGTTCATTATTTAAATTGTTATATAAATCCTTTAATTTGAAGCCCAAATTGTCATAACCCTTACCCTTAGTAATGCCACAAGTTTCCATAATATTAAATTATGGAAATTAGGCTTTCTTTGAGAATTATGGGTGGCCAATAACCCTTATTGAGAAAGGGATACTAAATTATAAATAGAGGTTATTTATGAGATAGTTTTGGAAAAGGGTTATTTTTCCTAATTGAGTAGGGTTTCTTAAGACTCCCTATAAATTCATACTTTTTCCCTTCCATAACCCTAAGTTCACAACGTTTATTCTTCTTCTCTGCTGCTCTTTACGCTCTTACCCAAATCCTAGGATTCAAACCTTTGTTTAGGAGATAATCAGAGCGACGGGTAAGTTATTCTACCTATTCTCAATGGATTTCTAATCACTCTATCTAGCTAGGGTTTATATTGGCACGATTCTAGATGGTTGTAGATCATAATGCAAGATTTAGAATGTATTTAGGCGTTGTTTAGGGTTTTGATTTATATTAAGTTTAGTTAATCAATCCTTGACGTATTAAGCACAGGATAATTCTAGACAGCATGAGTATCTCGAATTTAAACCTATATTTTCTGAACGAATTTTCTTATAAAATTTATATTTCTGAAAACTAGACATGTAGGGCTTCTTGATTAAATTTTATTTCATTAAATTCGACTTCGTTTTGAATTTTATATGTATTTTCGAAATAGAAACCACTGCACTGGAAAACTGCGATTCCAGCATTGCGATCGGATTCATAAGACTATTTGTACCATCAAATGAACTCGAAAAATTCTGAAAGTTTATATGCAGGTTAATATATGTATCTAGGATTCCCAGTTTTAATTTCATAATTTTCTGATTAGTAGTTTATGTTATAAAAATCATGGAACCCGTTCTGTTTGGTTTAGATTATGTGAAAACAGTTTCGAGTTTGCTGAGAAGTAAATAGTTTTTAAAATGTTTTTGATATCGGATCCTCTTGTAAATTTTACATGGGGTACTCATGGATGTCTAGAATAGTTCCATAGGATATTATATCATTCTGAGTTTTAGATTAAGAGTTAAAATTCTGAGAATCAGACCTGTACGGATAGTAAATTAGAAAATCAGATTCTTAGAATAAGTCATTAATTGTCATATCTTGTATTTGTTTAAGGAGTTGAAGGTGATTGAGGCTCTTAGAAGCTTAGAGGTGTGTTAATTCAAGTTCATTTGTCGAGATAAGTAACTTCATTCCTAGTATACTGGATATGTATAAGTATTTTGATATTGTTATTATAAGTATAAATGTTTTTATACTACTTAAAGGGTAAATTGATTTTGATAATAAAATTAGTTTTATGTAAATGTTTTAAAGCCAAATTCTTTTTAACAAAGTATTTTATAAATGCTTTTGAATATGTAAGTTATTTTGTTACATGCCTACTTTTATGATTTTATCTATAAAATAATTTGCAAGCCTAAATTATTGTTATGGACATTTATGAAACTGATACGAATGTTTTGTGCTTATGTATGATTTTAATTATTTATGATTGTACGGGGGCCACCTCTTGGGGCTATATGGGGGCCACCTCTTGAAGGCCAAAGCGTCGCAAAGTGCTACATATAGTGCAAAGTGCCACGTATAAGTCATTATGTTTTGGCTCATTGTCCGTAGTTATTTTGATTTTGATTCTGATTCTGATCGTAATATACGATATATTTGTCTGGACCAGTACTAGATTTCTGTTATGAGTGTGCACACGATATTCTAATTCTGTTTCTGGCCGGGTCACTGGGACTATAGGTGACACTATGTGACATGAGCTAACCTTTTTGTTTTCTGTATACGTATTACATGATTTGCTTCGCAAGTAAATATGCTTTTGAATATTCTGAATTATTAAGAATTTATATTATGTTATCGTGATATATCGTTTTATGAAAATTATAGATTATGATATATGTTTTAATTAAAAGAAGACTTGCAATATTTTTGGTATCGATAGGCCTAGTGTGTTAGGAATTGTTTTACTTACCGAGTTGACGGCTTACCCCTCGTCATTACTTTTTGTAGATTAAGTTTCTTTTGAGAAGTGCGCTTAGCTTTGGAGTTAATAATTTTTCAGTTTCCATTTGCCATTGAATAAGAGGAGGAATAGACTCGTGTTTCTATTTAGTTATTTCTATTATGAACGTGTAATTTGGAGCTTGAGACTTTTGTTGTTATTTTATGTCCTCGGGAGAGATTCTTTAGTATTAGACTTTTGAATTTGTGGATTTATTTGAATAAGAATTGGAGGTATTTCAGTCTGAAACTTATGAGTAAAGATTATGATTTGTGAGTAACCTCATTCTTCACGTGCTCCGCACATGTTAGATTTGGGGTGTTACACCCTGATTGACAAATAAGTCTATAATCTGACTTGTCTTTATACCAACTGTTTTCATTGAATTAGGTAGAGCATTGTCAAGAAGTTTAACCATTTGATGAGATCGAAAAAATTAAGTCTCGAAATCTACTGCCAACTATTTTTAGAAAAGGATTGAAGTACGTAAGACAGCTTGTATTTAGTAAACCCGTGCCGATATAGTTATCTATATATACATTGCCCCTCTCTATTGCATAGTTCGTTCAAGAAACGACATGTCGTACTCCGTGCTCTATCAAAATTTCAATTTTCTCTTCAATCTAAATTGTAGTACCACAACTTTCGACAAATTCCCTATAGAGAGGCATCATACACAAATAAGATAACCAATAAGCTAGCTACGAAATGATTTATGTTTGGGGTTTACACATACTCATAATTGTTGTTATAATTGAACTAGAAAAGGTTTTTTATAGAAAAAACCAATATTGATTTGGTAGGTATCAATTTTTATTTTCTTATATCATTAGGAAACACAATTTACAATTTAAATTTCAATCCAAGAGTTGGTCGCGAATTTATAGTCACTAGTTAATGGGTCCAATTTGTCCTTAATTTTGGCTCTTGTGACTGGAAATGCACCTTTCTTTTTTTATCTTCTTATCTAAATTTACCATGAATGTTGCTTGACAATTGACTCTTGTAATAGCTCTAGGTTCACGGATTCTGTTTGTACGCTTAATATACTTCTTATCCCTTTCACTTTCTCTACTACGAACCTAATGTGTCATTATGGGTGCACCATTTGTATCACGTCTCCCATCATGAATGCGAACACTAAAACCCATTTTTTTAGTGTTTTTTTATAAAAATATGCATTTTCTTCAAGTGACGTAAAATGTCTTCCAATAACATCTTCGGTGGTGAGTTCATACATGGTTTTAACATTCCAATAAATAGAATTAGGGGAACTATCCCTCTTTGTCATAATATAAAAAGAACTATTATTTTATTATCAACAATTAAATTCATGTAGTACTATTATTTTATTATTATCTACTAAAATACTTGATAGAATTTCTACCATAGCCACTGAAGGAATATTGTGTGATGATAGAACATTAGACTCTGGCACTTTGTAATTTTTGTCAACACATGTCATAACACAATAAGAACAAAATTACAATTAGTTGAATGAACTTGTAATTAGTATAAAACTCAAAATATAACTAGTGTGGAACATTATTGTTAACCGTTCAATCAAATCACCCTCTCACTTTTACAAGTTTTAAAACTCTATTGAATTGGAAAAAAAATACAATGACTATATTTACAGTGGCTTCGATGTTGTATTTACTAATCAGTTTTATGGCATTTTTGTTCCAAGAATGCTATGCTAGTGGATTAGAGACTTTAGCATGTACATTTTTTCTTTTTATTTTCTAAAATGAAGGATGCAGGGTTCTTTGACGCTCACTGGGAATAGCAAATTTATTTGAGGAATGAGAAACATAGGCGCTTAATTGTACATGGTGTGAATAAAAATTCATGTTTTTTTTTTAAATGAAGGATACATGGTTCTTTGACGTTGATTGCGAAGCAGTAAATTTATTTGATGAATGAGAAACACAGGTGCTGAGTTGTATAGAGTGTAAATAAAATTGAACAGAACTTTTGTTTTTCTTTATTTTTGAGTCATAACTATAAATACTATTGTAATGGATGACATTGATTACAGTAGCATATTTGATTGTTGAATTAAGAAAACTAGTTTTGTTTCACAAGGTTAAACAACACTATTTTTTATTTTAGAAATAGGGAAAATAGCATTTAAAAAATATTAGCAATAATTAACAAATCATTGAAAGACAATGAAGAACTTAACTTCTTGAAGTTTGTCATCCATTATGTTATTTTCGTTAGAAATTACTAGGCAAAGAAATAGGTTTGACGCAAAGTGATCGAAAGCCAAAACGTTCAACTACTTGGTATGCGAAGTTGTAAAGAATTTTAATATGGTTAATTTCAAATTAGTCCCCATTAAGTAAAAATATAACAATTGATTCTATTTATTTTGAACGTACTCATCAAGACTCAAAATTATGAAATCAACCTTAATTCCTTATGTTCAATTTTGCCCATGCAAAAGCCAAAATAGTTTTGGGCAAAATTTGTATTATGAGTTTGTATTTTAACATCCTCAACTCAGATTTTATACTTCATGCTTGCTGATGTATTTAATAGAGTTGTATTTTTCAAATCAATGAACTTTAGAAAAACCTAAATCCATAACCAACAATGAAGAATCTATTCATATCATTCAACTAATAATGTTTTTTTTCACTTGAAAAGTTATGGAATCTTCACAAAGAAGAGGATAAGAGTTTTTTGTTTATTTACTTCACCAAAACTGTCTAATTTCAAAATATATGCTCTCTTTTCCATTTTTTTCGAACCCAAGAAATTAAAAAAAAAATGCAATCATAGTCCAATATAAAATAATGGACAATTATTAGCCAAGAATTGGTAATGGTTGGGTAGAGATAAATTGATAATGGATGGGTAAAATGGAGAATAAGTATCATCTTTTAAGAATATTTAAGAGATATTTTTAATGAATTGTTATATTACTAAAATTACTCAATATGATGTCATATTTATAGAATTAAGTCACTTTCATGGTAGAAACAGTATAATTTCCTCTGAAAAAGAGGTCCAACTAAACATAGTTATATTACCAATTTTTATTAAAATATATAAATAGAATTATGATTTTGAACAAAACAAGAATAATTTATTCACCATAATCATAATATAATTAAAATCATTTAACAAAATTTGAATATTCTAATTGGCATATGCAGATGTCAAGTTGATTGATTATCGGGCCATCAGATACTTAATTGCTCAGCGTGCAAGAGCCTGTTAATCTAAATAATAGAAATGAAATCATCCTCATTGCAAACCAACAGAAAAGAAAATATTTTAGTACTATTATATCTTGTTAGCCAGTATAGACCATTATTGTGAACCATTCAATCAAGTCACACTCTCTCTTTTACAAGTTTTAAAACTCGGTTGAATTGGGAAAAAAAAAAGCAATGACTATATTTACAGTGGTTGAGATGCTAAATTTGCTAATCAATTTGATGGCATTTTTGCTCCAAGAAAGCTATGCTAGTGCGTTGGAGACTTTAGCACGTACATTTTTTTTTTCAAAATGAAGGATGTAGGATTCTTTGACACTGATTGGGAACAACAAATTTATTTGATGAATGAGCAACATAGGCACGGAGTTGTGCACAATGTAAATAAAATTGAACAAAATTTTTGTTTTGAATAAATTTACCTGTTTATCTAAATTACAAAGGTAAATTTAGTAGTTAGCCTAAAGTTAAATGATTGCTTTAATGCTTAGAGGGTTTTCTATAATGAGTTAGTAACAATACAGAATTCCGACTAAACTTAATTTGAAGATAGTCTAATGTTAGAGGGAACAAGACATTGCAAATGGGTGCTTGGAACTATATGCCAATAGCCATACTTGAATCAGGACCTTGTCCAATCTATATCAAATCGTAAAATATTTGGCTTTGATTTTCCTCTACCTATTGCATTATACTTGGAACTAGGGATGGCAAAATGTCGGGTCGGGCTCGGGCTTGGCCAAGCCCGAGCCCGACCCGACCAAAAAAATTTAAAGTCCGACCCTAAAAAAGCCCGAACACTATTTAGTTAGGGTCGGGCCGAGCCCGGCCCAAATCGGGCCAATATCGGGTCGGGCCCAAACCCGACCCTACCGAAATAATTAACCCCACAATTTAATTCTCATTTTCCACCACCATTTCAACCAATTCGGTAATTACTCAATCATTTCAAACATAATTTAATCCACTTTCCACAACTATTTCAATCAATTCCACAACTATTTCAACTCCACACACAAATCAATTCCAAAATTCAACATGAAAAACACACAATATAATAAAATTAAAAACACACAATGTAATTTCACAACCATTTTACCCATACACAATTCAATTTAAGAACCCAACATAAAAAAAAAAAAAAACTCATGTCTTATATAAATAAAAATACAATGCAATTAAATTAAAAATACACAATATAATTTCACAACCATTTTAGTCATACACAATTCAATTTTAACAACACAACATAAAAAAAAACGCATGTCTTATGCAAATAAAAATACAATGCAATTAAATTAAAAACACACAATGTGTGATGTTGTGTGCATGTGTTAGCTTGTGTTAGTTTTTTTTTTTTTTAAATAAGGTCGGGTCGGGTCGGGTCGGGCCGACATTAAGCCCTACCCTGACCCTAAATTTGTTCGGGCCTTAAAATCTTGGTCCTAACCCGGCCCTAACCCTAAAAATTCGGGCCAAAGCCCTAAAAATTAGGGTCGGGCCAATCGAGACAAAAATCGAGCCGGGCTAAATTGCCAAGTCTACTTGGAACTTGTTTCTCTATTTTACTCACTCTCTTTTGTCTGCATAGGAATGAATAAAGCTCTTGAGTGACTGTTATAAAAACCATTTACACTAAAGACTAACCAACAATATTGGACCATTGTGGATATTAGCTTTCAATCATTAGTAAAATATTGTTGTATTAATTTCCCTTACATCAATAACATAACAACTGATGACTTTTCTAAGATTTTGGTAATAGTAACATCCTATTTTGGTATATGATATGATGAATTAATGCTTGTAGATTTATAGTGATTAATAGATTTATCTGTATTTTTGGACTACTACATCTTTATCTACACAATAAAAATGGTGTGGCCAATTGTGATTAACAACAGCTGATATTTAATAGAATTGTATTTTTTCAGATAAGTAAAATTTTTTAGAACCTAAATCTAGAACTAACAATGAAAAGAATAAATTATTCACTATAATCATAACATAATTAAAATCAGTTAGTAAATTCTGAATCTACTAATTGGCATGTGCATATGTGAAGGTAATTGATCGTCGGTCCATCATATCCTTAATTGCACAACGTGCAAGAGCCTGTTAATATGAACAATAGAAATGAAATCACCATTATTACAAACCAACCAAAAAGAATAAAGCAATAAGACAAATACGACTCTTACACATTATATCAGCAAGTGATATCACCATGAATTATAATTGCAATAACTAATAAACAACTAATACAGACCATGAAATGTAACAAGAGAAAAAAAAACAAAAAAGAGATGGTTAAAGAGAGCATACTCTTAACATGCTATAGGCTTTTGGACTCTACTTTTTCTTCTTCAAATTCTTTTGGCCATTAACTTTGTTTGTCACTTTGTTTGGTAGAAGATTATTCTTGAGCGACTCATGAAATAATTCAGCCTTATATCTGATACTATCTCTCACTTTATTTGTATTTCCGTTGACAAGTTGGAGTGCAATGCAATATTTTTCTATTGTTGAGTTATATTAAATACAATTCGAGAAAAAAAAAAAGAAACAAAGTTATTATTCATTGTAAAAGTTTAAATCATTATGATATAAAATTAATGTCAAAAACTTGTTTTATAGATAACAGATGACATTGTGTATCCATGTACTTCATCACAAATAAGCCGCAATCAGTTTCATTTGATTGTAGTGGATGAAATTTTCTCAAATAATCATCGAGGAAAACTTCGTCGAGTCTCTGTAACTGTGATAATGATGA
Organism: Citrus trifoliata; assembly: GCA_018350135.1. Taxonomy (NCBI): domain Eukaryota; kingdom Viridiplantae; phylum Streptophyta; class Magnoliopsida; order Sapindales; family Rutaceae; genus Citrus; species Citrus trifoliata. The sequence goes on along the minus strand of CM031386.1, from coordinate 11,011,759 downwards.
TAATAGTCAGCGTACATTTGTATTTATTGGTATAATATAGGTGAAATGCAAGCTTCACTTACAATTGCTTTAACAATGTCCTCTTGATGTGAATTCGAACTATGACTAGGTAAAGAGTCCCAAATTTCAACAATTTGTGTTTTAACAATCAACACTGCTAGATACCAATGTGTAGAGCTATCATTTATAGGAACATAGATCTATATTGCAAATGTATAATTTTTAATAAATACCATTAAATGTCTTAAGCAATGCCTTGACTTATTATAATTTGGCATTTAATTTCTTACGTTTTTCACATACTACAAGTTCTGACATGTATTTATTTCAAATGTTATGATTTTTGACAAAATCTTTGATGCTTGATTTCTTTTTGTAAGTCATGTTTGATGTCATTTTTTGCTGCAAAACTCAAGAAATAAATCAAAGGTAGTATATTATCAACATATATAGTCAACTGTCGGTAAAAAAAAAATTCATACTATAACATTTACAACTTACCGAAAAGATGGTGGGCAAGTACTAATTACGCATTTCTAGGCTCATTTTTGCATGTTCTTTGTTTGTCAAATAGTTGACGAAACAATCTATGACCTACGAATAGAGCCATTAAATAAGAAGACTAAAACCAATGGGCATTTGGTCCAATGGGAGAAGTCTTGCACTTACAATATTAAGTGCAAGGGGTTCGAGCCTCCATAAGAGCATTATGGAAGTTAGTTTCAGTAATCCCTCAATTATCAACTAATTAAGTGGAGACAGTCTCTCCCTTACGAAATATGAGTGGAGTAGGCACCCCTCGAATATTAGAAAGGGTTTAAAGTATCTGGGCAAGTACTTCAGTGGGTTAATGTATGGTGATAGTCCCAGTTGTTTAGTACGATTGTAAATATTGTAATTGTAATGTCTGATGAAATATCAATAACAATCTGTGTATAACAGAATTTAAAAAAAAAACACAAAAAGACTGAAATACTTAGAAAGAAAGAAAGAAATTGAATGATTAAATTAAATATAATGAAGGTATAATTACTATGTCCATGATCCAAGTATCAGGAACCAAAGAAAATATCTCTTGGCGAGAAACAAAAAAACTAATTTCCTCAACAATATACTCATTGTATTAAGAATCAAAAATAGAATTAAAACTATAACAGTGTTAATGAAAAAATAATAACATATGGAAAGTGGGTTATGAGAAAATCCAATTACTTCTTAGGCAATCCTTATTGAAATATATCTTATAGCAACTTCATATCTTCCTCTGAAAAAGAATTTAGTAGGGTGATTGAATCATGGAAATTTTTTTGTTTACTTATTCTTTTAGGAAGTTGATCATAAGGGGATTTTTGGTATGGACCAGACTTTCGCTTTCGGGAGCATATATCTTTAACCTCAAATACATTAAGTTGGTTTGATGATTCCTTTTCAATGAAACAATCCTCATTTCGGCCATTATCCTACAAAGGGATAACTTAATATTTTTTTATAACTTAATACTCATCCATGCACTATTATGTTTTACTTGTGAAAAAAAAATCATAGCTTATTGCTAAATACCTGTATAGTTGCATTATTGAAAATTTGCTTACGCTTTCCCTCATTTAGGTTTGCCTCACTTAACAAAATTCTCTCATCATGTTTCGCTTCAACATTCTCCTCATCTAGTAATTTCTTCTCAAGAATATCATCTCCACCTGCCCTTTCTTTGGCTCATTTCATTAGTTCATCAAAATTAAAAATTTCATGGCTTGATTCATCGTACTTTTGTCGCTTTTGGAAAAGAGAAGTAATTCCAATAGCAATGCCATTATTCTCCTTTTGTTGTTTTACTTGCTTCTGGTTTAAGCTCTCTTTAAGTGTTTCCACTACTTGTTGCATTTGCTGCATCAAGTTACCCATTGAATGCTTTAAACCATCAAGCTCCAATGCCATGTAGTCAATATCTTTTCGAACAAGTGATAATTCCTTATGATGTTGACAATTATGTATGCACTCTTCATTCTTCCGACTCGTTCCATCAAATGTTTCTTGGACCGTGTTTTGTTGAGGATGGATTTCTCACAAATTAACCAAATAAATTCCACATACTATTAAATATATGTCATTTCAATATGATACGTTAATATTTAATTAATAAAAAGTAGATGATATACCTTTGAGCTCCTATAACCATCGTTTTTCTTAACAAAACTCAAGAAGTTAGTTACATCTCGATTTATCCATATTGTTATTGGACTCAAAGATTTATCAATAAATTTTTGTGCAAATGATATAGAATCCATGTAAAAAAGCTGCAATAGAATTAATAAACTGATCAAGACAAGTCAAAGAGAAAATAACATTTTAACTGATGAAATCATTTTTAAAAAAATTAGTACCTCCAAAAATAGTACATAACCATTAACAACTTTCTATTGTCCTGCCTTAAACTTTTGTATGCCCTCAACTAGCCCTTTAAAAGCCAACGTTGCTCAATTGGTTTTCCCTCAACTGGCCCTTTAAACCCCGATTTACGTCTCCATGAACTTCATCACAAACAAGCCGCAATCAGTTTCATTTAGTTGTACTGGGACATTATCTGGATATGAAATTTTAAAACTAAAAAAATCCCAAAGTCGATGAAATTTTCTCCAATAATCATCAAGGAAAATTTCGTCGAGTCCCTGTAACTGTGACAATGATGATAATAGTCAGCGTACATTTGTATTTATTGGTATAAGATAGGTGAAATGCAATCTTCACTTACAATTGCTCTAACAATTTCCTCTCAATGTGAATTCGAACTATGACTAGGTAAAGAGTCCCAAATTTCAACAATTTTGCGTTTTAACAATCAACACAGCTAGATACCAATATGCAAAGCTATCATTTATAGGAATATAGATTTACATGACAAATGCAGAATTTTTAATAAATATCATTAAATGTCTTAAGCAATGTCATGACTTATTATAATTTCGCATTTAATTTCTTACCTTTTCATATACTGCAAGTTCTAACAAGTATTTATTTTGAATGTTATGATTTTTGACATAGTCTTCGATACTTGATTTCTTTTTGCAGGTCATGTTTGACACCATTTTTTGCTGCAAAACTCATAAAATAAATACAAAGGTAGTATAATATCAATATATATAGTCAACTGTCGGTAAAACAAATTCATAGTATAACATTTACAACTTATCGAAAATATGGTAGGTAATACCAAGTACACATTTCTAGGCTTATTTTTCAAGTTCTTTGTTTATCAAGTAGTTGACGAAACAATCTATGACCTACGAATAGAGCCATTAAATAAGAAGATTGAAATACTTAGAAAGAAAGAAAGAAATTGAATGATTAAATTAAATATAAGGAAGGTATACTTACTATGTCCATCATCCAAGTATTAAGAGCCAAAGAAAACATCTCTTGGCGAGAGACGAAAAAACTAATTCCATCAACAATATGCTCACTGTATTAAAAATTCAAAAATAGAATTAAAACTATAACAATGTTAATGAAAAAATAATAACATATGGAAAGTGGGTTATGAGAAAATCCAATTACTTCTTAGGCACTCTTGAAATACATATTGTAGCAACTTCATATCTTCCTCTGAAAATGAATTTAGTAGGGTGATTAAATCACGAAAAAAAATTTGTTTACTTTTTCTTTTAGGAAGTTGATCATAAGGGGATTTTTGGTATGGATTAAACTTTCGCTTTTTGGGGCGCATATCTTAAATCTCAAATACACTAAGTTAGTTTGGTGATTCCTCTTCAAAAAAACAATCCTCATTTTGGTCATTATCTTACAAAGAGATAACTTAATACTGTTTTATAGCTTAATACTCATTTATGCACTATTATGTTGTACTTGTAAAAAAAATCATAGTTTATTGCTAAATACATGTATAGCTACATTGTCGAAAATTTTCTTATGCTTTCCCTCATTTAGGTCTGACTCACTCAACAAAATTCTCTCATTATGTTTCTCTTAAACATTCTCCTCATCTAGTAATTTCTTCTCAAGAATATCATCTCCATCTGCCCTTTCTTTGGCTCTCTTCATTAGTTCATCAAAATTAAAATTTTGATGGCTTGATTCATCGTACTTTTGTCGCTTTTGGGAAGGAGAAGTAATTCCAATAATAGTGGCATTATTCTCCTTTTGCTACTTTACTTGCTTTTGATTTTCCAATAACAGTGGCATTATTCTCCTTTTGCTGCTCTACTTGCTTTTGATTTAAGTTCTCTTTAAGTGTTTCTGTTACTTGTTGCATTTGCTGCATCAAGTTACCCATTGAATGCTTTGTTATAAAATTGGTGGGTGAAGCAGGACTGCAGTTAAAATAAAATTGGAAGAAAAATAAAAAACAAGCACAATAGAGGACACCAGAAATTACGTGGTTCGGCTTTTAGCCTACGTCCACAGGCTAAAACATAAGGAAATATTTTACTAGTGAAAATGAGTTATAAGTATTATAGTATTTTAGCTTACTTCCCAAAACCTCAATACACTCAAACTCTCTAAATCACTAGACAAGAGCTTATAATTTCAAGCTCTCTAAACTCTCTCTCAAAATGCTAAATTGCTTTCTCTTAATGGAATGCTTCAGCTCTTCATATGCACTTCTATTTATAGCAAAATAGTGGCCAAGAAAATCAACAATTTTAGCCCACCAATTATGGCTTCAATTTCGTCAATCTGTGAGGCTTCAATTTGTCAATCTAGCTTTCAAAGTTTGTGGGCTATGTCCTCCATTTTCTTTGATTTGCTGGCACCAAAGTCAAGTACCAAATGTGGTGCTGACTTTTAGGTGCTTGCTTTGACATTCTCCCACTTGGACATTAGATTGAAAAAACAATCAATCTCCACACCATCCTTTCTGCTTTGCCTCTGTCGTGTTGCCTACGTTTCTACTAGGCCACAAGAGGATCTACTCCAGACAAACTTATTAGTATTTATCGTCTTGGTCAAAACATCTGCTAGGTTCTCATTTGTATGGATTTTCTGTAAATCCGCATTTCCATCTTTCACTACTTCTCGAACAAAATGATATTGAACTCCTATATGCTTTGTCCTGGAATAAAATGATGGATTCCTTGCAATGTGCAAAGCACTTTGACTGTCAACAAACACATAAATTTTCTCTTGTTTGTGCCCGAGCTCCTCCAATAACCTTTGTATCCAAATAGTTTCTTTGCAAACTTGTGTAACTGCCATGTACTCTGCTTCTGTTGTAGATAAAGTCACAACGGTCTGCAGTTTCGAAACCCAACTTATAGCTGTTTCCGCAAGTAAAAACACATAACCAGTAGTGGATTTTCTTTTATCAAGGTCTCTTGCAAAATCTGAATCTATATAGCCTCTGACAGTAAATTCTGACCCTCCATAATATAATGCAATATCTGAGGTTCCTCTGATGTATCTCAAAATTCTCTTTACAACTATTTAATGCTCTCCACCAGAATTCGCCATGTATCGACTGACTGCTCCCACTACTTGTACAATGTTCGGCCTTGTACATATCATAGCGAACATCAAACTTCCCACTGCTGATGCATATGGTACTCGAGACATCTCCTTCCTCTCTGCTTCATTGCTAGGACACATACTTGAGGATAATTTGAAATTAACAAGAAGTGGGGTATAAATTGACTTACAATCTTGCATGTTGAAGCGCCGCAAGATTTTCTTCAAGTAATTCTTCTGTGAAAGCCAAATTTTCATGTTATTTTTGTCTCAGTGAATTTGTATCCCTAGAATCTTGTTTGCTGGTCTCAAGTCCTTCATTGCAAACTCCCTAGCCAATTCTGCCTTCAATTGTGCCTTCAATTCTTAGATTCGATCTTTGTTGGGTCCTGCTACCAACATGTCATCCACATACAACAACAAAATAATGAAATCATTTTTTTAAACCTCTTGTAATATACACAATGGTCTGAATTGAGTTTGTTGTATCCAAGACTCATGATGAAGGAATCAAATCTCTTATACCAACACTACGGTGCCTGTTTGAGACCGTATAAAGATTTGTTCAACCTGCAAACCAAGTTCTCATTTCCTGTTTCTGCAAAACTTTTTGATTGGAGCATATATATTTCTTCTTCAAGTTCTCCATAAAGAAATACAGTTTTCACATCTAACTGCTCAAGATGTAAGTCAAATGTAGCACACATTGCCAAGACTACTTTAACTGTTGTAAGTCGAACCACCGGAGAAAATATCTCGTTGAAATCAATACCTTCTTTCTGAGCATATCCTTTCATTACTAATCTTGCATGATACCGCTCCACTTGATCATTCCCATCACGTTTGATCTTGTAAACCCATTTGTTTCCAATGGCTTTTCTTCCGTGTGGTAGTGGTACAAGTTCCCATATCTTGTTTTTGTGTAGAGCCTCAATTTCTTCCTGTATTACTGTCATCCACAAAGCAATATATGAGCTTTCTAAAGCTTCATGGAAAGTTGATGGCTCTCCATCCTCTGTTAGAAGATAGTACACAACGTTGATCTCTGTGACATACTCCGAGTGCCACGTTGGCGGTTGTCTCTCACGAGTTGACCAACGAACTTCTGGAGCCTCGAACTCGACTGGTTCTTGTTTTTCGTGCTCTAGAACTACTTTCGAAGAATTTGAATCTTCTAAATTATTTTCCACATATACTGGTATAGTCTCTGACTTTTCTTTTACCCTGCTATCATCCTCATCTCTCCTTTGCAGTTGATCTTCTATAAAGATGACATTTCTGCTGATGACGATCTTGTGGGCAGTGAGGTCCTACAGACGATACTCCTTTACTCCATCAGCATACCCTAAGAAAATATATCTTCTAGATTTTACATCCAGCTTTATTCTTTCTTGGGCATTGTACATCACGTACACAGGACATCTAAATACATGTAAGTAGGAATAATCAGCTGGCTTTCCAGTCCACATCTTCATCGCTCTTTCAACCCAATTGATGTAGAAGATGACCGATTTACTATATAACATGCCGTTTTGGCTGCTTCTACCCAAATGAATTGGGTAGACCAGCAGTCCTCAACATAGCTCTTATCCCTTCTGTAAGAGTTCTATTCATTCGCTCTACCACTCTATTTTATTGAGGAGTGTATGCCACTGTGAACTGCCTCTGAATACCTTCTTGCTTACAGAAAGCAAGAAACTCACCGTCTGTATACTCTCCACCATTATCTGTCCTCAAGCACTTGATTTTTTTACAAGATTCAAGTTCCACCCGTGCTTTGTATTCTTTGAACACTGGAAATACATCTGATTTTTTCTTAATTGGATGCACCCAACATCTTATGGAATAATCATCAATGAAAGTCACCATGTACTTTGCACCTCCCATGGATATATCCGACGATTCCCAAATATCATAATGAATTAAATGTAGAATGCATTTACTTCTAGCAATACATCTACTGAATTTTAATCTATACTGCTTACTTGTAACACAATACTCGCAAAATGGTAAACTTACCGATTTGAGCCCTGGAAGCAATTTTCACTCAAAGAGAATCTTCAAACCTTGTTCTGACATGTAGCCAAGTTTGAGATGCCACATCATTGTTGACTCTTCTCCATTTGACGCGACACATGCATTAGCCTCCTGTAGTGTTTCTTCTTTAACCATGAATAGACTAGCACCGATCATTTTTGTCTTCGTCAATACAAGCACACCTTTACCAATCTTCATAATTTCATTCTCCACATGAGTTTTGTACCCATGACCATCCATCTGTCCCAAAGACAATAGATTTTTCTTCAGGCCGTTGACATGTCATACCTCTCCAATTGTGCGAATTGTACCATCAAATATTTTTATTTTCATAGTATCAATACCAGCGATCTCCAAGGCATTATCATTACCCATATATATAGATCTTCCTGAGATAGATTCATATGTGTGGAACCATTCTCTCCAAGAGATCATGTGCCAAGTAGCTCCTGAGTCTATAAGCCAAACATCAGATTGTCGTTTTCTGCCTTCTGAAACAATTGTTGCCTCGTTGTAAAGAATTTCTCCATCATCCGAGGTACTTGCTACACAACCTTGAGCATTTGATGATTCAGATTCTTTGCCCTCTCTTCTCTTCTGGTTACTCTAACACTCTTTCTTGATGTGCCCTTTCTTGCCACAATTGTAGCATTTAACATTTTTCTTACTTCTAGATTTTGATCTACCATGATTTTGACTCCCACTGGGGCCACGTTTCGTTGATCATCCTCTCGTCACCGGTAACGCCTCTACTTGCTACGAACTTGCTTGTTTTTTTCCTTATTTTTCTGCCTGCTCTCCTCATTTAATATGGAGGCTGCAACATCGTCGAAAACTAGACTGTCCACTGGATTATTGTTCATCAGATTAATGATAAATTGATCATACGAATCTGGTAGACTTTGAAGTAGAAGCTCTGCACGTTCATTTTCCTCTATATTATGACCCAACGTTGTGAGTTGTGAAAATAGATTCTTTAAGGTGTTGATTTGGTCAATTACCATTGTAGATTCTGCCATTCGAAGAGTATAGAGTTTCCTCTTCAAGAAGATTTTTTTTGTATAGTCACTTAGCCTCGTACAATTTTGTGAGAGTATCTCATATTTCCTTCGCTGTATTTTTCTCTGTCACACTGGATAATACTCCATCCGCAAGTGCCAAGTGTAGATCATAAATGGCGTTGTCGTCTGCCTCGTTCCACTTGTCATCAGTTATCTCCATGGGCCTTTCTCTAATTGCTGCCAAGCAATTACTTTTCCTCAATACAGCTTTCATCTTCATTTTCAACGACAAAAAATTATTTCCGCTAAACTTCTTAATTTCATACTTTGCCGCCATTTTGTTAATAAATACCGCACACAAGCTAGTGTACCACCTTGAATAGTTATAAATATGTGTGAGAATGCACAACAGGAAAGACTGGAGGGGTCACAATGGTCCCACTTAAAACACAGACTCCTTAAGCTCTCATCGTCTTTGTGACAAAACTTTCCGAGACAAGTACAAAACTACACAGTTGCTTTACTCACACCATTATTCCCTGCTTTGCACCGTAAAATTTTTCGATCGCTCCCATCATTTCACGTGAATAGTACCATATACGTGAGTAATACACCTTACGTGAACAGTCCCCGACTCCAAAAATACAACCAATGGCTCTGATACCACTGTTAGAAAATTGGTGGGTGAAGCAGGACCGCAGATAAAATAAAATTAAAAGAAAAATAAAGAACAAGCACAATAGAGGACACCAGAAATTACGTGGTTCGGCTTTTAGCTTACGTCCACGAGCGAAGACAGAAAGAAATATTTTACTAGTGAAAATGAGTTACAAGTATTGTAGTATTTTAACTCACTTTCCAAAACCTCAATACACCCAAAGTCTCTAAATCACTATAACAAGAGTTTATAATTTCAAACTCTCTAAACTCTCTTTCAAAATGCTAAATTGCTCTCTCTTAATGGAATGCTTCAGCTCTTCATCTGCACTTCTATTTATAGCAAAATAGTGGCCAAGAAAATCAACGATTTTAGCCCACCAATTATGGCTTCAATTTGTCAATCTAACTTTCAAAGTTTGTGGGCTATGTCCTCCATTTTCTTTGATTTGTTGGCACCAAAGTCAAGTACCAAATTTGGTGCTGACTTTTAGGTGCTTGCTTTGACATGCTTTAAACCATCAAGCTCCAATGCCATGTGGCCAATATCTTTACGAACAAGTGACAATTCTTTCTGATGTTGACAATTATGTATGCACTCTTCATTTTTCCAACTCGTTCCATCAAATGTTTCTTGGATCGTGCTTTGTTAAAGGTGGATTTCTCGCAAATTAACCAAATAAATACATGTCATTTCAATATGATACGTTAATATTTAATTAATAAAAAGTAGATGGTATACCTTTGAGCTCCTATGACTACCATTTTTCTTAACAAAACTCAAGAAGTTAGTTACATCTCGATTTATCCATGCTATTATTAGACTCAAAGATTTATCAATAAATTTTCATGAAAATGATATAGAATCCATGTAAAGAAGCTGTAATATAATTAACAAACTAATCAAGACAAGACAAAAAGAAAATAACATTCTAGCTAACGAAATCATTTTTTTTAAATTAATACCTCCAAAAATAGTACACAGCCACTAACAACTTTTTATTGTCCTACCTTAAACTTTTGTTTGCCCTCAACTAGCCATTGACAAGCCAACATTGCCCTTTTTTCCCCTCAACTAGCCCTTTGAAAGCCCATGTTGCCCTTTTTTTCCCCCTTAACTAGCCCTTTAAATCCATTTTTTTTTTTATGGCACTCATGTCTTAAAAAAAAAACAAGTAATAAGATGCTAAATTCAACTCCGATTTAGGAAAAATAATTGTAGCTATAGCAAATAAAATAAAGCTTCTTTTGAAGTCATCACTCACCTCCCTTTGATTCACCAATTTTGATTTTAAAGTTTTCGGCTTAATGTATCCACCGCCATCACAATATTCATCCTTCAATATATCTATGTCATCAATACCAAGATCCACATCAATGTTGACACCGCCATCTTTTATTCCCATAATGTACTCAAAATCTCGAGGTGACAGATTGATACTCTTCCCATGCAAAAAAAATAAATAAATAAATACATGAAGTAAATGGATCAAAATTTTGAACCAACCATGAACATAAATCTCGTTTCAGTGGACTACATTTTATGTGCAGAAGACTTTAAATCCAAACTCTACAATAATTTTTTTTCTAACAATTTTGCTATAGTTTTGCAAAACGATATGGAGCGCATCTAGTTTCCATAGCTTTCTTAGTTCCCTTTACAAAATCATCTTCTTTGTCTTTATTCTATGCTATATCACTACCAACCATTCTAAATTTAGCCTTCTCTTCTTCGCTCAAATTTTTGGAACATTTCCCTAATTTAATTCTATCCAAAAAAATAAAAAATAACAATAAGTTATTGCTTGAAACATGTCCCAAATTTAATGGAAATTAATTGATATCATAGCTGCACTCACTACTTTTTTTCCTTATTCCCATAGTATTTTTACTTCTTGCTTGCTATAGTCAATTAAATTTTTTGAAAAAAAATATAATTAGTGCATTGTCACATTATTATACTTGACTTTACTAAATATTCATAAATTTACCAACAATCAAACACATAATATTTAATGTAAGAAGACGTACAAATACTCAATGAAAGGTCAATTTTTTCTTAAAATTTCATTTTGCTGATTCATGTCATCATTCTCCTTGAAATCATCCACATTTTCAGCCATTTTCAAGTTAACCGCAAGAACTTGTTCATGAAGCTATTAGAACGACCAGGGGAGAAAAAGAAAAATGTTTAGTTGAAACTACCAGGATCAAATTTATTCTTGATGTTTACTCATTTTCAAGTTTCAACAAGTTTCTGAAGTCATTTAAAAAACAAAAGACAATTCTGAACCACCAAGCTGAAGATGACTATATATGAAACAAAGCTTCGACAATCATTTAAAATGCGCACATTTGTATCTAAACATGACTCATATATAATAATATGCTAAGTAAAAAGCTATATTGAAAAATATCTATCCATCAAAACTTTTCACAGCTATAAGCACTTTTATTTTTTTAGGCTGAATTTAATAGTAGAAAAGATACATGAAATAATCAGAACATTCCACAAGAAATGTCCAAATATCATAAGTTTTGGTTCTTGTAATAATAGTTTACAGATAAACATTTCAATCCAAAATTCAATCCCTCTAGCAAGAATTAGGAACACCTTTCCAAGAACAGAAAGGTATTACGAGCACACTTGAACAAATGTTTATGCAGTGGTGGGTGTGGCTTTCTCTTTTGCAATTCATTAATTAGGGATTGAATTTTGCCTTTATATTTTATTAGTCTTTTAATAGGCAAGCCCCCTTTTTTAATTTTAAACTGATAAAATTTTACTTTTAGAATAATATTTAACCGGGTTGCAACCGGTTATATGTATTTAATTAATTTCTTTTATTAAATTATAATTATTGTGATCGTTGATTTAATCTAGTGACACACAATAATCACGGTATTGATTTCGTGATTTTAATTACAGCATCATAAAATTTTCCATATAATAGGATTAATTTAACTAAATAAAAATAAAAAGAAAGCCAAATGTGGGGACACTTTTTATGATTTGATAATTTCAAAGGTTAGAATTTATTCTGATGTTTTCTGAGAATATATTATGTTGTTTAGAGTGTTAATTAATTTTATAGGAAGAACTAGGTCGATCATTAATGATGTAAATAATTTTTATACGGTAACACAACACTACGTTATCCCAATGAAGTTGTTAGTTTTCAGATTAACGTATATCGATGTAAAGTAAATGGGAAGAATTTTTTTTTTAAATCCACATTAATTTGTAAGCAAACAAGTAAGCATAACAATAGCATTATGTATAGTAACTACATTACGATGAAGTAGTTGTTTTCAAATTGCTAACCACCCAAGTTTAAATTTTCAGGAAGATAAGGAACCACCCATTTACCTTTAAAAATAAAAAAGTTGTTCCCTCCAACATTTTTATTGGATTACAAAATCTTTATGAAAAATATTACCCTCTAATTTCATCTAAATCAGGCAAAAGTGGAAGGATCATGCTCACAATTTTTTTTGACAAATATGAAGAAATTGTTTTTATATGTTTCAATTATTTCCTTTTTTTTAAACAAACTTTGGAAATGAATTTTTAAAAAAATTAAATGCATTTTTCATATACAAATTAGATGGTATTAAACACGAATTTGAAAAATTCCTATCAAAATTGGCAAACGAGCCCAGCAACCTATCAGTCTTGTGTTATCTTACATGGCAGTTACAAATAATTAGTTGAGACTTAAATACAGGATCCTTTCTATTACATACGGACTATATAACCAACTTCATGTGTATACGTATCTTTATTGTAATTAATCTTTTGATTATCAATTGTATTCAGTTTTGAATCACAATCATGTGTTGCATGCCTGTGTGCCTATAACTAAATAGCAAGAGGAAATTAGAATTCAAATGTTGTACAAAAAGAAATTTAGGAGTTATAATTAAGAAGGTTGTATATGTAGGTGAAGAAAGTAAGAAGGTCGTCTATTAGTTAATAGAGTGATAGAGCAAGAAAATGAAAGAGAGCCAAATCACAACCACTTTTTTTTATTAAAAAAAAATAATAATGGTTTAGAGCATTCAAGCAAATTGACTGTTACACATAGCAATAATGAAGCAGAAGTGAATGCCTTTATTTGTTAATTTTTTTTATTATTATAATGATCAGCTCATCGGCGGCACGCAGTTCAGCATTTGAAAGTGCATTCACAAATATTGTTGGGGCCTCCGAACCTGCAACTTGCGAACAAAAGGTTGTTTCCATATTTGTCATGACACGGGCCAACACGAGTATTACAATTATTGTCGCCGCAGGCCCCACTTGTTTTCAAATCCTCCCTACACTGAGCATTCGCCATCATCACCCCATTTTCTGCATTCAAAAACACAGAATACAACATATACATCATAAATATATCCAGTAATTTTGAAATCCAAACACGTGCTGCCATGAAAATCTCCCATTTAATTGACATAAAACGAATATATAGTATATAATGTTGAAGTAGAGAACGGGATTCACCTGAAGTGACGAAGAGAAGAAGAACCAAAAGGAAGGCAAGTGTTGGGAATCCTTTCATGATTAGATTGCAAGAGGATAGGAATTCTGAATTTCTGAAATTGAGATTGTGTGGGAATAATGTTCTTTAGAGTGTTAATTTATAGGAAGAAATGGGTTGACCAGTAATAGTTTAAATAAATTTTATATGGTAACACTACACAATTTTCCAAATGATGTTTTTGTTTCCAAATTTGCATATATTTGTGTAAATAAAAACCGTCCTTATATGTACATATTCTTTGCGAGAAATCTTTACGACCTCTACGGCTTTGCCTCTAATTTCATATAAATTAGGCAATAAAAGTCTTAGAAGGAAAAAAAAAATCCTTTGCAGATTTTTTTCCTTTTTATATATGTATGATCGTACCTTGTCAATTCAATAATAAAAGTATTTCCTTATGTTAGGGATTCTCTTTCATTATTTAGGGATTTTCATATCACCCCTTTAAGAGAATATCACTTCCCTCTTCCTCTCCCTCTCCCCTCGTTGTTGTCAGCCCTGGTTATGTGTATGTTGTTGAAAATTTTCTATTATAATTTTAAATTTCTTTTCAAATTATGAATAGCATTTATGCAGATAAAATACCACATAATTTGTGCAAACTTATTTTATATTTTTATTCTTTTAGGCTACATCTAAAATGCGCCCATTATATTAGAACTTACTAACAAAATAGGTCATCGAGTCATGTTCATTTTGTGTTAAATTTAGGCCGACCCATTTAATAATCATGTCAAAATATTAAAACCCTTACTCGACACAAAAAATAAACGGATTACCCAATAACTCGCTTAATATTTATATATTTAATAAAATTTATGTCATATATTTGCTCAATGTCACACGCACACATACACACACGTCTAATATTCGAATTTTGATAAAAAGAATATAAAATATAATTGTATCATTAATCAGATAAATGGATCAAGAACTTTCACCCTAATCTAACATGAAAAAAAAATCGTGTCAACTCACACCCAACTCATTTAATAATCATGTCGAATTTAATTATCCATATCTATTTATTCGTGTCGTATTTGGGTCGAATAATTAAGTCATATTTACCAACTCTACATTATACTATGACCATTTTTTATCATTTTTTAAAGTAGCCATTGGATGAGATAGAATAAATCTAATGATGCCAAAGACGACACATATACAGCTAGATAAACCGGTCAAATATGTAAAGAAATGTTAAGCATTTTTATATCAAGTGTTAGGTAAAATCTACGGTATAGATTAGGAAACAACTCAATAGTCATCAACAGCAATATTTAAATGGGATGTTACTAAAGGAAACAGGATGGTTTCACTTCGTTTGCCTTCATAACAAATCGAAACCCAAACCAAATTTCATTTATCTAGTAACCATAATAAATGAGGTGAAAAAATATTCATGAATCAAATGATTTATGAGAAACAAAACACTTGACATTACAAGCAATTTGTATGTTGGATTAGACATGAAAGATGCTGCAGCAATATTATTGTCAGTAACAACGGGAAAATGTCTTTATATTGATCACAATAATTAAAATTACAAAATAAATAATGAGACTTTCTTTATCGTTATGCACACATTGGGTAGGAATAAGAATTCATCTTTAGAAACCGGCCTGAAAGAAGAGGAAGTCTAAGTACTTATAAGCCCATCGATGTTCACACGAAGGAGGAGCCCAAATGCTTCCAAATCTACTAATGCCGACAGGGTAGAAAGAGCTCAAATATTTATAAGCTCAGCTCAACGATGCACGCAGCAGTTCATATCCCAGCTAGATGACACACCAAGGTCACAAGGTCAGGACCAACTGTAGCAAAGGTCCTCCCCAAAAAAAGAACCCACTCCAATACCAATTGTTATTTACATATTAAGTAGGGTGGCCTGACTGCACATCATTATTCAACAACCAAACCACATCCATTGGATTAAAGTAATTAAAATCTGACAACTAGACCGGATATGGACAAAAAGTGAGGTATTGTACCCAAGGGGCACTGTAACTAGACCTATTTTTTATTTTTCATATGTAAAACCTTTATTCATCATCTTCTTTAGAAATTATACAACATATATCACATTGCCTTCATTTTATAAGTAAAGTGAATTTCCTCGGAGGTCGCTCCAGCAAGATGTATCACTAGGATTCTTAGTTCTTTAATCACTAGGATTATTCCAATTGAAAAAAAAAATAACATCTATTTTTACATATCTCATAAGAACAAATGAGATAAATTATATGTTAATAATGTTTTTAGTTTCACAAAAAATAAAAATGATGAAGACGAACCCACCATGACTAGAAAAAGTAACATTAAGCCAAAAATCGAAACTCTACACGTCCTGTCTCAATTGCTCGCTTCCCATAACTACATTATTTGTATTCTATTCTATCGAAAGTTTTAAGAAAATAAAATTTGTACCATACGCTCAATTTGACTAGAATGATTAACAGATATTTGAGACGAGATTAAGAATAAAAAATTTCACACTCTCACTGTTGATCATTGCTCGGTAAACACAGTAAAGAAGCAGAGTTTCCAGCTTCACCATCATCTGAAGCATTAGCACTTCCTTCATTCTGAGCAAAAAAAAAGAATAATTCACATTAGGCGAACAAAACTACTAGATTGACAATCAACTCCACGCAGAAATTTGAACATTCAAGCAAAACCATCAAAAATTGCCAAAAACATGGACCACAATAGAACAAAGAAATCCTTTTAACTCGTCCAAATTGATTTTGTATTGATTGTGAACAACAGATAGCTATACGAAAAGATGTGCCAACCTTGGTATACAAGTAGCCCTCCAATTATTTCAACTAGGTTGGTCTAAGCTCAATTTAACTAAGTTATCCATGGTGACTAACTTAAATCCAAAAGTGAGCAAGCAAAACCGCCAGGTCTTGATATCAGAAAATAGTTTAAAAACAAAACCAAAGATAAGTTTGTTCCTAATCTCTCAACACAGTGCAAGCATACCTTTTTAGTTAGACCGTGTGCAGTCATAAGCTCATAAAATTTACGCATAAGCATCTCCTCCTCAACCTGCAAATCATCATAAAACATCATATTTCAACTAAAAGAGTAAATGAACACGAGTTGCATGAATATTACAGCTCCATAGCTTAAAAGTTCTGCTACCACGTGTAAATTAACAATTACCAATTTTTCACTGGATTTTTTAAGACCGCTTAATGTTAGCAAGCTATTCCCACAAAAAAAAAAAAGAACCTGAAGTTTATGCAATTCATGAGACATTGATCGGTGGATCTCGGTAAGAAGCTCATTCTGTTTCTCCAAATGCCTGCACAAACAAAATATAAAACCAAATTTAATCCAAATAATATCCCACAAACACAAAATAACTTCAATTAAAAAACACATCGTTCCAGTGGACTCACTTGAACATCTCTCCAGTGCAACGCGGATCCATATTATACAATAACAAATCTTTCCGTTGATGTGGAACAAACTACACAGAAATAAAAGCATATAAGATTGTGCAAAATAATCATTGGCAAACAACACAAAGAATCGCAACTTAATGCTAAACCTGCGAACTGATCCCCACATCTAAACTAACCCTAATAAGGTAAAGTAAACTTTTACATAAGAACACACATGATGGATGAAAAATTAAACATCTTACTTAATTGAAACCTAATAGCCAGCTCACAGAGAAAGTGATACTAAAAACTCTATCAATTAGCAACAAAATCTTAGCCAAATACGGGAAATCGATTTACCACAAGGATGTTTGTAAGCGCATAAATAAATCAATTTACACGTGAAAAGAAACAATCTTTATCTTTTTCACAATCTTTATGATATGGTCGCAATGATCGCACCAAAATTTATTAAACAAATAATTATTATAATTAAATTTTACTTAATCATATTTAATTTAAATACTAACTGAATAATTACCTAAGATAACAAGCTTGGCTCTTTGCGGGCGAGGCTTCTTGGAAATTGGGAGTCATTAATGGTTTACAGCGGTGGTGGTTGGGGTGAGAACACAGAGACGAGACAGGGGTTTCGCGTTTTTGGAGATAAAATTTGGGTGTTCCCGTTTGATTCGGTTCACATTTCGGAACGGTTCGGATTGAAAATTCGGGTCTAAATTTTGGTTTGGACCCAATTTGGGTTACAACAGTTTAATTTTCCAAAAATTCGCCAGCAGCCAGCCACCTATAATTCCAAAATCTCAAATCCCAGCCCAGATCAATGTAGAATAAAACAAATATCAACTACCAAGCATCCCCAACATTTTAACAAGTCTTTAAAAGTTAATTAACTTATATCCAAAATAAGAACAGCCAATGCCATTATGTAAAAAATAAATATGTATTGCCTATGATCCCAGAAAACATACTGAATTAAATTAACAATATCTCCCCTGTCCTATTCATCACCAAATCGCAAACAAAACCTTAACGTCATTACCTTGTGCGGCTGCGACCAGCGAACGAAGGAGGAAGCGAGCCAGCGGCAGCAGCAGCAGCAGCTGGATCGGAACTGACAGAAGTGCGCCTGAACGGAACTGAGAGCAACTCGAGGAACGGCTAGAAGCTGCAATGCCGGGGCACATAAACGGAACCGACAGCGGCGGCGTCGTGTGGATGTCTGTGAGTGAGACTGTGGTGTGCTGGGCCTGGGGTTGTGACTTGTGCGTGCAGCGTGTCTTTGTGAAGCGCGAAGAAGAGGAATTTGGGATTTAGGGATTTTGATCGATTTTGCCGTACCGTCCTCTCTCTCTCTCTATAATTTTTTGTTTTTTAAATCTAAGCATTGGGTTTCTATTTCGAATCGGGTTGAAATTAAACCGAATGGGTTCTAAATGTAAACCCGTTTAGATTTTAAATGTTAAATCCAATCAAATTCGAAATAAATGTTAAAATTGGTTCAGTTTGGCTGGGTTTAACTCAATCCAATCCAAACACTCCCCTACAGCGATGCGGAAACTGATTTTTAATTAGTTTTTTTTTTTAATTTAAAAAGTGCCTTTAAATTTCTTTTTTAAAGAAAACGTGCCTTTAAATAAAATAAAATAAAATAAATAAAAAGACGTGAATTTTTTACAGCATGTCTATCTTAGATTTTTAATCATTCGCCTATTCATAATAATTAAATAATATTAAAAAATATAAAATAAAATCAATTATTTGATTTTTTTTATAGAGTAATGATACAGTTATAAATTCTTGTACAAATTTATTTTGTATAAACTGACATGACATTAATTTATTGGTTGAATGAAAATATAAATTAATAAAAATAAATCATGTGCGTCAAATGATATTTAATTCAACCAATTTTATCATGCCATATCAATTTATACAAAATAAATTTATAAAAAAATTTGTGATTGTATCATTACTCTTCTTTATAATAGATTCTTTCTATAATTTCTATAAAATACGATTATTTTTTAAAAATTATAATATTACTAAATTGATCCTAAACCAAATTCAACTGCAACACGTACCCAAAATACATCGCCCGAAAGATATATTGAAATTGAAATTGTGAGGTTAATCACCCATCACATCTTTAAAAAGAATTTTATCAAATCTTCGGCATGTATACAGATACACCGCCAATGTAAAGAAGACAACCCACTTCAAACTCTTTTAGAGGTTTAATATTAAAATAATAATTTATCAGTTTAATTGGAACAAAAAAAAATTATTTTATTAAACACGTGTGTTCTGTTGAGCTTATTGGCAAGCACATTCTTTTTGCCACAGACACGGGCAAGTCGGCATGCGATGGATCGTCAAGTCAATTTAATAAAGGCTCGTGGGGACTCCGACTCGCAACGAGTAATAAAGTCACTTTTCAAGTTTCAATCCAAAGCAAAAGCCAACCTCTTATCTACATCCGCAAAAGTGCCAAGAAAATTACAGAAATA
Organism: Citrus trifoliata; assembly: GCA_018350135.1. Lineage (NCBI taxonomy): Eukaryota > Viridiplantae > Streptophyta > Magnoliopsida > Sapindales > Rutaceae > Citrus > Citrus trifoliata. The sequence goes on along the minus strand of CM031386.1, from coordinate 10,992,137 downwards.
ATGATTACGATCGACACGAGCAAACTATATTGTGATTGAAGCCCCACGCCACGCCCAGAGGAGTGATTTTTGGGGCTTCACAAGAATTGGTTCTCCAAAAAGAGACGTCCGTTTTACTTTTGGGGCTTTAATGTCTGAACAGTTCTCGAGATCTAGAAACTTAATTCTTTTAAAAGGACAATACGATAATGATATATGGTAATTTATATAAAATTGACCCTAATTTCAAATTTTGTTTACAAAATTGCCCCCGTTCAAAGATAACTTTTTTTTTCAAAAATTAATAAGAAATTAAAGGAAATATAATTTTGAGTGGGGTCAATTGCACGCAGGCTCTTGAACACGTGTCCGCCTTTGAAAGTTCTCTTCTCGAATATCTGTACTCATCAAAATCTATTAGATGATTGTTTGAATTTTATGTTTCTTCAAAAATAATAACCAGTAATTTCCTCTTAATAAAATAGATTCAACAACCACAAAAGTAGTGATATCGGTATTTTAAATAAATTTTAAAAAGATAGGAATAATTGAGAAATTTAATCAAACTACAAGGTCTAAAGGAGTATTTATCGGATATTGCCACTTTACTCCCTAATTATACGATTGATACCCCCCCCCCCCCCTCCCCCCTTTTTCATTTCTGTGGTCCTAGCTTTGATATATTCTCTAAACCATAATCGCAGGTCATCCAATAATGGAGGTCCTGTTTATGAGCAAGGGCAGTGCCATTTGGGGCTGAGAAGGGAGTCCCTTGCTGACTATTAAAAAAAAAATGTTGAAAGTATTTTTGTTTGGATGGAGAAATTTTCACCCAACAATTTTTGTAAATCTATCCCATTTTAAAGAATTGTTTGTAAAAAAAATTCAAAATATTTTTTAAAATTTAAAATAGAAAAAAATTTTAAACAATTAATCAATTAGATCCTTTTCGCAGCCAATAAATCTCATTATTTGAATAGCATAAGCTTCATAGCCAATAAATTTCGTGAGATATCATGTCACAAATACATGTAGTTAGTTTTTTATTCGCTTAATTGAAGCTTAATAATCACAATAATGAAGACTTAATTGGTTAATTATTCAAATTTATTCTTAATTTGAAATTGTTACAAATAATGTGAAATTTTTATGATTAATTTTTAAAATTGGTGTGAATTTGATGGGTGGAAATATCACCACTATTTTTGTTTTAATGATCCATTTATCACTAATTGCCTTAAAAACTTCTCTAAGTTTATGAAATTTTTAAAACACAAAGGTTATCTCTTCTTAGTTTCTTCTTTACTCATTTCTTCTCTATAAAGTATGGATTTATCATTTACGTGTCAAAATAGTTTCCCTTATCTTCCTCTTATTTGTTAATATTCTTATCAATTTAAGACAATCATGATAATTTTCTTATTTTATCTCTCTTTTTATTGTTAAAGAATTTATCATCATGATCAATTTTATCAGCTAACTACATCTGGTAGTTCATATTATAGATAAAATTAAAAGTCTTCAAGATTTTAAAAATAAATGAACTTATGAGTTAACAAAACATTTAGAAATTCTTAACCTATGTCTAAGTATAATTGTTAATATATATAAACTAGTAAACCATGTGTTTTGAATAAAATTTGAAATTTTGATACTTGTCTCTTAAAAAATTTATTAAATTATGATTTTATATAATTTAGTCCATTATGTATCAAATTTCTGGCGCCGCCACCGATTATGTATTAATATTATAAAAGAGCACAAATTTAGCAAGTACTTTTGGTGCCTATTTTTAATAAATAAATAAATAAATAAATGATTTTCAATGCATACAAATTTTATCTTTTCTTTGTATCCTCAACAAGATGTTTCTAATTCTAGGACACACACAAACATGGCCATTTCTAGTAAATATAAAAATCAAAACTACAATATGGTTGCATTAAATCAATAAAAAGCAGTCCAAATTACCTGGAAAAAGCATGAAATGCCTAATTTTTCAGTGAAGCTTACCTTAAAATTAATTCAATTTTGAGCAGCCTCGTTCCATGTGTGAACGATGAAGGCCGCATAACATAAGCATATATTCTGCGGACAAACAAAAAATAGTTGGTGAACAAAAATAGAATAGTCAAATTCTTTTTAACGGAATTATTCTGTAGCCTGGTTGGATCCTCTCTATCTTTTTTTTTCCAAATTTTCCATCAGAATTTTTGGATTCTTTCATGTATTCATTTATGATAACAAGAATTAACAAAAACTCGAATTGATAGACGTCTCCTAGTCAATATTAGTTAACCGACTATGCCTTTTTTAATTGGAAAAATAAATTGAACATGTGCATCAACATTCCAATCTCTGAAGTTAGCCATTTTGACTGGTCCAAGTGTAAGAAATTGATTGAAATCATTTACGATACGTCACATGCGAAAATGGGCTGTCGACAGAAAGAAATGAGCTTTTGCTCAAAATCAATTTATAATTTCCACGAGTTGCTTCTTTATCACTTTGAAAAATGGCAGCGTTTTTTTTCTTTCCCTATCATCAAACCCAGTTAATAATTTCTTGTCAAGTTGCTAATGATTCCAATGGAAGTGGGGTCTCTTCTCTTCTAACACAATACGCAAATTGTTTTAAAGCAATTTTGTTTCCTAGACTTGGCTCAATTAGTTGGTAGCTAGGCATCTAGTTGCACTGAAATTCAAACAAATTAATGAAAATAATTGAAATCGATTGATAAATGTTCGAATAAAAAATTATTAAACTTTTGAACTACCTTTACCAATACCAATTTATTTTGATTTGCATAAATTCTTGATTCACAAGTCATAAGATAATGTTCTTATTCGAGGTCAAAGTTTAGATCCAATAATGAAGAACGGTTTGTTAAATTTCAGATGTTGATTCGAGTTTCAATAAGTATTTGAGTTTATTTAAGAAAGAGAAAAAAAAAAAAAAAAGCTCATAAATTATTTATTTTGATAGTATTGCAATGCTACTGACAAGACAATCAATTTGTAACGTAACATTTACTTTTGTGAAGTTACAATTAATTGTCAAACAAGAAACGAACATCGAAAAGCACACTAAAAGACATATGTTTGATTTTTGAAATTAGAATAAAAAATCAAACAGTCGATTAACCTCATATTCTGAGTAGAGAATTAATTAACAGTTGCTAATGACTCTGTCCTAGTGACTAATATCTAATTACCTCTTGGCAAATGACTAATTAAACTCATTAATGTCCGCATGAGTTCCTGAGTTGCCAAAGTTCATCCATGCTCCCCACATGTTATCTAATAAATCATATTCCTGAACCCAGTTGTTGAAGTCTCCGGCCAGCGGCGCCGGCATGATTTCCGGCTGGCTGATGTTTTCCATGTCATAGCAGTTGCTGTCAAATGACAGAAATCTTTTGCAAAAGTGTTGTACTCACTGCTATCATTATTACTAGCATGAAAATGGTCGTCACCGGTTGGGTACTCCGAAAACTGAGACATTTGGGAAAAATTCATTGATTCGGATGAAGAAATGCAGGAAGTGCTGGTGCCAATGCCGTGCTCCGAGTCTGATGATGAATTCAATTCTTGATGATCAATCACTCCCCGATCGTAAGGAACTTGATGGGATATTATTTGTGCCGATGCTGATCCCTGATGATGAAAAGCATGATCAAACGGCTGAGAATTAATTGTAGGATTCTGAGATAAAGCTGATGGTGATGATGATGATGATGATGTGTCCATCTTTTGAAGCAATCTTGGCATCCAAAAACATCGAATAATCTCTTGAAATGTCGTGCTATTTGCGTCTATCTTTAGATGCCGTGCTTGTTTCTGAACACGAGTTCTCCAATAGTTCTTGATTTCATTGTCAGTCCTTCCTGGTAAGTGCTGAGCAATCTTCGACCACCTAGAATTAAAACAACAAGTTTTAATTTCTTAATTGTTTCCGTTGGAAATGCATGTGTATTTTGTAATTAATTATGGGCATGTATTGCGATAAACCTCATGTCTCAATCCACAGTAATTGATTGAACTTGACATATTATCAATAATAGTAAAACCTTTACCTATTACCCCACTTAGAATGGAGTTCAAGAATTGACATTTGTTCTTGTGGAGTGAGATTGCCTCTCTTCACATCAGGTTTCAGATAATTTAGCCATCTCAATCTGCAACTTTTCCCAGTTCTCTTCAAGCCTGATAAAGAAAAAATTTCAAAAACAAATTGCAAAATTAACTCAAAGCATCGATCAAGATTAAGGATTAATTTAGTAATATTAATTAACTAAATATACCCGAACGTTTTGCTAGCAAATTCCATCGGCCTTCGCTGTGCCGAGATATGTACTGAATGAGTAGAGTGTCTTCTTCAAGTGTCCACGGCCCTCTCCTCAGCTGATCAGAATCATTTTCGCCATAAATAGATGAAGTTGAGCTCTTACTAAAAGAAGACATATTTGTTCTAACATTAACAAAGACTCCTTTTTCGAGTCTTATTGGAGCTAAGCAGATGATTCTGCAAGTTGGCAACAAGTGAAAGTTATATATTAGGTTCAAAGCTGGCTTAGCTTTCACCTAATTTACTGTGCTTAAAAGCAACTTTTCAAAGAGCAGTTTATGGAGTTTCTATTGAACTTCCATAATTTCAAGAAATTCAATCATAGGGGTCAAATCAATATGTAAGCGAACAAAATTATGCATAAATATATACACACAGAGAGAGAAATTGTGTATCTTTCATTTTACAGCCTAGAAGTAGAAAATGGAAGCACTTGTATTCTTTGTAAAGATGGCTATAGTTATCTTTATTTAAATGAATAGATTCGTTGTCAAGGAAATGGACATCGGACCAATTATTCAAATTGTTTTAAGCCATCATAAAAGGGAGGAAAAATAATAATAATAATAATAATAAGATTCAAATGGTTTACGAAAATTTGATAGAGAATTTGAGATATGGATGAAGATGTTTAGTAGGTCCCAAATACTTGACAGTTCTAGCTAGTGCATGTATAGTGCCTTAAATGTGAAGCAATAGCATAATATACGTGTGTTTTTTTTTTTTTTTAATTTCATATTTTCAGTAACACAAAACATGCACGTTTTTTCATTTGGATTCCATTCATTTCGTAAGGACAAACGAATGGATCTCCGAATTTTTTCTTTTTCCCGCGATAGCTACGCTAGGGTATAATTATTATATGCATCAATGAATTTACTCTTCATATTTTATTTTTTATACGTGAATTTCTTAAATAAATGAATTTCTTTTTTAATAACTATCGTTAAATAAAACTAGTTCTTATACTTACCCATTACAAGTTTTTTAGAATAAAGGATAGTTTTTGGAAAACAATTATGCCTCCCATCTTGACCTTTTATCATCTAAATATAGTCAAGAAAATATAATTTTTCTCCATTCAAACTTAAATGTCTGACATAAGTTGCAAAAAATAAATAAATTACGTCTCTTAAATGTTTGAAATAAAGTGAAATTTAGACTTCGAAAAAAAAAAAAAAACTAGGTCTTAACATATATGCTCTTCACGTGAAACGTGGATAGAAATAAGATATTGTAAATCAATCGAGAGACAATATAATGTAAGAAGTGAACTAAAAAGTTGAAATAGAATAATGAAATCGTCTGGAAACAGAGTCTATAGGAGTTGTGGACAATCAAGACACCATAAAAGGGATTGTTAGAAAGTGAATGCAGCAAGCTCGACAAGTAGCTCCAAATCAATATATGAAGATGCTGATAATATTGCAAGCGGAAAGTTTCTCATCATTGTGGGAGACGATGGTCGATGATGAAGACATCCTCATGGCATGCCATTGGTGCCATGGAACAGAATGTGTTACTGCTAACCAGTCCACAAAGTTTGCATATAAGGTATGGTTTGGCATTTATGCAAGATTTGTGGTGGAATTTTTTATGTTGATGGTTGGGGACTTTCAAAGAACTTAAACATGAGAGTGAATATTTTTAGTAACGTGATCGACATGTACTGAATTTGTGCACTTTGGATAAGGTGGAATATGATAATTTTTGGTGTAGAGAATTATGGTTGCTGGATAGAGAACAAGGTTTTATCCATGGTAAAGTAATTCTCACAATCCCTATGTGAGTGTAGTTTTGATAGAGTAAAGAAGGTAGACACTACATGGTTGTGTGGATACATGGGAAATCATGTTTTGTCGCTTGATTGAAAAACTCATAGAGGTGGAGATTGTTAGAAAGGGCAATTTTCAAAAACCTCCCCTGAGGTTTGATATAATTTCACTTAGATGGCGAGTTTGATTGTATTCTCACTTACCTCCCCTACCGTTAGTATACATACGGTTTGACCGTTAGTTGACTTGTAAAATTACTAAAATATCCAAACCACTTAAACCAAGCCTAAGATTTGGCACCAACAACTTCATACGGGTGCTTTTACCAATAAGTGTGTTTATAGACAAAAATATGGTACCATACTTCTCTCCAAATTCAACCTAGGTCTTGACTTTTTCGGCAACAATCGACGGTGGGTGGACGGGCTTTTGACAGCAAATTGATCTCCGGCAGCACGTGACTCTACCTCTGCCAATTTTGGCTGCAATATTTCTATCAAGTTACCTGTAATCTTAGCTATGCTTATACTGCAAACTCTTTTTGTTTCTCATTTTAACAAAATAAAAAATTAAAAAATCACTATGTTCATTTTCATGTTCATGTGCTTTTTTTTTTTGGTGAGAAGGTCTATCTCTAGTACGAATGAATCTCTCTCTTTTTTCCTCATCACCTTTCTCTCTCTGGAAAGGTTTTTTCCTCATTCCATTATTTTTTTAAAAAAATGTAGAGACAAGAGCAATTAAGTAAAATACACACATATATTGTTGTTTTTAATTTATAATGTAAAGCAATAAAATATTATTTTTGTATTTCATATATAAATAAATAAATATTATGACATAAAAAAGCAAAAACGGTTTGCTCTCCCCATTTTGGTCGAATTTTCCAGAATAAGTTGCAGCTCTTAATACTATGACTCTTCTCCATCTATATATTCTACACACACTACACAACATTTGCTTCTCCCCATTCTCCATTAATCAATTAATTTATATGTTTTTTTTAATTTTACAGGAAAGGAACAAGCATTTTCTTAAGCACAGCTGCTCTTTTAATTAATTACTACTGTAAGTACTCAATATTTAGACTAAAAAGTTGGATTCAACCCATCTCCTTCTTCCTTTTATATAAATCATTTTTCTTTTTCTTTTTTAACCATATTTATTTATACCGAAATGAAATGAAATGATATTGATAGCTAGATGAGTGTAAGATTGATTATAGATGAGTATTAGGATTGATTGTTGTGTGAATATCAAAAACAGTTTTATTAAATTGGTAGGTAAAAAATGGCACATGAGGTGTTCGACAAAATGCCTATTATGGTTTGTTTGTCTTATTTTAAGTAGATTAAGTAGAATGGCACATTGATGGGAAGACAAATTTTGTAAGCTCATCATGTAGCATGACAAATCTGTGAGAAATGACTTAAAACGCATTTACGAATTTTGCAAAATTGTGTGCGCGACGAGTGGAGAAACGTGCACGCGCGCGCGATAAGCGCTCGTCTCGTTCGCGTTTCAGCGCCCATTGCCCGCGCGAGAAGCAGTCGTTGCGCACGGGACGTGTGCTTCTCGAGCAGCGCGACAGGCGCACTCATCGCGCATGCGACAAGCGGCCATTGCACGCGCTTTGCTTCGTTGTCGGTGATATGATGTGTGTTCCTATATGGTTCAATATAGTTCTGATAATAATAATTTCAAGATTTTATGATATCTTAACATTGGATAGGAATTCTTATGGCCATCTACAGGTTTTAATTCCAATTAACTTGGAAGACAACCATTGGGTTGTACTCCACGTAGACTTCCAGCGTAAGCAGATGTCTATCTATGACTCAATGAAGGAGTTTCGCGAGGACAAAACGTATTGTCAGCTTTTGAAGCCACTTCAAGTTATCTTTCCCCAATGGTTGGAAGATGTTGTGTATTACGACATTCGGCCAAACTTACATAGTGCAGAACCCTGGAAACTAGTGAGCGTTGATGATGTGCCTCAACAACAGCCCGTAAGCGGCGATTGCGGGGTGTTTATGTTAATGTTTACGATGCACTTAATGTTCAAGCTACAATTTAATTTTCACAGTTGGCATGGACAATATTTTAGGAGGAAGATTGTCATTGACATATTTAACTGGTGATATTATGTTATAAATGATATATTAATCTTTTATATTAATTATTGAATCTTGTGTCGACCGAACTTCCATTCATATATTTAAGATTGTTATTATGTATGTTTTAATACCTTGTGTTAATGAGTTGATTGTTGCTTGGTGAGAATCAAGAGTTGCCTTCTTTTTGTAATTTTATTAAGATGTTGGTTGGTGAGAATCTGTATCGTGTTATAAGTTGATAATAGCTTGTGTCAAATATTGGTGATTTGGTTTTTGTAGCAAAATTGAATCCCTTGCTGGTGGAGACTGATATAGTCTGTTGCTGAGAGAAGTAAATTATGTTTTTGTTGTTTTTAATTTCACCTCCAGGCAAACATCCTGTAATTTGGGGAGACAACATTTATCTCTCGGGAGACGAGTAGTCGTCGCTCCAACTTTCGAGACAAGCATTCTGTAATTTGGGGAGACAAACATTGTCGCACGGGAGACAACAACTTGTCTCCCCAAATTTCAAAATGCTTGGCTCGATGCTTGTCTCTCCAAATTTGAGAATACTCACTATAATTTCGAGACAAACATTTTGTAATTTGGGGAGACAAGAACTGTTGCACGAGAGACAACATCATGTCTCCCCAAATTACAAAATACTTGTTTTTGTAATTTCTAGCCAAGCATTCTGTAATTTGGGGGACAAGCACATGTCGCACGGGAGATAAATGTTGTCTCCCCAAATTACAGGATGTTTGCCTGGAGATGAAATAAAAAACTACAAAAACATAATTTACTTCTCTCAGCAACAGACTATACTAACCTCCATCAAGTTATTTGTCACCCAACCGACAATACAAATAACAAACATTTTAATTTATGCCGAGACCTAAAAAACATTAATATCAATTAATTGAATTGGAAAATAACACTAACAAGAATGTCACCATCACTTAAATAACAGTCACATGTGCATTTCCATAGTTTATAGTTGGTCACAATCACAATTTGACTGAATTTCATCAGCCTATACATCTACCAGTCGCCCATATACACAAAAAGAACAAAAATAATAACTACAGTAATAATGTGTCATGATAGATAGCTGAGTTATACTTTATACATGGCATTGTCAGTATGTTAGTATCACATTTATACAAAATATACAAAAACTCAATCTTGTACCTATGACGGAGTACAAAAAGATGATACGACATCTCACAACGTTAATAACTTCATTAACCTCTCCTTCGCTATCAGCATGAGGTAAATCATTTTTAATATTATTTTATGAACATTCATCAGCAAAGACATCTTTATCGTCATTTGTTGTCATCATCCCAACAAAATCTTCTATTGCCGTCACTTGCTCGATGTGAACCTCATCATTCAAATCAGGAAGAGTAAACTCATTCCCATCCGCTAAGTCAAAGCAGTCTATTTCAATTGCCCTTTTGTCTCTATCATATGTGAACAAGCACACGTTAATAAGTGAAAGTAAAGTAATAATTATGAATAATAATATAATAATAATGACATTGCTAAACAACAACAACAACAATTACAATATTAAAGAAAAATGATAATAATAATACATTTTAATGTTTTTCATGTCACATGCATGTCACATAACAAATAAAAACTGAGTACGTGCTACAAAAAATGCCGCACGTTTGTCGCCCAAAAATATAGAATGTCTATATGTGAGACAAGAGCATGTCACCGCACAAAATACAAAAACATTGTTTCACTTGTTGCCCAAAAATCCTATTTGTCGCCTAGAAAAAAGAAATTGCGTTCGTGCGACAAAAAAATGTCTCACGGGAGACATAAAATTGTCGCCTAAAAACACAGAATGTATGTGTGACAAGAGCATATCGCAGCACAACAGACAAAAACAGTATTTTTGTGCGACAAGACTTGTTCCTCGTGCGACAAATTTGTCGCCTAAAAACACAGAAACTCAATACGGGCGACATCAGTTCATCGTACGTGCGACAACAATGTCACCCAAAAACTCAGTCTGTATTAGTGCGATAAGGACTTGTCGCACGGGAGACAAACTTGTCACCCAAAAACGCAGAAACTGGGTTTCTGAGATGGGCGCACACAAACACTGCAAATTCATAAACATATCAACTGAAGCAAACTTTGGGGGGAAAAATAAAAATTACAGCTAAGACTACTTCTATTTTACACACTCATTTGCATAACAATAACAAATTTTTACTTTATACCCTTATTACGCTATTTATGGTGTAAATCACAAACATAAAATAACTAATAATTAAATTTTTTCAACTCATGACCACATATGGCTAAATCCATTCTCCTTTTAATCAATTTTTCCACCACCAACCCATGAACAAGACAAATAAAAAACAACCAACAACCACTTATAAAACTCCAAAAACAAGAAAATCAAAGGTATTTAAAAATTTTAGACTTTCATAAAGTAACTAATCTCTTACAAACTCCAATAACAGTGGCATCTTCCAGCCACCGTTGATCGTCACCGGTCGCTGGCCTTCTCTGACCACCTATATCTTTCTTCTTCATGAGTTATGTTTGCTCTTGATGTGTATTTTTTTTTAGTCCAGCAAATGAGAGTAGGTGAGTGGAGTGAAAATTGTGAGAGAATACCATCCATTACTTTTTTGTACTGGGGAAAGAGAAGAGAAAGAGAAATGCACTCTTTTACACAATGAATATTGTGTCTAATCAGTTAATATAATTGTCCAATAGATTTTAAACTATTTTTTTATTGTTATTTGATTTTTTTATAATTTCAGCTTGTCTTTTACATATTTGCCCTCATCAACTAATGGTCAAACCGTATGAATACTAACGGCAGGGGAGGTAAGTGAGAATACAATCAAACTCGCCATCTAAGTGAAATTATATCAAACCTCAGGGGAGGTTTCTGAAAATTGCCCCTTGTTAGAAAATATGTATCATTTTTTCAAATAAGGATTTCTAGAATATTTTCCTTTTTAGGAGAAATCCTACTTAAAGAATAAGTAATTTTTCCTTTGAGATTTAACTTATTTAAAGAGGAATATAATTTGCATAAGAAAATAATGACATCTTGTGTAAAAAATAATCACTATATATGAAGTGGTTGGCTTCACTTATTTGTATAATACAACAATAGGTTTTTCTACAAGTAGAAAATTTTTAATTTGAGAGAAATAATAGGTCTATTAAGAGTTGTATATTATTAGGATTTTGGCTGTGAGGAAAATATTAAATCTATTGTAATAATTTTTTATATAGTAAATCTTCTCTCAACGTCCTTGGTGGTGGTGGTTTTTTTGTATAAAAGTTTTTCATATAAATTCTTGTGTTATGTGATTAATTTTATTTTTTATATATTTTTTATATTATCTATTTGATATTTTTATCTCTAAGATTTTGGGTAGGACTAAAAATTCGTGACATAATAAACTAAAATAACTCAATAATGTTGCACAATTTTAGTATTAGTTCAAATGCGGATTTTGTAAGATCTAAAAGTTCAATTTTGAGGATGACTCTATATTTAATAATTTTTTGAAAGAAAAACAAAAAGACTTGTGTGCATATGTTTGATATAATAAATAATAAACACGAAGATCTAAGAAATTATTAATGATTCAAAGCACATTAATAGTTGTGAATTTTATTATTGTGCACTATTACTGTATCTTGCGTAAATTATTGTATCTTGCGTAAGTTAGCCGGCTATTTCATAAAAACATAAAGATATAAGGAAAAGAAAAAGTAAGATTGTAATAAATTCTTGAAAGTGAAAACTTGTTTTTTATTCTTCTTTTGCAATAGGTCGATTAGTTTTTCCATGGTTTCTTCCATGTAGGTAATCAAGAAAAGCTAAAACATGAAACGTGCTTGACTGGACAAAATATATTTTTCATTAATGGCCCATAACAACGTGGCTTGTGATCAATTGTGTAATAATGCTGAATGAGGCGGCATTTTTAATCTTTTTTTCGAGGAATCTCAAAGTATGACTCCCCGTTTTATATTTCCATCGGCGTGTGGTCTCAATCAGAGAAAGCGCATCAATGTGATTAATTTCGTATGTAGCAAATGTGGTTGCCGTTGCTTCAAGCCCCATTAGCGTTCGAGAAAATGACATGACGAGGAAAAGATTAAGTCAGATGATTTGATCAATGCAGCTATTTTTGACCCTTTACTCGTGTATCGGTCCTTTCAATACGTATATGAATTAAATGCCACTGTTCCATTGAAATTGGAAAACTCATGCAAGACAGCATTGCAGAGGGTGTTGAGCAGCTAAATAAGTGAATAGTTAGCTAAGGCTAAAGCTATTAGCTATGCGATTATAGTCTTGTCAAGTGGTTTAAAAGTCATCACCGTAGTAATAATATATATAAACACTAATTACGCTCCTACTTTTTATTACGTACATACTTTTAAACTGTATATTTTAAAAGAGTTAAAATTTAATTTATTTAAAATCTGTAGTTTTTTATTAGATCTATAATTAAATATATAGTAGATATTATACTGATATTTACAATTAAATATATATTATTATAACTTATATTATTACATTAAATTCTATAAAATAAATGTCCAGATGAAATAACCCTCACAAATGACTTGCATTTCACAAAAAAAAAGTTTTAATAAATGTTAAAGACACAATATTTTTGTGAGGACTTGAACTGCTGCCCTCACACTTGTGAGAGTAGTAGCCGAACCACTTCGGGCAAGGGCCTAGTGACATTTGAGTTATTTAATAGAGCACACATCTGTATAAACACTCTGAATTAAAGATGGTATTCTCAGGAAAAATAGGAATGAAAGCAAATGACTCGATGAACGACTGATATATATATTAATGCACACATAATTTTTTTAGAACAATTTTTAATAAGTAGATTTAATCAAAGAAATGGTGAATGATCTAAGCCATACAACATGTTTCTATGGACATTTTGAATGTCAAAATTATACGTAGTATACTAGAATATAATCATATCAGATTTTGTTGAGCATGAGATTTTACCACCTCTTAATACCCACAACTTTATACAGAATAAATAAGGTTTTTTTTTTAGTATTGAGATGTTATAATTTTAAAATTATAATTATTGTAGAAAAAAATTATAGTTATAAAAATAAAATTTATTACTAGTATTATAAATACGATTTTTAAAGAATAATCTCGATTAAAATAGTAAAAATATTATAATTTTTTTATTATACAAAGATCAAATTAACTTATTTTTCAAACATAAAAATGAGATTGATCAAAATACTTCGGTATCTGCCCAATCACGTAACCAACCAAGATTTGAATTTATTAGAATAACACGCGGGCGGACAACATTCGGAGAGAGGAGAATGTCCTGAGAATGTCCAAGAGTTGACGCATTGGTGTAAGCTTATCCATTGCTATGAACCCCAAAGCAACAGATTCAATTCAGCGCACAACTCAAAATACATCATTGCAGTTCACTGTACACTTGTGTTTTTGCGAGATTTGATCCTCATTCATGGTACCCTTATCTTTTCACAGTAACATTGATTACGACATTCATTGAGAGGGACACGATAAGGGCTTATAACCCATCAAGTGAATTATCAAAAAACAAAAAAATTAAAAAAACATGACGCGATGATGACGAGAACTGGGTAGCTTAGGCAGTAGTTCCGTTAATGGTGACTAAATCTAGCAGTGTTGTTGAAGATCATCTTGCGCGATTACCGGCGGCGGCCGCTATTAAAAATTTTAAAAAATATATATATTTAATGCATTGATTATGATATTGAATACTATTAGATCGTAATCCATGGAGCACGGGTAGAATCATGGAATAGTGAATTCTGCTCACATGTAATGCGACATTCTAAAATCTGACTGCACATTTCAAAATGAAAACGTGTACGCGTCTGCTTGCTAAGTTAGCTTTGCTAGTTCGTTTCTATCCTTCAATGATGGATATGTATACTATAGTGTGATTAAAATATCAATCAGCCATTTTTCAATTGTAGTTTATTTTCACTCAGTGTTTCTTTAACTGGTGGAAAATTGACAATCCCTTCTTTCATATTTTTTTAATCTTTTTTTTTACTGTTTTAGTCTTCGAAAGAATTTGAATACCTCGTTTGAATCTTTGGTGTTAAAACGGCCACGTGAAAATGAAAAAAAAAATATGTTGAAGGATAAGTGTGATGTGTTTTCATACAAATTGATCATTCGAGACCTCTTGCAAATCAAAACTAATTAATTTCTATTAAATAATTGTATCTACACTTCAAGTAGAAATGAGTCGAGGTATTCAAATTATATCAAAGTCTAGAGAGGTAAAAACTATTTTTAAAAAGAATTAGAAGTTGTTTGTTAAATGTTTGAAGTCTGAAATTTTATTAATATCAGATTTTTTTAAAAAATTTATTATTTTTGAACTTATATCTTATTTTTAGATATTTACATTTGAATAAAAAAGTAAATTTTTTGTGACTTTTATATTAATGAAGAAAAAAAGTCTGAATGAGAAATAAATATTATATTACAAAAATATCTCCGTAAAATAACTTATTTCTTAAACTATGTAATATTATCTTTTTTATTTTGATTTATAAGGACATAAATGTAAAAGAATCAAGTTTAAGATATTCTTAATTATAAAAACAAACAAAATGTCACTTATATTCATATGTTAAAAAAAGAAAAAAAACATGTGATCTAGATTTTTGTATTCAAACCCTTTCAAACTTCAAAAAAATTTAGATCTATTTAGATTTCAAAAAAAAAAAAATGCTACCTGAGTGTGACTGACCCTAATTATAAAGAGGCAAATCTAAATTTAGATCAATCTTCTTGTTTTTCTTTTCTTTTCCTTTCTTTTTTTTTTTAATCTCTTGTTGGGGATACAAATAATAATATATTAATTTATGGCGTGTGATTAATATAAACACAAATTATAAGATCTGCTAAAACAGATAAGAAAGGAAACTAAATTCAATGAGCTGATGTCAATCGTTTCACTCAATTATTCAACTCTCGATCTCTAAATTCAAAGAATTTATTAATTTCATCGTATATAATCAACTGTTAGTGGATTATTTATTTATTTATTTTTGGGTAAGTTTCAGGGGACGTCAATTTTTTATTGAATTAAAAAAGAATAGACATGAATCATCGAAAATGAAATATTCTTCAGTCTTAGCCTGCAAAATATTACATGAACATAACGGGGAAACGATGCATGCTAACACAAAATATTAACGTGTGGACTCGAGACTTAATATTATCCTGGGTTAAAATTAAAAAAATTATAATTTGAAGTGAGCATAAAATTTATAGGTAGAAAAAATAACATTAAATAAGGAGGAACATGAAGAATCTTATCCCTATAAATATTTACTTTAAACAAAAATAATTATAAAAAAAGTAGAAAATAAAAGACAATTTATAAAAACACTATTTTTTGACTATGGAATCTCATATTGCAACCTAAAATAACATGTAATTATATAAGGATTAATTAATCAATTAAGAATTTCAAACTAAAATAAATCAATACATGTAATTACAATATGTTAAAAGTAATAAGTAAAACTTCTATATTTGAAGTCAAGTACTTAATTACTAGATTTAAATAAACTAAATAATTAAAATTTATTCATCCTTTTAAATTATAAAAGTATTATTTATCAAAAGTTTCAATAATAAAGTAAACTTAACTCAACAAAAAAGTATTCAGTGTTGTTATTTCTTTGTTAGGTGCTCTAACGCTTTTAGAAAACCCAAATGCTGATGATTCTTCCATAAAAAAAAAAAAAAAAAAACTCCTTATACTCAAATTTTGTTTTCTAACCTATACTCTTAATTAATTTAACTAATAAATAAAATTTAAAATTCACGTAAAAAGTTTATGAAAATGTTGATAATTGTTACGATATGTTGCTTTTGTAAGTACTTTTAATATTAATGAGAATATTATACTACATTGCCATACGTTAATTTTTTCAATTAGTATTTTTTTAAAATAAAATAAAGTAGTACAATATTTTAGCTCTCTAATGTTTTCAATCTATTCAGTAAAATATAATTTATCATTTCATAAAATAAGTCACTAATTTTCATTGAAAAAAAAGATATAATTTAATTAGGGACATATTTTAAAATAAAATAAAAACTTTATTGTTATATAAAATTGATGAAGACATAAGGATAATTGAGTTAGGGACAAACATATATGTAAAGAAAATAAAAACTCCATTATTTGAAAAAAAAAATTGATTAAAAAAAAAGAGAATGAATGATTTTTTCTGGACTAAACCGGGTTATAGCCCATTCTAGCTCAGCTGTAAGTCCGCCGGTGAATTAATGAATCTTTGCATATGTCTTGTGGTTGTGGACGACGCAGTTTTCTTTTTGTTTTATGGAACATATTTTTAAACTGGATTTTAATTATAATTCATTCAGGTAGGTTCAAACATGTGTTGAGCTTAACTTATTGTACTAATGTACTATTTTTTAAAAAAAAAATCTTATTTTTATTATTATTTTTAACCAAATGAAATCTAATTGTTTATGTTTTTCTTTTAAATACATTTTTCAACTTTATAATTATAATATTCAAAGATCATTGTCGATTATCATTACCTTATCGTACTTGCTACATTAGACTGTCATCTGTATTTTGTAGCACAGAGAGAGTCACCGCGGACATCATCAGATCTCAACAGAAGCCTGGACTCTGCATGAGGCCTAATCCCACTTGATTGGGCCTGGGTTGCAACTCTCACAGGACTTATTTTAAACTGGCTCGGAGTGGAACTTTTAACACGGCAATAAAATCCTTATAATACCCCCTTTAAGTGCCCACATGATTGGCCCTGGTTGCAACTCTTACATACAGGACCTTTTAATTATATTTCTTGAAATGCCCACAGTTTTAATTTATAAAATACAAACTCATAAATAAATAAAAAAGTTAATCATCTCCCCACTAGATTTAACCCTTAAAAAAGCATCTCTTTTAAGTTTCTAATATATAAAATGCATTACAAATCCTCAAATCTTTAATTATTTTCTTTTTATTATATTATTCATATCTTCATAACTTAAAAAATTCGTATAATTGTTCTTTAAAAAAGTATTTTTCAATCAAAATTTAAAATATAAACATAAATTATGAAATCCTGTGGGTGTTTTGTTTAATTTGCTGACATGGGTTTGACTCAGCTATGTGAATCATCGATTCTATTGGTGTTTAATAGTTACTTATAATGTGGAAGCTTTAATTGTTTGAAAATATAATACACTTGTTCATCAAAGAAACAGAGGAGGCCTCGATAAATGGTGAAATTGACATTGCTGTACATTCAATGAAAGATGTCCCTACTTACTTATTTACTGGATAAGACAATTCTCCCTGGAACCTTCAGCGGGAGGGTGTTAAGAGATGCATTTGTTTCATTGAGTGCAGCCTCACTTGCTGAACTACCTGCTGGAAGCACAGTTGGTACTGCTTCACTTAGAAGAAAGTCTCAATTACTTTGCAGATATCCATCGCTTGATGTTGGTTAGCTTATTGGGCATTTTGTATATGTGATAATAACCTATTGCATTTCACAGGGACTAGCAGGTTATAAGTACTATTTATTGTGCAAAGCATGTTACTTCGTGCTAGATGGATGTTACTGCAGTTATATGGCCTGTTGCTGTTACTCTTTCAATATTCATCTACTCTTTTAGTATATATTTTGGACCACTGATGTTTTAAAGTTGTCTTTTGTTTATGTTTTTGCTTCTTTTTTTTTTTTTTTCCGGTTTTGGAAAATTTCTGAAGTAACCTCCAGACTAGGTTGAGAAAACTTAATGAAGGGGTGATCCAAGCAACATTGTTAGCACTAGCTGGACTTAAATGCTTGAACATGACGGAAAATGTGACTAATATTCTTCCAATTGATGATATGCTCCTGGCTGTTGCTCAAGGGGCAATTGGAATTGCCTGTGGAAGTAATTACAAAAAAATGGTTCCTTTTTACTGCTCTGCCGAAGCTTCCATTTTGAATCATTTTATATATAGTGGAGAAGTAGACTAAAAACTGCATGTCTATTTCTTGCTTTTGGATTCATAAATATAATGCTGATTGGCAGCATTATTGCAGCCTGTTTGATGCCAGGCCACTGATGTTCAATTTGACCTAGATGGTTGATACATTGATCACAAATTGTTTTATTGATGTGGGATACCATTTTATCACAAAAGCTAGAGTAATGATTAGGAATAGCAAGCCTTTCGATTCTGAGATAATTTCAACGATATGTGAAAGAAGGTCTGAAATTTTGAGTTAATGAAGCTGTAGGATAAATTAGCATTCTGTTTTCTTTTTCCTTTTATATTTTCTTTTACTGAGCAATGAAATGAATCTTGAATAATGAACATTTAGATTAATTAATTGTGAAGAATCTACATGCTGTGAGGATATGAACAAACGTTTGCATGTATTTCATATTTAAACACAAACAAAAATGTATTAAAATAATCTGAGTGAAGAGAACTGAAAACTGGAAACTATGAGATAATTTTAAAACATTTGGATGCCCTGGCAAACATTCTTTCTATGAGTGTTTTCTACATGTACAACCATTGAGGGCCTAAACATCTAGCTATAGAATGCAAATATGAACCATATGCAGATAGTGATTTGTTTTTGCTGCTAGTGTGGTTAGCTAGTGAAGGAGTGGTCGCTGTTGCTATTGCTACGCTAGAGGAGGGACTTTGTTGGCTGTACAATGAAACTTTGACTGATCGGTCTTTAATCTAACTGGAAAATGAGTGGGTTATAGGCTTTTGTGAGTGAAATTTAACTTCTGTCAGGGGCTATGTAGGTTTTCCAGTCAAGGTTGCAATAGTTGATGAATATTGAAGGTCATTGCTTGCTGGAATGAGATAAAAATAAAAAATATGGCTTTTGTAATTATCCACACCCTGGGTATTTTGGTCTTTGTTGCACCTTGTGCCTTGGCATAGATATAACAGAGTGGGAGCATAGATCTTTGGTTTGAATCTGGCTTAGCATAAGTGAGTTCTGTACATTGGATTGGATGATTATGACCTTGTTTATTAGCATTCAACATTAATTAGATATCCTTGTCATTACCCTTGTTCTTTTTTCTTTTCCTTTCCTTTAATAAAATCACAGTTCATGAAGAAACAAAATATCAAACAAAAAGAAAATAATAATGTATAAAATCCATGGTGTTATTGTTTTCCCTGTGGACAGAACACATGGCTCAGAAGGCTTACATACTGACACCTCTTCTTTAATTGTTTCACTGCTTGCATCATAAAGCTAAAATGTTCATTTGGCTTATGCTTTAGGATGACGAACTTTTCTTACTTATATTTATTGCAGTTGGCTTAGACAATGATTCTAAAATTTTTGGCCTAAAAACCGAATATTTATCATTTTCCTAATCCATTTGTAACATTTGACGGAGGGATGGGCAAACTTGATCATTTGTTCCCTCACAGTCCTGTAGGTTTATAGTTGTGGCACAATATGGTTTTGGCTGCTGATTTATTTTTGGTTGATTAGAGATACTCATCATTCTTTGCTTATAGAGAAAATTTGTGCATTTGGAGCAGGTAGTGAGCCACTGGTGTTATTGAATTGTGGTGTGATGGCATTTTCTTGGGTTATTTGGTTGGAAAGGGAACGTGAACATTTGCGTAATCTAGGGAGGAAGATGCTGATTTTGATAGGAGAAGTTTTTTTTCTGGCCATACTTATGATGTTCGGTTAAATTGGAAATTGGGAATTAGTTGGATGATCTCTGCTTTAGTGACTTCTGGTCCATCTTTTAATTTTTCTTCTCGTTGATTTGAAAAAAAATGCCAAAAAAGAAAAAAAAAAGTCTTTCCCCTGGTTATGCTGTTCTTATCTGACTTATTTTTGAGACTTTTGGTGATTTGGAACATTGTTTTGCTGTGGTTGCCAAATCAAGTTTCTCTTTTAATTCTTGCGTGTGTTTCTTTGACTGCACTGTGTTAAAAAATAATAGTGAGTTAACAATTAAGAACAGCAGAAAACAACAAGTGGAATAAAAAAAAAAAAGTAAGATCAGTAATTGGAAATGAAACAAGGAAAAGAAATTAACGATAAATCTGAATTCTGTAACACAGTGTCCTTAAAGCAGATTTATTATCTTATGTAGTGCTTTAAATTTACTGGTAACTGTTTATCAAGTATTATCTTTAGCTTATTTTTTCCTTGTAAGATAAATCTCATTTCCTTTTAAATTTTCAACTTCAAGGATGCAATTTGAGAGATAATTTTTTATTCACCCAAGCACTATTTTGAATAAATAAATATACATTTTCGAAATATTCACGAGTAGAATTCGAATCTTACAAGATTTTCCACGTTCGCTAAATGAGACCTACTCAAAATGTGCCCTCAAAATAGCATATTCATATGCTATTTTTTCAACACCCTGCAGGCTAAATACTTAGGATCATTAAATCATGAGGAAACGAGACCGGCTGTTGTTTGTGAGAGAGCATTTCTTCAGACCTTGGACGTCTCTTGCCGAACTCCTGTTGCAGGATATGCTTGCGAAGATGAGAATGGTGACTGTATATTTAAGGGGCTGGAGATGGAACTTGTGGTATGATTTTCTTTATTGTTTCGTAATTATTTAGCTCATATTAAGAATTTGTATCAATGCTATGTCTTCTCTCTGTTTCTGTCTTTCAGTTCTTGAAACATCCAGAAAAAGTTCTTATACTCTGCATCAGATGATTCTGATGGGAAAGGATGCTGGCGATGAACTACTTTCATGGGCTGGCCCAGGATTTTTCGATGATGAAGTAGCTTAACAACAGCACTAAGGAGCGAGAGAACCTTCAAGTCTTCATGTTTAACTTAAAAGGGGCTGCATGTAAATAGTTCAATTTTCCTCCTGAGCTGATAGAGAATGATAATTTGATTGATTGTAATTGAAAGCTAGAAGAGAATGCTGTGATTAGTAATGCGTAAGGCCCTAGATTGCTCTCTTCTTTTGTAAGATATAATGAGAACAATTTTTATTCATTCTGTGGCCTTGTTGATATGTTCATATACTTTGATTTGTAATCTTATTCAGTAACCAGTTTTCTTGTGAATTCAAATCGCATCCTTCAGGTTCATTAGTTTATGCTGCAAGTCTTCGTTATTCGAGATTGCTAGTCTCTTTCTCAATTCTCCAGCTGGTCTCATTTTCATTACCTATCATACTTGTGCCATTCAGGTTTGCACTTACCGTTCTTTTTCAACCATGATTCAGATTTTTTTTTATCGCTGTTTGGACAGAATTGAATTTGGTACATGGAGATATACTACTAATTTCTTCCTCTGTCTAGCTATTTCGTTCCATTGTAATGCATATACTATCATAAAAAAGAAGACAAAATGGCTAGGCACCTCCAAATAGCTAGCCGGCTCCCATCATGATCCTGCCTTCAAACCAATCAGCCTCTGGAAACTGATCATCATGTCGTGCGTTTCACTATGATTATCGTCAGCTGCCAAAATATTTACTGTCCTTGTTAACAAAGAACAGAAATTTTGGTAGTAAGCATTTTGTATTGCAGGTAGAAATCACATCATCCCAGGAACCAATAACCTACATGTGCACATGATACAAATTTGTAATATAGAAAGAAAAATAATCCAAGAAATCTAAAAAAAGATAAAAAGATAAAAAGAGAAAAAAGAATTTCAGCACCCTCTGAGGATACCTCCACATTTAAGTCGCTATGCTGAACATAATGTTCATCATGCTGATCATCATAAAGAAAGCAGACAGAATGTTGTCGATCCTTACAAAAGCAAACCTGAAAAATGAAAGATAAAAACGTTTAACTGCAACATAAGCACACGGCTTCAATTTATAACTTAAGGAGGTTCAAGCACATGAAATCTACCATTGAAACGACAAAATATGTGTAATCAGGCAGGTATCCTTGAAATAACTTGCTCAGATCCAACTCATTAGGAAGAGCACTCAAGGTTGTTGATATATCTTCTGAACTCTCGTCACCTCTCCGCCAATCTATAACTGATATGAGGACATGTCGAAGACGCCAAAGAGAATGGTAGATGCTGTTTAATTGTCCGCAGCCACAAGTCATTTGCTCCCCCAACCCCGTCAGCTCTAAAACCTTTTTACTAGACATATCCCTATGTTCATTCTGGATTAAAAGGACAACGCTCAAATCATCACAAACAGAGACTAAAACATTTTTGTCAATGAATTATTCCAACTCAACCTACCTTCAAACTTCTGAGATTCTCTGCAGATATACCGAAAGAAAGGTAAGTACACTTCTGATATCCCGATCTCATATGACAGTTGATGCATTCAATACTTTCAAAAATATCCATTCCAAATATTCTATGCACCAAACAATTAGAGTCTACGCAATGCAAACGGTCCCTGTACATGTCTTCTGGTTTGTCATCAGAATTAACAGCATAAAATGCCACGTGAAGAACTTTGAAGATAACAAGAAGGAATAAATAAGCATCGTTCACTTGTCCCTGGCAAGTAGGCTTTTGAATGAGGGATATTATATAGATACAAAGGAAGGAACCAGCAGAGAGACAATAAAGAACAGCAATGGCTTATATATCATTTCAAGTTCTGTGGTGTCACGGAGGTGAAAATTTTTCAAAGCAGAAAGTGAATTGCCACAAACCTCCTGGAAGTTATTTTGATTACAGTAGTAAGTGCTCAAAGCAATTCTTAATTCAGTAGGATCAACAGCTTCTCTGCGATTCTTGGCAGCACAGATGTCAAAAAAGGCACAGACAATGCAGGGATTTCCATCGTGCTTTTGAACTTCATCCAATTTCTTTTTGCACTCCTCTTGAAATTCTCTTAGGTTCCATAGGGACTGCATTACCACATAACAGAAAAAAATTTCAGGAGTGATAGAAAATGAAACAAGAAGTGACCATCATTCCAGTAGCAGATGACAGAAAATCATCTAGTTATGGAATGATAACCCATCATTCCAGTAGCATATGACAGAAAACATTTTGTTATGGAATGATAACCTGTATAATCATATATAGAAAGTTATTAGCAGCTTCTTTTCCAAGTCCTGTTCCAAGCACGTTGGCATTGAGCCTAACCTCATGCTCAAATTGAAGCTGATACTTCACATTTTCTTCAAGCAATTTTTCGTCAGCCGCAATCGATTGTTGCAGATCATCAGCTCTTTCATCCTTCTCAGAATTTGGATTGTCACTGAGCACGGGTAAAACATATCAGACTCTGCGTAAAGTACAATTCAATATCAAATTAGGGACTAACTTTTGAACTGCTTTCTCCTGAGGAAGCGAAGGCTGCTCAATATCTCCAGTTTCCGAAGTCTGCTGAATATCTCCAGCTCCCGAAGGCTGCTCAATGTCTCCAGTTTCCAAAGGCTGCTCAATGTCTCCGGTAGCCTAGAGCACAAAAATATCAGCTTACTTTGAACAAATAACAAACACAATAACTCACAAAGCAGCAAAAACAAGAAGATCACAGTTCAGAAACCAAACGTTAAAATCCGCATGCTCCCCTTGATATTTCCTTTTTTTGTTCTTATTCTTCTTGTTTTTGGTTTTCCTCGTGTTTGTCCTTTACTATCAGTCTCGTCTAAGCTTTTTTCCTTTTCATTAGACTTCTTCTCAGCCTTCTCAGTCGCAATCGATTGTTGCATATCATCAACTCTTTTATCCATCTCAGAATTTGGATTATCACTGAGCACAGGTGAAGACATATGAGACTCTACTTAAAGTGAAAACAGTTCAATACCAAAATAAGGGACTAACATTTGAACTGCTTTCTCCTGAGGAAGCGAAGGCTGCTTAATATCTCCAGTTTTGGAAGGCTGCTCAATATCGCCAGTTTCAGAAGGCTGCTCAGTATCCCCAGCTTCCAAAGGCTGCTCAATGTCTCTGGTTGCCTACAGTATAAAAATATCAGCTTACTTCAAACATATTATAAATAGAACAACCTACACAGCAAAAACAACAAGATCACAGTTGAGGAACCAAACCCCAAAATCCTTAGCCTCTCGTTGATCTTTCCTTTTCTTGTTCTTGTTCTTATTCGTCTTGTTTTTGGATTTTCGTTGTGTTTGTCCTTTATTATCTGGCTCCTCTAAACCTTTTTGAATTTCATTTAACTTCTTTACAGCCTCCTCATCAATTTGACGTTCCAATGGTGACTACAAAGCACAAAATTTCATCATGTAAAGATGTACTAATAAACTACGAGAAGCCAAGAACCGTTAAGAAAACACAAACCTTGACGAATGACCTGAACATGGGAAGCAGAATTAACTGATACTCATAAGCAGATATCTCTCCTAGTTGCAGGTTAAACAATTTCATGCTGACAATACTTGTGATTATCCTTACATTTTCCAGCCAAATCTGAGGGATTGAACATGGTCAGACCAAAATGGAACAAAATAGCATAATAATTAAAGAATCATTTGGCTGAAGGAATGTAAACCAATGGTACTCACATCATTTCCCAGTTGATTTGTCCACGACAATATTTTTTCTCCCACATACTCATCTGATTGATTCCAGTTTTCGTGCACTGTTGACGTGTTCTCAAACTGATAAGCAGCCACAGCTCTGTCTGTTTCCAGAACATTCAAAATAAATTCTAACTCAAACTGATAAGCTGCAGCATCATCATCAATCCTCTTTTCCAGCTCTTTTAGCTTTTCTCTAAGAAGGGATTCAAAAGTTCTCCACACATACTCTGGATTTTCCTCCTTTCGCTTCTTCTCATCAGCAAATATACCATTCACTGCCTCTAGTGCGTCCCATTTTTTGGAAAGCTTCCATCTTTCCTCGTACATTTTCACAAACTTTGAACGTTCCATTTTAAAGGATTCAAACAACTTAACTCTTTGCCCTCTATTAGATTCTCTTAGCCTTGCCCACAACTTTATTGCTTCCCCAACCTCATGGCCCAAATATAACCATGACACAATATGAGTACCATAAGACAGTACGCCATCCAAAATCAGATATGATGAGTTTTCGTTAAGTACAACCTCCTCTTTGATATCAAAAGTCTTAGCACCAGTAAGTTGTTCATCTGTGGAGTCACCAATCCCAGTGTTTTCACTTAAAGTACCAGACACATGCTGCAATTTATGGATGATGCTATTAAGTTGTGAAGATTCCAAAAAGCAAACTAGCTTAAGTGTTTCTGGGCCCAGATTCCTCAAGTGTGAATCAGAAAATCTAGTCTTAAGCATGGCAACGGCATACTTTATCACCTCATCAATTTCAACTTGTATGAGAAAACTATACCTGAGAAGAAATTGAAACGTGCCACAGAGACTCTCAAGAAGTGCAATACGTTTGTTATCATCACTTAATTGCCAAGTGGGTGCTATAGATGATGCTTCCTTATCACTTTCACTTCCCAACTGTTTTGTGAGCAGGACATCTTCATCAGAACAACCTTTATACTCACCTTGGCCCTTTTCTGCACGCATATAACTATCATCGGTATTATAAGATTCTGATTTGGATTGATTTTCCAAAATCTTGATTGCTTCCTCCGTATCAACAGGCTTCCACTCACCATTAAAAATCATTTCACGTGAATCCTCATCAACTATTTTTGGATGGATTGATGCTAGATCTTGATGAATTCTCAAGTCATGGAAATCACAAAGGTGCTGCATGTAAGACTGCCAATCACCATACTTCTCAGAACAATCGCAACACTCCCAAAACTTCCATGATCGATGCGCCTTGGCAAATTCTATTGCTTCCGAAAGAAGATCCTTCTCTTTGCGATTTGTTAAATGATTTTTGAGCTCTTCTATTTTCACTCGGAACAAACTTCTTTTTTGCTCAGCGCTCAACTCATTGTTCCAGAAAGATTTTGCCACGTTTCCTTTTTCCAAATTGACCATAAATTTATCCGCAAATTGTTTCTTTCTTCTCTCTTCTAGCTTTGGCTCCATTTCCTCCTCCTCTGGCGAATCTCTCAATCTCGCTAGCTGGTTTTTTATCTCATCTACCCTTTTCACTGCTGCCTTTATACTTTCCTGGATCGTTTCAACTGAACTGATGGCAGCCCACCTTGTCTTCCTCTCACTTTTCTTCATCAACTCCCTCAATTCTTGCTTTGTTTTCTCAATTCCCCATTCTTGGCTCGGATCTTTGAAAACGAAAGAAGATCTTTCGGGCTCCATGGGATTCTCGATTCCTAACGCTCTGTTACATTCTCTAATCACCTTGTAATATTCTCGGTTGAAACTTGCCAAATCATACAGTGCACAGGCGCAAAAGTAAGCTATTATGGTGGAACTTGAGAGAAGAAACGATGCTTGAAGAGCCGACATGGCTGCTTCTTCGATATAATTGCGAACTGTGCCGCCATCATGATCGTTATTTTGCAGAGCGATTTTGTAGAGAATAAAGGCTTTTGCATGTTGGTAAAAAGGACATTTTCTGTAGTGTGACTCAGAGTTTTTGATGCATTTCAAGGCTCCAACGTAGTCTCCTTCGTCATATGCCGCAATGGCAGCCCTACCCTCGGCGGTGGTATCGAACGGCGGCAGCGGCGGCGGTTGTTCGCTTTGACCTTTCTTGCTCATTTCGGTGATGGGTTTCTTGTTTTTTCTTGACAGAGAACTAGCAGTGGTTGTGAGTGTTTCTTTTTCTTTTTCTGCTTGAGAAAATGGAGGCTTCTCTTGCTTATGGAGGGAAAATAACGGTTGAGGGCAAGTTGGGAAATCAGAAAAAAGCTTAACTGATTTGCTGTCACGAGTTGTTAAAGCAAGAAAAAAGAAATGGCGGGAAATCTTCTTCAATGTATGAGTTGAAGCCCATCAAGCCCATAATTGCAGAGCCCACGAATGAATACGAAAGCAGGACGTGTAGAGGGCCCATTGAGGCTTGAGCATTCCATTGCGTCAGCGTTACACGCTTCGCTGGGGAATTTCCTCGAACAGTTTCGGTGCAGTCCAACCGAGGCTGCATCCAGTATGCAGGTGATTATCCAATAAACTAATCCCATTCTAGCTCCCAATTAAGAAGATTATGCCTTCTAAAGTCTAGAAGTAGAGCCACCGAACACGCAATTAGATTCGCAAAGAGCACGGAATCTAATGAAACTATTAATACTCAAAGTCCAATCTATTAAGGTACATTAGAATTGAAACTGTAAGAGGAATTATTATCTTAAGGATAACAATAAATTGCACAATTATCTAGATAATAATCCTATTAACAATAATTTGTCTTAATAAATAAAGAGAAGGCAACTCTAAAAGGTTACATAATCAAATAACATTATAAAAGATTTTAAGAGAAATTTCTCTCCCTTATTTTTTCAACTACCCTAAACTTTTTTCTCAACAATTAAATGGTATTTGCCAATTGCCATAAGGCAATTTGGGCTTGATTTTCCATATTACATGCTGACAAAAGGAGATCAATCCACCAAGTCTATGAAGTACATTTCATGTACCTTTCTATTTTAAGCATTACATTATCATCAATTCAAGGCCTAAGCTATGCTACAAAGGCAGTTCTATGTGAAGCTATTATGGCCTATTTTCATCACTTTTTTTTTTATGCCACAATCGGTAGGTCAAATTTCTTTGACTTTAAGAACGTCATGGGGTATAAATTTCTTCTCTTTATTAATTGTCATAGAAATTTTATGACGGCCTCTCCGAAAATAACTTTCAATAAATATTATCGTACATAAATATAAGTTTTTCATATAATTTAGATGAAAAAATTAAGTCATATTTTAAAGTCAAAATAAAATTTTCAATGTTCAATTTTCTTGGACTCTAGAAACTCTAGCAATATGGAAAACTAAATGTAATGTCACGTGCCTAACACACATTTCACATGCATTCAATTAGCCCATATTCGTAATCAAATTTCCTTTTTCATATTCAATTCCAGTAGTGAATATACGATTCAGATTCAATCATCAAGCTGTTTTAAGTATGTTTATTTATATATTTTGAGATTAAATATTTAAAAACAATATTTTAAAGATATTTTATTTAGACATGAAAAAATAAATAAATATATTCATTAGATTTATACATTTAGATCTTCAATTAAATTTAAATTCTTTCCGATTTTAGATGAAAAATAAACCATACCTAATTTATACAAGAGTGAGCAATATGAAAACAATTCACCGAGTTGGATCCATATATTTTGTGTGCATATATATATATATATATACATTCATTCTCAGATGTGAGTGTTTTTATTTATTTTTTAATACAGACAACTATTAAGTCATGCATCTTAATAAAATTAATTTTTAATATACTAAAAAGTCGTGCGGTTTAATAGGTTTAAAATCTGACTCTATAAACTCAGACTTAAAAATATATCGATATTAAAAAAAAAATGTAGGCCTCGCACTAAATAAGAAATATATGTATAAAGTGATATTGTCCTAAAAAATGAAGAAGTTTATAGTGGAGGCATGTCATGTGAAGCAAGAAAATTGTACAATACTTAATCCATCATTTTGCCTTCATATGTAATGCAAGTGTAAACCAATGTGGACTTGTACCTAATGGTTTTGAAAAGCCTGTTTTATGCCTAAATTCGGAGATCTACTGCAATCATCATAACACTGGTTGTTGCATGTAGCAAAAATATGTGGAAGAGAAACTGCTCATTATGAATATCAATTTACGGCTATTGGACCCGAAAAGTAATTTTTTAATATTATGTTTTTTAATTTAAAAAAAGGTAAAAAAGAAAAAAAAAAGTGACACTATTAATCTGGGGCCAATTCTCTTTCTACTTACAAATAATTATTGTAGCCATGAACTCATCCAAATGATATTTGATTCTTCTAGTTGTAAATAGAAATTGACTACTTGACAAATTGCAATGCTGGATCTCTCAATTTTTATGTCGTTTCCTATTAAATTTTGACCTCATAATTTATCTTGTCATATCTTATTTTTATGCGTAGAGCAATAATTTAGATTCAAAAATGCCAAGTGATGCATCTTGATTAATCTATGGATTTAACATAACTAAGGAAATGCTGATGAATCACTTCACATATTTGATTATTCATATAATAATTCTTTTATAGTGCGTAAACCAACAAATACAAGTTATAAAAAGTGTCTAATAAATTACAAGGTGGGGACTGAAAATACATCCATTTTATATTGTTCTAATTCTATAGGAAATTTTAGTAAGCTTTCAAGAAATGTTAAAATAAGATTCAAAAAGAATTTTTCTCCATTACCTGAAAGAACTTTTGATACAACTTCAGACTTCAGACTTCAGACTTCAGCCATGGGTCCAAAAGCTTATTATCTCCTGATTATGGGACCTATTTAGGGGACACAATTAAAGAAGGTGGAACTGCCACGTGGTCTATGAAAAATATTTTTTATTTTCATTAAACGAAAAAAAAGAAAAAGAAATTACATGTAATTCCTCACTATAAATTTACAAGCTTCAAGGCTCAAACTTACTCGGCTCAATTACAACAACAAAGCTTTGAAGAAATAATATCAATGGCACAAGATTTGCAATACTTTAGAGCTTCATCATCATTTCCTTTCCTTGATATTGATCCAAACATTGAACATATAAACAACAACTTGAGTGTTTTGGATAACACAAGTTTGTTAAATTACCAGAGCTTCTTGCCTTTCTCCAATCCAGACAACTTCTTTGAATTTCCCGGAAACTTGGCAGAAAACTTTCCTGGAAATTTTCTTCAAAACAATATGTTGCCGGTTTGTCATACTGTTTCAAGCGCAGAATGTGAAAGCAAGAACAGAAAAGCTGTGGAGATATCCGAGAGCAGTAATGAGGACTCTTCTCCAGTTTCTGAAATAGAAACTAATAAGAGAAAAAAGGTAAGCAGTTCATATTTTTTGAAACTTTCTTTTTTTTCTTCTTTTTCCAGGACTTGGTTTTTTATTTTTTATTTAATGGGTTTTCTTTTGTTTTGAGTTTTCAGACTTCAGGGAGAAGAAAGAGAGTGAAAGGCAATGAGAAAGAAGAAGAGAAACCAAAGGAAGTGGTTCATGTTAGAGCTAGAAGAGGACAAGCTACGGATAGCCACAGTTTAGCTGAAAGGGTAAATTTAATTTTAACACACACACACATATATATATATTAAGTTTCTCATAATATAAATAAGTTATTTATTATTGAATATTATGTAAAATTCATCAATATTCAATAACATATATGTTTGTTATGATTCATTCAGGTTAGAAGAGGGAAAATAAATGAGAGACTAAGATGCTTGCAAGATATTGTACCAGGATGCTATAAGGTAATTAATTAACAATTTTTTTTTATTTCACCTTTTATTTAATTATAAGAACTTATCGCATGATTTCAAAAGATACACACACACACACAAAAGATGAATTGCTTACAATCCTTAAATTCATTAAAAATTTATTTGCAGACCATGGGAATGGCAATGATGTTGGATGAGATTATTAATTATGTCCAGTCCTTGCAGAATCAAGTTGAGGTTAGTTGATTTTTACAGAACTATCATTTTTTCTCTTATTTATAGATTATTTTACTGAATTCAATTCCTTTTCGATTCAGTTTCTTTCCATGAAGCTTACAGCAGCCAGCACATTTTATGACTTCAACTCGGAGTCAGATGCTGTAGAAACAATGCAGGTATATACACTGAATTTTTTTTTTTTTATAAAAAAATTCAAGCAAGAATCAATTATTTTATTTATGACGTAAATTTTTTCCTAAATTTTAACTCATTAATCTCATTCTATCTAATGGTGGATGTATTAGCATCATTAAATGCTACTTCAACTTTTAGTATCTATCATTGGATTGTTTGAAATCAATGGTTCACATTTTGTGCCGAAATTTTAATTTGAAATAAAATCTTCCTTATTTGTTTTATTTCGTTTACTAATGTGTGAATGTCTTAAATCTACAGAAAGCAAAGGCATATGAGGCAAAAGAGATGGAGAGTTTGATGAAAGAAGGAAACTTTGCTTGCTCGTCTTCTTCTTCTTTCTTGACAATTACAAGGCCCTCGTGACACTATTTTAGTTTTGGATGTTATTACTCCATTATTGTAATCGAACGTACACGAAGATGGTCCATTTTCCTAAAATTTTAATTGTAATTCTAGTTTGAAAAAAAGATACCCAAATTTGTTCCCCCTCCCCCTTGATCGTGCTTTGTCTGGCACAAATGTAGTTGATATGTATGGTACTTGTAATTGCCACGCAAACATGTGGGAGAAATATTGAATCAACACGTATTAAACAACAAAAAATTTCTTATCAATTCATTTAACTTCTGCTTCTACGTGGATGTATTTTTTTTTTAATTTAATTCGAGTAAAAACTAACATCACGAGAGAATCCTGATCTATAAACAAGATGTCATGGTTATATCATTATATAAAAACAAAAGTTTAATACTGTGTATTTGATTGCGATTTTTTGAAATTATTTCTTCTTTGAATTTGTGCTCAACTTGACAAGATCTATGATATCACAATAGTCAAGTGGTTGTGAGATGGCCAAAAATGATGAAGACATTAGAATAGCAAAGATTAAGTCTCATGAACGTCGGTGTTGATGCTTCAAGGATTTAACCAAAGAGATGTCAATTACTAGTATATAATTAACAAATACTCTTTGTTAAATAAGTCAAGGTTTGGTTGAAAACTAAATCCAGTGAGTAGAGATTTGCGGTTTACAAAGATTCAATTCTCGTGCTTGTAGGAGCAAGAAATCTTGCTAAGACTTCATCGTTCGCATGACAATATAATCAAAGAAGAAACGTTAAAGTTTTTTTTTTCCTATTCATATGAAGAATAGTATGATATAGTGTTGCCGGAGAATCTAAAACTTTGAAAATTTTTTATGTTGTTTGACTTAATAAGCTTTTGTTTTGGTCCTTCAACTTATGATATATTTATACACTAATGTAAAATTTGGGGTGTAACGAAAAACTGAAAGCCTTTAATGCATTGTTAAGGGCACTGTACCAAACGGCGCTATATTGTAAATATACCCTAACTTATTTGAAAGGAGTTTCTAAAAAAAAAAACATTTATATTTGGTATAGCTTCCAAGAAAAATGTCTTACAATGACCTACTGATGATAATTTCTCTGCAATTTTAATATGTAATTCTTTTCATATTAATTAATCGAACATCATAAAACTATAAAAGAAAAAAACATTAAGATAAGTATAGCTACTCTTAAATGCGAATTTGAATTCACTGTTTGTTGATTTGAATTATACAAATATTTTAGAAATTTCGTGTAATGTATACATTTATGAGGTCAACATGAGCTCGTTTGACACACACTTATAAAAACTTTCATAGTCTTACGTTTCATTATTAATTTTTTTTAAATGTGAATAAAATTTTACTTAATAACCAATTATGAAAGGCCAAATTTAGCACCTATGGATCAGTAGACACCCCCATATTGCGTAGGACCATTGAAATAGCAAGTTGTAGAAAAACTCCCAGTTGTCTCTAAATTAAGAAACAGCTTAATCCTTTATGGCACTATAACATTTCGAATCTGTCCCATGAAACCAAAAGGACTTTATTCTAATACGCGCATACTCTCACTTAGATGCCAACAAAATTAATTTCTAATAACTCACTTGTCGAAAATCCATGGACCCCCAAAAATAATTTAAATGGATACATGAAATCTCATGGATTTTGCCAATTCATGAACTGAATGATTAGTGAGAAGAAGTGATTATAAATAA
This sequence comes from Citrus trifoliata, assembly GCA_018350135.1. Taxonomy (NCBI): domain Eukaryota; kingdom Viridiplantae; phylum Streptophyta; class Magnoliopsida; order Sapindales; family Rutaceae; genus Citrus; species Citrus trifoliata. The sequence goes on along the minus strand of CM031386.1, from coordinate 10,959,114 downwards.
CAAAGTTTATCTTCTTTTATTTGTTTTTAATATTGAAAGGGTGATAGATACAATGCATCCATGAAAATGGGAGCAATAGGAGGACAGCTGAAATGGGCCAAGGCAAGCTCAAAAGAAAATGGGTAATGCGGGTTCATTAACAACACCACCACCAACAACAAATGATTCGAGCTAAATGAACCTATCAATTATCAAATCAACTTCACTTTTTTTTTTTTTTTTGGGCAACCAAAATCTTTCTTCTTTGACTCTCTTTTGACCCAAGTCCTGTTGTTGCTTTAAATTGTCTCTTGGAGAAGCAAGCACATGCATGAACTAGGAGGGAAAGAGAAACTCTTTTGGGGTCCCAATGGGGGACTAAGTGGATAATGTCGTGTGTTAACAATTTAGGATTAGGTGATGTTGGACAGAGAAATTGTAACTAATATGGGCAAGTTCAAGGATTCATATAAAGTGGGATCATGTCATCAGGTTTTGGATCAAGTGGAGAAACAGGAATCTTATTTAATTCCACTCACTAAATATGCATGCTTATGTTAGATTTTTGAAAACTCAAAAAGTTGATTACAGTAATTTTTTATCCAAATAAAGTATTATCATGTCAATACTCAATGTACATACAAGATCTTCCATTATTTAATTGATTTCGAATTGCCAACCACTTTAATTAACTAGCTGAATCTGAAAATTCTTTATTACTATTATTTACCAGATAAAGGGATGAGTAAAGCACATATAATTTTTTTCCCTACTTCTTCCAGAATTTGGATCCAAATGGATAGATAATTAAAATTGTTTGAAAACTACTAAGCGATGTCCTAAGGGCAGTTCGATTTGAAATTTATAAATCATCGAAACTTACCATTCTTCTTTCCTTTAGAATAGATAAGAAAATATTGATGTTGTCCAAACTGCGTTGTTAATTTAAAAAAAAAAAAAAAATTAGGCATGTTTTCACAATTGCATGAGATGAAATGTTTTTTTTTCTTTTAAACATTATGTCTATTAATTTTTCTACATATATTTGTGTGTGTGTGTAAATAAATGAAAATGAGAGATTGTTTGTCTAAAATAAGCATATACCTTCTGTTACTATGGCTAGTTCCTCTCCCTATTTTCTCCGTAAAATGGTGTCAAATAATGTGAAGAATATGACTCCAAATTTTGTTAACGGTGCAGCTGTGAACCTTGATGGCACTGAACTATAGAAAGCAACAAAACGCACTTCATGTCATAAGTCTCGAAATGTTATGTAAATGATAGTGATCTAAATATAATCTTTGATGTTGCTAACCATGATAATCAGGTTGAGATGTGGCTAATCACGATAATCAAATTGAGATTTGTGATTTGGTTATTCAGGATAACCAATGTAACAAGGCTATCATCAATCGTAGCATAATCAAGTGAGATAGCTAAGACCACACAGAATCAAATTAGATGTTTTATGTCACATAAGATCTAATCCTTGAGATATGATTGGCTCATGATTATTTTCAATAGAACCCTCCTTCACTTGTAACCATTAAAAAAAAAAAAAAAATTCTTGAATTCAAATTCTGAGAGATAATAACATCCTTCCCCATAATTACAATGCTCCTATGAATATGGGCCATAAATGCATGTCGTAGTATTACATCTCTTGTCACTTTACTTCCTAAGAAAGCCCAATAGATTGATCATGCTATGCTGGAAGAATAAAATGGGTTGCTTTCTAGAAATCCATTTGCAGAATATCTTAAAAAAATTTAAAAATACATGTGTGTTATAAATAAAAGAAAATTGTATATTATAAAACTACCTTAGCATAAGCTTTAAGAAGGCAATTCTTATTGTTTTCAAAATAATTATTTATATATATACACACACAAAGTGGTTCTCTTACGCAGGCGCCCATATTAGCTTCAAAATGCGGATATCAATTTATGGCCGTTCGATAAATCTAATAGTTGCAAGTGTTTTAGAGGTTGCTAATATGGGTCTCATCTTCAATATTTTTAATTATTTTTTTTTAGAGGGAAAAAGCAACTTCACGTGATGGTACTTTATTTTCTTCTCTTTCACTCAATCTCAAACATTAAAGCCAAATCAAATCATTGTGTTGAAGCCAATATGAAGAACTCCAGTAAAGAAAATCAACCAATGCTCCAACAAAGCTATCAGTCACCTTCCATCTTCTTCGTATATGTCCAAATTTTAATTTTTTTCTTCCTTTCTAATTATTTGAGCAAAGGCAGCCAATACATTGTTGTATTTGGGTGATTTGGTACTCAATTTATTTTTTCTTGTTTGACTCGTCATTGAATTGCATTATGGTTAGGCTGACTAGGTACAAAATCTTTTTTTTATAAGACAAAATCTTGATATTAACTTGTTTAATTTTTGCAAAATTTGCTGCTATGTTATTATGCTTCATGCAGTAAAGGTATGTTACTTGCACCTAATTTTTCTTTCTTTATTATGTTATTACCGTTTAAGGGACAACAACCTTGGATTTATTAGTTGTGGCCTGAATGTCAGAATGAAGTTAATGGATTCAACGAAAATTCGAACAGAGATAAATGTTCAAAGATTAGACAAAGACGTGCCAAAAAAATCAAATTATTATTTCTTTTGTCATTGGCATAACAAGTGTGTTGTTTAGATAATTGAGTTAAAAGAATTGTACTTTTTGATCTTGCAAATATGGGAACTTATTTGCAGTTAACAAGTGTATATTCTTATAAAAAAATAAGTGTATATTGATTTTGGAATTATGTTCTTTACACTTGATTTTAAATGGATCCAGAATCTACAAATGGTCATGATTATCTTAATTTGCACAAACAAAAAGTGCAAAAATGCACACAAAATTCTGCATCAATTTGGTATCCTTTGAATGTCAACAATCTTCACTATTTGATATTTACTACATAAAGATCCATCATCTTGTAATAGTAATTGAAACAAAAATAAATAGTTTATCCTATTTCTAACAAGAGACATTAATTCATATAAATCTAATATGGTAAATTGCGAAATCAAATTTTAACAAACATATGCTACCTCTGAAAGAGTAGGAGTAGCTACCATCATTTGAATTTGACAAATTCAAATTTGATTCCTTATCCACCATAGGTCTAAATCATATATTAAAAAAAAAAAAACATATTAGCAAAATGCACAAAATTACAAAAGAATTATTATCACAAATAAAAGGCATATTTACCTATTGAGGAGCATTGGACATTTTCTCTTATTATGGGATTGGCCAACTTATACACATCTAATGCAATGCTTACCTTTCTCTTTGGCCTTCTCCTTTGCCTTTTCTTTTCCTCCTTTAAATCATTTGCCACACCTTTTAAACATGACTTCAAGTGTTTCATTGAATTGTGGTTGTCGAATAGAATTATATTTTCTTAAAACTCCCTTATTTTTACAACTATTCATTATTGACTTAACTCTTTTATGTAAATCTTCTAAGCTATCAATGAACATCTGACTTGCTTTTTCACTTGAAAAAACTTGATCAATCACCTTTGAAGCAAAATGAAACAACTTGGTCCTCTGCAAGAATAGCAATTTGTCCTTACAGTCATTTATTTCTTCGCCATCATCATCCATAACCAAAGTAACTTGTAATCTCTTCAAAATATAAGCATTAGGTAACAAAGTAACTTGTAATTTCTTCAATAAAGTTAGAATGTGTTTAAAAAGGATACCTTCACTATTGAATTTCTTGCAAAGGCATGAAACAAAATTTGTGTTTTTGTCATGAATGACTTTGTGCACATTACAAACATCTTTTTTCTTTTTTTTTTTTTCACTCACAACATTATATATCCTATTTTCTTCATCCTCACTCACAAACTCAATTAGACGTGACAAGTTATCTTATAATTCAAATTGAAACTTATAAAAAATATCATGTGTATAAATTTCAGCCATTTATTTCTCCATATTTAGTGGCAATTTCAACAATGGCCTTTCATTGATGTCTTTATGGTAAATTATCAGCTCCTCATGACGTTGTCATGCAAGTGCTCAATTAAACTGACAAACAAAGTCAATAAGTGAATTCGTTTTTGAAACATACCTCTTGAAGAATGCATGATTGCCCTCAGCTTGTTGGCTACTTGACATTCCAGTTGAAAATTCATGGTTGACATATGCAGGCACCCATTTTGATTTGATTTGATACACTCCCTGTAGCTAGACATTTTCAATCAAATTTTCTTTTTCAACAACATCCATCCACATTGCATCAAACTCTTCAGTTTTTTTTTTTTTAATTCCCAAATACATTTTTGAAAGTGCCAATAATGATCTCGATACACTACTGTATTTAACTTTTCAGAAAATTTGTTTAAAATGTACTAACTACAAAATCTATATTAAGTGTTAGGCAAGGCTCGGAGAATAGCTTTTATTTGCAGGAGCTTGATAAGTGATAATCATGTTTTGGTCATCACCTGACATTGCTTCCTTAAATTGCTCAAATAGCCAAACAAATGACTCTGTAGTCTCATCACTTAGAAATGCAATATCGAAAACAATAGTTTGACCACAGTTATTCACTCCAACTAATAGCGCAAAAATCATATCATAACGATCCATGTTGTACGTGGTATCAAACACAACCACATCTTCGTAAAACTTGTATGCCAGTCGACTTATTACATCAGCCCAGAAACAATCAGTTATGCGATTATCATATCCAGACTTAATTTTGAAAAAAAATGATGGGTTTTTTTTTTTTTCTTGTTTAGCTAGAAAATTGTCACACAACAAAGATGCATCATACCCTTTTAATTCATACCGCCAATCTCTTTCATAATTATTAATAACTTTTTCCATACGACCCATGTTTTGCAAGTCCCCAGCTTATAATTCAAAAAGACTAATTTGCTGATGAGTTGGAATATTTACTGAAGTAAACTGTTGACTCAAGCATTTCTTTACCTCGGAAACAGACTGATGAGACCTCAGTAGGTGTCTTTTTCAAGGTGTTGTTAATAAGTGATTATGCTTCTCAACAAATATGCGAACCATAATTTATCTGCAAGTTTTGCACCACAACCATTACGTACTATAGGTCAACGCCTTTTCGACCCACTACCCACACAAGCACTTGATTGCAATGATTTCCTTATTTAAAACACATATACTCCTTTCTCAGTATTTTGTTATTGTCTTTAATTTTTCGACTACAATGAATTCTAACGCTAAAACCAACCTCCTTGGCATACTTGTTGTAAAAACCAAAAACTTTTTCTAAATTATCAAATTCTTGCCCCTTATATGGCTTTTAGTCAGAAGCTACATAAGGTGTGTGCAAAGTTTCCCCACCACTTGACTGATCCCATAATCTCAGAACCCATCAATTGAAACAAAAAACAAAAGGTCTGGTATCATTAAAGAAAATTGAAAGAAGAAAGGAAATCAACTTAGCACCAAGTCAGCAAAAAACAACTCAACTCGCAATAAGAAAACCAAACTCAGCACCAAAAGTCTGTAAAAATAACCAAGCATAATACAACTCATACCGAGTTAACCAAAGTAGCAAAAATTCACCATGAGTCAACCAAAGTGGAGTTTGAGCTTCACTAAAGTGGTGCACTGCTTCACAACAAGGTGATATTTATGACATACTGACATACAATATTATATTAACAAATCTTGATTCCCATTTATTTTCATTAGATTTATAATCTCGTGCTATTATCTATTAATTGAAATGCTTAGTACGGTTTAGATCAACAATACTATCTAAATTTAATTCAAATTTGTGATTCACAGTTGATTAAAAAGGATGGAGAAAATTTTAATTTTGGCCACCAATTATATTATTAATGATCGTATGCTGTTGACTTATAGGATACCAAGAATCGAATTTAGCATCCTAAACTGTTAACACTTCTAACGTAATTAAAAAAATTCTCAAGAAACGTCTTGTATATCTATTTGCTTCACAAGGTAAAGACAATTTCTTTTTCCTATATTTGATTGACATATAAACAACAAAATTTGGCATGTCACACGAGATAAGGTTCTTTAAAGATTTATGAACATATTTTTCACAAAAATATTGTACCAAAAAAGTATGTACAGAACCTATAGTTTTTAAAATGATCTAAAATGTTTAAATCATTTTTTTAAAATAATGCTATGTTTACTTAATTAGAATACTTAATTTGTATACCAATGGATTTGTTATCAATAGAAATTCACTTATTGATGTGCCACTAATAAAAAATTACCATTTGATTTATCTAGAAAATAAAAAATTTTCAATGATAAAATAATACTTGTGTTTGATATATCTAAAAAAAAATAAACAAATTAATCACAACATGTGAAATGTAGAAAATATTTTAAGCTTTTTAAAGAAAAATAAACGTAGTGCCCATTTGTTATAACTTATCTAATGACTACCAATACTTATTTAATCTCATAATATCTTTTTAAATATTTTGTTGTAGTTGTTTTTTGAGTAAAACTTTTGAAGTTTAAATAAACTATTTTGCTTCTACTAGCGAAGCTTAAATTTTAGAATTTTAAGAGTAGAGGTTAAAAACCATTTTTAAAATGTTAAAATGTCTAAAATATCTTTTACTTATTTCATAATTTCTTTTATTCCTTTTATAACATAACTTTAAATAACTTGCCTAATGTAATATTTATAATTTTTAATAAAAACTCTTATTGACAACTGAACAAATCAAATTTTTTTGGTAAAAGATTTACTTGTAAAAGCTTTATTAACAAAAACTCTATTTAAATAAACTATATTTGAAAAGTTATATCAAATAAAGTTGTTGGTGTAAATTTTGTCCTAACTTATTATGTAAAAATTCCAACTAAGGACGATTCTTTTAAGACTAAGGTTCCTCTTTATTGGATCTAGCAATAGTGAGTTTACCCTTTGAACTGATCTTAATGGGCCTTTAAATCTCTTCCTCTGAGTTCACTTTCTTAGGTGATGAGAATGTCCTTATCTAATGATATTATACAAACTCAAGAAAAAGATTAGATGGCCGACTTTGCTAGCGTAAACTATCAATGGTCAAGTTAGTCATATGATCTTTAGAAATATCAATTTAGATAGAAAGAAAACTAGAGAGATAAAGTCAGTATTTCTCTTTTTGAGTCCATTTTTTCTTACTTTTTAGTGAGAATGAAGGGCATATTTATAGACAAAATTAATTTGACTTGAGCCCTAGTTAGTTCGATGACAAGTGTCATTGTTATTGTGATATTTGACAACATTTGTCTTCTTATACCCATGTCGATTGATACATGGATTTACAAGCTTATCTACAGATTAAAGGAAGCATTTTATCCTTGGTTGTTTTTACTAAGACTCTAGAATTATAGGAACCTTGGAGGTTTATCATTAGTAGTTTGTATTAGGATAAGAACCTAGACCATGACACCTTTTAGGCTTTAAAGCCTCACCACTTAGTTGATTTATCGCATGTATTTTTTGTCTTAGGATAGGAGCCTAGGACCTCGGTGCTTTTTAGGCTTTGAAGCCTTACAACTTGGTTGATTTATCTTAGATGACTTGTTTTAGGATATGAGTTTAAGACCTCGACACCTTTTAGGCTTTGAAGCATTGCCACCTAGATGATTTATCTTATGTGGTTTATCTACCTCTTCATAGGATTTATAGAACCAAATTTATTTGGGTCCTGATTGGACCTATTCTATTTTTGGTTCAACAAGAGCCATAGTCTATTATTATAATTTATAAGGTTTTGGTTTATATGCAGCATATATATTTTGAAATGCAAAATTTGAAAAATCATATATAAAATCTATAATACGAAAAAATTATGGATTTAGTTTCTTTTATAGATATTATCAATGTTTCAAATTTCATTTATTTTTATACTTCTAGAGCTTGCTCTTTTATGGTGGATTTGAGAAATTTTGGAGATTGATATATTGATGTTGGATTGTTAAGGCTCCATAAATTAATTTAAGGCTCATTTGAAATTGTCTTTCAAAAACTCAAAAGTGATTTTGAAAAGTTAAAAATTAGTTTTGATGTTTAGTAAATCTTTTTAAAAATTATTCCATCTTATAACAAATTTTGAAAAATAAGAAAATAATATCTTTTCAAAATCTGATTTTGAGAATTAATTTTATACTTTAATAAAATTCTATATATTCTCACACATGTTATAAAAATCTAAAATATCATTATTAATTAGGAAATTTAAATATAAAAAATTATAATTATTGCCAATTATTTTGAGATGAAAAAATAAAATTAATAAAATTAAAATATTTGTTTTAACTATTAGTTATTATATACACACAATAAAAAATAATTTATCCACATGATTAAAAAATATATAAATAAATTTTATTTAATATTATGTCGATTTCAATTTTTTTTTCATTCTTATATGAATTTAATAATAAAATTTATCAAATATATAATATTACTTTTAAAACATGCAGCATTTTTAAAAATAAATTTAAACAAACGTTTTAATTTATTCGTTTCATAATTAATTAATTTAGCAGAACATTTAATAGTAATTATTTCAAAAGATATAATAATACCGAACTTGTTGGATTAATAAAGTAAAATTGTCGAGTAATTTATTACGTTTGAGACTAAATTAGCCAACCTGAGGGTGATTTTATCCTCAAAACTTTTATGTAGCAGTGTTAAATGACCAATCGCTGCTTACGTAAAATTATGTCGCAGTGCTAAATGACCGACACATTTCTCTCATAATATGAAGAAGACTTGCGACAGTGTTAAATAATTGACATATTTCTCTCTTGGATGGAGACTTGTGGCAGTAAGAGGTAAATAAGTCGTTTCATATTTTCATGTAACAAACAAATTTTGTACTGGATCTAGAAGTAAAACGACAATTAGTATCAGGCGAAGTTGGTAAATGTTTTAAAGTTGAGGGGAGTCAATGACATATTTAAAGAGTATTTGGACCGGTGTCGATTGTCGCTGGGGTACCTGGGGAGTGCGGACTTGCAAACGACAGGGGTACGTATGGAATTATGCCAAAACAAAATCTAAGTATCGGGGCAAAGAGTAGATGGAATTATCTCAAAACAAATCTATGTATAACCTGTTTTTATCAATTAAAATAAATAAACATTATTAGCTAATTAACATGGATTTTGTTTTGGTAGTGAGCGAGTAAATTGATCCCACTTTCATATCTGACTTTGACCTCCAAAAGTCTCATCTGATTAGCCAAAGTTTGATTCGTCGGGAAATAAAATCAATAAAAGGCTGCCACGTAGTTATATTCTGTGAACCTGAGCACGTCTGATCATCACCCAGAAAGAGAGACAGCACCGAACAGAACAGAAAATTTACTTCGAGATGACGAAAGATTTTTGAACGCCACCTCAATCTACTACTACACTGCGCGTTATTCTTTCTCTCTAACACTTCAGAATCTTTTTACCCAATCCAACACAAATCCTTTTTTTTTTCAATTAAATAAACCCTATATCACGACAGAATCATGTGTGTTTCTTGCTTGAAACTCGTATTCTTTGCTTTGACAGTTGAAGCAATCTTGTGAAGTTCGCTATTTCGTGAAAAGGGTTTGTGGTAGTTGGTCCAACGAAGCTAATCTGAGATGGGGTTGGTGAAATATTGAGGTTATTGGAAGAATTTTATATGCAAAATCTACATTTGTTGAGGTTAGTTCTTAGTGGCCTGGTTAAAGCAAGTTGTTGGCATTACGTTGTTTTGTTTAGTGAAGTTTCTATTTGGGTTTTGAACTGTTTTGATGAGTTAATTTGTGATTGATTTTTGAATGGTTGAAGAGTTTGGAAGTGTTAGATAGTCGGGTTTTGAATGAATAAGTTATATTTTGAGTTTTGTGATGATTATGATGGAATGGGAGGTTGTATGCGTTTGACATATTTCATTGGCAAGGGAAAAAATTTTATGCATTGACAGTAATGCTGTAGAAGAAAAAAAAAATTCTTTTTTATGGGTTAAGCTAGTAATTTATTAGCTAACATTCTAGTTGTGTTCCGCAATGTGAGATTTGTATCTGAGTGAACATATTGCCACAGGGATTCAGTTCTGGGTGTCTTCAAATTTTTGTTATATAATAAGGGGAAGAGATTTGGAGACGGAAGTATCAAGCAGAACCAGAAATATGCTTGAGGGTCTGGTAAGAGAGGGGTCATTCAAATGGTTGCTTGGGAGTCGAAGTTCATTTGATGATGAATTTGAAGAAATGGAAAGGTCCCCATCCGCCGGCAGGAATTGGATACAGGAGCTCTCTCCACTTGCTAATATAGTTGTTCGTAGATGCTCAAAGTAAGTGTGATACTTTTTGACTCTGCTTTAATTGCTGGTTTTTTTCCCTCTCTTTTAAGCACATTATTTTGGTGAAATTTATATTTTAGTTTGATTAGAATTTGTCTGGTTGATTAGTTTTTAAATTGTACCTATTCTGCACGCCAGTTTCAGAAACATCTATTTCTTAGACACTAGTTTATCTTTTTTATTCCTTTATATACTGTCTTTATGGAAACTAGAAATTGATAATGCAGAATCCTTGGTATTTCCTCGAGTGAACTTCAAGAAAGCTTTAATGCAGAGGCTTCTGAAGCCATAAAGCATCCATCGCGTTATGCAAGGAACTTTTTGGAGTATTGTTGCTTCAGGACACTTGCTCTTTCAACTCAAGTAACTGGCCATTTAGCTGATAAAAAGTTTCGACGCCTAACATATGATGTGATGCTTGCTTGGGAAGTTCCTGCAGCTTCAAGCCAACCTTTACTTAACGTGAGTCATAATTATTACATTGTTGCTAATAATAGTGAGGAAATTTTTCAGCAATTGACAATTGTGTAATTAGCAGGAGTTGGGAATTTGAGAAACACTCTTCCATATAATTGTTGAATATATAAATACATGTTATACAAACATTACATGGTTGCACCTTCAGGGAATCGTCTGATGAAAGATAATCATCATTTCTTGAATGATAATTTGCTGCAAATTTATACTTAATTGAGTTAGTGGCCATGATAAATCTTTTAATTGCTTGAAAAGCATTTTTTCTATTGCCAATTGTAGTTTATTTTGATGGGTTAATTTGCTTTGGCTCAAGGATCAACCATGTTGTAGTTGCTTAAACAGGAGGAGATCTATGTCTTATATACTGTGAAGTATAAGCTTCCTGTATCTCTCTCTCTCTCTGTCACTCTTTCTCTTTGTATGATGTGATATGTATCTATGTCTCGTGCATGAATAGCACTTCTGTGTCCCTAAGTTGGCATTATCTGATGGTCCTATCTAATTTTGTGGTCACTTAAGTGGCCATAGAAAATTTTCAAGTAGTGTCTATAGTATCTGGTGAAACTTGCTGTCCATGGGTTGACACTCAATTTTCTTCTAGATAGATGCGGATGCAGCGGTTGGGGTATATGTTTTTTTATAAGTTGAGAAGATATGTGTTATCTCTGTATATTTGTTTATGATCTATTTGTCTATCTCTGTGTCTTTTTGTGAGTAATCATTTGAGTTGATATTGGCGGAGGGCCCTTTAACTTCAGAGGTCTAATTTATATGGTATCTTGAATATGATGGTGAAACTTGCTATTGATGTGAGTGTATTGGCTTCATCTTAATTGCAGGTGGATGGGGATGCAACGGTTGGGATGGAGGCCTTCTCTAGAATAGCTCCAGCAGTTCCAATCATTGCCAATGTAGTTATCAGTGAGAATCTTTTCGAGGTGCTAACGTCGTCAACTAGTGGGCGGCTTCAATACTCCATTTTCAACAAGTACATCACTGGACTGGAGAGGTACCCGTGATGCTTAACATAGGGAGAAAAAAGAAAAAAAATTCTTTATCTTTGGAAACATAAATTGTCTTTTTGTGAGTGGGAAGAGGAGGAATAATATTTACTAGCTTGCTGGACTATTTATCTTTTTTTTTTAAATTAATATACCATATAAATAATTGGACTGTCAAGAGACTTGGTATGAACTGTCGTGCTCCTTAAAAAGTTGTATACAAATATAGTAATTCCAAAGTATATTTATATATGATCAATATTGATGCTGGTTGTTAATTTGTTATTTAATACTCAAGAAACATTGTGGATTTGTTGAACAATGGCATTCTTCACAGGAGAAATTCTTGGTTAAGATAGTGTGGATTTGTGGAACAATGATGTGAGAAATACTTGGTTAAGATATGTTTTATCATTAATAAATTTTGATTAACTACTGCAGTTCGAATATTTTTGTTTTAGGTTAAATCCCCATTTTGTGTCAAGTTTTATTTGTTTTTCAATTTTGAATATAACATATGGATATATTTGTCTTAGTTCTTCAGTATCAAATTTTCATGCAAGTTTTCATGCTTTATGAAATCACTTTCCAATTTATGGGCGCACTTATGTAGTCATAATATTTTAATTCTTAATTCCATAGAGCTATAAAAAAGATGAAGACTCAGTCGGAATCATCTATTCTTTCTGCCATTCGTTCATCAAGAGGTGAAAAGATTCTGGAGGTGGATGGGACTGTCACCACCCAGCCAGTTCTAGAGCATGTGGGAATATCCACGTGGCCAGGTTGGTTCATTTGATAAATAACTTTTGTTAACAGGTTTTAGGACTATATTTGTAAAGAATGTATCTAATGGAAACCTGCATTGTAGAGAAATTGGAGCACTAGTTAATTTCTATGTCCTAAAGTGTACTATTGAACTAGAAAAGAAAAATATAATGTCACATTTGCTAACTTATAGGTATCCTGGTTTATATGCAGGTCGGTTGACTTTGACAGATCATGCACTGTATTTTGAAGCCCATCGTGTTGTATCTTATGAGAAGGCAAAAATATATGATTTAGCAGAAGATCTAAAACAGGTTGTTAAACCTGAATTGACTGGACCATGGGGCACTCGACTTTTTGACAAGGCAGTCTTTTACAAATCTGTTTCCTTGTAAGTCATGATGCATATGGTTTTTCATTGTTTATAGTTGCATATTTCAGTTATTTTCCTCAACTAAAAGCTTTTCTTGAAGCTTAAATAGCTGTTAACTCTTAATCGTGTTTTTCTTGTAGATCAGAACCAATAATCTTAGAATTCCCAGAGCTTAAAGGACATACACGTCGTGATTACTGGTTAGCAATAATCAGGGAAATTTTATATGCACACAGATTTATAAATAAGTTTCAAATTACAGGAGTTCAGCGGGATGAAGTGCTCTCAAAGGCTGTACTTGGAATTCTGCGACTACAAGCTATTCAAGAAATTAGTACTGCAAATTCTGTTCGTTGCGAGAGTCTTCTCATGTTTAACCTATGTGATCAGCTTCCGGGTGGAGATTTGATACTGGAAACTCTTGCAAACATGTCAAACTTAAGGGAATTAGAACGGACTAACAAGTCTGTGGGTGGGGTTGGAATGTATTCAATTTCAGCCATAGCCATGGTTTCTAACTTAGGGTTTGTGTTTGGACCAAGTTCAAGTAATAATTATATTGAGGCTGGGGCTGGGCTTGTAGTGGGTGAGATAGCTGTGGGGGAGATGAGTCCATTGGAAAGAACTGTTAAGGAATCCAGAAATAGCTATAAAAAAGTTGTACAGGCACAAGAAACGGTTGATGGAGTTAAAGTAGATGGTATTGACACCAATTTGGCCGTCATGAAGGTATTGCTACTGATACTTAATACATGGTTTTGCATTCTGACTTATATCGAGTTGTTTTATTTTTGTTGATTTAGGTTTTCTTTACTTGTTAGGAGTGGATTTCTAGTTTCCAGTTTTATTTCTGTCTTCTTGGCCGTCATATGTAGGTCTTAATTTATGTTGATGATGATTACTGAAATGATATAATCATTGAATTGACATGAATATAAATCTTATCTTATCATCCTGCATCAGTCTTTTTCCGCTGATTATTTAAACAAAGATTATGAGTTGCATCAACTGGAATCGTGGTATTGGGTTCCGTCTGCTGACCTTATGGTCGCAGGAAGATTTATAAATGATATCTTTCATCATTTCTCTCCATCGTGTGTGGTGGGGAAGGAGGGGAAGGAGTATGGGGAGGATTATCATGTGTCAAGCTAAACCAATAATAGAGTGAGTAATTCATTTGAAGCATCAATAGAGCTTATTGTAATTCTCAACCTTATATATGCTTGTAGGAGCTTCTGCTTCCTGCCATGGAAGTTGGAAGGTGGCTTCTTTCTCTGGCATATTGGGATGATCCCCTGAGGTCTTCAGTGTTCTGTTTAGTCTTCACATTTATCATTTGCAGGTAAGAAGCAAATTTAGTAACTTTTATCTGCATAGCTAGGTAGTTGGTGATCAGCTGGCATTTTTAATTTTGATACTAAACCATGCTTATAATTACTGGACATCAAAAGACCTTATGTAAAGTTGCAATTAAGAAGGGTGGATATTTTTAGATGTTTGATTCTTCACCTTTAGGATTTTTATTTTTTCACTTTTGTTTTACAGAAGAGTCCATGTTGCATAGTTGATTTACTTGTAATTCTGATGATTTAAATTGTTTTCTTGCACAAATCATATACTTGGTTGGTGGCTTTCATGGAAACTTAATAGGATTTTCATTGTAGGGGATGGCTGGGCTATGCTTTGGCACTACTGCTCATCTTTTTTGCAATCTTTATGGTACTCACAAGATTCTTGAACCAAGGCAAGCCTGTTGATGAAGTTAAGGTAATAGCTCCACCACCTATGAACACAATGGAGCAGCTTTTGGCTGTTCAAAATGCAATTTCCCAGGCTGAACAGCTTATTCAGGATGGAAACATCTTTCTTCTTAAGCTACGTGGATTGCTACTCACTATTTTCCCACAGGTTTTGCTCTCCATCTTTTTGCAAACCTTTTTAACTAACTAAGCACAGAAAAGGTCTAGTGCATACTATTATTTGGTGGCATTGGGATTATCGTTTATATCTTCAGTTCAATTTTATTTGGTGACGTGCCAACACCTGCTGTTTTGGTGTTTTATAATCCAGGCAAGCGATAAATTTGCAGTTGGTCTTTTGTTAACGGCATTGATTTTGATATTTGTACCCAGTAAGTACATAGTTCTACTTATGTTTTTGGAGATATTTACAAGATGTTCTCCCACAAGGAGAGCAAGCACCGAGAGATGGATGAGGAGATTGAGAGAATGGTGGTTCAGCATACCAGCTGCTCCTGTAATTTTGGAAAGGGAAAATGAAGAGAGAAAGAAGAAGTGATGTGTACATTTTTATGCAAGTATATATGTTGTGTTTTTTGTACCACAGACATACATCTATGAAGTGTAAATCTCAATTATCAACCGAAAGCGGAAACTAATGGCATTGGTATAGGAAAATCAATAATTTGTACAGGAGAATATGCCTTATTAGTTGTAATGTGATGATTGTCTGTGACTGTTATTGTCATTGTAAAAATTTCAATTCAATGTCTGATTCAGGCATGCAACATGTGTAATTTCTAATGCAAATTTTACGAATTATAAGTCAAGCTAGTCAAGGGATTCGTGAGACATTTGATAACTTATTTCTTCATCATCAAACGGCAAGCCGCAATTATATATGATCGAAAACAGCCGTTTTAACTAAAGAAAGGATAAAGTGTAGTGTCAGGGAACCCTGTGAGAATAACTTCAGTATGCATTCTTAATTTTGTTGTATATGCTGAGGATTCGTAAAAACAATGTTCGAATTTGATTGTGAATAAATCTCTTGTGGAAATGACTGTCAAGGATTACGTAAACTTGGAAAGTTTGTAAATGTTCCAAAACTATAGGAAACTTGGTATAACGAACAGTTTAATTTTGGGGAAAATAAAAATACGTGACGTTGAGAGAGGAGGACCATTTGAAGTTTACCAATTCGTTATTGCTCGATCACAGGTGCTGACTGCTGAGCTATGGGTTTGATATCAAGGTCTTGTCATGGCTTGGAACTATGGAGTTTGTTAGTTGCTCGTGGAAGTTGATAGTTTGTGTGTTGTGCAGGTGTTGAATAATTATGTGGGGGTGACTAACGAGTATTCTCCTATAGTAAGGTCTATCAAGGATCTTGTGCACAGGAATTGACACATTACTATTAACTATATTTATAGAGTGGTGAATTTTGCTGGTGATTACCTTGCGAATTACGTCTTCGACCTCTCCATTGGTCTTCACAATTTCATTAGTCTTCCAGCTGGTGTTACTCCGCTTTTGCTTCATGATATGTGTGGGGTTGCTTATCCCCAATTAGTGTTTTCTTAGCTCTGTTTAAGAGCCTCTTTGCACCAAAAAAAAAAAAAAAGAGAGAGAGAGAGGACCATCAGATTTCTCAGACTAATTTCTACTCTGCTGAGAACAATGGCTGTTCTTTCACAACCACAAACAAGAAAGTGGACAAACAAAGTTGACAAGTTTTGCAGCCGCATCCGTCATATCTATCCTTTGACCTGGTGAATCCATGCAACAATCCGATGCCAAATGCACGATGCTTAGTGGACAATCCATTTTGGCAGAGAAAGCTCTCTCTTCTCGTAGCAAGTTCGCATCAACAACTGTCAATCCATGAGATAATGACTTGTTTTCCCAGTTCTTTAAACTCATTTCTTGAGTAAATATTTCATCTTTCTCGTGAAAAATTCTGTTTTAGACAGATTTTGAGTGCAAATAAAAAATAAATAAAAAACCTATCTAAAACAATAAATTTATTTTGTAGGGAAATTAGGGTATCTCACTAGGTCGTTGTATACGATATTTTTAAGATCTAAGAGGAGGTAAGGAGAATGGGGGGATGCTGATGACAGTGAGAGGTATGAATCTAGAGAAGAGGTCTCTTAAAGTGAGCTTTTAACTTGCAAAACAATGGAAATGAGGTTAGAGGTGAAGCCGAGATGCCCCGGCGTTTACACTCCGACGCTTAAGTCAGCAACTCAAGCTTTCCTATGGTGACGAGAGCTTGCCATTCCTCTAAAATCATGATTTAAGATTGAATAAGGGTTTTGTGGAGTGTGTATGATCATGAATGATGAAAATAAATCTGGATGCTTTTATATATCTAGTATCTCCAGCTGCCACGTGGCGTATTTCCAATGGTTCTTGGTTGTCCTTTTACATTTTTATTATTTTGGGCCATTTGAGGAGCATGCTTGGGGCGCAAGAAGACATTTTATGGCGTACTTTATCCATTTGGATACATGGCGTAGGCTGGAAAGTGGTCCAAGGTACCTCAACAAAGGTTGTCTGGTAAGGTGGTTGAGGACCATTATCCTAAAGGCAGCGTCCTTCACTTTTTGGCCGACTGTCACCACTTTTTCAACATGATATTATGACATCTGATTTTCACAAAATCGAATATTATTTTTTTAGGCGATAGAGACGTTTCTCATGACCAACATTTTAGATACTTTTCATTGATTGCTTCGCATATGGTTTGTTGGGTACCCCGGGGTACCGAGTTATTGGGGGTAGGTCGGGTACTCCGGGTACCGAGTTTTATGGGGTAGGTCAGGTACTCCGGATACTGAGTTACAAAGAAAGTAAATCGTATACTTCTGGTGACCCGACAAGAAATAGAATCAGAATTAGAATTAGAATATCATGTGCACACTCAAAACAAAAACTCAATACTAGTTCAAAACATATATATCGTATTATACGATCATAATTGGAATCAAAATAACTATGGACAATAGGCTAAAACATTCAAATTAGTTTTTCATATGTAATGAGTTGTACGTGGCACTTTGTGCTATATGTGGCACTTTGCAGTACTTTGACCCTCGAGAGGTGGCCCCTATATAGTCTCAAGATGTGGCCCCAGTACAGTCATAAGTAATCTAAATTGTACATGGCACAAAACATTTGTATCAAATCCATAAAATGTCCATAACAATAATTTAGACTTGTAAAATATTTTATAGACAAAATCATAAAAGGTAATCATATAACAAAATCAATTATATATTTAAAAGAATTTATAATATTTTGTTAAAAATTTAGATTTGAAAACGTTTACAAAAGCTAATTTTATTATGAAAATCAATTAATCTTTTAAGTAGTATAAAAACACTCATACTCATAATAATAATAATAATATCAAAATAACCATACATATCTAATAGATTAGAAATAAAGTCACTTACCTCAATAAAAGAATTGATCTAACACATTTCTAAACCTCTAAGAGCCTCAAACACCTCCAACACCTTTAAAAAAATACAAGATATAACTATTACTGACTTATTCTAAGAATCTGATTTTCTAATTCATACCAGCACAAGGTTGATTCTCAGAATTTTAACTCTTAATCTAAAAATTGAAATGACATAATATTCTATAGAACTATTCTGGACATCCATGGGCACTTCGTGTAAATTTTTTAAGAAGATCTGATATTAAAAACATTTTCAAAACTATTTGTATCTTAAAAAATTTGAAACTATTTCATAGTACCTTAACTGAATAGAACTGACTCCAAAATTTTTATAAAATCATATACTAATCATAAAATTATGAAATAAAAAATTTGGATACTAGACACATATATCAATCTCTGTTTAAAATTTCATAATTTTTCGTTTGGTACTGCAAATAATTTTGTGAATTTTGTCATTCTGCTAAAGTCGAAGTTTTACAGTGCAACAGTATTTGTTTCGAAAATACATATAAAATTGAAAACGAAGTCAAATCTCATGAAACAAATTTTATTCAATAAGCCCTATATGTCTAGTATTCAAAAAGATAAGTTTCTTAAGAAGAATCATTTAGAAAATATATGTTTAATTTCAAGATACTTATATCATGCTGTACAAAATTGTCCAGTGTGCTTAATGTATCAAGGATTGATTAACAAGACTCAACAATAAATCAAAGCCTTAAGCACAACTTAAACACATACTAAATCATATATTATGATATATAACAATATAAAATCATGCCAATTAAAACCCTAAATAGAGTAGTAGGAAAACTTATGGAGAATGAAGAGAGTAAACTTACCAACCGTTATGATTCTCTCCCAAACAAAGGTTTAAATCCTAGGGTATAAGTAAGAGAGTAATGAGTAGCAAAGAAAATAGAAGAAAACATTGTGAACTTAGGGTTATGAAAGGGGGAAAAGTATGAATTTATAGGGAGTCGTAAGAAACCCTATTAAATGTGGAAAAATAAGCCTTTTCCAAAATTACACCATGAACAATCCTATTTATAAGGGCAATAATGCCATTTACAAAATTCTAATAAAGCAAAATTTTCTATAATTTAAAATCACGGAAATTTTGGCATTATAGAAATAAATGGGTTTTCAGACTTAAGTATAACTCAGATGGATCCATCTAAAGATACAAAGTTAAGCTTGTTGTAAAAGCGTTTCACTAGACAAATGTGATTGATTAATTTGAAAATCTTCGTCCAAAGTCAAAGCCTCTACAATTAGAATTATTTTGAGTTTGACAGTGATGAATCACTAGGTGCTTAGATTGGTGGATGTCAATAATGTTTTTCTATATATATATAGCTTTGTAGATTCTAGTAAATCTCAACATATTTGCAAGTTAAAGAATGCCTTTTATGACTTAAAATAAGCACCTAGATATTGATTTGATAAGTTCAAGACTACTATGCTTCTCATTGGCATTTTCAATACTCTAAATCAGATAACTCGCTTTTCTTCAAATGGGACAGAGGTCACTTGTTTCTGGTTTTGGTGTATGTTGATGATATTATCTTAAGTGGATCTTGTTCCCTTATAGTTTAGCATGTCATTCATGATATACACCACATATTTGTTTTAAAGGACTTGGTAGTCACAAAGTCTCAAAATAGGGTTCATCTATCACAAGCCAAATATATTGCTAACATTTTAACAAAGCATAACACGGCTAGCTGCAATCTAGTGCCTATACCTATGTCAACTTGTCATTATCTTACCAAAGACTATAGTGATAAAATTGATCATGCATCTCAATACAAAAGTATCATTGGAGCCTTGCAATATGTCACGACGCCTATGACAGCCTTTTCAGTTAATAAATTGGGTTAGTTTTTGTCATAATTAAGGACTCATCACGGGAAGCATGTAAAAGACTGTTGAGATATTTAAAGGTACCTTACATTTTGGACTGCATTTCTATAATTATGGAGTTATGCAGTTAAACTATTTTATAAACTCTTATTGGACTTGTGATAGAGTGTTAGGAAGTTAGTAGCTGGTTTTGCTATTTATCTAGGTGCCAGTTTAGTTTCATGGTCATCCAAGAAGCAGTCAGTGGTCTCTCGATCAAGTACAAGGGCAGAATATAGAGCTTCAGCTCATGCTGCATCAAAGGTGATTTTGATACAATCTTTGATTGATGAATTGCACATTCAACTTAGCACCATGCCTATAATGTGGTGTGACAATCAACGAGCGATTGCCTTAGCATATAATCTTGTTTATCATGCTAAAATCAAGCCAATTGAGCTTGACATCCATTTTATTTGAGACAAAGTTGCAACCTAGAAAATACAAGTTTGCTTTATACCAAGTGAAGATCAAATAGCTGATGTGTTAACTAAAGCACTCACTTTTAAAGTTCCATTACTTACGTAGCAAGCTGAATGTTCATCTTGAAAGTTTCAGCTTGAGGGAAGCTTTCGGTGAATCAAATATCACTTGAATGTAGAGCATATAGTTACTGTGGAATCAACAGCAATAGATTAGAGAATTAGTTGCTTGATTTAGCTTTTATTAAGCAAAGCACATTGCATGCATAACAAATTTAATAGCTTGTAGATTTCAATACTGTAAATATGTAATATGTTCTTATTTTGAGTTAGGTAATTGAGAATCTACTACAAGCTTCTTTTAAACATTTTCTTTCTTTTTTTTTTTTTTGTATTTTCTCGCTTGCCAAACACTATTACTCAATATGCAAACACCTCAAGTTGCCAAAGTGTTTGGAACAGGCCAGAGAATGAGTTGAAGCTCAAGCCTAAGGAAATGAGTTTAGAATCATTAGTAATGGAGTTGAGAATTGTTCCGACAAGCTGATTTTCTCATATTAAAAAATTCTCTATGTTTGGAAGCTTGTAGCCCAAAACCTGATTGCCGAGTAGATTCATGGTTTTTACGGTTGAAATATTGAAATCCCGGTGGAATCAATAGCTAGAAATTCCAGAATTTTTAGATTGCCAATCTCGTTTGGAATTTCACCTGCCAACGTGCAAACGTTAAATGGAGACTTATATTGAAAGTTGACACTTGGATTGAAAGTGTCGAAAATGAGCCGATCGAATGAAGCGGAATATTGTCAAATTACGGCCTTGATGAAAAGTTTTGACACCCATTCAGCAGGTCGTAGAAGACTTAAAAGTGATTTTTAGATATGAAAATTTGATTTTAAACTTTTTTTTTAAATCACTTACTTCAGTGGGTTGGTATTTGATTATTTTTTAAAAAAAACAATTAGGTATTTGTCAAATTTTGTCTTTAATTACTTCATGTATGATAACTTTATTTTACAACAAACTTTGAAATAGTAAAATATTAAATTAAAAGAATATTCAAATTCTCATTATTCAATTAGGAAATAAAGACCATTATCATAATGATTTTTCTTACTCACATTCACTTATTTATGCTATTTCTTCTCCACCTAATTTAGCTATCAATTATTTTGATATAAAAAAAATTATAAAGTACAAGTAATATCTTTTTAATAATCGAAATTGTAACTCTATCATCATTTATAATAATTATCTTAAAAACTACATCATTATTAAACTACTGGCAATTGACCTCTTTTGCTCTATTTGGGAAAATTTTTAATCGAAGCAAATTTGTGGTTTTATTAGGACCATTTTGGAATTCACAATCGGGTATTGAAAAATATAACTGAGATTCGAACAATAACAAGTGGGACGTACCTTGTAGGTTGTTATCACTAAGATCCAGATGTACAAGCTTACTCAAGTTTCCAATCTTTGAAGGAATATCTCCGTAAAAATGATTGACCCATAAATCCAACTCCTGCAGTTTGGATAAATTGAAGACTTGGGAGGAGACCTATGAATCTGTTAATGCAAAGATTCAACTTTTGGAGATTTAGATAAAACTCCAATCCGTGATGGAAAGTTTCCAATCACTTCATTGTTTGTGAAACTAATTAATCTGAGTCGGCGTAGCCATCCTAATTTAAACTTAACGTAAATTATTATGACTAATATTAAGAGACACTGGGAATAAGAAACTTCCCAAGTGTGGGAGAATGATACCTTAGTGACCAATACAAGAAGGATTTAAGGCAATAACCCTACGATGGCGTGCACAGCAAAAAATACGAACCCAATACATGCCTGATAAAATATGGACCAATTATGATTTAAAACATTATGACGATCAATAGTATAGGCTTTGAATGCAAGAAGAGAAGATTGATCCACTGTGATGTTTGTTACACCCGCAGCGAAGCTCGCTGTGAACCATTAATGTAACAACAACATAGGAACAAGGTAGAATAATAAGCGCATATTGGTTCTCATAGATGCAGCAAACTAAGTGCTCAATGAGATGGAAATAATTTTCAAAGTGAAGGAAAACAGCATCCGTACTCAAATATAGAAGAGACTCGTGATGGTCTGCAAAAGCGAAATAGGAAAGATTTTAAAGGCGGAGTAAAAAACATTCAGTAATTATACTCACTCAATTTTCAAACCCCCATCCCATCGAAACTTCAGTTTCTATGTTGATTAATCTTTGTAGACTTTTGGCGCATGAATTGTTTGCAGTTTCATTACAGATTTCTCATTTTCTTGAGCATTAATTAGCTGTTTTGAAATTGATTTTAAGTTATTTTCGTCAATAGTGAATTGCATTAAGCATACTTTAACAAATATAAAAAAATTGTTAAAATCTATGGTGCTTAAAATAAGTTCTAGAGCGTAAATATCTCTACCCTAATATTATTTAGGTTAATCATTAATTAAAGTTATAGCATCTTTATAGATATTTATTATTATCGTTAAATATTACTAGAAATTATATCTTTAAAAAAAAGTATGAAAAGTTTAAGCCCTTAGAAGATTAATATATATACATTTATAATATAATTAATGTTAAGGATCTAAATATTTAAGGGTGCGTTTGGGATTAAGGTGCTGTAACTTTTAAATTACAGCTGCTGTGAAAAAAATATTGTAATTATAAAACAAAAGTTAATAATATGTGGTAAATATAAATTTTAAATAATAATTTTGACAAAATTATTAAAGATATAATAGATTTTCTATTATACAAGTGAAAAACCGTATTAGCATACCTTCTAAGTTACAGCAGCTAGTGTTTACTACACACTTTAGTACTGTAACTTTTAAGTTACAATTGCACCAATCTCAATTCCAAACACATCCTAAGTCTCAACTTAAAACGTAAATGGTTAAATATTGGGATACTCGGCCTTAAAATTAATGTTTGTTTATAAGTAGTCTCTCATTTTTATTGATTTTCATTTGAGAATGACTTTATTTATTTTAAAAGGTAAAGAGTAGGTAAAATTAAAATCATTTTTTTTGTTAAAATTAAAATCAATTTTTTAGTCCCTACCTCTTCAATGTTTTAAATCAATAAAGTTCCACGGTTTGAGGATGACATTTTAGGCTGACTTATAGGAGTATTACGAATCACTTACAACACATAAGCTAGCTTGTCAATCACTTAAATTCAACGCACAGAGTATGTATAATTCTAACGATGATGAAGACAATCTTGACTTACTTGTAAGTTGTAACCCCACATTTCGCTCTCATTTTTTTTCTTTTTCAGTTCTAAATTTTCTCCATTTTCGGGGCCCTGCTATAAATGTCTCCACAAAATTTCAACAATATATGGTACAACACAAATTGATGATTGAAGTTGATTTTCTGTTTGGTTGATAAGAAAGTGATGAGAAAGTTATTTAGATCTAAAATATGTTCATTAGAACTAAAATGAGCCACAAAGCTGGTAGTTATACAAGGGAGCTGTTACTTGCTAAACTAAGGGTCTGTTTAGTATTAAGATTTGGCAATAACAACTTAAAAGTATAATAAAATATTTAGTATATAATAACTATTGTGGTTTGGAAATTAAGCTAATTTAATTCCACAATTATATGATGAAAATTTCATAATACTTTTATAATATTTTTGTTTAAATTATTATTTAAAAGATATATTTACTATTCATCATCAAATTTTATTATATAGTTACATTTTTTTTCACAATATCTATCTTTTAAAAACTACAGTACTTTAATACTAAACAAAACCTAATTAATAAAATATAATCTCTAAGCTAACGAACTTTACACACTATTTACAAAGTCAACAAATTGCTGCTAATGAGCTAAAAATATCTTCCAACCGACTTGATAGATAATCAGCACACATTAGTAGCTAATGAGCTTCATTAATATTCCTTTCAAGCATAACGTCAAAAATGGTTGAAAAATGAGTATGACTCACTTAGTAGGGTCCTGTTTGAGATTAAATTGGGTACTTGTAGTTTAAAAGGCATAATACTAAAGTATTTGGTAAATACTAACTGTTCTAATTTGAAAATTAAGTTGATTTGATTTTACACTTTATAATGAAAAATTTATTATATCTTTTCTAATTTTATAAAAATTATTATTTAAAAATTATATTTACCACATACTATTAATTTTTATTTTATAATTACAGCTTTTTTCCAACAACAGCTTAACACTTCAATACCAAACACAACTTAAGTATATTAGTTTCCTACTCTTGTGTTGGTATGTATCATGGATCTCATGTGACGTGTGCACAAATGATATTGGATGTCGTTCTAGTATACAATATTGACAATTCAAGGAATGAGGCTCTCACAAAAGAAAAAACATCTCAATTGAGAAAATAGTAAATATTATTGATGAGAAGTTTAAAATTGTTATCACAAACTACGAATAGCAAGCCTATATAAATTAGTAAATAACATAATCTTAATTCTTCTCGAATAAGAGAAATAATTTAAAATCTTTATTAGACTGAAATTACAAATACAACTCAAATAAAATTAATAAAATAAGATAAATTCTAATAAATTACTAAATACTAAATTTACTCAAAATCTAAATTTCCTAATTTATTATACCTTATATGCTTCTTGCATCATGATGTCACCTTGCAGCACATTGTTTTTAACAAAGTGTACATCTATTTTAATATGTTTGGTCTTTGCAATGGAAGACCGAATTCTTAGCTAAGGCAGCAACACTCTAACTGTCACACTAGTGCATAGGACTAGAAGTTTGATGAGATAACAGAGTTCATCCAATAAGGATTGCAGACATGTACTAGGTTTTGCAACCACTAATACTTGCTTTTAAGATGACGAAGAGATAAGGTTATTGCCGAGGTATATGCAATGAGCTCCATTAGTGGACATCCCGTCAGCCAAATCACAGGCCCAGTCTGCATTCGAGCAACCTGTATTTTCCAATCTTTCCAATCTTCCTTCTCTAGAAATATATAAACGAATGCCGGTTATAATGTTTTCCAGGTATCTTACGACTTTCTTGATGGCTAACCAATGTTGCAAGGGGTAGGGGTTCCCAGGTGCTGGCTCAGCTTATCTTGATGATAGGTCCCAATAAGATTACAATGAAAACTCAATGAATTTGGCTTTCTTTGGGTGAAAGTCAACCACAACCTTGAGCAAAATTCTTAACCTCCATATTTTGTTCCAAATAAACTCCTTAAATAGAGTTAATACAGCAAACCAATAGCAACACTGACTGTTAAACTTCAGCAAGTTAAAACTACGATGTAACTATTATTCTGGAGGTGACTAACCACCTCTGACTATGACAAAGCAATTTGAAACAAAAACAACAACTAGATTGGAAAAGGACAAGTCAATCCTAAGCTAAAAACTTGGGATTTTTCCTGGGAATTTTGGAGGATCTTCTCGGTGTATCAATACTTTCCCTCACAAGTGGAACCTTGTCCTCAAGGTTGACTGTAGGAAATTGATGTTTGAGCATCTGCGTTTCCTCCCAAGTAGCATCTTCCGCAGGCAAAGTCTTCCACTGCACCAAACTCTCTTCAATAAGCTTGGTACCATGCCTTACCCATCTTGTATCGATCACTTTCTTCGGCACAACTTGAATCTGTCTTTTATCAGACAGTGGTGGCAGGTTAACAACGACAGGAAGACAAGTACTCACATACTTCTTTAAGACAGAAACATGAAACACCGGGTGAATATGAGCTGCAAGTGGTAAATTGAGACGGTAAGCTACCTTGCCCAACTGCTGCTGAACTGGAAATGAGCCATAGAACCGGCTGGCAAGTTTGTGATGGGCACGTTTGAACACGGATTGTTGACCGCAGGGGTGTAGTTTTAGGAGCACCAAATCTTCTACTTGAAACTCCACTTCTTTTCTCTTTTAATCAGCCACATATTTCATTCTAGCGATAGCCA
Organism: Citrus trifoliata; assembly: GCA_018350135.1. NCBI lineage: Eukaryota > Viridiplantae > Streptophyta > Magnoliopsida > Sapindales > Rutaceae > Citrus > Citrus trifoliata. The sequence goes on along the minus strand of CM031386.1, from coordinate 10,932,656 downwards.
ACTCCAAATTTGTCTTCAGTTGCTGCAGTACTTCATCTCGAGTTTGGAGACTTTGATCAATCTCATTAACATGACAAACCCTCTGTATAGTGAGGAATTTATGGAGGAAGGCGACCATATAAGCCTTAAAATGGTGTCATCCCTATCGAGCAATGATATGTAGTGTTATACCAATACTCTGCCCATGGCCAATAGTTATACCATTTACGAGGCCATTGATGGACGAAACATCACAGATATTATTCGAGACAACGGTTCACCACTTCCATTTGTCCATCCGTCTGAGGATGATAAGCTGAACTTAGCTTCAACTTTGTACCTGACATGGTAAAAAACTCCTACCAAAATTTACTTACAAAAATAGGGTCTCAATCACTAATGATAGACTTCAGCATTCCATGAAGTTTAATAACATTTTCCACAAACTTTTCAGCAACGATTTTCGCAGAGAAATGATGAGATAAAGCAATGAAATTAGCATACTTGCTAAAGCGATCTACGACCACCATAATATTATCCTTACTATGTGAAGATGGCAATCCTTCGATGAAATCTAACGAGATGTCGTCCCAAACTAGACAAGGAATTGGAAGTGGTTGGAGCAGTCCATCTGGTGCTAGTGTCTCAGATTTCGTCTTTTGGCAGGTTGCACATTATTGAATGTACTCTTGTACAGATTTGTACATAGAGGGCCAATAAAATTGCTGAGCTAGTCGTTTGAAAGTCCTTAAAACTCCAAAATGTCCAGCACCTTACTGTCATGAAACTCATGGAGCAGCTGATCTCGTAGTGCAGGCAGAACCACCACCTTTGCTTGTAAAAACATAGCCCATTCTTCAATACATAATTTCCCGTAGGATCATTTGCTGCCTGCTGGATTTTTTTTTCATGTACAAATCAGTTTCTGCTGCCTTTCGAATGTCATCCCATAAGGAAACCTGTAAAATAAATATTTAATTAAGGAGAGGGCTGTTAAGGCGGCGAGATAAGACATCCGTCGCTAAATTTTCTTTCCCAGATCGATATATTATCTCATAGTCATATCCAAGAAGCTTAACGACCTATTTTTGCTGCTCGAGAGTGCCAACTCATTGCTCTAAGAAATATTTGAGACTTAGTTGGTTGGTTTGAATGACAAACTTCCGACCCAAAATGTATGGTCTCCATGTCTGAATGGAAGCTCAACTCATGTATGCAATTGGTCTCCCTTGCTGAGTTAGAACAACTTAAATTCCATCCCTGGAAGCATCAGTCTCGATAGTGAATGGCTCGTTGAAATTAGGCATGGCAAGAGTGGGTGTGGTTGTCATAGCTTGTTTGAGCATTGTGAACGCACTAACAGCATCCTCATCCCATTTGAAATTCCCTTTTTTGAGCAAGTTGGTGAGGGGACGAGTTAGTACTCCATAATTATGGACAAACTTCATGTAGTAGCCTGTCAAGCCTAAAAAACCACGCAATTCAGTAGTATTAGTGGGTTGTAGCCACACAACTATAGCCTTAATCTTCTTACCATCTACATTGACACCTTAATTTCTCACAAATATGGCCCAAATACTCCAATTCATGCTTATCAAAGTCACATTTGTTTGCTTTGACGAAGAAGCTGTGTTTCTTCAAAATTTCTAATGTCTTCCTCACATGGGTTAATGCAATTCCTATGTAGGACTATAGACTAATATATCATTAAAAAAACTAATATGAATTGTCGAAGGTAATGACGAAAAATAGAATTCATTATGGCTTGGAAAGTAGATGGAGCGTTACATAACCCAAAAGGCATAACAAGATACTCAAAATGTCCATTATGCATCCTAAATGTAGTTTTCGGAATGTCGGGAGCATGTACTCGTACCTGATGATAACTAGCTCGAAGACCTAACTTAATAAAATAGGTAGCACCGTACAACTCATCCAACATGTCGTCTACTGTTAGAATGGAAAATCGATCTTTGATCGTGGCGGCGTTTAATGCTCTGTAATTCGTGCAAAACCCCCAAGTATCATCTTTCTTTTTCACTAGAATAACAGGAGATGAAAACGAACTAGTGCTTGGTCAGATAATTCCTACGTTTAGCATTGCCTGAACTTGTTTTTCAATTTCTGCCTTCTGAAAATACGCATACCGATATGGTCGAACATTAATGGGTTGGGTTCCTTCCTTAAGGAGTATATGGTGGTTGATTTCTTGTAATGGTGGCAGCTTAGAGGGTTCTTGAAAGACATCCTCGAATTCACTTAAAAGTTGCTGCATATCTGGTTGAATGCCATCCCAGGAAGAGTCTTCCAAGTTTTGAACATAGACAGCAAAACCATCTGACCTTGTCGATGCTCTTTTGCAACGGTCTCTAGTGAAGTCACTTGAATGGGCCTTTGTATCCCTTGTAGCCTTCTTGCTTGATTTTTCCAATTGAAATCCATGGTTAAATGCTTCAAGTTACAAACTACCGACCCCGGCATCTCCAACCATTGTATTCCTAACACCATGTCCAGTCTTGCTAATGGTAACAAGTAAAAAGTAAGAGAGAATAGAATGCCTTGTAAATCTATTGGTACTTTCTCATATCGCCCTTGACACATAAGTCACTCTCCGTTGGCGACACGGACTAAGAAAGACTTCGTAGGAACCACTGGAAGCCGCAATGTGCTAGCTACTTTTTCGCTCAAAAAATTGTGTGTAGATCCGCTATCGATTAACACCATTATTAGTTGCGACTTGATGGAGGCAGCTACTCGCATGGTCCGTAGAGATGACCATCCGGTCAATGCAGGTATAGAAACTTCCAATTTCTCTTCTCTGTTACCTTCGCTCTCTGTCTCTTTTTCATTCTCCTGAGAATTATCATAACATTCGATGAGTAGCAGTCGAGGCCCTTGGCACTTATGGCCTGGTGTGAATCGTTCGTTGCAGCTAAAGCATAGCCCTTGAGCTCGTCGTTTTTGCATCTCTTCCTAGCCCAATCGTTTAGGAGCTATCACTGCTCTTTGATTGACCGGGGTGACGGTAGCCGACGGCCGATTTTGTGGGATTGGCCGAGCAAACCTTCTTTGTCGTGTAACTTGTTCGTCTCTCGTCCTAGCTAAACTGATGGCCTCTTTTAGTGTTTTTGGCTTGAACATTTGTATCCCATCAACTACCTCTAGTTTTAATCCGCCCATAAAGGTTCCGACGAGAGCCTTTTGAGTCCACCCCTATATCCGATTGCCTAATTTCTCGAATTCACGTTGATAATCCCGAAGAGATCCATTTTGTGTTATATGTGAGAGAACCTCGTCAAAGTCTTCTCCATCTGTTGGTCCAAACCATGCCAATAGCTCCTCAGCAAACATAGTCCACGTCACTATTCGATTTTTTTCCTTGTATGTCCAATTCAACCATTGCCACTATTGGTTTGCTTCACCTTCCAGGTGGAAAGACACCAAGCTCACCTTTTCATCTTCCGGAGTTCTTTGAAATTCAAAGACTGTGCCACTTTATTGAACCACTCCGTTGGATCATCTCCTGCAAACCGCATACACTCAATTTTGGCTCGAAGAGGGGGTATGTTCAAACGAGAGCTTTCTGTTACATCCTGTTGGTACTTATGCAAGTGTCCTTGCTTCACTGAGTGCGACGACTGAAATGCTTTTGAGGAGAGAACCGCATCAGATAAAGCCTTTAAAGACTCCTCTAAGCGTTGCATACGATCGTTCATTCCGAGCCCATAATTATACACCTCGTCCTATAAGCCTCCACTCCTTGCTCCAAGATTTCAATGCGCTCTTTGTTGGTTGTCATTATAGCTCTGATACCACTGATAGGTCCGAGTCAGATTACAATGAAAACTCAATGAATTTGGCTTTCTTTGGGTGAAAGTCAACCACAACCTTGAGCAAAATTCTTAACCTCCTTATTCCGTTCCAAATAAACTCCTTAAATAGAGTTAATACAGCAAACCAATAGCAACACTGACTCCTAAACTTCATCAAGTTAAAACTACGACATAACTATTATTCTGGAAGTGACTAACCACCTCTGACCATGACAAAGCAATTTGAAACAAAAACAATAACTAGATTGGAAAAGGACAAGTCAATCCTAAGCTAAAAACTTGGGATTTTTCCTGGGAATTCTAGAGGATCTTCTCGGTGTATCACTTGACTGGTTAATGTCAGATATTGCCGACCACCTACAATGCCACACAGAGAGCCGCTGCAAATTCCTGTAACTTCCTTCCTGTACTAAAATTAAAGGAGTACCACATCCTCTACAGTAAATACATAGTCCTACTTACGTTTTTGGAGATATTTACAAGATATCCCCCACAAGGAAAGCAAGCACAGAAAGATGGACAAGGCGACAATTGAGAGACTGGTGGCTCAGCATACGGCTGCTCGTGTAATTTTGGTAAGACAAAAGGAAGATAAAAAGAGAGGTGATATGTACATCCGTATAAAGTGTGTGTGTATACATATATACACACACACAGAGTCCCCATCCCTGTACATTTTGACTAAGCAGCATCAGTAATCAATTTCATACCAACTCACTGTAGGCTTCTCCCGCCTCTCCACCACTCTCACACTATTACAACTAGCCCCACCATCCACCTTTTCCACCAGGCCAATTGTACGGACAAATCATGCTTTAGTGCAAAGAGTAAAGCATTTTGGATTTGCCACACAGCTGAACAATCTATAACAAATACCGAATGCGAAGTACTGAAGAATGTTCTTCATCGAAATCTCATAAAGATACTTAGCAGCTGTTGTAATATTAATTTTGAAGCCTTGGTTTTTTAGTGCATGTCCAATGGTAGTCCTGAGAAGTGGTTGTGTTTTCACAACTATTTCCCAGATATACTAAAGAGGTCGAATATAATGATAGATGTGGTGTTAGCTCTTGAATATCTCCAACACTTTGTGGTTCATTGTGATTTGAAGCTCAGCAACATTCTCTTGAATCGATGAAAATATGGTGGCACATGTCAGTAACTTTGGCATTTCCAAACTCTTAGGTGAAGGAGATTATTATGTGACACGAACCAGTCGTTACAATTGGTTATATGGGGTAGGTAATATTTCAAGTCTAATTTCAAATTTATGATGCAACACTTGCTCTTTTCTCAAGCTTATGCAAAGGCTAGGTTCATTATGATTTAAAGTTCATTTGCTTACCTCTATTCAATTGAATTTAAAATTGCATAATACGGATCAAAGGGAACTGTTTCAGGCAGAAGCGATGTCCGTGGTTATGGTATTCTATTGATGGAAACTTTTATGAAAAAGAAGCCCACAAATGAAATGTTTCCCGGAGCAATGAGTTTAAAGAAGTGGGTAAAGTAATCATTACCTCATGAATTAACTGCAGTTGTTGATACAAATTTGATACGAGAGGAGCAAGCTTTTGGAGCCAAAATGGATTGTTTATTAAGCATCATGCATTTGGCATTGGATTGTTGCACGGACTCACCTGAGCAGAGTATATACATGAGAGATGCTGCAGCAAGGCTCAAGAAAATTAAAGTGAAGTGTCTGGACGACATCCCTGCAAACTAATGACTGTAAAACTGTTATATGTGGACTGGTTGTTGACCTTCTGCGTGCATACTTCCTTTCCTCTGTACTTGCAAGTGGAATAAGAGCCACTCTGATGTAGTTCTTCAAATTACATCTTTGCAGTTAGATTTTAGATTTATAAGGCTGTATTTACTAGAAACCGTAGAACAATAAAACCAAGAGTCCAGAATGTAAGTTCTCCAATGCTCATAGTCATAGCCTGTGATTTAAGGATAAGATTTAACACTGCAAGAGATTGTACAACAAAACAGAACAGGTTTGTCTTTGTGTGCGAAACGAAGCTGGAGGCTGTACAAATCCATGAAGAATGTAAAAAGCTTGGCTTTGATGAGTGTTTTGCAGTAAGTAGAAAAGGGAAAAGCGGAGGCATAGCCATGATGTGGAAGTCTGACATTAATGTGCACATTCTATCCTACAGTAGGCATTATATTGATGCTGAAGTGCAGAGTGGTTGTGGCAAAAAATGGCGATGTACTGGAGTCTATGGGCACCCGGAAGCTCAGAAAAAACAACACACGTGGACTTTATTACGAAGGTTATCAGGTTTGTCCTCCAAACCATGGTTGTGTTTCGGTGATTTTAATGAAATATTGAGATTGGATGAGAAAAGTGGAGGAAATGATAAAAGCTTTCGAAAGGTATCAGAATTCAGAGAATTTGTTCAAGATAGTAAGTTGGTTGATTTAGGCTATAAAGGGTATCAATTCACGTGGTGTAACGGCAGGGACGGGCATCACTTTGTAGATGAGAGGCTAGATAGATTCCTATGCAATGAAGAGTGGGGGAACCATTTCCAGGAGCAGTCATGCCAAAACTTAGTTAGTGTAGGCTCAGATCATTACCCAATAATGATGGAGATAAAAGAGAAAGATCTCGGCTTGCAGTACATGAAAAAAATCTTTCCTATGGTGCATTACGAGGACATGTGGAGTTCGTATGATGCTTGTAAAAGCATAGTAAAAGCTGAATGGGAGAATTATGGTGTTGTAAAAGGTGGCAGTCTTGTGATCCAATTCAAGGCTGCGGCAAAGTCATCATTGGCTTAATTAAAATTGTGGAGTGAGGAGTAGTTTGGGGGTCGGGAAAGAAAGCTAAAAACACTAATGAAAAAGCTCCAGAAGGCAAAGCAAAGCAAGATGCAATATGAAGACACAAATGGCATAAAGCATATTGAAAAGCAAATCCATAACATTTTGCTAGAGAAGGAAATTTATTGGAGGCATAGAGCTAGAGTTGATTGGTTGCAAGCAGGTGACAAAAACACTAAATTTTTCCACTCAAAAGCCACAACTAGAAAGAGAAAAAACAGAATTTTGGGGGTGGAGAACAAAGAAGGTAGCTGGACAAAAGATGGAGAAGCGGTTGAAAGAGAGTTCTGCGATTATTTTCAGCAACTTTTCACATCCTCCAAGCCAAGCCAAGATTAGATGAATGCAGTACTGGAGGGATTAACACCAAAGGTTACAGCAACCATGAACGACCAACTGAATACTCCCTTTACAGCAGAGGAAATATCAGAAGCCTTATTCCAAATGTGTCCCACTAAAGCACCTGGGCTGGATGGATTGCATGCAATGTTTTTTCAAAAGCATTGGCAGTATATTGGCAAAGGAGTGACCCAAACCTGCTTGCACATATTGAATGATCAAGGTAACCTCAGCCCCTTAAATCATACATTCATTGCCTTGATTCCAAAAGTTGCCAAACCTAGGAAAGTTACCGAATACAGACCTATTAGCCTATGTAATGTGGTGTACCGAATTTTTGCAAAAGTCATAGCTAATAGGTTGAAGCAAGTTCTCCACCAAATCATTTCCCCTTATCAAAGTGCATTCGTTCCTAATAGAATTATTACGGATAATATTGTTATTGGGTATGAATGCCTACACAAAATAAGGCACAGTAAAAGGAGAAAAAATGGGCTGGTATCTCTCAAATTAGATATTAGCAAAGCTTACGATAGAGTAAAATGGGGCTTTTTAGAGCACATTATGAGGAGATTAGGCTTCACAGAAAAATGGGTACATTTAGTCATGAATTGTATCACGACAACATCCTTGTCAATCTTAATTAATGGGATTGCCACAAATTTAATTCATCCTCAAAGGGGGCTGCGGCAGGGGTGCCCTCTATCACCTTACTTGTTTATATTGTGTGCAGAAGCTTTCTCTAATTTGCTCCTGCAGGCTGAAAGGGAGAAGCTGATTCATGGTCTCAAATTTCATAAACAAGTAACGGTCTCACACCTTTTGTTCATTGATGACAGCCTAGTTTTCACCAAAGCATCTATTAAAGATTGTCGAAACTTAAAAGCAATCTTCGATTGCTATGCAGCCGCCTCAGGACAGATTTTCAATTATGAAAAATCGTCAATGTTTTGTAGTGGAAAGCTTCCAGCAGAGCAAATCACAGCCATCAAAAACATTTTACAATTGAAGATGGTGTCTAAATATGAAAAATATTTAGGCTTACCATCCATGATTGGAAGAAAAAAGATGAGCTTTTTTAATGAGGTAAAGCTAAAAGTTTTGAGTAAGATCTCAAATTGGCAAAACAAATTTTTTTCAAGCGGAGGCAAAGAAGTGTTGATAAAGGCAGTAGCTTAGGCTGTCCCGGCTTACGCCATGAGCGTATTTAAACTTCCATTGACATTATGTGAAGGAATTCAGAAAGCTATTGCCAAATTCTAGGTGGGGAACTAACAAAGAGAAGCATGGCATTCACTGGGCGAGATGGGAGAGGATGAGCCATGCTAAGCTTAGAGGTGGTCTGGGCTTTAAAGATATTTCATGTTTCAATCAGGCCTTGGTAGCAAAGCAAAGCTGGAGAATCATTCAATATACGGAATCGCTAATGGCAAGAGTCCTCAAAGCAAGATATTTCAAGAACAATGATTTTTTTGACGCCAAGATAGATTCCAACCCATCCTTTATATGGAGAAGCATCTTGTGGGGCAGACAAATAATTCTAAAAGGATCAAAATGGCGAATCGGTTCTGGGGAAAATGTCCAAGTCTACAGAAGCAATTGGTTGCCGCGGCCAACAACTTTTAGGCCAATATCGCCAAGAACTCTTACTGTTGATACAAAAGTGGCAGAGCTGATAAGCCCTGAGGGGGAGTGGAAGAGGGATTGGATCTAGCAGCATTTTTTTAAAGAAGATGCAGAAATCATTTCAAGGATTCCCCTGCCAAGGCACACAACATTGGATGAGTTGTGTTGGCACTATGATAAGCTTGGGAAATATTCAGTTAAAAGTGGCTACCAGCTAGCTTTAAAAGAAAATTTTCCAAGTGCCGCAAGTAGTTCAAATCCAGACCCCAGACAATGGAATGCCATATGGAAGCTAGACCTCTCAGAAAAGATAAAGATATTTATGTGGAGGGCTGTTAAAAACTTGCTACCGACAGCCGAAAACTTGTGGAAAAGGAAGGTAGTGCCAGACCCAATATGTCAAAGATGCAAGCGGGGAGTGGAAACTAGTGTTCATGCAATGGTTGAATGCAAAGCAGCAAGGAAGATTAGGCAGCTTTCTCACCATGCAGCTGAGAAGATCACAGCCTCTCATGGGAGGAATATGTTTGATATATTTCTTGATACAACAAGGCTCCTAAACAAAAAAGAGACAGAGCTGCAGGTTGCATATTGGTGGGCTACGTGAAACGCAAGAAACCATTTCCTCTTCAAAAAGGAAAAACTGGATGCCTTAATTTCAGTTGCCAAAGCTGAAGGTGTAGTAGAAGCCTATAGAAAATTCAAAAGGATTGAGCAAAAACAGTTGGATATCTCAATCAGGGAAAAGCCTAACCAATGGAAACCCCCGCCCGAAAACTGGTGCAAAGTAAATGTGGATGCGGCAATAGACCATCAAAGTCAAAGAGCTGGGTTGGGAGTGGTGATAAGGAATGATAAGGGAGATGTGGTTGCTGCAGCCATCAAGCCCTCAAGTTTCAACGGAGATGTGCCTTTTGCAAAAGCGGAAGCAATTGAATGGGGCATGCAAGTGGCAAACAAGGCAGGAATCAATGCAGTCATTTTGGAATCAGATTGTCAAGTAGCCATTGATTTGGCAAACAACAGAAAGGGCAGCAAAGCTGAGATCTTTTGGTTGATATCAGAAATCAATGAGAGGCGAAAAGAGTTCCAGAAAGTGAGGTTTCAACACACCCTTCGATCTTGTAATGCAAATGCCCATTCCTTAACTAAGTTAGTTGTAAAAGGTTCAGAATCTGTTGTATGGCTGGGAAATATACCAGCACAAGTCATGTGTTTATTCTCTTTGCAGTAATGAAGTTTCTTCCCTTTCAAAAAAAAAAAAAAAACACTGCAAGAGATGAAATATTTTTCAAAATTCTAAAAGAATCTGCCCACAGACCTATTGAATGGGACGTATCAAATTTCCCAGTGTTGATTGGAATACTGCCTTATTAATGGAAGATGTAGGTCAGGTAAGCAAGCCAGCGTTACAATTTTGCCCAATTGTAATTATTACTTGAGCTAGACTGTAATTAGACTTTAATTAGCTAATAGAAAAATCAAGTCCAAGTAGCTATAACTAGCAAATAATATATTTTATGATGCCGAAAAAGTTTAGGGTAATTGGGAAAAGAAAAAAGATAGAAAAATTTGCCCGGCTTTATTTGACTTAATTGAACGAGTCACAAACTTAGTTAATCTTCAATTGACATAAAATTTCGGTTTTAGTTATTTCAATTAATTAAATTTTCATAAAAGCTACTCTTTAGTTGAAAGTTCTTGGTATTAAAGTCAAGGGTTATTGCACGCACCCATTTATTTCATAAACTCCCTCCTCTTCAATGCTATCCGTCAATTATTCATTTGATTCTGTTCTCTCGTGCCTTAGCGAATCTAGCTGCGTGTTTGGTAGTTTTTTAAGGCATAATCTTCTTATCGGGGGCTCAAAATGGAGTTAGTTTATTGGATAATCACGTGCATACGGGATGCAGCCCCGGCTGGCGGCATTGGAAAAATTATGGGCTTGATGGAAACTGACACGATGGAAAGTGCTCATAAATGGGATTGCTCAAGCCTTCAAGGGCCTACTACACATGATGATATCGTATTTATTCGCGGGCTCGGCAATTATGGCCTTGATGGGCTTCAACTTCACACGAAGAAGATTTCCCGCCATTTCTTTCTTGCTTAACAAACATTTAAAACAGCTTCTCCAACTGACTATCAGCATATCAGTTGACATTTTTTGGATTTCCCAACTTGCCCTCGACCGTTATTTTCCCTCCATAAGCAAGAGAAGCCTCCATTTTCTCAAGCAGAAAAAGAAAAAGAAACACTTACAAGCACTACTAATTCTCTGTCGAGAAAAACAAGAAACCCATACCCGAAATGAGCAAGAAAGGTAAAAGAAAACAACCGCTGCCGCCGCCGCCGCCACCGTTCCATACCACCGCCGATGGCAGGGCTGCCATTGCAGCATATGACGAAAGAGACTACGTTGGAACCTTGAGATGCATTCAAAATTCTCGGTCACGCTACGAAAAATGTCCTTTTTACCACCACGCCACAGCCTTTATACTCTACAAAATCGTTTTGGGAAATAAATACGATGATGACACAAACAAGAAATTCATCCAAGATGCAGCCATCTCGGCTCTCGAAGCATCGGTTCAATGCTCAAATTCCACCACAATAGCTTACTTTTGTGCCTGTACGCTGTATGATTTGGCAAGATTCAACGGAGAATATGACCAGGTGATTCAGGAATGTAACCGGGCGTTAAGAATCGAGAATCCCAGGGAGCCTGAAAGATCTTCTTTCGCTTTCAAAGATCCGAGCCAAGAATGGGAAATTGAGAAAACAAGGCAAGAATTGAGGGAGTTGATCAAGAAAAGTGAGAGGAAGAAAAGGTGGGCTGCCATCAGTTCAGTTGAAATGATCGAGGAAAGTGCAAAGGCAGCAGAAAAAAAGGTAGTTGAGATTAAAAACCAGCTTGCGAGACTCGGGAATTCGCCAGAGAAGGAGGAAATGGAGCAAAATCCTATACGGGAAAAGCTAGAAGAGAGAAGAAAGAAACAATTTGCTGATAAATTTATGGCCAATTTTGAAAAAGCAAACAATGCAAGATCTTTCTGGAACAATGAAATGAGTGCTGAGCAAAAAAGAAGTTTGTTTCGAGTGAAAAGAGAAGAGCTCGAAAAACATTTGACAGATCGCAAGGAGAAGGATCTTCTTTCGGAAGCTATTAAATTTGCTAAGGCGCAGGGAGAATGGAAGTTTTGGGAGTGTTGCGATTGTTCCGAGAAGTTTGGTGACTGGCAGTCTTGCATGGAGCACCTTTGTGATTCTCATGACTTGAGAATTCATCATGATCTGGCATCAATCCTTCCAAAACGAGTCGATGAGATTTCACATGAGATGATTGTTAATGGTGAGTGGAAGCCTGTTGATACAGCAGAAGCAATCAAGATTTTGGAAAACGAATCCAAATCAGAATCTTGTAATCCGGATGACAGTGGCAGGTGTGCAGAAAAGGGTCAAGATGATAATAAAGGTTTTTCTGATGAAGATGTCCCACTCACTAAACAGATGGGAAGTGAAAGTGATGAGGAAGCATCATCTATAGCACCCAAAGATTGGCCATTAAGTGATGATAACAAACGTATTGCACTTCTTGAGAGTCTTCGTAGCACGTTTCAATTTCTTCATAGGTACAATTTTCTTGTGCAAGCTGATATTGATGACGTGATACAGAATGCCGTTGCCATGCTTGAGACTAGATTTTCTGATTCACTGTTGAAGAATCTAGGCCCAAAAACACTTAAGCTAGTTTGCTTTTTGGAATCTTCAGAACTTAATAGCATCATCCATAAATTACAGCATGTGTCTGGTACTTTAAGTGAAAACACAGATGAACAACTAACTGGTGCTGAGACTTCTGATTTCAAAGAGGCTGTTGTATTTGACAACAACTCATCGAATCTGATTTTGGATGGCATACTGTCTTGTGGTACTGATGTAATGTCATGGTTATATGTGGGCCAAGAGGTTGGGGAACCATTAAAATTATGGGCAAGTCTAAGAGAATCTAATAAAGGGCAAAGAGTTAAGATGTTTGAGTCCTTTAAAGTGGAACGTTCAAAGTTTGTGAGAGCGTATGAGGAAAGAAGCAAGCTTTCAGAAAAAATGGATGCACTATTGGCAGTGAATGATATATGTGCTGAAGAGACTAAGCGAAGGGAGGAAAATCCAGAGTATGTGAGGAAAACTTTTGAATCCCTTCTCAGAGAACGGCAAAAAGAGCTAGAAGAGATCATTGATGTCATCAATCAATTTGATGATGATGATGAAGCTTATCAGTTTGAGTTAGATTTTATTCTGAATGTGCTGGAAACAGAACAACCTGTGACTGCTTATCAGTTTGAAAACACGTCAAGAGTGCACGAAAACTTAAATCAATCAGATGACTATGTAGAAGAAAAAATTATATCGTGGAGAGATCAACTGGGAAATGATGTGAGTACCATCGGCTTTTATTCCTTCAGCTGAAGGATTCTTTAATTATAATGCTATTTCGTTCTCATTTGCCTGAACATTTTCAATCTCACAGATGACTCTAAAAACTGTAACGATAATCAGAAGCATTGTCAGCATGAGGCTATTCAACCTGCATCTGGGACAGATATCTGCTTATGACTATCGGTTAATTTTGTTGCCCATGTTAAAGTCATTTATCAAGGTTTGTGCTCGAATCTCTCAGTTTTCTTAATGCTTTTTTGCCTTTGATGTTTATACTACATCTTCACATGGTGAAATTCCGTGCTCTGTAGTCACGACTAGAACGTCATATTGATGAGGAGGATGCGAAGATGTTAAATGAAAAGTTAAATGAAATTCAAAAAAGTTCAGAGGAGCTGATAATAAAGGACAAACACAAGGAAAATCCAAAAACAAGAAGAACAAGAATAAGAACAAGAAAAGGAAAGGTCAAGGACAGGCTAAGGATTTTAAGGTTTGGTCTCTGAACTGTGATCTTCCCTTTTTTCCCCCTGCTGTCATGTAAGTCTAATTTGTTTGAAGCAAGCTGATTTTTTTTCCTTTTTAACTGTAGGCAACCGGAGACATTGAGCAGCCTTCAGAAACTGGAGATACCGAGCAGCCTTCGCTTACTCAGGAGAAAGTAGTTCAAAAGTTAGTCCCTTATTTAGTATTGAAGTATTTTGACTTTCAGTAGAGTCTGATATGTTTTCACCTGTGCTCAGTGACAATCTAAGTTCTGAGATGGATGAAAGAGCTGATGATCAGCAACAATCGGTTGTGACCGAGAAGGCTGAGAAGAAGTACAATGAAACAGAAAAACTTTTAGAGGAGCCTGATAATAAAGGCCAAACACAAAGAAAATCCAAAAACAAGAAGAAGAACAAGAACAAGAAAAGGAAAGATCAGGGAGAGGCTATGGATTTTAGGGTTTGGTTTCTGAACTGTGATCTTCTTGTTTTTGCTGCCGTGTAAGTTGTTCTGTTTATAAATTGTTTGAAGTAAGCTGAAATTTTTGTACTTTAGGGAACTGGAGACATTGGGCAGCGTTTTGCAGCTGGAGACATTGGGCAGCCTTCGGCAACTGGAGAAATTGAGCAGCCTACGGCAACTGGAGACATTGAGCAGCCTTTGGAAACTGGAGATATTCAGCAGCCTACGGAAACTGGAGATATTGAGAAGCCTTCGGCAACTGAAGACATTGAGCAGCCTACGGCAACTGGAGACATTGATCAGCCTTTGGAAACTGGAGATATTCAGCAGCCTACGGAAACTGTATATATTGAGCGGCCTTCGCTTCCTCAGGAGAAAGCAGTTCAAAAGTTAGTCCCTAATTTGGTATTGAATCGTTTTCAATTTAAGTAGAGTCTGAGATGTTTTCACCTGTGCTCAGTGACAATCCAAATTCTGAGAAGGATGAAAGATCTGATGATCTGCAACAATCGATTGCGGCTGACGAAAAATTGCTTGAAGAAAATATGAAGTATCAGCTTCAATTTGAGCATGAGGCTAGGCTCACTGTCAACCTCCTTGGAACTGGACTTGGAAAAGAAGCTGCCAATAGCTTTCTATATATGATTATACAGGTTTTCATTCCATAACTAAATGTTTTCTGTCGTATACTGCTGGAATGATGGGTTATCATTCGACAACTAGATGAATTTCTGTCATCTGCTGCTGGAATGATGGTCGCTTCTTGTTTCTTTTTCTATCACTGCTGAAATGTTTTTCTGTTATGTGGTAATGCAGTCCCTATGGAACCTACGAGAATTTCAAGAGGAATGCAAGAAGAAATTAGATGCAGATCATAGGCACGTTGGAAATCCCTGCATTGTCTGTGCCTTTTTTGGCATATTTGCTGCCAAGAATCGCGGAGAAGCTGTTGATCCTACTGAATTAAGAATTGCTTTGAGCTACTGCCACTGGAACCAAAGCAACTTGCAATTGGTTTGTAGCAAATCAGTCTTGAGTTTTAAAAAAAAAATTCACCTCCATGAGACTGCAGAACTTGAAATGATATATAAGCCGTTGCCGTTCTTTATTATATAAGCCATTGCTGTTCTTTATTGTCTTTCGGTTGGTTCCTTAATTCTTACCCTCATTCAAATGCTTACTTTCCAGGGACGAGTGAAGGATGCTTCTTTTTTCCTTATAGTTATCTTGAAAGCTCTTCACTTGGCATTTTATGCCGTTAATTCTGATGACGAACCAGAAGACATGTACGAGGGGCGTTTGGATTGCATAAACTCTAGTTGTTTGGTGCATAGAATATTTGGAATGGATCTTTTTGAAAGTATAGAATGCATCAACTGTCACATTAGATCGGGATATCGAAAGAATACTCACCTTGTTCTTTCTCTAAATGCAGACAAACTCAGAGTCCTTGCGGTAAGTTGAGTTGGAATTATCCATTGACAAGTCCCCATTTATTTTTTTGGAATACAGATGTTTTAGTCCTTGTTTTTGATGTTTTGGGCATTGTCCTTTTAACTCAGAATAAACATAGGGATATGTCTAATGAAGAGCTTTTAGAGCTGGTGGGGATAACTGGGCGAATGACTTGTGGCTGCGGGCAACTAAACCTTATCAATCGTGCTCCTTGGTGTCCTCCACATGTCTTAACAGCCAGTATGCTAGATCTCAATTGTCATTAAAAAGCAGACAAATTGTCATATGATCAAGAATTTAGTTATTCTTAAGTTACATATGGATTGAAATTGCAGTTATATATTGGCCGAGAGGTGACCAGAGTTCAGAAGATATATCAACAACCTTGAGTGCTCTATCTAATGAGGCGGATGTAAGCAAGTTATTTCAAGGATACGTGCCTGATTACACATATTTCATCGTTTCAATGGTAAATTTCATGTACTTGAACCTTCTCAAGTTATAAATTGAAACCGTGTGCTCATGTTGCAATTAAAAGTTTTTTGTCTTTCATTTCCAGGTTTGCTGTTCTAGTGATCGACAACATTCTGTCTGCTTTCTTTATGATGATCAGCATAATAAACATTATGTTCAGCATAGTGAATCAAATGTGGAGGTACGTTCAGAGGGTGCTGAGATTCCTTTTTTTTTTTTTTGTGATTTCTTTTATATATATATATATATATATATATTCCTTTTTTTTCCCCCCTTTCTGTAATCCAGATTTGTGTCATGTGCATATGTAGGTTACTGGCTCCTGGGATGATGTGATTTCTACCTGCAGCAGAAAACGCTTACTACCAATACTTCTGTTCTTGGTTAACAATGACAATCCAAATTCTGAGAAGGATGAAAGAGCTGATGATCTGCAACAATCGATTGCGGCTGACGAAAAATTGCTTGAAGAAAATGTGAACTATCAGCTTCAACTTGAGCATGAGGCTAGGTTCCATGTCAATTTGCTTGGAACTGGACTTGGAAAAGAAGCTGCTAATAGCATTCTATATATGATTATACAGGTTATCATTCCATAACCAAATGTTTTCTGTCACATACTACTGGAATGATGGGTTATCATTCCATAACCAGATGATTTTCTGTCATCCGCTACTGGAATGATGGTCACTTCTTGTTTCATTTTCTGTCACTCCTGAATTTTTTATTTTTTTTTTCTGTTATGTGGTAATGCAGTCCCTATGGAACCTACGAGAATTTCAAGAGGAATGCAAAAAGTTATTAGATAAAGTTGAAGAGCACGATGAAGATCCATGCATTGTCTGTGCCTTTTTTGGCATAATTGCTGCCAAGAATCGCGGAGAAGCTGTTGATCCTACTGAATTAAGAATTGCTCTGAGCACTTGCTACGGTACTCGAAAAAACTTCCAGGAGGTTTGTGGCAAATCAGTCTCCAGTTTTGAAAAATTTTCACCTCCACAAAACTGCAGAACTTGAAATGATATATAAGCCATTGCTGTTCTTTGTTGTCTTTATGTTGGTTCCAGTTCCAAATGCCTACTTTCCAGGGACCAGTGAAGCATGCTTCTCTATTCCTTCTTGTTATCTTCCAAGCTCTCCACCAGTCATTTAATGACGTTAATTCTGATTACAAACCAGAAGACATGTACAAGGGCCGTTTGGCTTGTACAAGCTCCCATTGTTTGGTGCATAGAATATTTGGAATGGATGTTTTGGAAAGTATAGAATGCACCAACTGTCATATTAGATCGGGATATGAGAAGTCTACTCTCCTTTATCTCACTATATCCGCATACGATCTCAGAAGGTGGAAGGTAGGTTGAGTTGGTATACTTCATTGACAAAAGTCTCCATTTATTTTTTGGAACACAAATGTTTTTAGTCTCTGTTTCTGATGATTTGAGCATTGTCCTTTTAACCCAGAATGACCACAGGGATATGTCTGGTAAACAGCTTTTAGAGTTGACGGGGATGGGCGGGAAAATGACTTGTGGCTGCGGACAACTAAACCGTATCTCGTGTGCTCCATGGTGTCTTCCACAGGTCTTCATATCACTTATAGATTGGCAGGGAGTTGACGAGAGTTCAGAAAATATATCAACGACCTTGAGTGCTCTCTCTAATGAGTTGGATCTAAGCAAGATATTTCAAGGATACCTGCCTGATTACACATATTTCGTCGCTTCAATGGTAAATTTCATGTGCTTGAACCTCCTCAAGTAATAAATTGAAGCTGCGTGCTCATGTTGCAATTAAAAGTTTTTTATCTTTCATTTTTCAGGTTTGCCTCTCTTATGATCGACGATATTCTGTCTGCTTTCTGTATGATGATCAGCATGATGAACATTATTATGTTCAGCATAGTGACTCAAATGTTGAGGTATATTCAGAGGGTGCTGAAATTTCTTTTGTTTCTTTTTTTGATTTCTTGTATAATTTTTCTTTCTGTGATCCAGATTTGTGTCATGTGCATATGTAGGTTACTGGTTCCTGGGCTGATGTGATTTCAACCTGCAGTAGAAAACGCTTTCTACCAATACTTATGTTCTTTGTTAACAAGGACAGTAAATATATTTGCAACTGAATGATAATTAATCACAGCGAC
The DNA here is from genome assembly GCA_018350135.1 of Citrus trifoliata. Taxonomy (NCBI): domain Eukaryota; kingdom Viridiplantae; phylum Streptophyta; class Magnoliopsida; order Sapindales; family Rutaceae; genus Citrus; species Citrus trifoliata. The sequence goes on along the minus strand of CM031386.1, from coordinate 10,914,578 downwards.
TCACATGACATGATGATAAGTTTCCAGAGGCTGATTGTTTGAGGGCAGGATCATGATGGGAGACGGCTAGCTGTATGGAGGTGCCTGGCCATTTTTTGCGTCTTCTTTTTTATGATAGTAAATGCATTACAATGAAATGAAATAAGCTAGACACAGAACCGAATTATTAGAATATTTCCATTAACCGAATTTTTGTGGGATTTTTTTTTTCATTTTGCCTCTATTATATGCATATATAAGAGGATTCATTGCTGCACTGAATTGATGAAGCGAAAACCAACGCAAGTTATTCATTCAATTAGGATAATTTTTTCTTAATGTAAAGTCAACTACGGATTGGAAATACTTCTACGTGCAGTAATAATTTCTAGGCCACAATTAGTGAAGCAAAGCACCAAATTCTTTTTCTTTTAGACAATTCATCAAACAATTGTCGGGCATAGATCTATAAACTCGTCCATTCACAACATGAAGTAACAAAATCTCAATCAAAGCCTCACAAAAACTTAATCAAACAAAATACCAATTTAATTTAAAGGCAACAAGAAGACTCCATTCTATTTTCTTAACTGAAGATATATTAGAAACTAAGTAAATCACAAAAACAACAAATGATCCTTTTTTTTAAAAGAATAATAATCAAACCAAGCACAAAAAAGCAGGCATGATCTAACATATTAGCTTGTTATTTGTTTAATAACAAATAACAAGCTAGTATGAGCCAGTTAGCCAGACACATGAGCCACATTTTGTAAGTCACATGAGCCAGTTAGCCAGACACATGCATTATCCTTATCCTTTTCAGTTCATTTGCCATTACCCTTTGGTACCTTTTCACCTGAGATGGTCCACTCCCAGAGTCCCAGTCTCCCCTTTTACAAATGGGCCATTCATTGCCAACTTCATTCTACCAACCACTTAGGAGGCACAGACCGTTTTCTTGGTTAGATTAATAGGATTTGAGTTGCATTTTGTTTCCATCAACTTCTTTTAACCTTTTCTTTGATGCCTTAGTTACAGCTACCTTTTTTTTTTTTTTGGGTTTATATTTCATCATTCCAAACCTCATCTTCAAAATTAAGGCTCTGGTCTAATAGTCATTTCCACATAATCGGTCAAATCTCAAACATTGGGTTTATAATATTAGAAACTTCTAATTTCAAAAATAATTCTAATAATAAATAGCTTGTTATTTGTTTCTTTCACTTGCGAGTTTTGGCTACGGAGATGCCCAAGGTCGATAATAAGCAAAAGACACTACTGCTGCCAGAATTGTGAGCCAGTGCTTGTGAAAGGGTTTGGTACTTTTGCAATTTGTAAGCCAAAAAAAAAAAAAATTCATTTTGTAAACCCTAAAAATCTCCTAATATAAACTATATATACCCAACGGAAAAAAAAAAAATCGAATCTTGATCAACTATCGGTTGATCGACGCAAAACCCTAATGTAATTATTGTCCAGCATCAAAATTGAATCAACAATTGAGCAAAGAAGTGACGAATTCGTCTTCTTCAATATGCTTAAGTCTCTGCAAAACCTTCACTCTCACTTCCTCCAACTCCGCCTTCACCGCCGACAAATCCTCCGCACTACGACACCGCTTCATCTTGTCTTCCAGAACCATCAAGAATCCGCGGCACACATCGGCTTCATTGTGATGGGCACCCACTTGGCCACTGCTACTTGCGCCGCCGTTAACGCTCAAGAATTTGTCAATAACGGCGTCAAATGAAGGTGACCCATGAACGTACGGGTTGCCGGCGGGTGAGAAAACAAGAACGGCGATCTGAGAGCCGGTGATGTTAGCGTATTCTTGGGCTTTTTTGAAAAGGCCTTGTCGTCGTTTTGAAAAAGTAACCATTCTCGCTTTTTGCTTCTCTATTTTCTTGATTTCGATTTTCAGTTTTCCCTTTCCCGGCGCCATTTTCATCGAACATAAACAACAGAGTTGGGTACGCAAAACAAGAGAGCTGTGTATATAAAGGAAGCTGAGAGTCGGTGATCGTTTTAGCGCGTCCCTGTTATATATAGGGAGAGAGCGAGCGAGCGAGAGAGTCGAACGTTAGGATGTATAGGTTGGTAATTAACTCTAAACTCCCTGTTGTATACTGAAATTCTAAAATATTAAATGTTTTAAAATTTTCATATATAAATTCAGATGGTTTCAAATTTATAAATAATTTAAATAATTAATAAATAGGTAGGCTGTCTCAAGTTAAAAAATTTGACATAAAACTAAATATTAATATCTAATTCTTTATTTTTTTTTAATTTAAGGAGTGAGATAATTAATGACTTCACATTAAAATTCAATTAATAAATTAGCTTCAAATAAAACTAGCATGATATTACTAAAATAAAATATTAAATAAATAATTATAAAAATTGTGTATTTCTTTTTTGCCTTACATTTTGGTCGCCATTTTAAATTATATGCAGACTGAACTTCAAATAAAAAAATAAGTACAATATAATTGAATTTCAAAGTTATTAGTTATAAGCTTCCAACATTCTAGGATTCTATCAAGTTAACAGCCCGTGAGGTAAGTTGATAAAAAGTAATTAACAACTATTAAGATTCAAATTATGAAGCACATATATAATTGATTGTAATCATTGTTTTTACCATCATAATGTGCTTTGGAGTTGAAAAAGAAATTTGACCTTTTCAGTGGACTAATAAAGAATCAAGTTAGAAAATCATTGCCGATAAAAAGGTGTATATAAAAAGCTATATACACCTTTTTATCGGCAACAATTTTCATTAGAATCTATATGTCGTATATATAATACATATATGTCATGTATTCATTCCATATAATTAATAATTATATTTAATTAAATTATACATAATATACATACATTAATTAGATATAATACCTTTAATGTACTTTAGAATTTATCCTCTAATTTCTATAAATTCTAAACAGCCATCATATATATACTCTTTACATATCTCTGTGGCCATTCAAACTCCACACGTGTCCCTTTGCCAGGTCAACTTGACAAGAAAAATGTTAAATAGACATTTTATATAATTTTTTATCTTGTATTTCAATTAAATAAAAGGACACCAGTTTTACTACGAGAGAGAGTGGGGGGGGGGGGGGGGGGGGGGAGGGAATACAGTTTCCAACTAGAACTCTGTGCCATGAAAAGTTATATACCTTTTTACCAGCGGTTATTTTTATTGAAATCTGTAGCACTTCAAATTTTTGAAATAAAAATTTGTAACTACAAAAACATAATAATTTTATCCTTTATAGAGATCCATCTATTTATATGTTTTTATACTCTATCTATTTTTTATTTGAGAGATTTTAGAGGACTTCAAAGGTATTACACTTAATTAATACATATATATTATATGTGTTTTTTAAAAAAAAATCGCCATATAATTAATAATTATATTTAATTAAACTACGCATAGCACATATGTATTAATTAGACATAATACCTACTTTAAATTTTCTCCTCATAATTCTACAAATTCTGAGAAACCAACATTTATATACTCTTTACATATCTTTTTGGCCATTCAAACTCTACAAATTCCCCTTTCCTAGGTTAACTTGACAAGAAAAATGTTATAAGAGACATTTTTTACAATTTTTATCTTGTCTTTCAAGTGAGCAGCCCGATATCAATTAGAGACAGAGAGAGGGGAATGACAATTTATCCTTTACATACATCCATCTGTTTGGGTACTTTTATATTCCATTTGTCTCCAATTGAAGTGATTTTAGAGCACATCAAACGTATTTAATAAAACTATACATAGCATATATGTATTAATTAAATATAATATCTCTAATGTACTTTAAAATTTCTCATCTAATTTATATAAATTCTAAGCAACCAACATATATGTTAACATTTATGTATTCATAATGTTGATTTTGATGATAACAAACAAAATTAAGAATGATTTAGTTTTTAAAAGCTCAAATTATTTTTATAGATTTTAAATAAATCATTATTTTCACATTTTAAAGGTTTTATATTTAATGGGAAAATGATTTTATGAAATTATTTGTTTTTCAAGTTTATGGTTTAATTGAAAGAGTTTTGAAAACTTTGAAATCAACAAGTATTGTTTGAAATTTTGGAGAATGATTTATTTGAAAAGTATTTATAGCATTTTAGGCTATATCATAATTTTAGAAAGTTTTGGGAATAGTAAGCATTATTTAGAAATTCTGAAATTGGACTTATTTGCTAAATGTATAACGTTTTGGGTCATAATACAGTTATATAAAGTTTTGAGGTCAAACTATTATTTTACAAAATAATTCATTGTAGCAGTCACTGTAGTTGTTATTGTAGAAAACGGCGATCCGACATTTTGATAACGGCTCGCCGACATCTAATATATTTGAAGATTAGCCTCTGAACATAAACGGCGATCCAACAATTTTAATAAACGGCTCGCCGATATCGAACAGAAATGAAGATTAGCCTCTGGACCTAAACGGCGATCCGATAATTTTGATAAACGGCTCGCCGATATCTAACAGAACTAAAGATTAGCCTCTAGACCTAAACGGCGATCCGACAATTTTGATAAACGGCTCGCCGATATCTAACAGAACTGAAAATTAGCCTCTGGACCTAAACGGCGATCCGACAATTTGAAAATCAGCCCAACGGTCATATTGACCAGTCAAACAGTGATCCGACATCTAGTTAACGGCGATCCGACAGTGTGCAGAAAGTCAATAACAGCTAGTTTTCAGCTCCATCTATAAATAAGCTCATTCAAATTCAAACAAGAGGTATTCTAACGATTATCATTGAGCAAAATATTGAGAATACAACTTGCATTGAGCTTTAAATCCTTATATTCATCTCATTCATTCACACATTGAGCTTTCATTTGTGATCAAACACATTATGTGAGAGAAATTCATTTGTAATCTTTTTTATAAAATCAAGTTAAAAGAGTGTAAGTATTGTAATACACTTGGGTTAAAAGATTGTGGATAATCTCTTGTTGTGAAGGTCCATTGACACTTTGGAAGTCAATTATAAGCATTTGAAGTCTTAGAGGCTTACTTAGTGAAATCCTCAAGCCCGGTGAGCTTGGAAGCGTGGACGTAGGCGAGGATTGCCGAACCACGTAAAAATCATTGTGTTTGCTCTCTCTTCCCTTACTCCTTTATTATTGTGTTTTATTGAATTTATTGTTTTTATTCCATTAAGGTATTAGATTAAATTGTTGTGTGATTTGCTTAGTTTAATTTTTAAAATCTCAATTCACCCCCCCCCCCTCTTGGGTTGCATAATTAGAATTTCAATATATATACTCTTTACATATCCCTTTGGCGATTCAAACTTTGCATATGTCCCTTTGCCATGTCAACTTGACAATAAAAATGTTAAAGAGGCATATTAAAAAAAAAATTATCGTGATTTTCAATTGAATAAATCGATAGTAGTTTTGAAGAAGAGGGAAAAAAAAAAAAAAAAGAGAGAGCAAAAGAATGGGAAGCTTCCAAGTAAAACTTCGAATCATGAAAAGTTATAACTTTTAATGAGCGATGATTTTTCTCATAAACTATAGCACTTCAAATCTTGGTAATAAAATTTGTAACTATAAAATAACAATTTTGTTCTTTACGTACATCCAACTATTTACTCATTTTTATACTCCATCAGTGTTTGATTTGAGAAATTTTAAAACACATTATAAGTATTACACCTAATCAATGCATATATATCATATGTGCATTTATTTTAAAAAATTATTATATAATTAATAATTTTATTTAATTAAACTGCACATAATACATATGCATTAATAAAATATAAACTTATGATGTAATCTAAAACTTCTCCTCTCATTTTGGACAGATTCTAGACAGCCAACATATATTTACTCTCCCTTTGGCCATTCAAAATCCACACGTCCCTTTGCCGGTTCAAGTTGACAGGAAAAATGTTAAAGAACATTTTTTTATAAAAGTTTATTCTGTCTTTCAAGTGAGTAATCGTTGACAATATCTTTTTTTTTTTTTTTGAGTAATGAACATTATTAGTCTTCATATATATTTCACATACTACCCAAAAAAAGAAAAAAAAATCATGCAGAAAAGCAAGAGATCAGAAACATTTTGAACTAGAACCCAAAAAAAAAAAAAAAAAAACCAAAGAGTCCCCATCTTATACATATATGATTTCAAAAAAATTACAATGATATATTTTGAATAAGAAAGCTACGTAAATAAACAAAATTTTGTTTTTCTTCCGTGACTACCATCAAATGAAATAATAGAAGGCAGGAATAAACAAACATTGTTCTGTAAAACTTTATTCCTGAAGGGGAAAAAAAATGCTATCTAATAACTTAATTAATTTAATTGAACCCTTATTATCATCAAAAACAAATCAAAAGAGTTCACCTAAAGAAAGAATGAATGAATGAATTTAATAGTTAATATATTATAATATAAATAATATTATAATAATATGTATGCCTCCAAAAATTTTAAAAAGAAAAACTCTAAAATTCACGAAAATCATTCATGCCTTCAGCTGCTGCCGGATGTGTTGACGAAATTGCCCCTCTGACATTCGACGAGAAAAGCAACGAATCAGCTGCGTAATTATAAAACTGCTGATGATTCGAGCACAAAAAATCTGCAGAATTCGGCGTAAACACTGGAATATTACTCGTAAAAAATGGATTCGGCGGCTCAAATATCGGCGGCGGAACAAAACAAGAATTCACCTGACCGTCGCCGATGTTTCCTCCGCTGCAGTTCTCATCCGTCGTTATCACCGACGTCGACTCGTCGTCGTTTCCGGCGATCTTACAGCTCTTAATATTGTTGTTGTTGCTATCATTATTCTCCTCCGACGACGATCCGTTGCATTTCTCCGTCGAGTTATCGTCGCTCGATCGCGACAATCCGGTGAGTTTCTGCACCAGTGCCATGAAGTCTCGCGGGTGCGTGTGTATGACCTTCGGCGAATGCGTGTAGATGATCACTGGATGCCGGTGCGACGGCGGCAATGACGTTGATGTCACCGCCGCCGACGCCGACGATTTCTTGATGAAATGTGAGTCTTTATTGATCTTCAATGGCGGAGAATTATTATTGTTATTATTATTATTCTGATTATTATTGTTATTGTTATTGCATTGCTGTGCTGCTGCTGATGTTGGCCTCATTTTTTATTTTTAAAAAATAAAAAATAGAGACACGAGAAGGGAAATTGAATGTTGTTTTGGTTTTGTTTTTATAGGCATCGGTAATAAAAATAAAATAAAAAATTTTTTAAAAAAATTAAAAGAAAGGATAATGAAAATAATCTAATGCAAAAAGAACTAAAAATAGAATTTAACTGCATGGGCGAGCGAAACAACGCCACGTCACGATTTGGCGGAGGAAACAGGCACGTGAGCAAAAAGGAAAAGGAAGTGCCAAGTAGGGTGGGCCGTTGTAATGAGGATGCTGACGTGTTGAAATATGAGTGGTTGTAGGGAGATCAGTTGGGTGTTGGTTTTAGCTGGTTTTAAGGTTGGGTTGGTGACGGCGCGTTTAGTGGGAAAGTACGGTTTGGATTTCTTATTTGGTTGAAACTATTTGAATACACCAAATTACTTATTAAACTTAATATTTAATAAATTTTTTAATCACTAAAATATTTACATAAAAAATTATTATAATAAACAAGACTGTATAATTAAATGAAATAAAAAATTACAACTTTTTTCTATATTCTTTATCATTCGTTGTATTATTTTTACGTTGTTTACAATTTTTTTAATCCAAAGATTAAATTTGTTTTCTGTTGTTTACACTTTTGACTTTTTTTAATGGAATAAAGTTTCAATGAATTTTTAATACATTTGGATGAAAGTTTATTGCTAGTACAATTCCTCTTGACTTCCACCATCTAATTTCATCACTTCCAATTTCTTTGAATAGGACAACAAACCATCTTTCCATTCAGCAAGCTTTCTTCTATGTAAGAAAATGAAAAAAAAAAATGCAAGAACTGTTGCAATTACTTTAATTTTTTATTTATTATAAATGTATTTGTAATTTTGTTATCAGTTGTTTATTTTAAATTTTTTAAGTGTATTGTTCCAAACAAATGGAATATGAAGGGGAAAACATCTACTAAAAATTAAAAAAAAAAGTTTAAGAATTTGGGATAATATAGTGATGGGAAAAAGTCCAGAAATAAAGAAGAAAAGAATGAAGAAATAGAGAAATGATATTGAAAGAAAATGATTAGAGAAATTATGATAATTTAATTTAATAAGGATATTTTAGGTATTAACATGGGTTAATAAAGTAAAATTGCATATTTTAAAATTTAAAAGTATGTTTATTCAGTAAATGAGTAATTAAGTGGATTCAAATAACCCCACTCTTCTTATTTTCCATCTTTCTGTTTTTTTTTTAATTCTAAAAAGCAAGTATTAACTCGAGCATGAGTGCCACTCACGTGATGTGGCGCGTCAGTATAATCTATACGCGTATAGTATATACTGTATTCTCAGTATCAGTTTATTGTAGGGATGACAATTTTTCCCGATGGGATGAGATCCTGCGGGATCTCATCCCATTTAGGACGGAATTGAGATATATTTTTGTCCCATAAAAAAATTTAGGGACGGGATTGAGACATTTTTTTATCCCAATTACATATGCGGGACGGGAGTAAGATTGACAAATTCCGTCCCATCCCGTTTATTACCGATTAAGAATGAAAATTTTTCCAGTTGGGATGGGATCCCGCAGAATCATATTTCTTTTGGGATGGGATTAGGAGATATTTTTGTCCCAAAAAAAATATAAAGATGGGATTGAGGCATTTTTTCATCCTATTTGTATATACGGGATGGGACTAAGATTAGTAAATCACATCCCATTCCTTCCATCCCATTGCCAACCCTAATTTATTGTTATCAGTTTAACGCTCTACTTCTTGTGTTTTGCACACATATGCAAAATTTGTTCAAATTGATTAAATTGATTACGACAATCTTTATTTGATCAAATTGATTACGACATGGCTAACTTGGCGAAGTTTTTTTACATAAGCTGATTCCCAAATGGCACTCACAATTAAGGAAAGCATGGACAAGGCAAATACCAAACAAAAACTAGAAGAACATTCTCTCATTTGGCAGGTCATTCTTCAAGAACTCATTTACAGTTAAAAGAAAAATTCTAAGCCACTAAAAAATAAAATAAAAAGAACTCGAATATTTGAACAAAAAATGTTGAAAAATCAACTTCTTCATTGTATATATAAAAATTCAAATGAGTCAATGAAGCATCTACCATTTAACCAATAAATAATTTATTTTTTGAAAACCATCATACACAAATATATATAAAATATTTTCAATGTCTTTTCTTTCATAGGAACCACTTGCTTCCATTCCAAGGATTGCCAATATGGTAGCCAACCATTTTCATTGCATCACCTCTGGGAGGACTCCAAAAATCATTTTACTATAACAGCAACAGCCAATGGTAGAGAAATCTTTTTGTATTATTTGCTAAATTCAACACAAAATAGTCTCCCACCACAGAGCTATTTTCCAAATTCACCAAATCGAACTCTGAAAATCCAATCAAACTTTGGCTTATAAAGCCAAACTCATTGCTTAATTAAAGCTAAACAGAAAATAATACTTCCACTTGCTGAAGATTTTCCTCGAGTCCTCATATGTTTCTCTGTTTACTTGTCTATGAACAGCAAACAAGAATTTTGCTATTTCATATCAGTGTCACACAATAAAATAATTAATTAAACAAAATTACCTCATTCGCTTCTTTCATTGAATATGCGAATAGTCCTTTCATCTACAAGTAGCAAAATAAGCCTCTTGAATATTCCCCAACCACCCCCCCCCCCCCCCTTCTCCGTCAAGCCTTTCAGTGTTTTCATGCAAACACCATCAATTGACTCTTATCATTCTCCTTCGGGAACTGAAAACATGTACTCCAAACTACAAATGCAATGTTTCATCAACAAAACAAATAGCAGCAGAACTTACTAATTGCTGCAAATGGATTTTACACCATCCGCAGAATGTGTAGATCATATCATGCGCGCCTTTTACAGAACTTGCTCAGGGTTTTCTATGTAAAAATGCAATTACAAACTTCCTTTGAACAAACAGAACCCTAACGAGAAACAGAGAGTATTCATAAGGTTTTTGCCTTTTTCTAGTATAACAGGAAATTCACCTTCACAACAATGTGAATGCCCTTCCGATACAGCAACAGTTACATGGTCCCTCCACATTGAATTGTGGGGGGAATCAAAACAAAAATCTTAATAAATCAGCAACCTCTAAAAGCTTCAAAATCGCAACCATATTTGCAGGTCATCTAATCATAAGCCTTCTCCCAGTCATCAACCACTTCTGACAGCTCCGTTTCACTAAAACTTGAAGCAGCCTGCCCTGCCACATTCACACTGCTGGCATTTGATTCACCCCCTTTATTGGATTGACTTGCTGACTGTTTTGCAGGTTCTTCAGTTCTAATAGATACAGGAGATGAATAAGACGATGTTTCAGAGTCCAGGACACTCCACCGGTTTATTGATGCCGCAATTGGAGCTTCTTTATTTTTCCAGGCAGACGCCTGCACATCTCCAGAACCAGCAGAAGACTCTTCTTCACCCCATGAATCTTCTCTCCAAGCCATCTCTTGAACTACAGCCTTTTTCCACGGATTTCCTCTCTGGGAAGAAAGGGCTCCCACTTCCTTGACAGTTCCAGGTCCTCCCCATGCATTAGCAGTCGAAGGTGCACCAACATTCTGGACCACAACAGCTCCATAATAAACTGATCCATGATCCAATCTCCTTGTAGCAGTTGCTGCTCGTGCAGGATCACTAAATACAGCCAATGCGTTCTTGTCGTTCAACCAAACCAGTTCACATTCCCCTCCAAATCTCAATACAAGAGCACTTATATCTGACTCCCTAGGCAAATCTAGAAAGGAAACAACAAGCCTCGGATCCATATCTACTAGTGGATCAAACACTGGCGCATAAGGAGGGTTTACAGTGGTGGCACCCTTAACCCCAATCACTCGAGGTGGAGGCTTGGACTTGGGTGTAACATGAACCACAATAAAACGCTTTGGCTCCCACCCAGCAGGATTGACAGCTAGCTTCCATCTCTCAGCTATCAGCCTTACTGCATCCCTCTTATCCTTCAGCATTGGACAGAAAACATGAACCTTAAGAGCATTTGTAGACCCTCTGTTCTTGCCGAGCACCAAGAATTTGCATCTTTCCTCCACAGAGAGCACCCACTTTGGATCACGCCTATAAAGATCAGCAAGCAACTCAGTGACAGCACTCTCTCCAAAATGAAGTGCATCCAAATTTGGGGTAGTGATTTCAAAAGCATCTGCAAGAACCCGTTTACGCTCCAACTTAGCACATTCATCATCACACATAAGCTTCCTCTGCCCTAGGGGAATTTTCTTGCCTGTCGATTCCACGGGTTGAAGTGGTGCTGGCAACTTCTGGACAATGGAGGCTTCATAAACGGTATCAGAACTATAACCAGAACTGCTCCCTCCAGCATCACAGGGAACACTTGCTGTAATCCGGCCGCAAGAACAAGTGATTGTGACAGGGAATTCACATCTTACATCAGGACAAAGAGCAGACGGATGGCATAGTGCAGTACATGTATGCCGGCAATCCCTCCTTGGAGCACCACACACCTGCCCACAAGAAGCCTTTGAGCCTGGTTCAGAATTGCAGGCAGTATCACAAGGTGGCGGGTGACAAGTTCTGCCACATGCATGCATACCACATTGCCTCGTCTTGCCACAGAGTTTGTTACATCTAATATCCTTTGAGCCACAAGGTACATTCCTCAAAACCACGTGCCCCCCAATGCACTCCTTTGCTATAGGCACAGAACAAGGTGGGCAGTCCCCAAAATGGCAACTGTGAGACGCTGAATGGCCACAGGGCTGAGGAACAGAGCATGGGAGCTGACATGAAGGAGGAGGTGTACCACAAGGCAATGGAGGTGGAAATGAAGTTCTCCCACATGCACATGTCAAATCAGTAAAGATTGTTTCAAGGCAAGGAGGACAATGGCCACTGTGACACAGTGATTCACAGGAATGCTGTCCACACCTCAGCTTCTTTCCACAAGCCATTTGACAAAAGTGTGGATCCCAATCTCCGGAGAGAAGGCTGTTAGAGCTAGAGAGAGGGCAGCACCGCTCACTACACCGGTGCCTCCCGCAATTCTTCTTTCGTCCACAAGCTTTCTCACAGGTGAAATTCTCACCCCCTGTTGTTCTGTAGCATTCTACAGTTCGGAAAGTTGATCCACAACGACACTTTTGGGTGACTGCAGCTAAACAAGGAGGACAGTTCCCAGCATGGCACAACTCATCACAATAGTGCAGCCCACAAGCAAGTGGTTTGCCACAGTTCTCTGAACAAGCTGGAATTGGGTCCAAACAACTCTTCCTTTGCTCCTGCAAGCTCATCTTTCCACAGAAACAAGACTTGATCTTGCTTGGCAACAATTCACAATCTCCACAAGGACCAGGATGGCAAATTTCTCCACAGCTATGATGACCACAACTAAGCTTTTTTCCACAAGTTGAACTACATGAAAAAACTCCAGCTTCTGCTTTCACCTCCCCCTTTACAGCCATGTCTCCACAAAGTACAACCTCCACCTTTTTCTCGCAGAAACATGAGGCATTGACAAGAACCCGACAAGGACCACAAGGACCTACATGGCATATCTTCTCGCATTTGTGACGCCAACATTCAAGATGCTTATTGCACTGCTGACCACACGTTAGAACAGACTTCCGATCAAAGCATCTAGTTGTAATCATTTTCTTTCCACACGGACACAAATGTGGTGGAGCAAATGCCTTACAAGGAGGACATGGACCAGGATGGCACTGCAAGACACATTTGTGAGGACAAAGATCCTCGTCACTCCCACTAGCACTGGAAATCTTACTCTCAAGTGGCTTACCACAGGGTTCTCCACATGAATGCGGAGTCAAATAAAAATCAGAAGTTGGGTCTGTCCTCTTCCCACAGAAACAAACATATCGAATCTCCTTTGATGATGTGAGCTGCACAGATTGACAACCCGGGCAGCGCCAGTTAAAGCCTTGACTCCTTTCTGCTGACAAATCAGCAGATGTGGGTGCACGTGCCCATTTCTTGATGCAACTCAGATGAAAAATCGAGAAGCAACTCGAACAAGACCATATTGGTGCAGACCTCTTAACCATATCGTAACAGATCATACACTCCACTTTACTTTTCATGAGCTTGTCTTGAATCTCTTGCACAAGCTGCGGCAAATCCAGGTCCTTTGGTAGCTTCTTATCCTGATTCTCACCCCTTGCCCTCCCCCTGTGATGATTTGTGAATTGCCCATTTTGAACTCTAGGGGCAATGTTTCTGCTATGTTGATTATCATCCGGAGTGGGCATATTTCTACTATTTTCAACCACACCATTCATCGTATTCGGATTGATGCTCTGAGGTGGTGGATTCACAACTCTAGCTGGGGATCCTCGTGGGACCCATTCCTGGCGAGCGCTTCGGGCAGGATTTCTAGTCCCATCCCTTCTATCAGAGCTCATTCTTCTGGATTCAGAAACAACAAATCTCTTATCCGTATCCACAAATGCTAACCAAACTGAACAACACTCTCCAATTGAAATTGAACCAAACCCCGAGCTTTAACTCCTCAGAAGCTACAAGAAATGATAAGACGGAAAAAAAAAATTATATTGGAGTCGATTACCCAATAAAGAGAACCCGAACACTCAGTTTTTTGCTAGTGTCACCGCATTAAATTCGAACTTCAAACATTAGATGATTATACGAATTTGAACTTCAAATAAAGAAAAATGCCTCATAGTTTTCAAATTAAAATCAGCAAAAAGAAATGAAAAAAAAAAATCAAGGGCCGAAAAAAATTGCAATCCCTAGATATATTCGCAGCCACATATCACAAAATAAATTTAAAAAATGAAAATCAAAGCTACAGAAAAATATAACGAGAAAATACCTGATCAATCCAAAGAAGTTTTCAGAAGCGATTAGACGCCGGTCTCTACTTTCTCGATAATATTATGTCGGTGTGGTTTTATTATTTACTTATACAGGCTGCCTCTGTAGAGGGACAGATTTTTTGCTTGGGCCTTACGGGGGCTTGGGGCTCGTTGTTGATAGTTTTCCTTCCTATTTATATAGTTATGTAGAGGTTGCTGAAAGTAAAGTAGAACTAATCTGGACCGTCGATTTGCGTCTGTTACTAAACCGCCATCGGGTGAAGTACGTAGATAATAATAGTTTATAGATTACGTGCTGGGCAAGCCGGTGGGGCCCGCTTCAAACCGAAACATGCTACTTGTCACACGCACGAGCTTAATGCCCACGATAGCAAATAGATTGTAATTAAAACGAGGAAGGAATGAAAAATGTTAGAATAAATTTTTTATTTAAATTATAAAAATTAGAATTAGAATTATAAAATTGAATATATTTTTATTAATGCATAATACTCTATGAATGTCTTTTATTAAAGCCAATGGGTATCATGATGATATACTGTAATTGTGATTTCAACCGAACGATGTTATAACCTTGCACTGATCTTGTAGAGCTAAAAATTTCACACACTGGACCACTAAAATTTTCAAAAATCAACAAAATTTATCATTATATTATATTATTATTATTAAATGTCATAATCTTATAATCTTATGACAATTTTTTTTTTGGAGAAAATCTTATTGTCACTTATTAACATTTTCTTTTTTTTTTTGAAAATGTCAATTTGTTTGGCAATTTTTTTTATTTACTTTTGTATTATATTTTTTATATCACTTGTATTAAGTTGAACCTAAACTAAGCACTTTCTGTTTTAAAAAAAAAAAAGATGATCTTACTTGGATAAAAACATAATCGTTAACTAAATAGTTTAATCAAAATATAAGAAATTCCAAAAAATAAAAATATCAAATAATTGAAAAAAAATCAGAATATCAAAATAGTTAATCAAATCATAAATAAATTTATGAGATATACATTTAAATAATAAACTCATAGCATATGAGTGCGAAGTGGATGCGTGATGCTCACTCAACGGCCGTACGATACGAGGAATCAACGAAGAATGCCACTGTGCTGACTCATCCGTCATGCTTGACTGCTTGTGATGCGAGCCTAGCTTGTTGAAGAAGCACATGGGCCCCCAACGCTTCAAAGCGTGCAAAACTATGTTGAGTGTACGTTACATTACATGTAACGTAGGCGGACCCTTATCAGGGTCATTATTATTATTTAGGACAAAACTATGTTACAGATTCTGTAAGGTACAGACTGCAGCATCAGCCGTTGGATGTGGTTGGATGTGGAGTGAGAAACTAAACAAAAGAAAATCGGATGGTGGGATGACGGGAGATGTTTGTTACAGAATCTGTAACATAGACAGGTCCATTTATTTAATCATAGTTGAAAAGTCAAAGAATGAAAAGCTTTGAACCAAGAATTTTTTTAAAATAATATTACAAAAAAGTTATGCATGAAATGGACTTAACGTAATCGTAAATTTTATTTTCCCGCCGCCATATTTATTAAAAAATAAAAAATAAAAAATAAATAAATCAGCATTGCATGAATGTTGTTGGTGGATGCTCCAAGACGGCCCATAGGATCGCAGGTACAAATGCAAGCCCCTTTTTCGAGGCACATTCTAAGGCTCATTATACCTAAAAATTATGAATGTCATTAATACATAAATTATAAGGTTGTATTTTTTATAAAGATATTGTAATTTTTAAGTTATTATTTTTATAAAAGAATATAATTATAAAATAAAAATTAATAATATATAGTAAAATAATTTTGATAAAAAATAATAAAAATATTATACTTTTTTAATTATATAAGTGTGGATTAAATTAATTTAGTTTTCAAAACAAAACAGTTAGTGTTTACCAAACATTTTAATACTATAAATTAGTAAATCAACTTATCTTTTTAGTTTAGGATGAAAAACGAGTATCGAACTAAATTTTTTTTTTTAAATTAAAACTGCACTAAATCATATCAAAGAAAAACCTATAAAATTTTCAGTATCTAGTAGACAATAATTATTGTAACTTGAAAGTTTAATTAATATGATCTCATATAGGGGTGAGCATTTTACCAAACCTGACTCGAAAAATTTTGAGTTCGGGTCGGATTAAGTCAAGATTGAAAGCCAATCGGATTAAAAATTGCAAACACCATCGAGTTGTGATTGGGTCGGGTTTACCCAACCCGATCTGAATACCCAATTAGGTTTGCCAAAAAAAAAAAACTAAACCTAAACGCACACACACCATCAGACACCACACGCTGCACACACACAAAGTCACTCGCTTTCACAAACGCACACACCACCACAAGTCCACAACAAACAAGAATCACAACTTCACAAGTTCACAACACTATCAAACCGTGATCTGCTGCTGCCAAGCGAAACTGTGATCTACTGCTGCCAAGTGAAACCGCGTCCAGCTGTGAGCCATCCGGGATCTGTCGTTGCACGTCCGCCCATCTGCTGCCGAAAATTTGTCCGTGATCTACTACCGTGGGCACCGATCAACTGCTTGAAGGCTGAATCCTCATAACCCCGACCCGAGTTTCTGGCTTTCTCCCTACCCGAACCCGATTTTGAAGCTTTCAACTTTCAAGCTTCAAATTCAAACTCGATCTTACCCGAATTAAACCCGAATTATTGACCTGGCCCAATTTAATCTAAATTATATTTGAATTAGATTGGGTCGGGTCAATAATTCAGATTTAATTCGAATTGATTTTTATTTAACCCGAACAACCCAAAACCCGATCGGATTGACCCAAACTCGACCTGAACCCAGTTTTGCCCACCCTTAATCCCATACTTGCACAATGAAAACCTAAAACATGTTTGTTATTTTTATTAAAATTATTATTTAAAATCATATATTTTACACACTATCAATATTAATTTTTAAAAAGCCATTATTGAATATTAAATATCGTTGGGGCCCCCTATGTTTCCTTGAGCCCAAGAGTTGGAAGGCAAACCTGTGTGAAAGCCTAAACGCATCAAGCCTTTTACAGGTTTTTGCCATCCCATAAAAGCAACTTATATGTTCCTTGAGTTTCAGAACTAGACAATGCAATTCAATTTCTCTTCATTGTCTACCAAAACTTAGCTTCTTGTTTCCTATTCCTGCTATTGTACACTGGAGAAAGGAAGAAGAAAGAATAATCTCTCTAAGGGGCAGAATGAAGGCATGCAAAAGGTGAGAAGATAGCTTCGCATCCGATGCAGAAAAGAAAAGGGTGTCTTAATGGGCGGTCCATGTCATTTGGATAAAGCCTTGATAGTGCTGTGTGAACCCATTGGAATTGGAAGCATGAGGAAAAATAAACTATCCTCTACACGTGCTATATTTTGGGTGCAAATTTGGACAAGGAGAGTTTGGCCAAAAAAAAAAAAAAAAGGGGAAAAGAGAAATCGGTGTGATGAATTCGAGCATGAGATGAGCTCCACGTCATTGTTTTCTTAAGTGTTCTAAAGAGAATATATGAGCATATATGTGCCCTAGGGCGCTGGTGACATTATTTGTCAATGACTAAAGACATTAAGACAGCAAAATTATTCCCTTGTCGAATTGGTCCGTGCCGATGGCCATTGCCACTGTCATGTGAATCTGCCGATTTGGCGTCACTGTCTCTAGCTTTGGCTGCTCTACAATCAATTTTCTTATGATCACACCTCCAAAGGGCTTATTAGGTTTCAATTATAAGAACTAACTAAGAAGATTGCAATCTTACGTATTGTTGTTGAAAGCCATGTATTCAATATTTGGTGTGTGCGTGTGTGTGTAGTTTTAAGAATATCCTCTAATGTTTAATAATTAAGAATTATTTTTTGACATCATAAGAACACATTATGATCTATAAAACGTACAAAATCATACATGGTCAGTAAAAAATCGATAAATTAATAAAAAAATTAATTATCAACCAAAGAATATATATTAATTAAGTTAAAGATTAATTGATCAGTAAATTAGCATCCATTAACTACTAAATTATTAATTTATCAAGATATTTCTTATTTCTCCAAAATAATGTAACAAATATTTTTATTGTAATTAAGCGGATTAAATTTTGATTATATGAAACTAATTATGTTTTGTTTTGATTTATTAAAGTTAAAACTAATTAATTAATTTACGTTTTGTTTTAATATAACTAATTTCTTATTTCTCCAAATCTTGGTTTAAACAATTTTATTTTCCTGCCTCCATATTTATTGAAAAATAAAAATAAATAAATCAGCATCACATGAATGTTGTTGGTGGATGCTCCAAGACGGCCCATAAGAATGCAGGTAAAAAATCCAAGCCCCTTTTCGAGGCACATTTTAAGGCCCATTACACCTAAAAATTATGGATATCATTAATACATACATTTTAAGGTTCTCTTTTGTTTATAAGTAATGATATAGTAATAAATTATTATATAAATTTATCTTGTATAAATTGATATGACATTAATTCATTGGTTGAATTAAATATCTCTTGACCTATATAATTTATTTATATTATTTTATATTTTTATTCAACCAATGAATTTATGTCACATCAGTTTGTATAAGAGTTTATAGTTGTACATCACTTTTTTTTTATAGAGGTACTGTAATTTTTAAGTTACTATTTTTATAAAAAAATTATAATTATGAAATAAAAGTTAATAATATATAGTAAATTAATTTTGATAAAAAAATTA
The DNA here is from genome assembly GCA_018350135.1 of Citrus trifoliata. Taxonomy (NCBI): domain Eukaryota; kingdom Viridiplantae; phylum Streptophyta; class Magnoliopsida; order Sapindales; family Rutaceae; genus Citrus; species Citrus trifoliata. The sequence continues at coordinate 10,895,750 of CM031386.1, read as the reverse complement.
TTATACAAGTGGTGGATTAAATCAGTTTAATTTTCAAAGCACAATAGTTAATGTTTACCAAACACTTTAATACTATAGAATATTAAATCAACTTAACTTTCAGTTTAGAATGAAAAATGAGTACCCAACTAAAAAAATTAATTTTTTAAAAATTAAAACTACACTAAATCATATAAAAAAACTAATAATATTTCTAGTATTTAGTAGACAATAGTTATTATAATTTAAAAGTTAAGTTAATATGATCTCATACTTGTACGATAAAACCTATAACATATTTATTATTTTTATTAAGATTATTAGTTAAAAGTCATATGTATTACATATTACCAATATTAATTTAAAAAAAATAGCCATTATTGTGTATAAAAGATCGTGGGGGCCCCCTATGTTTACTCGAGCCTAAGATCAAAAGACGAACCTGTGTGAAAGCCTAAACGCATTAAGCCTTTCAGGGGTTTTTGCCATCCGATAAAAGGAACTTTTGTGTTCTTTGAGTTTCAGAACTAGATAATGCAATTCAATTTCTCTTCATTGTCTACCAAAACTTGGCTTCTTGTTTCCTATTCCTGTTATCGTACGGTGGAGAGAGGAAGAAGAAGGAACAATCTCTCTTGTGGGTAGAATGAAGGCATGCAAAAGGTGAGAAGATAGCTTCGCATCCAATTCAGAAAAGAAAAGGGTGTGGTCATGGGCGGTCCATGCCATTTTTCTATAAAGCCTTGATGGTGCTGTCTGAACCCATTGGAATTGGAAGCATGGGAAAAGAAGGGGGGGGGGGGGTGAGAACAGAAATCCTTTGCGTCTGCTTCATTTTGGGTGCAAATTTGGACAAGGAGACGACTCCCCCCCCCCCCCCCCCACCAAAAAAAAAAGAGCGGGAAATGGGAAAATTGGTGTGATGAATTCGAGCACATGAGATGAGTTTAGGGACGGCAAAATTACCTGCCAACCAACCAACACACTTAAATCTATCCGTAAAAATCCACTCATTGCGGCTAATTTTGCGAGTTGTAGGAGTATTTAGTATTGAGAAAAAATTCGATGAGTACTAACGTGGGTATCCACCAACCCGCATTCTTTATTTTAATTATTTTTATTTTTATTTTAATCATAAAAATTACATTAAAAAATTTTAATCATAAATATATTCAAGTTAAAGTTTCTAATTACTAAACCTAACTTATCTCACTGCAACATATATACAATAAGTTTTTAATAAGTATAAATTTTATAATTTTTATTACTAATATTTTTATTTTATTTTAATTGGGTTTGTTTGTTTTGCCTTAATGATAATAGTGTAAAATCTGTTTATTAATATTATTGATAATACTTGTATATTGATTAAAAGATGAAGCAATGCATTGATATTAGTGATGATGATTTGCCTACAATAAAAATATTTTGTGTTAAATTAATATATTTTGTGTATCTTTTTAATGTTGAAATTTTAATTTCTTATATACATTGATAAAATTTAAAATTGAATATTGTTTGCGGATTTTTTAGGCTATTATTATATATTTATAGTTTGAATTGTATAATTTAAGCTTTTATGTATTATTAAAAATATTTTTTATATTCATAATTTTAAATGAAAAAACCTGTAAAAATACGCTGCGGATTGTGGGAGAGTTTAATAATTATTAAAACCCACAACGGGAGATTTTTCTATAAAAGAAAATCCATTGTAAGTTTGTAAGCGGGCTTAAATAATAAATCCACAGCTGACGGTGTCCATTGTCACCCTTAGATGAGCTCCACGTCATTGTTTTGTTAGGTGTCCTAAGACTTTACGAACATATTCTTTTTTGTGCGCTAAGGCGGTGGTGACATTTATTTGTCTTATTATTTCTGGCACGCAACTTTATGGAAGTTACAATGACTCAATGAATAAAAGACATTAAGACAGCAAAATTATTCCCTTGTCGAATTGGCCCGTCCCCATGGCCATTGCCGCTGTCATGTGAATGTGCCCGTTTGGCGTCGATGTCTATAGCTTTGGCTGCATTAGCTTTACAATCAATTTTCTTATGTTCATACCTCCAAAGGGCTTATCAGGTTTCAATTATAAGAACTAATTTAGAATATTGCAATCTTATGGATTGTTGATGAAAACCACGTATTCAATATCTTCGTGTGTGTGTGTGTGTAGTTTTAATGTTTAATAATTAAGAATTGCTTTTTGACATCATAAGAGCACATTACAATGGTGTAACCTATTTGATCATTAAATTAAAAAATTTATAAGAGGTACAAAATCATAAATAGGTGTCGTTTATTTTTTTATCTGAAATTTGAATAGATTTGAATTAGTCTGAATTATGAATAGATCTGAATGTCTGAATCTAAATGATATGTTTGTTTTTTCGTCTGAAAATCAGAAAATAAGTATTAAGTTATTTGTTTTTTTCAACTGAAAAAGTTGAAAATATGTAGTTTTACATTTGTATCCTTATTAAATTTGAATGTCAAATAAATAATATATTAAATACCACAATATTTTAATATTTATAAGTAAAACTATATTCAAGTGAATACATTATTATTTTAGAATTTTAATATATAAAATACCATAAATTTCAAATTTTATCGTATATAATATAAGAAATAAAAAATAGGGATATTTTTATGTGGGGTAAACGTCTATGGGTGAGTTTTGGGATAGACTATGAAAAATAAATTATAAAATATGGATATTTTTTTACATTAGTAAGTAATTGACTTAATTCAAAATTTCTCCATTAAGTAAAAAGCAAAAAAAATTGGCTTATTTTATTAAGTCAAAATTATCTAAAAAGTCTCATTAAGTTATAAAAACAAACTACCTCTAATTAACTTAATTAATTAAGTTAAGTTACTTTAAGTCATTAAGTTAAAAAACAAACGTCACCATAGTCAATAAAATATCGATAAATATAACTAATATCTTTATTGTAATTAAGCGGATTAAATTTTGATTATATGAAACTAATTACATTTTCTTTTAATTTATTGAAGTTGACCGTACATAAACTAAACAATGACAAATAGTATTTTTTTTAACCTAGTGAATTGTTGACACCTAACGTGGTCGTGATTGTGATATTATAATTATCCTGATTTGAGAACCTGTATTTATATTTTTCATTAGAGCAGACTTTTTGGATTGAATTTTAAATCGACTCTGGTATGTTTGGGATTGAGTGCTGTAGCTTTTAAACTACAATTGTTGTGAAAAAAAAACTGTAATTATAAAATAAAAGTTAATAATATATAGTAAATATAAAATTTAAATAATAATTTTGATAAAATTATTAAAGATATAATAAATTTTATATTATACAAGTGAAAAATTATATCAACATAGCTTAAAAGCTACAGCAGCTGGTGTTTATTAAACACTTTAGTGCTGTAGCTGCCCAACTTCAATTCCAAACACACCCTGTATATGAAACCAGCTCTCATCATATATGTAATTGAGAAAAAAGAAAAAGGAGAAAGACAACTAATACTACTTTTTTGGACAGTTTTTTCTCTAGCCATCGTTGCTTCTACCGAGTACCGACGATGTTCCATTGCTTATATATGCTTACAAATTCCGCACAAAGAATTCTCAAGACACGTAGCAAATTAAAGTCCCTGCCTGGTCCATTCACCCAAAAAGTATGCTCTCTTTATGTTAAGTCACAATTAAACAGTGATAGATGCTTTTATCATATATAATTGGAAATTTGTAAGCTACCCCCAAATAAATTGATATTTTGTATAGTGTCCTCAACAAATTTGAATTGTTATACTGTACATCCAAAAAATTAACATTTTACACCACACCCTCAATTTCGTTAATTTTTAATTATTTCTAACGGCTCTGTCTAACTTTTGATTGAATGACAAAAATACCCTCTATATAAATTTTTTTTTTGCTCATTTAGTTTTTTAAGTTTTTTTTCAATTGCAATAAAAAAACAATTCTTCTTACATGTTCATTGTCACCACTATTATTTTTCCTTTAATTTTTAATTTTTTTTCAATTTTAATAAAAAAATTCTTGTTACATGTACATTTGTCACCACTATTATTTTCCTTTAATTTTTTTTAAAGATTTTTATTTTAATTGCAATAAAAAAAATTCTTGTCACACGTACATTGTCACCACTATTATTTTTTCATTAATTTTTTAAAGAATTTTATTTCAATTTTAATAAAAAAATTCTTGTTATATGTACATTTGTCACCACTATTATTTTCATTTAATTTTTTTAAGATTTTTATTTTAATTGCAATAAAAAAAATTTCTTGTTACATGTACATTGTCACCACTATTATTTTTCCTTTAATTTTTTGAAGATTTTTATTTTAATTACAATAAAGAGAATTCCCATTAAAATTAATTTAAGAAATAAACTTCTAATTTTACCCCTCCACCGTTAAACTTAATTAAAAAATAATGAAATTGGGGGCGTGGTGCAAAATGTCAAATTTTTTGGGAGTGTAGTGCAACAAATTAAATTTGTTGGAGACGCTATGTAAAATGTTAATTTATTTAAGAGTAGGTTACAAATTTCCCTATATAATTTTTTCAGGCTGGTATATGATATCTCATTTGGGAATTAGATATTCTTAGAGCTAGAAAGCAAATATATATATTTATTATCAAGTACCCAAATCTCCAAAATATTGGTGGGCAGCAACGAAAATGCATGATTAATTAATAAAAGATCTTTCCCCCAAAAGGTCTATGAGTTTGAACTTTTGAATGGTCTATGAGTTTGATTAATTAATAAAGGATCTTTGCCCAAAAGGTCTATTAGTCTATTACCAATTATTAATTATTAATAATTAGTAAACATTTTATTTTATTTTTTTTATATTTTGCCGCTTTTCTCTTTCCAGGAAAGTTGTTTAGTTGGGCGTTAGTTTCCCAGCAGCCAGCACCCATTCTTATTTTAGTCAAACTACGGAAAGGTACGGTTGAATAAAATTCATTCAATTGATTTTTATTTTTTATTTTCTTTTTGGCAATTAAAATAACTTTATTGTTTAAAATTATTTTGCTTAATTTTTTTTTTACCTCAACATCTTATTTATGTTTTTAATGAATCACGTTGAAACACGTGGCTGTACAATTCTGATTCTAATTCTAATTCAAATCTAAATTTTATAAAAATCCGAACATTCGGGGGAAAAACGAGCACCTCGCCTTTTTTTTTTTTCAATCAGCGCAACTCATCAGCTGGACCAGAGCAGTGACAGAATGCGAAACAGCTGCACAGCACGGGAGCCGACGTGCCATTTGTCTCAACTTCCCATTTTCTACAAAAAAAAAGTGCAATTCTCTTTAGATTTCGGTGAACAAACCGAAACACACAAAATTAGTTGAAAAAGTTGTGTTACCCATCTGAAGACATTACGCGAGATGCAGGATCTTATACGAACGGCTTTTAATTTTTAAATGTAAAAAAAAAAAAGAAAAAATAATGGAAATATAAATTTTATTTGAATAATTAATGGGATTGTGTTCGAATTTTAAAATAGTAAGAAGTTACGTTTTTAATTAAATAGATAAATATAATTTAAATTATTTTTTTTATTTTCTTTAATCCTTTAAAATTTAAATTCGAATGGTCAGTTAAATAATAATGAGAAATGAACTGTAAAATTAATTTAAGTTTACCCGCCCTATGCCTTGGAAAAACAGAAAAATGAAAGTGGATCTTTGAAGCATATTTGCACGTGTGTAGATTAGTTTACAACTTCGATATTTTCATAGAGATTTTTTTTTTCTTTTATTTTTGTAAATTTTTCCAATTTAAAAAATCCAATGCACCACATCACATGAGGTTTAGTGGTGACCCCACGATTTGGACAGAGAAATCGAACGAATAATATTATTAGCCCCACGTATTTATTTTTGTCTTTGATATAATCCAGCTATCTCGAGCCCGTCCGATGTAATCATTGCGTTCTCCAATTTTGGGTCAATGTGGACGAATCAGCTAAATCCAATTACAAAGAGATAGATCATGAATGAACTCAATTATAGATCAGATGAACTCACATAGCTGATAAAATATCATCATAACCGTCCGTTTTAGATATTAAATATTAACCGTCGGCCAAAATTGAAAGCAAAACCATGAGTCCAGCTGGCCATGGAAAGTATTAATGAAAAAAATTATTTAAGACTAATTTAGTAATACTGTAATTATATTATTATAGTAATTAATTATAAAGAGAATAAATTAAATATTTAGTAACAATAATAATATTTTTATTAATTTTTTAAAATTATTTCTAAACCCCTAAAAATAATTATCCTCAATCAAATAGCTGAAAAATGACAGAAATACTTAGCTTATTTTAACTAATTAGGAAAAGTATTATTGCATTTTAGTAATAAAAATCTGGAATCATACGGACAATTAGACCGGTCTTGTTTTTAACTAAATTTTATGGTCAATTCCTAAGTGCTGACTTTTAAAGACTGGTTCGTACTTGGCTCAAGTCTTCTTTCTCTCTTTCTAAATTGGAAAAGGCCAAGGCCAAGGCCAGGGCCAGAACCATTATACTCTTCAAGCTTCCCCTTTTACCGTTTAAACTTCTGTTCAAGTAACTGAAGCCTTCTCGTTTACGTCTCAAATTAATAATATCCCATCTTTCTTTTTCATTGTTTGAAGCCATGGACGTGAGGCTCTAGTGGGTTGTTGTTGAATCAAAAGTCAAATACTCAAATGGCTAGAAGCAGAAGAAAGAAGAGAGCTCGTTCTTTTGCTCTGAATGTAGAACAAGTTGTAGAGTTTTGGAAAAATTTATTGGAAGAGAAGCCTCTGCTTCCTTTTGTGATCCCATTGGTCCTGTTGCTTTGGGTCTTTGAGAGATGGTTCTTCTCTTTCTCCAATTGGGTTCCTCTTGCCATCGCCGTTTGGGCCACCGTTCAGGCTAGTCACTCTTTCTCTTTTGCTACATACTTCCTGCGCGTTTGGTTACTGGGTATCGGCAATTTTCTTTTGTTGTTGAAGTTGTTTACTTGATATTGTATTTTTTGAACCTAATTTGTATGTTATTAGTCTTTCGTTTTTGGCCCTTGTTTTGGTAATTTTGATGAGAGTTTTATTAGTATGACATGTATTGTTTGTTGAGTATTTTTATTTTTTTTCTTCAACTCCTTAAGCTATTTTTAGAATTGTGCCAACTTTTCTATGATCCATAGTGTTTCATGTTTCATTTATTTATTTATTCTTTTTCCACTATTTTTATTTACGAATGGATTAAATTGGTAGAAAACTATACATAAACTCTTTCAAAGAAAATACACTTTGTTCGTAATTTTGAAAACAAGAAGTTGAATGATCTGCTAGCTTGCTGCTGTTTGTTGTAAAATTTTAGATGGCTAATCTTCTGGCAAGTTACATAATTTACTTAACTGTTGTCAATAACGAATGTATTCTTTTTGTTCGTAACTGATGTCAATCTGCGAGGGAACTGGTTGTCAATTCATATTTGTATAGCCATCAGGAATTTTCTATGATAACTTCCATGTGCTTTGGTGCAAATTGTACCGTTGGCAGCTTAGTTTATTTTGTACTCCCAATATACACATCTCTTGTAGTGATTGACATCTATGATCTGTTGGAAAGTTCTCATTAAAAGGAGCAGTAAGTAGTATGATGAGATCTTACAAAATGAAAATTCAATGAATTCTTGTGTTTATATTGCCGCTAAAGATTCAGTAATTCCTTGCCGTTTGGGAATTTAAGGTAGGAGACAGGGAATACGAATGAGACTTTTTTTTTTTTTTTTTTTTTCTGGGTGAGGTTATTGGTCTTCTTTCTAGTTGATTGAGGTTCACTGCAAATTAATGCTCTGAACCTACTGAAAAACATTGTTTTTCTATTATATTTTCTTCTCTTTTGCTTATACTTGGCTCGGTACCCAAGCGTCCAAGGTCCTTGCTTCTGTGTCCTGGTTAACTTGCTTGGTTTGTTTTTGTTCTTATCAATTCAAATTATTTCCAGCATGGATATCAATTTACTGATAGTAACATAAACTCACTCTTATGCCTACAGTACGGGCAATATCAACATCGAATACATGTGGAAGAGTTGAATAAGAAGTGGAATCAAATCATATTGAAAACCTCAGTATTTTTTCTTACTCTTTCATTCCTTTTTGATAATGTGCAATTCTAGATTTATTATGCTGTTTTCATTTTTATTGAAAAATATCTTTTGGAATTCTTTATACAGCCAATAACCCCACTGGAGCACTGTGAGTGGCTGAATAAACTGTTGATGGAAGTTTGGCCTGGCTACATAAACCCAAAGCTTTCAATAAGGTTTTCAAAAATAGTAGAGGTGCGAATATAGTGGTTGACTGTTGGTTGTTACTGAACTTATAATTTGATATTGAAGATGTACCTCCACCTTTTGCTCAAGGTCTTTCTTCTTGCCTGTATTTTTATGTTTTTGTGACACAAATGGTCATAAACTGATTCTTTTCTATTTGGTTAACATATTCAGCTGGCAATTCTTTAATTTACAAATGCTGAATTGGCTTTCTAGCATTTCTCAAAGCTTTCTAATTTCTTGCTGCTCATTTTTGGCCTCCCAACCAGATCATGTTTAGGATATATTCGAGTTCAATCTGATTAGTGACATGTCAATGTTTGTTACAGGTGTACTGGATCCATTTGATTTGGATTTCTTCAATAGCTTTAGATCCATTGCCATGTTCTAGAATTACGTAGACCAGGCCTATTAACTCTCATAGGTATTCTGTGTCCAAATGTTGATTTATGTGTTTAAATTTTTATTGGCTCCGTTGGTTAACTAAATTAATTACCCTCCTAAGGCACTGACCCCATTGGTTTTCTTTGATTTTTATAACTGGATTACAGTTGCTTTCTTCCTTTTTAGAAGATATCTAAATAAATGGATCTAGATTGTTAGCATTCCTTAGGCTGAAAAAGTAAAAGAGAAGTGTTAGCATTCATTTTGTGACTACTTGGAAGGGAATTGAGAACACTTCTCTTTGTTTCTCCATATCAATCTGTCCTTTTCTGGATCATGTTTACAAGAAATGTTTAATCATGAAAGAAGTTTGGATCCTTACCATCTCCAATATTTTCATCCATTTTTCTACGTTTTCGTCTGAAATTTTTATGTAGTCGAACACTTCATATGAAAACACAAAATCATTTTACATTTTATTTTTTCTTATTAAATTCTTTTAACAGAATCCTCTTTTATGCAGAAACGGCTAAAGCACCGAAAACCAAGGCTTATAGTAAGTGATCTCCTATTACATGTGTCTACCTTAATTATTGGCTTGACAGTAATTAAGCTTGATAGTATATGAACTTTTCACAATAAACTTTGTGTAGCACCCTCAGTTTGTCACTTACTTTAGTTATACGGGTGAATCTCCTGTAACTGTCTGTTTAAGCATTTGACATGGGAGGACATAAGTGTTATGTCCTCAAGTGTCCAACACTTGGAACCTTTTGAGCTGATGCTAACAGCATGATATGTGTTTATTGAGTAAAAAGTAATCTTTTATGCAGGAAAAAATAGAATTGCAGGAGTTTTCACTTGGTTCGACCTCGCCTTGCTTGGGTCTGCATGGAACTCGCTGGTCATCCTCAGGTGATCAGGTTTGATTCCTGGTTTTACTTTTGAAATTCAGAAGACAGCGAGTTGATTCATTTTGTAGAATTATGTCAAATTTATGTTATCTTTCTGGATATTATTAGGTTATTTTGGAATGAGATTGATATGCCTAAGCGAGATGACCCTCTTTTTTCTTATTAAATGTCAGTGAACTAGATATAATGCTAATTTTGAGATCTATTCATCAGTTTGCATTCTTTGGTTTCCTTTTTTACATGATTTATGCTTCTTAAAGCTACTTTTGTTGCTAATCCAAGAACTGAACAGCATGGATAATTTCTTTCTCAAATATTTAGGAAGATGACATGATAAGATACATGCTAGTGAATTGTCAGATAGGTTTACCAGCTTTCCGTTCTATTATTTAATGTGTTTTAAGAATAGATGGATTTTATCTAACTCCTTGAATCCATGAAAAAAGAAAAAAAAATGAAACCAAAGGGGAGTCATAGAGTAGTTTTTGGGCCCCGGGGGTAGGTGGTTTGTCCTAGGCTTATAAGGTGGATAGGCCACTCTACGAAATACGCTGGTCTTTTGATTAAACCCCAGGTAACATTTTTATTTGGATACCATTAACTTCCTGGAAAGTTTTATAATATCAGATAATGCTTAATGCATGGCCTGTCACACATTATCAGGTGCCCACTGCAGCTTGGATAGGAATGATATTGCACGGTCAAATTCTGCATGTCATATAGTTTGATACTTACGGATTATTAATATTTGCTACTGCTTCAACCCCCCCCCCAACCCTTCTTTCTGGCTTGATAGATTACTTCTTGAATTCCAAGCTGTAAATTTTATCTTAGCTTTTGACAAGGTGTCACTTGTGCATGTTGGCAGCGGGTTATGCAATTGGGTTTTGACTGGGACGCTAATGACATAAGCATCTTGTTGCTTGCAAAGTTGGCCAAACCATTACTTGGAACTGCTAAAATTGTCATCAACAGCCTCCACATTAAGGGTGATGTATGTTGAGCCTATATTTTCTACGGCTATTCTTCTTCTTCTTTTGTTATATTTATTTATTTTTTACCTTTATGAAAAGGAAAGCTGTAATGAATTTGACATTCTTATCAATTGTATGGTTTCGTTGCGAGAACTAGACATCATGGAATGAATGTTTTTTGCTTTACATTTTGGAAGAGATTATATATCCATTCTATTATCATTTCCACAATTTCTTAAAAAAGAAAAAAATTGGTTTCAGTTCTAGTAAAATCTGGACAACAACCGAAGCTGTCCAACATATAAAACCTCATTTCAATGTGCCTTCTGTGTGAGTATGAGCTTTTATTGAATGAAATAGCATTTTCTTGTATTTTATTTACAGTGGTCAAGCTTCTATGTTCTATGGGGATACACCTTGTAGACACTGGAGCCCTGAACTTGATGCATGTTATTATGTTTCTTTCATTGTATCTGTTATGTTGGTAGTTTGTCCATTCAGAAAATGTCATCATGGTTTAAATCTTGATATTTGCTGTTTCTGAATTGTAGGTATGTTGTGATTTTGATTATTGTTGAATATAGCTTATTTAATTCCTTGATTTTTTTACAGCTTTTAGTGATGCCAATTCTGGAAGGGAAAGCAGTTCTATACTCATTTGTATCCATTCCAGATGTGAGAATAGGAGTTGCTTTTGGAAGTGGTGGAAGCCAATCTTTACCTGCCACGGAGCTGCCAGGCGTTTCAAATTGGCTGGTGTGTTTGCTAAATGGTTTCACCTTTATTCTGCATTTTAATTTAATTTTCTTCTTTGACTTCCATTTTAAACAGCTAAACAGTTTAGTTTGCTGCATATCTGGAATGATGGTGCTGCAATGCTGCCTTTTTCTATACAGTAAACTTGTTTTAGATATGGTTCCACAAAAGCCCCCAATTATATAGTAATTGAAGTTCATTAACATGATACTTGGTGTAACTATATGATATCTCAAATTTCAGGAAATTAGGCTGGCTATTCAATACACCTCTGCATGTAATGTCCGTTAAACTATTTATAATTAGTCAATCACATTAAATAGCATTTTAATCTTTTATGCAATTGAAGATTTTTAATAAGTTTCTATTTTTATACTCAAGTTTATATTACAGAGCCTTGAAATACTATATTGCGAGCATAATAGGTCTCAGAGAGAGAGAAAAAGAAGGGGGGGGGGGGGAATGTATGATGCAGAGATTTCTTTCAACTTTACTTCAAATTCATGTCAAGTAGCATTAGTTTTGACCATTCCCCTTTCCAAGTTAAGATGAAGTTTCTTGTTCCATTTTCTTTAAAAATCTTCATTTATTGGATCTAACCGTGTAGTTAGTTTTGAGCAATATTCCTCTTTCTCTCTCTTTCCCCAAGGATATCTCTATATATTGAGTCTTATCAACCTCTCTAGTGTTGCAAAATTTGATAAAAAGCCTTATTGTGCTTCGGATGACTTAATGGACTAGATAAGCTGAATGAGAATCATCCCATGTCCAATACTCATCTGTAAGTCCTAAGCAGAATCAGTTTTCCATGCACCCCAAGGTTTCTCGTAGGATTTAGTTTAGAATTTTATCTACTGAGTTTGGAGCAACATTTTTCTTTCTTGTTCATTCCATATTTAGCATATGCAATCCAACATACAGATTTGCAATAGTGGCATATTAAGCTACAATTATTTGGAGAATGCTGATTTTTGGTGATCCTATAATTTGTTTTTTCATTTGCTTCATGCAGGCTAGACTTATTAATGAGACCTTAGTTAAGACATTGGTTGAACCTCGCCGCCGTTGTTACTCTTTGCCAGCAGTGGATTTGAGGAAAAAGGCTGTTGGTGGTATTGTTTATGTGAAAGTCATTTCTGCAAGTAAACTTTCCAGAAGTAGTTTGAGAGGAAGTCCATCAAGAAGGCAACAAAATTACTCCGCGGACAGCAGTTTAGAAGAGCATTATGACGACAAAGATTTGACAACTTTTGTGGAGATTGAACTTGAAGAGTTGACCAGGAGAACAGATGCTAGACCAGGCTCAGATCCTAGATGGGATTCAATGTTTAATATGGTCTTACATGAAGAAATTGGAACTGTTCGATTCAATCTTTATGAGTGTATTCCTGGCCATGTCAAGTATGATTATCTGACAAGTTGCGAAGTGAAGGTATGGTATTATGTGTTACTGTAAGTGGTTTCTTAGTGTCAATTGGAATGCATCGCGGCATGTTCTGTACAAAAGCCAAAAACTGGATCATGAGCTCTTTTCACTGAATTTACATTGTAGTGTTTGTTTTCCTATATGATATGTTTAAATTGTTTAACCATATATCAATTATAGGCTCAGACATCTTATAACCTGTAATTGTTTTCTAAGCTTGTCTTCATTTTCCGCCATCACTCAACAAACTTCCTAAAATAAAATAAATTATTGGAAAGTAGCTACAAGACCATCTTGTAAATTAAGAGTGCACAATTTCTGTGTTCAATTCTGCTAGCTTTCAAATAATTCTATGCATATTGCAAACTAGGTAATTTATCATTATACGGTATCAACTAAGTTAATCTTTCGTTTTCGGCCTTGTGTGCAGATGAAGTATGTTGCAGACGATTCAACAACATTTTGGGCAATAGGACCCGACTCCGGCATAATAGCCAAGCATGCTGAGTTCTGCGGAGATGAAGTTGAGATGACAGTTCCTTTTGAGGGGGTCAATTCTGGGGAGGTATAAATCACATGTTTTCTTAGCAAGTTATAATTGGCGCTAAGATTCCACCCATAACAGATTAGCAGTCATCTTGGTGAAAAACTGAACTAAGATCATGCCGTCTTTTGCTGCGTGAATCACCAGTGAATCTATTGTGCTTTCTTGCCAATTACCAGATTAGTAGCAGACTAACTAAACAGTTTTATGGAATTACTTGACTTGTTTTCTGTCACAATCTGACAGACTGATGTTTTCTCCCATAAGAATGTATGTTTGGGTGTCCCACCTGCTTTTTGGATCCAAGGATTGCTTTTAGGAATTCAACTATTAAAAAACAACAAACTCCATAAATTTTTGTTTTAGTTATCATTAAATTAATGATACATGACTCGTTCAGTTAGCAGCATGCAAATATATGGACAGGTGTAACTTAAATTTTTCTTGTTCATATGTGTTTTGCAGTTGACAGTGAGGCTTGTGCTGAAGGAGTGGCAATTTTCTGATGGTTCTCATAGCTTGAATAACTTCCGTTCCGGCTCTCAGCAATCGCTTAGTGGATCATCAAATTTTATTTCAAGGACTGGAAGAAAGATTAATGTAACTGTTGTAGAAGGAAAAGACCTTAAGCCAAAAGACAAATCTGGAAAGTGTGACCCATATGTTAAACTGCAATATGGCAAGGTAAGGTTTTCTTATCTACGCTTGAGACTGTAGTCTGGTCTGATGCTAAGGTTACAAATTTTGCTAAGTCATTTGTGATTCATTCTATATGTGTAATAATTATGACAAGTCGTGCTTATGATGTGAACATTCCTTTCAGATTGTCCAAAGAACAAGGACTGCACATTCACCTAATCATGTCTGGAATCAGAAGTTTGAGCTTGACGAGATAGGTGGTGGTGAATACCTTATGGTAAAATGCTACAATGAAGAAATATTTGGAGATGAAAACATGGGTAGTGCACGAGTAAATTTGGAAGGGCTTGTAGAAGGGTTAGTTAGAGATATATGGGTACCACTTGAAAAAGTAAATACAGGAGAACTAAGGCTTCAAATAGAAGCTGTGAGAGTTGATGACAACGAAGGATCAAGGGTATGTTTTTACTATTGGAAAATAAAGGAACTGTTTTATTCTTTACTGAAAAGGAAGAGAAGAACCGGTAATAAATGGAAATAAAAACTCTGAATGCATTAGAAATTTTGGTCCGAGTTCCTAATCTGAATATTTGTTTTATGGATTATTCAGCGAATGTGCATGCATGATCATGATTGTTTGCTCAGATTGTGGCTAGGAATGGCTGTTTTCTAGCTGATTTTCATGCATGGTAGTAGAAAATCAGGTTTTGAAGCTTAGGTTTATTTTGAGCCTGATGGTTACATTTAATCGTAGTTCAATGGGACCAATGTCCATAATGTTTTGGCACTGGTTGTTGACAACCTTTTGGTTGAAGAATGCTCGTTCCAATATATTCATTTTCTTCCTTTCCCTTGAATATTTTCAGGGTCAAAACATAGGTTCTGGCAATGGCTGGATTGAACTTGTTATTGTTGAAGCGAGAGACCTTGTTGCTGCTGATCTCAGGGGGACAAGTGATCCATATGTTAAAGTGCAGTATGGAGACTTGAAGAAGAGAACAAAGGTAAGGACACCTTATTCATGATTAAGAAAATGATATTGCTCTAATCACAGTGTCATTGGATAGTTTTTTATCAGTAGAATTTTGCTATGATATGACTACTGGTTCTGTGCAAATGGATATAAAACTTTCATTTTCTTTTATTGGTTATTAATATGTACTCTTATCCTGTTTATAGCAAAGAACTTGTATATAGCCTTCCTTCTTCTTCCCCCATCATTTGCATGTAATTGTTCAACGCATGCCTAATACCCAGCTGTGAAATACTGCTCCAATGATTTTCACATTGCAGTTTCATCAAATTTGGTGGATATTAACATATATAATTTTCAAATCCCATAGCTTAATCAATACAATATGCATTCTTCCCAGATACATGTATTTCATCCTTCTATTTTCTCCCATAGGATCTTCTGCAAATATGTTAATTTGATTAATGATCTGGTAGCTTACCGTGGCTTGCCTTTCAGGTCATATTCAAAACTCTAAATCCTCAATGGCATCAAACCTTAGAGTTCCCCGATGATGGCAGTCCCCTGACACTGCATGTGAGAGACCACAATGCATTACTGGCTTCATCAAGTATCGGTGATTGTGTTGTTGAATATCAGAGATTGCCTCCAAATCAGATGGCTGACAAGTGGATACCTCTCCAAGGAGTGAGAAGGGGGGAAATTCACGTTCTAATAACAAGAAAAGTTCCAGAACTAGATAAGAGAACCAGTATAGATTCCGATTCATCTTCAACTAGAGCACACAAAATTTCTAGCCAGGTGAGACTGATATAGATACATATATACATTGGGTATACTGTTGATTATTAGAAGATTTTGTTTCTGACAAAGATATATGTTGCATGCCATTATCTCATAAGTTGCAGAATTTATTCATAACACTGCATAATACCCCTGCAAATCTCCCTTTATATACTTGGTGAAAATTACATGCGTTTGGATAAATGATAATCTGATGTAACGCCTAGCATCTTATAAGGGAACAGAAATATCAAAAAGATATGCATCACTCCAATTTATTATGAACAGCTTTGCTTCGTCATAGATTAACCTTGCTTTTTGTTTCAGCCTCTTAATCTTTACATATGTTTTTTTCTCTGAGTCTTTTTCAGATGAAACAAATGATGGTCAAATTTCAATCATTGATCGACGATGACAATCTGGAAGAACTTTCAACTGCTTTGAGTGAGCTGGAAACTCTTGAAGACTCACAAGAAGAGTACATGGTACAGCTCGAAACTGAACAGATGCTTCTACTTAACAAGATAAAGGAACTTGGTCAGGAAATTATTAACTCATCACCTTCCATTAATAGAAGATCTCCTGGAAATGGAGCCATACCTTATTAAGTATTTGATTTTTTTTCTCTTAATGTAATTTTGCACATACGAATTGTATCAGATAGATAATGTACACGGGCCCCAACCGATTTGTCCTTGTAGTTTACACCACATATAATAAATAGTTTTAGCAGCAAATGAAAGGATTGGCTGTTGATCCCTTTTTCTTTCATACATGTATTTTTTCGTTCACCATACATCTCCAAGAGGATGAACAATAAAGAGTAGAGGATTATTCTATTCAATAGGAAAGCATTGAGTGTTATGCTCTACTTTTTATAAAATTTTATTGCATTTTGTTTACAAAAGCGATGCCAATATCAATATTAGAAGTAAATGATTGTGAATATAGAATTCTTTTTTTTTTCCCCTTATTTTACACACTTCAGTCTTAACTCACCCATTCGCCATTCTTTCATAATTAATTTAAAAAAAAAAAAGAAATGTGGAAAATAAATAAATTAAATCAATAACAGAACTTACGTTCTTGAAGTTGAGGAGTACATGTTTGAGTGCTACTACTAATAAAAAGTTAGCGTTAATACTTTATTCTCCTCTTATTAATAGATATGGTTAATCTTGCTATTAAAAAGGTGAGGCTGGATAAGAGCATTTTTTTTTATTACAAAAAAAAAACTAATACAAAAACTAATATTAGAATGGGCTGAAAAGATAGATAACAATTGTTTCTAATGCTCGAGGCCGAATGAACAATTGGGCTGAAATGGGTGGACCGGCCCAATTAAAAATATCGACCCAACTAAATATATCCATAGATCATATCTTATCTTCTCCGCCAAGTGGAAAACAGTCCCTCTCTTCAACCTCTCCTATCTGTCCATCAGCACCATCAGCACAGCAGCACTCAGCTTTCAAAACAATGAAAACATTAAAAGAAGAAGAAGAAGAAGAATAACAAAAAGTTGCTCCTGAGCACACTCGTGCATTTACTAAAATGGCTTTGACAACGTCCAAATTAACAGAATTGCCATTCCGAAACTCACTCACTCTCACCTCACACACTACTCCTTCACTTAACCATCTCCTTTTCTCTTCTTCTTCCCTGAAAACGCCGTCGTTTCAATTACTGAAACCTTTCTCTTCTCTCCGCACGAACCAAAACCCTAGAACCGACAACCAGAACCAGCAGTTCCCCAAGCCTCGCTCTCCCTCCACTTCCGCCCCCTGGCTCAACAACTGGTCCCGCCCTAAGCCTCCCTCCACCGAGAATGTCAACAAATCCGACGGACGGAATCAAATTGATGAAAAACAAACGGCGCCGGATTCTTATCCTCGGTATTCGGATAGCGACGACAAAGGTCGTAACGCAATTGAACGCATCGTTTTGCGGCTGCGGAACCTAGGGTTAGGGTCCGACGACGAGGAGGAGGGGGAAGAAGAGGAAGATGACATTAACGGTGCGGCGACGGGAGAGGAGAGGTTAGAAGATCTGTTGAGGCGAGAGTGGGTCCGGCCGAATACGGTACTTCGAGAAGTAGAAGGAGAAGAGGATGATTCGTTGTTGCCGTGGGAGAGGGAGGAGGAGGAGAATTTGAGAGCGGGAGGAGAGAAGCCGACGGGAGAAACGAGGAGGAGGAGGATGAAGGCGCCAACGCTGGCGGAGCTGACGATTGAAGATGAGGAATTGAGACGGTTGAGAAGGAATGGGATGTATTTGAGGGAGAGGATTAATGTGCCTAAAGCTGGACTCACTCAGGATGTGATGCGGAAGATTCACGATAAGTGGAGGAAGGATGAGTTAGTTCGGCTCAAGTTTCACGAGGTTCTTGCCACTGATATGAAGACGGCTCATGAGATTGTTGAGGTTAGTTCTGTTTTCTTGGGTTTTGATTTGAGAATAGTTGGTTTATTGATTTGCTAGGACTAGGCAATGCCTGTACTTGTGGTTTCTTAAAAGTGCATATTTATCTTGGGCTCTTTTTGAATCATTTGTGGTAAATTTTTATGAAAATAGTGATGAATGGTGACTGAGTGCTTGTAGTGATTGTCAGCGGCGAACAGGAGGATTAGTTATTTGGAAGGCAGGAAGTGTCATGGTGGTGTATCGAGGAAGTAACTATGCAGGACCGTCGTCTAAACCGCAACCTCTAGATGGAGATGGAGATACTCTTTTTGTCCCTCATGTATCTTCTACTGACGGTTCAACTGCGAGAAGTGTCGATGAAAAGAATGAGTTACCTGTCAGGATTTTGGACCATTCTAAGCCAATGACTGAAGAGGAAGCTGAATGTAACAGCCTACTAGATAGTCTAGGTCCTCGTTTCCAGGAGTGGTGGGGCACAGGGATACTCCCAGTTGATGCTGATTTACTTCCTCCAAAAGTTGATGGTTACAAGACACCTTTCAGGCTTCTTCCTACTGGAATGCGATCTCGACTGACCAATGCAGAAATGACTGATTTAAGGAGACTTGCCAGATCGCTTCCTTGTCATTTTGCCCTTGGTATTGTTATCTCCTGCGAGGAGTTTCTTTAGCTCACAGTTTCTATTTTGGGCGCCAGTGTTCATCCTAAATTTATTTGTACAGGAAGGAACAGAAATCATCAAGGTTTAGCTGTTGCTATACTTACACTTTGGGAGAAAAGCCTCGTTGCAAAGATTGCTGTAAAGCGGGGTATCCAGAATACAAATAACAAACTAATGGCTGAGGAGCTGAAGGTGTGTTCTTTTTTTCCTTCTTCTCTCTCTGTTTAAGCCAATTCAACCGATGCTTTAACTGCAAATTCCTAATTTTGTAATTAAATGTAATGCCACTCTCATTTTTCATGCTATATGCTGTTGGATGAGTAGGTTTAGTAAATCTGGTGATTTATAAAATATTGTTTTCACAAGCTTTGACACATTTCATTTCTTCTACCTCCCCCTTTTTTTTGATCATAGCATTTTGCTGTACTTGCAAGAAAAGCGTGAAGTATATGCAGTTTTAAATTTTATTTGCTTTACAGAGCTTAACAGGAGGCACCTTACTTCAAAGAAACAAGTTTTACATTGTTTTATACCGTGGGAAAGATTTCCTTCCACCAAATGTTGCTTCTGCTTTGGCTGAAAGAGAGCAATGTGCGAAACAGATCCAAGATGTTGAAGAAAAAGTGCGGAGTAAAACACTGGAGGCAACTCCATCAGGTGAAACTGAAGGACAGGCACCTGCAGGTACTTTAGCTGAGTTTTATGAGGCTCAAAAACGCTGGGGCAGAGAAGTTTCTGCTGAAGAACGTGAGAAAATGGTTGAAGAAGCTTCCAAAGTTAAGCATGGTAGGCTCGTCAAACGGATTGAACATAAACTTGCTGTTGTAAGTACAATCAGATTTTTCTTAACCATTCTTTGTTTCTTATTATCATTGAAGAATCACCACTGTTTTAAAAAGAACTCACAACCCTTGTGCATGGGATGGACCATGTTAAATGCTCAAGTAATTTTGTTTTCATATTTGGTATTTGGGAACTGGCAGCCCCTGGAATTTGGTTCAGGCATTGTATACGAAGATATCAATTATTTCAAAGTTACCTAATGAAGTATAGGCTCTTCCATTCAATTATGTTTTCATCATGATTCAATGATGAAACCAATAAAATCTAATTCATCATAAAAAAGCATGAATGGTTTTACTCACCACCTGAAGTGAAACTCCCATACTAGAAACTGAATATAATTTCTTATTTCTCTTTTTGCTTTATTGCATTTTGAAATTATCAAAAATTGTCTTCTTATTGAAGAATCATTTGACCTGATGGACAAACATTTGTTGTGTATCCTACACAGAAAGTGAGAGAGGAATGTACGGAAGAAAGTGAAGACTAGTAAGGATGCTATTGATGTGATAATGTCCATTTGGGATTGAAACACAGTTATTTGATTTAAATTATTCTAGTGCTTGAATTAATTTATCAAGTTTTGAATATTCACATCGACCTCTTGCTGGATGGCTTGTGGTAGTTGTCATTTAAGAAGTCATATACTCATATGGACTTTTTTGTGCATAACTTACAACCAATTTTACTTTTTATGCAATATTTCCATTTATTTGTTTTTAAATTGGTTAAACTTTTAAATGCATGAACAGTCCCAAGCCAAGAAGCTTAGAGCAGAGAGACTGTTAGCTAAAATAGAAGCATCCATGGTTCCTTCTGGTCCTGATTATGACCAAGAAACGATCACTGATGAGGAACGGGCTATGTTTCGTAGGGTTGGTTTAAGAATGAAGGCATTCTTGCCTCTTGGTGAGTAATCCTTAGCTTCTTGAGTGAAAAGCAAATCTGAACAGAACTTCTAATGGTCTTTGTCTGGTGATTGATCAGGCATTCGAGGTGTTTTTGATGGTGTTGTTGAGAATATGCACTTGCATTGGAAGTACAGAGAACTAGTCAAACTGATAACCAAGCAAAAGACACTTGCATATGTTGAAGACACTGCAAGGCTATTGGAATATGAAAGTGGTGGGATTCTAATAGCAATAGAAAGAGTCCCTAAAGGATTCGCCCTAATTTTCTATCGTGGGAAGAATTATAGACGGCCAATTAGCTTGAGACCGAGAAACCTTCTGACAAAGGCAAAAGCGCTTAAGCGCTCTGTGGCCATGCAGCGGCATGAGGTTTTTCTCTTTACCTTTAGTTTTCTGTTATATAAAATGGCAATTGCTATCTATCAAAGATTCTCATTTCACTGTAATTGAACATGAACTGTGCAGGCTCTTAGTCAGCATATCTCGGATCTGGAGAATACCATAGAGCAAATGAAGAAAGAAATTGTTAGTATTGGTTTTTCTGCTTCCTTCTCTATTATGAACTCAAATTGCATTCTGCATAAGAGCAGGCATACTATTTTTAAATTCACTAGATCCATCTACTTGAAATTATACTAATCTTATTCTTATGTAACCTTTGAAAAGTTTAACCTTAGTTTATAATGAATTCCCATTATGGCACACACCGTAAATTTTTCTTTCCGCATAGAACAGGTCATTGCAGGGGAAACCTGCCTTGTAACTTTACAATCTATTGCTTGGAGTTAATTGTGGTATGTGGTCTGAAGTGGTAGCCATAATCCATACCCTGTTGCTTTTTGGGGTCTACACACTTGACATGGTGAAGTTTCTATTCTAACCTTTGAGGGTCTCTAATGTAAACCAGATTAGATAAATGACACTGAAATGACATGGCATTTGCATTTTGGCATCTTGACAACCATTTGAGCTGTCACAGGTCTAGTGGCAAGTAAAATTGATATGCAACATATGTTGGACTACTGTGCAACATAGATTATTTCTCAACTTTTTTTTATATAAAATTTTATTTATTATCTATGTGGACACCTGGCCCACCTTTGCAACTTTTATGTTTTTTCTTTAATATACTTTTTTCCCCCCCTCAAAAAAGAAATAAATGCCGGTTATGGACATCAAAGGGGTGCAATAATTGTTTAATGAATAACTGGAAATAAGAAAGACTAATATTTTTCACCATTATCACTATTAATATTTTTTTTTAAAGCAATACAAATTCAGCCAATTGGGAACTTTTTGATGATACTCTTATTTCGTTTATGTTTATTTGTTGACAGGGTGTTTCCAAGGATGAGGAGGATGGAAATATTAGGTGCTCAGGGGACCTTAAGCAGTTTGATCATGTGTCAGTCTTACCCCAAGTGAGTTGTCTGCACCACTGACTGCTACTAAAGAACTAGTGTTCCTATGTATTTTTTAGTGGTGACAATGTTCCTTATCGATTCCCCCCCCCCCTCCCTCCCTCCCTCTCTCTCTCACTCTCTCTTCTTTCTCTTTAGTAATTTTTTCATCAAACTGATTGTAATCCCCAGCTCTTTATGCCTAATAAAACTTGAACCCCTGAATTTTTTTGAAAGAGGAACTGCCTGGCTAGGGACGAATGATTTTGTTTAGTGCTTAGGTGGGTGGGTTTTGGAGTTGAAGTCTTAGCCATGTTCCATTGTGACTGTTAATATTCTTTATGTTGTTACCAGTAGAGGAATATACATGTAACTTATATTAAGAAATCATTCAAGAAATCATCTATGGAGTTCTCCTTTGCAGAATAAAGACAACGACTATGTTGCTGATGAAGATTCTGAATTATCAAGCTTTGAAAGTGATGACAACGATCTTAGCAAGAATGGTTGAAAGTTTTGAACATTTTGAAGTCACCGGATCTGTTTTGTCACCAGCTATATCCAATTCTGGTAATTATTTGGTTCCATTTTAATTGATTGTCATGTTTTGCTGGTGTAAAGAATTCACAGTCTTAGTCAAGACTAGATATTTTTTCGTTACATTTGTTTGATATCACATCCCAAAGTTTCCATACTTATAAAGAACCTTGATAAGTATAGACAGAAATCTGCCTCTGAAATAATCAAGTGAGAGTGCAATTTTATCAAAATTCTTAGCATTTTTTTATATTCAGGATAATTGTAGTCATTCTATCTCTTCCATGACTTTTGTTTGACAAGCAATTGGCATTTGCTTGACATTCCGTGTCGTGTCATCTACGTCTCCCCTTTTCTAAGCAGGTTAAGTGATGCAGAGAGTGTGCAGCTTAGTATGGACTGATCATCAATTGTCTGTTGTCACAAACATCAAGATTCAAGGGAGCTGGGCTCATTACATTGCTTATGTTTCCCATTTGCAGCAAAGAGAATTGAGTAAATCCATAATGAATGCTTGAGAATAGCCTCATCGATCAACTGTGTGAGTGCATACATCCTGCAATAATTTGACGTTGTCACCGCTGCTAGCGGTGATTCTTGTTCTTTCGTGAGTAGATGGCCCTTCCATTCTTATCACGGTTGTTCAATATTATGTTTGTAATTATCATGAGTACACTTTTTAATTCAACTAAAATAATCTTCTAATTTCATGTGATGAAATTATTTTTAACAGAAAAATTGTAACGGCTGCGTGTTGCTGCCTTTTTTTGTCCTCCTTTTCTTTGGTATTCACGAAGATGTATAAAATTTTGATAATATATTATTACTTGTCATTTCAGTTAAAGAAAGAAATTATAACATTATTTTATTTCCTTCGACTCCTAAATACGATTACAAAATCGTCAAAGATTGACATGATTTCCGAAAAAAAACAATGCCAATTAAATTCAACTCGTTGGTCTCTCACGCATACAGAATCTTCCGTATCTAACTAATTGACTGATTCAATAACTGTTGTAGAAGATACAACCAATAAAGACCCCGATGAATAAAATCTATCAGAATCAAGATATCCTTCAAACAAGTTTCACCATATATAAAAAATTTTCTTGGACCAAATAAATTGATTAATCATCAAACTTAATAATTAATGATCTACAAGCATACATATAACATATGTCCAAGAACGCACTTTATTTTAATGCAGCTATAAAGTCTATCAAACTAGAAGTAATGTTCAAAGAAGAAATCAACCAAATAAGATAAACTACTTGCTGAGAATTAATGGCATGAACGCATTAAGAGATTACAATGAAATATTATCCCCAAAATCCACTCCCCCACACTAAACTTTCGGCTTCGTGAGTTGTGATTTCTGTGAAGAGATCCTAACCAATTTCACTTGACTCTTCGTCGCAGCCACCTATAGCTACAGTAAAATCTCTGTAGGAAAAATTCAAATGGAAGTAACATTTCCTCGCTCTTTTCGAAAGAATACATTATCATCTTGTCATTGACGTAGAATTTGCTGAAGCTGGAGCACTTGATTCCTTTGCTCTGGAGGCAAGAGACTAATCTGTTCTGGTGACAAGCTCATAACCTGCTGAAGAAGTGCCTGCTCCATCTCAGGACTCAACTGCACAATGAGGAACAAAGGAAGTCAAATATTGATGAGTCAATTTGAGCTATATTGACAGAACTTACGCCAACTTGAAATTTAAAGAGTCAGATAAAATACCGATGATGGGCGAGGGGGCTGATTGCCTGGGCCCATCTGACCAGAAACTGCTGGCGGTGGTCCTGAAAGTTGTGTAAATGCTGGATTCTCTGGCGGACCTGACATCCAAGATCCTCTATCTATTTGCATGGAGTTTCCAATTTGATTGTTAAAATCTGACCCCAAACGTGAACCTCCAGCCTGAATAAGCATTGAGCAAACTGATAAATTCTCAAGTACAACAGCCATAAGAGAAATAGGCATATAACAAATGGAATTTACAGTTTACAAGGCCTGGATGTCAGTGTTGGTAAAGTGGTAAGAGGGATTAATCATGCCAAAGACATCAATAATTATATGAGGACAGTACTTCCTCCATCTCACATGTGCAATCCACATTTCTGATTTTAGCTATCCTACTATGCTATGGAAAACAATGGATCTTACTGTTCATAAATGCAAAAGAGAAGGGCCATATCTTACACCAAAATCAAGTGGGAAAATATAAAGGACATTACTTTTCTAATAGGAAAAGAACAGTGTCTGTAGGTGCCATTAAATATTTCTTCACTACCAGAAGTCAGTTAACAAGATGAGAAACCCACACATCGTCATTTTTAACCAACCCCATTCAGAAAGCTAATGACAGAATGTATCAATCAATTCATAGACACTCAAGAGCATATACATACCTGATAAACAGATTGAGGCAGTGGCTGACTTGGAACTGGTGGCTGACCCTGCTGGAATGAAGGTCCAATGCTAGCTGGAGGATTGGGTCCTGACTGGCCAGTTTAGCAAAGAAATTATTGCAACCTACCTGTGATATACCCAAAATGACAATGAACTATAATATTCAACTTACATGATACATAGGTTGGGAAGAACGCTGTTGAGCACCAGGGTGCTGGAAACCCACAGTGGACACCACATGAGGGGCGTACTGATGGAAAGATTGCATTGAAGCTGGTCTAGGCTGTTGTGGCAATGGCGGTTGCAGCGGCATATGAGGTGGTCCTGTTGACTGCAATGGTGGTTGCAACTGGCTGGAGGCAGCAGGCATTTGGGGTTGATGAAGCGAAGGTGGCTGTGAAGCAGAATGATGAGAAATTGGAGGCATGCTTGAGTGTTGAGATGGCTGTGGAAGGGACATTGTCGTCAATGGGGCATTTGGACGTCCCTTAGGCTGCTGTGGCACCTGTAGTGCATGTGAATGCATTGGCTGAGACTGAAGATTTGCAGCAGGAAGAGATGCAGATGATATTGGCATCGCAGGTTGGTTTTGGTGCTGTTTTCTGATTGAAGTTTGGGTCTGAGATGCACTAGTTTGGTCCTGCAAACCAACTTGACCAGACGAAGCCTGTGCAGCCTGGAAATTGGGCTGCGGAAGTTGCGGAACCGATTGCTGAGGATGCTGCAACGCTGGTGGCTGGACACTTGGAATCTGAAGATAAAATGAAACTCATCATGACACAAATGCACCAGTGAAAGCTACAGAGATTAAGTTTGATAAAGACAAAAAAACATACCACTTGAGGAGGCTTTACCATCCCAAGCATAATTTGTGCCTGTTTAAACAAGTGAATCATAATAATTTTGATCAGCAATCAATGAAGTAGTTGCTGGTTAAAGAAACTGAGTAAATTTCAATCAACAAAAACATCATTTACCACCTAGTGTGGTGATACAAATAAATCCATGAAGAAAATTGTTTTGAGAATCAACACTTTACACAGACTCAGCGACGCAGGAAAACTACAATGACACAAGATGAACTATTCCATACATAAGCGCTTGAATCAAGAAGCTCGCTAGCTAACATAAGAAGAAGAATCTTTCAACCTCATATTCACAAAACTAAAACCCTAATTGAACCAAATTATCACAGTGACAAAAGCAAAATTAAATTCCATACAGTAAGAATCCAAAAAAAAAAGCAAGAAAAAAAGTTGAGGCAAATTTTATCTAGAAATAAGACAGAAAAATGAAATTTAGGAGTTTTAAAAAATAATAATAACTGAAACCTGAAAAAGTGCTTTGGTCAAGAGAGGGTTCTGAATTAGGATTTGTCTCGCCTGTTGCTCGTTCTGCTCAATCAGTGACTTCATTTGAGTCATGATTTCGTAGAGCTGGTTCTTCGACATACCGGCAAGGTTCGCCGGTAAGCCGTCGCCAGCAACTTGCTTTCCCGCCATGTCTCGGGTGAGAAAGGAGAAGACGGTTGTTGTCTGATTGAGTTTTGGGGATTTCAAACCATAAAGGGGATTCTGGAAATTGCGGGCCCAGGCCCATTTATCGTTTGACCCAAAGTGTCTTTCTTTTTTAATGAAAGGGGCCCAAATTGTTTTTTTCATGATTATGAGAGGAAAGGGTCCAACTAAAGTTCACACGATACATAGTCGACAAAATTTGATCATCTCTCGATGCAAAATTGTGGGGTAAAGGATATTATAGTCACATCTAGAAAGCACCTGTGTCGATGGTGAGCACTTGGACCATAGCACAATTCTATGATTTAATGTGAGTAGTGTTGAAAATATGGATTAATTGTACGATGACATTTGTTATTGTCGTATGCTATA
The DNA here is from genome assembly GCA_018350135.1 of Citrus trifoliata. NCBI lineage: Eukaryota > Viridiplantae > Streptophyta > Magnoliopsida > Sapindales > Rutaceae > Citrus > Citrus trifoliata. The sequence continues at coordinate 10,868,952 of CM031386.1, read as the reverse complement.
AGATGAATATTATCACTCACTAGATCATTATTCAAAATGGAATATTAATATATATATATAGAGAGAGAGAAATAACTTATGTAAATTATGATCCTCTCGTGAACATAAAATTATAAATTTCTAAACATGTTATTTATTCTGTACGTATGGTTAGAATTTAATGGCTCCTATACTTTTATCTAATAATCGTTAATTATCACTTTGTATTTTAGCGAAGAAAAATTTGTAATAATAATAAAAAAGATATGACTTTGGTTTGAAAAGAAACAATTCTCACACGATTTTGTTTCTAGTCACCAAAAAATCCAAACCCGAAAACAAGATGAGAGATTTTGAGAACATTCAATTCGATCCATAAATGCATAATACGTATCCAGCAAGCAACCTATATAAGGTAATTTTCCCTTATATGTTGTGTGGACCTTACAATTAATTCACATTTGAGCATAAAATACATTAATTACACAATTAAGGACATATAGACCATTAAACTACAGCTAATTAGTACAACACTTGAACACAGTTGATCACATAAGCAACACCACATAACATAAGCCTGGAAATTTGACATCTGATTAACTGCAATATCTTAACAAAGTCTAAAAATTTATTGTATGAACTAATTGCCCTGTTGAACTTGTGGTAAAGGCAACTTAGCCACCCCCATCCCTTAACTAGATTTGATGATTAATTGCATAATGTTAGATCAGACTTCACATGCAAGCTTCACCATATGGAGTCCAAATTAAACGGTTGCTCCTGCTGTGTTTGTTGCGGAACCACAGAATCTAAGATGACCTTTGAAGAAGAGGAAGCTTGGAAATTTGAACTTAAATCACTTTCAAACCGAGAATTAATGCCACCTTGTTGCTGCAGAAATGAGTTGTGTTCATTACTTGTAGCTTCCCTTGCTTGATAATTCCTAAACTGTAATGCCTTGAGAAGCAAGGAATTCATCGATAGATTCGGACTTAGCAAGCTTGAAGGCCAGGTAAGCGATGGAAGAGATGCTGCTGCCCAATTCATGTTCAAGTTCATATTGTTGGTCATGTTCAGGTTATTAACATTGCTGTTATCACTGCTATAACTTTGTGTAGATGGAATATTTCCAAATCCGCTTGTTAAATTTGCAATGCCATTCAAGTTTGGCAACTCTATATCTCCAAACTCATTGACCATTGAGTTTGTATCACATAGAGACTCATCTGATGGCTGTGATGATGGTGTATGTTGTGGTTTCTTCACAGCTGCTGCGCTTTTCTGAAAGACCCTACAAACCACCCATTCCTCCTGCATATAACAGTGAAACATTTAGTATAATTCGGCAACAAATATTAAGAGAGTCATACGATTGTCAAATGCCAAAAATCTTGGGTACTCTCCGTCTATAACAATACTCCTACTATCTATTGAAATCTTGCCACACTTGAATAGAGCTTAACTAATAAAAACTAGTTTATGTAGTTTGATAAAAAAAATTTATTCTGAGCTGATATGATATTAGCATTTTGAGAGAACATATTTTTTCTTAGATGATTTTTTTTAGGTATATGTGACTATAATATAAACGGAAGATACATATCACATGGTTTTGAGCCTTTGTCAACTCTTTTGTCACATGATATTAGCACTTTGAGAGAATTGAATATATTTATTTTTAGATTTTTTTTAGGGATAAGTAATTATAATTTAAATGAGAGATACATATCAGATGGTTTTAGACCTTTTTTGAGGGAGAGGTGACTATAATCCAAATGGAAGATACATATCACATGATTAATTGAGAGATACACATTACAAAAATCTAACAAAAGATATCTATTAAATGATCTTGGCTCCAACCCCTTCACAACTCATGGGGAGATCCCCAACAATCTATTCTCATATATCGAGCTTTGGGTTGTAGAGCAGACAACTTGTTTCGTCCTATTAGGTTGTTCATGAACCTGGGAGCTCTGATATCAGTGTTATTTCGTTCGCACTTACTGACCATCATCACATCCGGTATGCATGGGATAACCCAACAAGACGATTCACTAAGCATCCAAGAATTTCTCTAGCTATAGTTATTACGTACCTTAGAGGATCTGAAGGGGTGTTTGTTTTCGAGGCGGTATTCATGCATGACCCAGTTGCTCTTCTCACCCTTAGGAGCTCTACCTTTGTAAAAGACTAGGGTTTTTTTCATGCCAACAAGTACTCCAGCTCGAAAGATTTCTTTGTCTTTGCCAGTGGTTTTCCAGTAGCCAGCTTCAGTTGCTCGGTTTGTTCGAAGCCCAGTTGGGTATTTTCGATCTCTCAAGTTGAAGAAGTACCATTCCTTTTCGCCCATCGAAGCCTTGCCTGCAACATATATGCATTTGACTCAGTCTTTAGAGACCATGGCCGCCCAACAGTGTAGCAGGTACCACAAAATTATTAAGAAAATACAAAAAAAGAAACTACCTCTGGTTCTTGATTTTGGTAATTGAATACAAACATACCAATAATCAAACTTTAATTTATGTTTACTTGTTCATTAATGTTCTAGGAGAATATTCATTTGTTTACCAATTTGATGAAAGGTGAAGAGCTTTCATTCATTGTAATCTCGACTAATATCTTCAGAGGGATTTGTAAGTTTTAGCAATGATCACCCAGGAAAAAAAAAAGAGAAGGCATATGACAATTATTTTTATTTTTATCTTAAGTTATGTTTTTAGATTCTTCAAATAAAAATTGGAAAAAAAAACGAAAATCGAAGCAATGATATTATTTTTTGATAAATTAAAAACCTGAAAATTAATAAATCTTATACACAGGTAGGACAACACAATATATAGATATTATAAATTCTGAAAAACAAGGGTGGTGCATACATACATAAATTGGAAATTAACAACCAATTAATAAGAAATTAAATTATACTAAATAGCTCTTAATTAAACTACCTGGGAGATCCCAAGGTTCACATTTGTTGATATCAACATCTACAACAGCTTTGGATGTGAAACTAACATCGGAAACTTTTCGTGTTAGATAATAAGTAATGAGTTCTTCATCAGTGGGATGGAATCTGAACCCAGGAGGTAGATTTTCCTCCATTTTGATGAAGACCCAAAAACTTAATTATAACGTTGGCCTAACAAATTATATTAATTGTTTTCTTGAAAGCAAAAACAAAGGCAGCAATAACCCCAGGGGTACGGATGTGATGTATATAAATGCTTAAATATATATAAGCGTTTATAACATCGACGTGGTGATGAGTTATAAATGGTGTGTACTTTCACCCTTGAAGAAGAAGCTGCTGCCATGGCTAGCTAGCTAGCTACCTAGTCTTTTTAAAATCTTGATAAACATAGCTAACACTTTGACAAAGATGGTGCATGGAAATAGCGATTTTCTAATGAACATGAGTTATTTTACCAATATGCCATTACTATCGTACAATAAATGAGCTTAAACATTGACCATATTGAGTTATGAGCGGCAAGAATTGGTGCACGAGGGGGTTGAGTCTTGTTTACACCACAAGATTTTAAAGAAAATTCTTTGCTCCATATGATCCTGTCCAACCACCTTCACCCATTTCTACCCACCAAACCCTAGGTAGTCCAATGGGAACATGGCATTAGCAATTTAACACTTTTTCCACCAATATGTTATTGTCACTTGTCACCCGCCCTACCGTCATCGATCGATAGGCTAAATTGTTAATTGCCCTTTTCTTGTGTGGCTTATACATTAACAAAATTTATTAATATTATTCATTGCAATGATAGATAATATAGAATATATTTGATATGACAGTTTATAGAGGCAGCAAAAGTTAGAATTTGTTGTTATATTTATATATGTGCAAGAAATGCCCTTAGGCATTGATCGTCACTTTTGATCGATGATGAGATAATCATCAATGTATCATTGCAGGTGAAGCTGGAAACATCAAAACAGCTGGCACAGAATAGAGTAAACATAATTGAATATTTTATATTATATATTATAATATTGTAATGTTATTAATTATTAAATAAATTAATACGGACATAGATTACTATAAAGGAGTGGTTAAAATGGTCACCAACCCACAAGACTGTGATCTTTTGGTACGCATTTCTGTTGGATCTTTTCTTTGATGATTTGCACTGTTTGTCTTCAAAGTTCAAACCATATCATAAGTTTCAATCCTACCAAAATATCTCTACATGTTTCCTACACTTGGAGCTTCTAGAAACTCATCTACAGGTTTCCTGCACAAGCTTATACATAAAACATCATTATATATATTGAGGAAAGAAACTTGATATGGGTTAAAAAGAACAAAAAAAAAAAAAGGTGGATGTTGGCAAATTAACAATTAAAAGAAAGGATACAATTGGGTTTCTACAGTTTTCATCGTTTGAGGGGGAAAAAAATCATGCAGTGATCCTTTTAAACATTCGCATAGAATGAGCAACATTTTGTATGGAGAGAGTTGATTAAAAAAAAAGGCCAAAAAATAAGTAATTATTTTAATAAACATTTTGTACGTACTCTTCACCGAGAATTAAGCAAATTTTTTGTTTTAGCTACTCCTTATATAAAGATTAATTTATTAGTTAAGATTTTGTTGCAACGGCCCTACAGTAGCTTTGCCATATAAATATATAACGATTCTAACTCACACGTCTTGGTGCATCTTTGAAATGAAGATTTGATAGTGAATTTATATTTAAGTTATTGTTCAACATGAAAAATATAATGACTCTATACCTAAAGCTAATTTTTGTTTTAATAACCAAAAAAGAAAATGACTATTCACAGAATAAGTCATTACCGATTAGATTTATTAATTGTGGAACAACCCATACATTATAAAGCGTTCAACTTATTAATTAATTATATGCTTTATCGGTAAGTCTTTTTTGAGTATCCAATAATTGAGAAACTTTCTTAATTTGTCGGTCATATGTTTGACCATTTCCTACTTAAACCCGAAGAGAAACGCATGATGAGACATTGGCAATAAATGATAAGATCTACACACACACACACTTATTGCAACATGTGGAAGCGAAGAAGAGTTAAGATATCAATTTCTTGTTCTGATAACTAACATGATTGATCTTCAGTGGTGTAGAAATCTCATGCACATATATATATTTATTAATTTAAGGAAACTTCATAAACAACCAACACTAATTGTACATTTCATGTGACTAGTATTATAATCACAAATGTTTGTATAAATTATAATTTTTCATTATTGTTTTTGTTGTTGTCATCCTGATGGCAGTGGTGGTGATAGTGTTTAGAGTGTAGCTTAAAAATATGGTTCAATTAAAGGTGACTTGTTTGTCTCTACAATATGGGATTTATTTTTTATTTTTAAGACTAATGGATGCTATTTATTTACTCCTACTAATATTTGAAAAGATTAATATATTCTCATCTGCATTAGTAAGAAAAATAACTTTATGGAGGGAATTCAAATTAAAGCCTTCAAATATTTTTAAGAGCACCAACCCACTAATGGGCAATAAACCTTGGTGCGAGTGGCAATATTTCATATTATTTATACATTTGTTAATTTTAACATTTTAAGGCCAATATATAAATAAACTAAAATTTAAACAAGCATGTTTTAAGATCATTAATATTTGAAGGGATAAATCCATTATCACCTATACTTCTAGGAGGAAAATTATATGAGGGGAATCATATTGGAGTCATTCTTATAGGACTAAAGCTAATGATAGCTGACTAAAACCCATAAGAATAAGAAGGCAGATTGCTTTCCGGGGTGGGTATTATCCGGGCTCATATTCTTATGACGAGTCTTCCTTCGGTCGTTTCCTATCCAATCATGGAACCCTTGGACTTATATGTATATACTTATTATATGTATATGTGTTATATACACCCATTCCCTGAAATGAAGAGGGCCAGTCTCTCTATGAATCACCTCTGGAGGGGATCGTAAGGCAGGGCCGGCTTTAAAGTCTAAGGGGCCTTAGGCAAAATTTTTTATGAGGCCTCTATTTATTTTTGTAATTCAATACTCAAGATATATAAAAGAATTAAAATTTATTCATCTTTAATTTTGAATTTCAATAATAATAAAAAATCAAAAATTTAAAAATAAAACCTAAAATAGTCAAGAGATATTTTTTTATTCCAAAAACTGTTAAAACAAACAAACAAATAAATAAAAAACAATATTTTTTTCAAATAGAATATTTAAAATGGTAGAGTATAAAATTTTGAAATGATGAATTGATATTCAAAAATAAAAATGGACTTTATATTTTTTTGAAGAAACTAATTATTTACATGAACCAATGAATATAATAATTTTCTTTGTAGAGAAAAGAACAAGAAATTTTTTTCATTTACTAATTCTTGAGATTATAAGGTTTTTAATAGAAATTAAAAGAAATACTAAAAATCAAAGATTCTAACAAATACTAAAAATCAAAGATTCTAACATTGAATAATTAAAAAGGTAAATAATTTTTTGAAAATAATAATAATGAATCAACTAATGGTTAAATAATATATTATACTTCTTTAAAATTAAGATTTCTAAAAATAGATTTTTTTATCAAAAATAACTCTTAATTTCTTAAAATACGTATTAAATTTTTTTATTAATTAGAGAATTATTAAGGAAATACTCAAAAAATGAGGCTTTCTTAAAATATAAGACCTTAGGCGACTGCCTTGTTCGCCTATACCTAAAGCCACCCCTGTCGTAAGGGGAACCTCTCAATAGTTCCAAAACCTGGGTTCAATACATATTGACAACAACACCAATCCACTAGTAGGCAACAAGCCTTAATGTCAATATTCCATATTACTTACATTCGTTAAATTTAAACATTTTCAAACCAGCGAAAGAGTGTGTTTTTTTTCTTTTTTTCCCCCTTGTTATTGTGTTATTGAGACCAAATGTTGAGGAGCCCCTAGTATTTTTCCTTCCTAGCACGACCGGTGTTAATTAGTTAGTAGTTTAGGGACAATGATGCAATTATATGTAAATTTTCATGGCTGAGCCGAGAATTTAAGGCTTTCAGTGGCGAGCCTATATTTGGACTGGGCTGATGAATAGACCCCCATACAATGGGCATTTAATTTCTTACAACCTCGCAGTTGCACGTGAATGTTGTCAACCCCCCCATCCCCACCGGGGGGCGTATTTCACATACAGAATAATCATAGTCGAATTGATATACAAGGTGTAGGAAATTTTAATTAAACTGGATGTCATCTTCTAAGTATTGCACAAAGTCATTGGGTTCAGAGATTACCAATCTTAGAATACTACCATGTATTTGTATTTAATTGTTTGTCACAGATGCTTGTAATTGATTTCCTGGGCTTGAGATGACATATCTATCATCTATGGAAGGGCGATATTGGGCACATAATAAGCCTATTCACGCTTAAAATGTATATTTATGGCGGTGTCGTAAGTTAAGAAGACTGTTTCCACAGCCTCTACAGGAAAGCCTTGTTTGTTTGGAAGAAATCACAAGTGATTGCAGTAACTTAGAGGAGATCTTTGGGAAGAAAAAAGGAGGGGATGGGGAAATGGAGATAGTGGCTGCAGTAGAAAAATGGCCAAACCACAATCTCTCAATGCTAGAAACATGTGAAGTGTATGGCTAACCCAATAACGAAAGCTTCATAAGAGGACTGAGGCAGGCTACTATGAGAAAAAATATCTTCTTTCTAAAGAGATTCGATAAGAAACTATTATATGTCCAAGGTCCAATATTAAATTAATTTTAGAGGTTTTCTCCGACTTTGTCGCTTCTAAAACGTTCAATACATAATGTTAGTTGTGGCAAATTAGTAAACTTCTTCACAACCTGCACTGTGAAAAGGCTAGGACAGCTCAAGAAACTGAGAGTTCTGTATTGTTCCGTGATGCAAGAAATTGTCATGGAAGAGGAAGGTGAAAAGGGAGAATCAGCAGAGACATCAGAGAGGATTGTGAGATGACACTTAGAGGTCTGCAAGCTTGTCCTGTTTTTGCTCGGGGCCTGTGCTGGAGGAACTTGAGATTGATGGATGTCCGAACATGAAGACCTTTGGTTATGGAGACCAAAGGACCCCCAAGCTCAAAAATGTGAAGCTACAAGGTGAAAACAGATGGACGGGTAACCTTGACAACACCGTGCAGTAATTCTTCTATAAACAGGTGTGTTAGAGTTTAACTTGCTTGCAGTTCTTATGATCAAGTTTCTGATTTGTGTTTCTGTGGTGCAGAAAAGGTTCAGAAGGAAGATTAACTGAAAATGCTACTGGTGAAAGAGGTAGCTATGAATAATATTTTTCCAAATTCCATCCTTAAGAGTCTGTCACCTTTCTAGTTTCCCTTTAGCAATGTTCTAATTCAAATTGTTGATTTGTCTCCCGAATCATGACACGAGGAGCCTTGACAGGTTTGTGAACATCAGTTCATTGAATTTCATTTCTTGTTGACAAAATGATTTCAGTTTTTTTTTTTCTCTTTTTTCATTTGGCTGCCGCAGACCATGATGTTACTTCAAAATATTCAACTAGCCGCTCTGTGCTTCTAAGCATAAGAAACTCAGAACAGATATAAAGCAACTGAAGAAATACATGTTATTACAGAAAAAGAATAAACAGTACCTTAGAATATCAGAGGAATAAAAAAATTAATCAGCTGCCAATTGCAACTACTTGAACCATCAAAAGCCACCAGAAAATAAACCTTCAAAAGTAACATTCAGCTTCATCATCATTGGCACTGTTATCCCTCTTCTCAGCCAATTCCTCCACTCGTATTGAGTACCCTCTTCAACATTATTATGAAAACCCATTCCTGGAATCCATCCCTCTTCCTTAAAGCAAAATTCACATTCATTGTTGCTTTCAAATTCGACAGATCATCATCTTCCATCAGGAAGCAACCACAGAGTTGAATTTCTTGCATTCCAAGGCAGTCGTTGAAGAGTCTATTGATTCCATCTCTGTGTATGCAAACACCTTCAAACCTTAGTATCTTAACTCGAACAAGGTTTTCCGCAATCACGGAAGCTGCACTGCACGTTAAGTAAAAATCACGCATGCTAAGAGTCACAGCTTCAAGTACCGCAGAGCAGTTTCTTCCAATTTTTTTCACAATTGATCAAAGTATCGATATCTATTTTTTCCGATATGTACTGAGTTGACATTTCTCCAATTGCATATTGCTTTCGCAAATCCTCTCCCTGTTATTTCTGATGACCCTAATAGGACTAACCTATCAATACCCTTTGTTCTTTGCGAAGCATTAATGAGATGAGCGTCTGAAATTTTAAGATCTTCAGGAAACAAAAGTGTCTTATAGACAATCGCCAATTCTCCAAATAAATATTTCCCAACGTATCATTATCATCTAGTATACTCTTTAACAGTTTCATCAATACTCTGTCTCGCGACGAAGTAAATTTTGCATTTGCAAGAGCAGGCCTGATTAAACCCAAATCAAGCAGGTTGTTTTTGTTTGCCCAGCACAAGATGTACCAACAGGCTAATTGCCAAGAACAGCATACTGAGGAAATATTGCAAGACGAGTCGGAGGAGGATATGCCGTCGAATATCTTCATCAGAATATCAAGATTCAAGTCTTCCCAGCAGCTTCTCGGTTCCATTGATAGAGATTCTTGAGTTCTTTCATCACCAGTGCTGATATTCCTCTTGCTCTTCTTGCTTGCGGAAGAAGCCATCATTTCGTGTGTGAAGATATTGTAAAAATGGATAAATGCTGCTGTTTGGCAGCTGAGAAAATACAGAGGAAAATGTTTATTTCATTAATGAAACTGATATTTTGTACATAACAACAATCACGAACATGTAGTTATTTATACATGCTTACATACACTAACTAATTGCTCACGAACTAATTATTAATCACAAGCTCACTCAGCTAATCAATAACCAAAATACAGAGTGTGCATTGTGAAGTTAGTTAGGCTGGTAGCTGCTGCTAATGTGGATCTTCTGATGTGGCACTAATGACAGCTGATAGCTTGATATGCTGATTCTTTTTCTTTACTTCTGCATAATGAGTTATCTTCACAGCCTCCCTCAAGCTCAAAAGAACATGTAAAGACATTGAGTTTGTCCCTTAAATAATTGAACTGAGGAGAAAATAAGGGCTTGGTTAAGATATCTGCAATCTGATCTTCACTTGGCACATAACAAATTTTGAGATCACCAGATAACACTTTATCTCGAATAAAATGAACATCAATCTCAATGTGTTTGGTTCTTGAATGGAGCACAAGATTATTTGCTAGTTATGTTGCACTCATATTATCACACCATATTGTTGGTCTCTCTGCACAACATACTCCCATTTCTAGAAACAAGGATTTTAACCAAGCTATCTCTGAAGAAGCTAAAGCAAGTGCCCTATATTCACTCTCAGCTGACGATTTAGTGACTACTGTTTGCTTCTTCGAAGACCATGAAATCAAATTATTTCCAAGATACACATAGTAAGCTCCAATTGATTTCTTATCATCCAAGTCACTTCCCTAATCTGCATCAGTGAATGAGGTAATTTTCATATCACCATCTTAACAAACTTTAAGCCATAATCTTGTGTCTCCTTTAGATATTTAAGAACCCTTTTGCAAGCCATAAGATGTTGCATAGTTGGTGCAGATACATATTGGCTCAGCTTATGAATAGAATAAACAATTTCTGGTATTGTCAAGATTAAGTACTAGAGACCACCTACAATGCTTCTATAATGAGTAGCATCTTCAACATAGTAACCCAATTCTCCTTAACTATCTTCTGCAACTTTGAGTCCTTACCACTGCACATTGGTGTTATCACTCCTTTACAATCAAGCATGTCTACTTTAGCAAGCAAATCTCTGATATACTTCTTCTGAGACAAATAAATGCAATCCTAACCATACAACACTTCTATACCAAGAAAATAGGACAATCTTCCTAATTTTTTCAATGCAAAAATAGTATTGAATTGTTGAATAAAGCTGTCCAATTCTTCACTGTTAGGTCCTATAACTAATATGTCATCAAGCATATATCAACACCATAATGAGTGACACTTTAGTTTTTCTTAAGAATAAAGAAGAGTCAAATTTGGAATTTCTGAAACCCCATTGCAGAAGACATCCTTTGAGCTTTTCAAACCAAGCTCTAGGAGCTTGCTTAAGACCATATAATGCTTTGTGTAATCTGCGAACACAGTTAGGTTTGCTCCTATCAACAAAGCCTTCAGGTTGCTGCATAAACACCTCTTCTGACAATTCACCATTCAAGAATGCATTGTTGACATCGACCTGTCTAACTATCCACTGATTCATCATTGCAAGACTAAGAACTACTCTAATTGTTGTTGGCTTCACCACTGGACTAAAGGTAATAAAATAATTCACACCCTCAATCTATTAAAACCCTTTTGCCACCAACCGAGCCATATACTTAGCTACACTCCCATCAGTATTATACTTTATCCTATACACCCACTTATTCCCAACAATTTTTTTGATTTTCTGTTCTTGGTACTAAATACCAAGTTCTGTTTTCAATTAGTGCATCATACTCATTTTTCATAGCTGTAAACCAGTTTGTATCTTGTAAAGCTTCATCAACTGAATCTGGCTCTTTGTGAACTAACATTGCAGTATACATTTTTGGTTTAAAAATACATGTTTTTCCTCTTGTGGTCATGGGGTGATTGTTTTGTAAAGGTTGAATACTATTTAAGGTTATTTGAGATTGAGATGGTAATGGAATTGGAGTAAAATCTGAAGTGTTTGGTGAGTTTAGATTATGAGTATGTTCAAGAGCATGATTAAGATTTGGTGTTTGAAGTTGTGTTGCCTCATTTGCTTGTTAGTGATCTGCTGGTGGGAACAATTCTGTGCTGTTGGAACATGCTGGAGGGCAGGATTCAAAATTGCTATCACAAGGATTTGACACAACAGGAAGAGTGGACAAATGGAAAACTTGATGAGGAGATAAAGTAGAGCTGGATATTGGTTGTATTTTGCTTTCAGAACTGAAAATAGGATCTAAAGAGAAAGGGAATGCATTTTCATCAAATATAACATGCCTTGCTATGTATATACGACCAGAATGATGGAGACATTTATATCATTTGTGAGCAAGGCTATAACCAATGAATATGCATTTACTTGTGTGATAATCAAACTTATGCTTATTGTAATCTCTCAAGTATGGATAGCAAGCACAACCAAAACATTTCAGCATCTTATAATCAGCCTTATGTTTGAAAAGTTTTTCATATGGTGTCAACATTTTAAGAGCTGAAGTTGGTAACCTATTGATATGATAAACTGAAGCATGGAAAGAATCTCACTAAAAATTCAAAGAAAGTTTGGCTTGAGCTAACAATGTAAGACCTAATTCTACCACTTGTCTGTGCTTTCTCTCAACTAAGCCATTCTAATGATGAGTGTGAGGACAAGAGTGCCTAAATAAAATGCCACACTGATTTAAAAATTCAGTGAATGATCTGTATTCTCCCCCCCAGTCAAATTGTAATATTTTAATTGTTGTTTGGAACTAGTTTTCAACTTGCAACTTGTATAGCTTAAAAACTTCTAAACCTTCTGATTTCAACTTCAATAGGTAAATCCAAGTATATCTAGTGAAATTATCAACAAAACTAATATAATATCTAAAGCCTTCTCTTGAAATAACTGGTGAGGGACCCCAAAGATCAGTGTTTATAAGCTCAAGTGCTGATTTGGTTTTGATTTCTGTAACTGGGAAGTGCAATTTGTGTATTTTACCCAACTGACATGCTTTACAGAAATGTTGTGTTGCTTGTTTAACCATATTTAGAGAAAACTTATTAGCATGATGAAATTTGAGTAAATGCAATAAGCTTTGAGAGTTTGGGTGGCCAAATCTTCTGTGTAAAAGAGCTATTTTATTAGGTTTATCAGAACACATCAAAACCATTTTGTATACAATTGTTTGGATTATTTATGTACTTTACAGATGGCATATGAGAAGCAAGATGATAGAATGATAACATTGACAAAGGTTTATTAGCTTGACTATGAGACACAACAGATGATGACTCAAAGTTCTTAGAAGATATAGGTTTAACCAGCAGTTTATACAATCCTTTCTCAGCAATGCCCTGCATTAGAACTCGTCCCTTGAGCAAATCCTTCACAACATAAAATGATCTAAGAAATTCAACAGAAATGTTATTGTCAGTAGTAAGTTTGGAAATGCTTATTATGTTCTTTGTAATAGAGGGAACAAGCAAAATATCTTTAAATGCAATATGTGAATCTGCAGGTTAAGATTTTGAACTCTTGAATGAAAAATAAGAATCACCAATATGAGTTATTGATAAACCTTCACCATTACTAATAATGAGCTTATCATTACCTCTAAACCCATCTCTAATATTCAGATTTCCCATGTTGTTGGTCAAATGATGAGTGGCACCACTGTCCAGGTACCAACCTTCATCTGCAAGTCCTTTAAAATATGCAGCAAATGCAGCTCCAGCCCAGGGTATACCAGAATAGTCAAATACACAAGAATGTCCAGAATGTGACATTTGTAATCCAGTGTTATTGACAGGCCATTGATCATCATTTGTTGAATAATAAGGCATGTATGCAAGTTCATAATTAGCTATGTAAGCATACTTTAAACCTTTTCCTCTCTGAAATTGTCTTAGTGGCTGAGGTATGTAATTTCCTCATATTTGTGCCAGCATTCAACAGCTGTATGTCCTGCTTTGAAGCAAATCTGACATGTATTCACAGAATCATCACTGTTGGATGATTGTGACTCAAAAGAATGTGAATTTCTAGTACTAGTGAAACCAGTACTACCAAAAGAACCTCTTCCAGAAGAACCAAATCTATTACTTCCCATCATCATTTGATTTCTTCCATGATTACCACAATGACCAGTTCCAGCACGAAAACCCATTGAATGAGCTTTCAAAAACATTCCTCTACCATTAAACATGACATTTCTACCACCTGAATGACCATTATAATTGCCCTGGATACCTCTTGTATATTCTCCTCTCCTAGCTTGACCTCTTATTTGAGCATAATATGCATTCATCATACTATTCCAGTTAGACATATTAGCATAGTTTGCATTAAACATATGTTTTTCACTTTGACTTTGTTCAAGTCTAGCTTCATGAGTGAGTAATAAAGCATAAGCATCATCATAATCCAATTTGCTTGCTGTGATAAAAGTAGCTAAATCCAAATAGCCAGCTTCTAGACCATTGGGAATTTGTTGCAACATATCTCTATCTGATACAGGACTACTAGCACACGCTAATTTGTCTGTAACTTTTTTCATTTTTAAGCAATATTCTTCAATACTTAGTGATTCTTTTCTTAAGACATTCATCTCATACTTAAGTTGAAGAACTCTAGCCTCAGACTGTACACCAAACATTTTCTTTAATGTTTTCCATACATCGAATGAAGTAGTACATGAGTGAACTAGACTGAGAATACTTTCAGTTATTGAGCTAAAAAACCAGCTGAGTAATGTTTGATCTTGAGATCTCCAAATTGTGTATTCAAGATTCTCGATCTGTTGAGAAGATCCAGCAGCTATTTTAGCAAAACTTGATAATGCTATAAATCGATTTGGTGCAATCTTTTCTCCATTAATGTATCCTCCAAGTCGATTTCCTTTAATGGAAGCTAGGACTTGATTTTTCCAAAGCATTTAGTTAGACATATCTAATTTGATGGGTGTGATGAAAGAAAAAGTTGTTTGATTTGCAGCTATTGTATTTGATTGTTTGTGATTGCCATGATTGGCTCTGATACCATGAAGAAATTGTAAAAATGGATAAATGCTGCTGTTTGGCAGCTGAGAAAATACAGAGGAAATTTTTTATTTCATTAATGAAATTGATATTTTGTACATAACAACAATCACGAACATGTAGCTATTTATACATGCTTACATACACTAACTAATTGCTCACTAACTAATTATTAATCACATGCTCACTCAGCTAATCAATAACCAAAATACAGAGTGTGCATTGTGAAGTTAGTTAGGCTAGTAACTGCTGCTGATGTGGATCTTCTGATGTGGCACTAATGACAGCTGGTAACTTGACATGCTGATTCTTCTTCTTCACTTCTGCATAATGAGCTATCTTCATAGTGTGTATAACTTTTGAAAATTTGAACCCGCTTTGTTGGTAATAACAGCAGAAAAAAAATCTCAATTCCTAAGGAAAAGGGATTGTGAGGTTTTAATTTGCAAAATTAGAGCGGAAGTGGGATTCCTTTCAAATTTCGGAAATCCGTACCTTGACGACCGCAAGAGTAGACTCAGGAATCATGATTGATTCCTGTCACCAAAATGATTGTTAAATTACCATAATAGCCCTGGAATAATTTATTAATTAATCATACTATTTAGAAACAATTATAATTAATAATTACTGAAGTTTGTTATAAAAAAATAAAAAGAAAAAAAAATTAAAAAAATTATCATATAAGTGTAGAATAAAATTAAATTAAAATTTTCAAACTACAAGAACAAATATCTACTAATTATTTTAATATCGTAATTTTTAAACTATAATTGTCTCACTATAATAACAAATGAAACTTAACTCCACATTACTTACATTCTATTTTATCTCATGGGCGTACTTGTGCGGTCTTTACCAGTGCTCTTGAGTCCCTGCTAATTTTTGGGTTCGACAGTAATAAAGCCAATGAATAAGCAAGCCTATAGTAAATACATCCCTCCGTTCACTCTAAGAGCAATGAAACTTAATCAATGAACACAACGAAAATGACTTTACAATTTGAAAATTTATAATGAGATCAGTTAAGTAACTTGTAAATTGTAAAAGTTGCAATATGCAATACTAGTAACTGAAATAAGTAGAAAAGGGTAAATGGTAAAAACGGTGGTTAATGCAAAGACAATGGGACATGGTCACGGGAAAGAATCTTTTTATATATAGGTGACATTAAGGACCAAATCGGCCTTTGCAAGAATGGGGGCCAGGTGACAATTTATACATTCATTTGCATGCGAGCAGTAGTTGCAGCTGCAAGCTAAAAATTGTTTACTTTTAGATCATGTTGAGAGACTCTGGCAGTGTGGAGTGTCAAAGTCTTGGGCGGTGCCAAACCATGAAAAATCCACCCAAATTAAAGTCCAAGTAGATGCTGCCCAATGAAAGAAAAAAAAAAGAAACTTTGACAAAGAAGAAAGAGGAAGAAAAATAGGTGCCGCCCAAAAAAAACAAGAAAAAAATATTAAAATAATAGCTAATTTTGCCTATATAAAGGAAGCCCTCCATTTTTATTTCTGCATTCAATTTGTGAGAGAAAAAACCAGAGAGTTTTGTAGAGTATAAATAATAAAAGTTCTTGTGTTTAGTGATTCGAGAGTTTGGGTGTATTGGGGTTTTGGATAGTGAGATAAAATATTACAGTACTTGTAACTCTTTTTTACTAGTATAATATTTTCCTTCTGTCTTCGCCCGTAGACGTAGGATAAAAGCCGAACCACGTAATTTCTAGTGTCCTCTATTATGCTTGTTCTTTATTTTCTTCCAATTTTATTTTAGCTGCGTGTCTGCTTCACCCACCAATTTCCTAATAGTGGTATTAGAGCTATTGATTGTATTTTTTGAGTCATGTACTGTTCACGTAAGGGGTATTGTTCACGTATATGGTACTATTCATAAGAAACGGTAGGAGCGATTCAAGAATTTTACGGTGCAAAGTAGGGAATAGTGGTGTGAGTAAAGCAACTGTGTGGTTTTGTACATGTCTAGGAAAGTTATGTCACAAAGGCGATAAGAGCTTAAGGAGTTTGGATTTTAAGTAGGGACCATTGTGACCCCTCCAGTCTTTCCTAGGAACTTTCCTGATATGCATTCTCACACAACCTCACAACTATTCAAGATGGTATATTAGCTTGTGTGCAATATTTATCAACAAAATGGCGGTAAATTATGAAATTGAGAAATTTAACGAAAATAATTTTTCGTTGTGGAAAATGACTATGAAAGTTGTATTAAGGAAAAATAATTGTTTGGCAGCAATTGGAGAAAGGCTCATGGAGATAACTGATGACAAGTGGAACGAGATAGATGGCAATGCAATTTCTAATCTATACTTGGCACTTGCAAACAGAGTATTATCTAGTGAGGCAGAGAAAAATACAGCGAAGGAAATTTAGGATACTCTTACAAAATTGCACGAGGTCAAGTCACTACACAACAAAATCTTCTTGAAGAGGAAACTCTATACTCTTCGAATGGTGGAATCTACAATGGTGACTGACCACATCAACACCTTAAAGACTCTATTTTCACAACTCATAACGCTTGGATCATAATATAGGGAATAATGAACGTGCAGACCTTCTACTTCAAAGTCTACTAGATTTATATGATCAGCTCATCATCAATCTAACGAATAACAATCTAGTGACAGTCTAGTTTTCGACGATGTTGTAGCCTCTGTATTAAATGAGGAGAGCATGCGAAAAAATAAGAAAACAGACATGCAAGTTCGCAGCAAGCGGAGACACTATCGGTAATGAGAGGGAGATTAATGAACATAACCCCAGTGGGAGTTAAAATCATGGTATATCAAAATTCAGAAGTAAGAAGAATATTAAATGCTACAACTGTGGCAAAAAAGGGCACGTTAAGAAAGAGTGTTGGAGTAACCAGAAGAGAAAATATGCTAAAGAACCTGAGTCATCAAATGCTTAGGAGTGTGTAGCAAGTACCTCGAATGATGGTAAAATTCTCTACAGCGAGGCAACAATTGTTTCAGAAGGCAGAAAACGACTATCTGATATTTGGCTTATAGACTCAGGAGTTACCTGGCACATGACCTCTCGGAGAGAATGGTTTCATACATATGAACCTATCTCAGGAGGATCTGTATATATGGGTAATGATCATGCCTTGGAGATCACTGGTATTGGTACTATTAAAATAAAAATGTTTGATGATACAATTCGCACAATTGGGGAGGTACGACATGTCAATGGTCTGAAGAAAAATATATTGTCTTTGGGACAAATGGATAGTCATGGGTATAAAACTCATGTGGAGAATGGAATTATGAAGATCATTAAAGGCGCGCTTGTATTGATGAAGGTAGAAAAAGATCGGTGTTAATTTATTCATACTTAAAGGAGAAATACTATAAGAGGCTGATGCGTATGTCTCATCAAATAGAGAAGAATCAACAATGATATGGCATCTCAAACTTGGTCACATGTCAGAATAAGGTTTGAAGATTCTTTCTGAGCGAAAATTACTTCCGGAGCTCAAATCGGTAAGTTTACCATTTTGCGAGAATTGTGTTACAAGTAAGTAGTATAGATTAAAATTTAGCAGATCTATTAGTAGAAGTAAATGCATTCTAGACTTAATTCATTCTGATGTTTGGGAATCACCAGGTATTCATGGGAGGTGCAATGTACATGGTGACTTTCATTAATAATTATTCTGAGAAATGTTGGGTGTATCCAATTAAGAAAAAGTCAAATGTATTTTCAGTGTTTAAAAAATATAAAGCGCGGGTGGAACTTGAATCTGGTAAAAAGATCAAGTGCTTGAGGACAGATAATGGTGGATAGTATACAGACAGCGGGTTTTTTACTTTCTATAAGCAAGAAGGTATTCAGAGGCAGTTCACAGTAGAATACACTTCTCAACAAAATTGAGTGGCAAAGCGGATGAATAGAACTCTTACAGAACGGATAAGAGCTATATTGAGGACTGTTGATCTACCCAATTCATTCTGGGTAGAAGCAGCCAAAACTACCTGTTATATAGTAAATCGGTCGCCATCTACAATAATTGGGCTGAAAACGGCGGTAGAGATGTGGATTGGAAAACCATCTGATTACTCCTACCTACATGCATTTGGATGTCCTGTGTACGTGATGTACAATGCCTAAGAAAGAACAAAGCTGGATGCAAAATCTAAAAGATGTATCTTTTTGGGATATGTTGATAGAGTAAAGGGGTATCGTCTGTGGGACCCAACTGCCCACAAGATCGTCATTAGAAGAGATGTTATCTTAATAGAAGATCAACTGCAAATGAGAGATAAGGATGATAGCAGTGTAAAAGAAAAGTCAAATACTATACCGATATATGTGGAAAATAATTCAGAAGATTCACATTCTTTTGAAGTAGCACCAGAGCATGAGGAACAAGAACCAGTTGAGTCCAAGGCTTCAGAAGTTCGTTGGTCAATCGTGAGAGACAACCACCAACGTGGCACTCGGAGTATGTCACAGAGGTCAACGTTGTATACTGTCTTCTAATAAAGGATGGAGAGCCTTCAACTTTCCATGAAACTTTAAATAGCTCAGATGTTGGTTTGTAAATGACAGTAATGTAGGAAGAAATTGAAGCTCTACACAAGAATAAGACATGGGAACTTGTACCACTACCACACGGAAGAAAAGTCATTAGAAACAAATGGGTTTATAAGATCAAGCATGACGACAATGACCAAGTGGAGCAGTATTGTGCAAGATTGGTTGTGAAATGATATGCTCAGAAAAATGTATTGACTTTAACAAGATATTTTCTCCGATGGTTTGACTCACGACAGTCAAAGTAGTCTTGGCGATGTGTGCTATATTTGACTTACATCTTAAGCAGTTAGATGTGAAAACTGCATTTCTTCATGGAGAATTTGAAGAAGAAATATATATGCTCAAATCATAAGATTTTGCAGAAACATGAAAAGAAAACTTGGTTTGCAGGTTGAACAAATCTCTATACGGTCTCAAACATACGCCGATGTGTTGGTATAAGAGATTTGATTCCTTCATCGCGAGCCTTGGATACAACAGATTCGGTTCAGACCATTATGCATATTACAAAATGTTTAAAGATAATGATTTTATTATTTTGCTGTTGTATGTGGATGACATGTTGGTAGCATGCCCCAATAAAGATCGAATCCAAGAATTGAAGGCACAACTGGTTAGGGAGTTTGAAATGAAGGACTTGGGATCAGCAAACAAGATTATAGGGATGCAAATTCACCGAGACAGAAATAACAGAAAGATTTGGCTTTCACAAAAGAATTAATTAAAGAAAATTTTGCGGCGCTTCAACATGCAAGATTGTAAGTCAATTTCTACCCCACTTCCTATTAATTTTAAATTATTCTCAAGTATGTGTCCTAGCAATGAAGTAGAGAGGAATGAGATGTCTCGAGTACCGTATGCATCAGCAGTGGGAAGTTTAATGTTCGCTATGATATGTACTAGACCGGACATTACATAAGCAGTGAGAGCAGTTAGTTGATACATGACGAATCCCGGTGGAAAGCATTGGATAGGTGTGAAGAGGATTCTGAGATATATCAAAGGAATCTTAGATGTTGCATTATGTTATGGAGGATCAGAGTTTACTGTCAGGGGGTATGTGTTTACACTTGTGGGAGCAGCTGTAAGCTGGGTTTCGAAACTACAGATCGTTATGGCCTTATCTACAACAGAAGCAAAGTACATGGCAGCTACACAAGCTTACAAGGAAGCTATTTGGATACAAAGGTTATTGGAGAAGCTCGGGCACAAACAACAGAAAATTCTTGTGTTTTGTGACTGTCAGAGTGTCTTTCATATTGCAAGGAATCTAGCCTTTTATTCTAAGACAAAGCATATAGGAGTCCAATATCACTTCGTTCGAGAGAAGTGGTGGAAGATGGAAGTGTGGATTTACAAAAAAATCCATACGAAGGAGAACCTAGAAGATGTTTTGACCAAGTCGATAAATGCTGACAAGTTTATCTGGAGTAGATCCTCTTGTGGCCTAGCAGAAACGTAGGCAACATGATTATGGCAAAGCAGAAAAGATGATGTGGAGATTGATTGATTCTCAATCTAATCTCCAAGTAGGAGAATGTCAAAGTCTTGGGCGGTGCCAAACCATTGGGAGAATGTCAAAGTCTTGGGCAATACCAAACCATAAAAAATCCACCCAAATTAAAGTCCAAGTAGATGCCGCCCAAGGAAAGAAAAAAAAAAGGAAAACTTTGATAAAGAAGAAAGAGGAAGAAAAATAGGTGCCGCCCAAAGAAAAAAAATTAAAATAATAGCCAATTTTGCCTATATAGAAAAAAATTAAAATTAAAAATCCATTTTTGTTTCTGCATTCAGTTTGTGAGAGAGAAAAACCAGAGAGTTTTGTAGAGTTTAAATAATAAAAACTCTTGTGTTTAGTGATTTGAGAGTTTGAGTGTATTGAGGCTTTGGGTAGGGAGCTAAAATATTACAGTACTTGTAACTCATTTTTACTAATATAATATTTTCCTTCTGTTTTCGCCCGTGGATGTAGGTTAAAAACCGAACCACATAATTTTTGGTGTCCTCTACTGTACTTGTTCTTTATTTTCTTCTAATTTTATTTTAATTGTATGTCTTTTTCACTCACCAATTTCCTAACATGGAGTGGAGCCACCATTAATCAATTTAGGCTTTAGCATGGTAATGGAACTACTATGAATGAATCGCGAGAGTACCCAACTTCACAAAAATGCCTTCAGCTTTTCTCTATTATTATGTCAGTTTATAGGGGTGTTGTACTTGTACATGCTGTTATTTTAAAAGAAAAAATAGTAGCAATAATAAGTATAACACAACTGGTAATTAAATCTCTCCCCATCCAAAATTATTTGCGAGCCGAGCATACCTCCTCAGCCTACTGAGAAGGTATGCCCCGTCAATTAAATTCTATCAATATAAAGTATGTGGTTTTTTTTTAAATTTTTGTTTGTTGCACTTGTATATATATATATATATATATATATATATATAGTTTTTTGCTCTGTGATCATAAAGTGCGAGAAACGTCTGGGAAAACTTTAAAATTGCGGCATTTTAAAGATTTAAAATTTAAAGTACTTAAACCGCATAATTTATGTGTTTTTCAGGACGTTTTCACACTTTAAAATTTCGAATTGAAATGTTTCTCATATATATATATATATATATATATAGTAAATACTAATTTCTTATACCCCATTGTATTTTGCAACCAAAATTTATTTTTAAAAGTTCATTTGAAATGAGAATCCTAATAATTCCCTATAATTATAATCTCTTCTCTAGTCTCATGCATAGCAAATGACATTTTATGATTTTAGCTTCTCAAGTTGAATGAAGATTCTGACGAAATTAAATATATGGTCTACAATCTAGAATTCGGGATATAATGATATAATTAACTAAGAATGCGTGACATAAGTGCCAATTTCTGAGAAGGCAGCAGCAAAAAAAAAAGAAAAAGAAAAATGCTTAGAGGCGAAGTTAAGGACAAGAGGCAAAACAAGGAAATTTCTAAGAGAAGCCGCTTATAATACAAATCCACAATAACCTTTTAGAAAGATACTCTCAATACTTATGATTTTATGTCATCAAGAGGCAAAGTCTCTCCATCACATATTGTTTATAGCGTATTATATTTGACGAGGTGAAAAATCTTTTTCAAATGTTTTCATTAATAATTCTTTTAAAAAGTAAAAGGTGGGTTCATATATGTGCATGTCTGCAAATGGATGCGTGCGGCAAGGTTTTGGTCTCTTCTTTCCATCTTTTGCTCTATTTCTTTAGTGATTATTTATTTAATTATTTTGGATATGATAAAGCCTCTTCCTTGTGAACTAGGATCTAATTTCTACTTTGTTTACTCAGTATGTTACACGATTTCCAAACTTTTAATGCAAATAGTAATCCTAATGATTCTTCTTAGTTTGTCGTACAGTGCAGCACATGCAAAAAAAACCCCACCGCTTTTCTTTCACCTCTTTATTTATGAAAAATTGCTGTAGAAATTATTTTGCGATAAGCACAAAAATGAGTGAATAAGTATTTTAGCAATCTGTTTTACAAAATAAATAGTTAGGCATTTTCGTTCCTTTTTCCCCCATAATTTCATAATATGCTATCATTTGCCTTCATGAAATTAATTTTAGATTTCAAATGTATCAATTCATAAATTTGGGTAGTGGAAATAGATTATTGTAGTTTTTTTCAATTTTGAATCATAATTTGAAAATCACTCATTAAAAAGATGGTAAATCAACTTTTTTCCCTTATATTAATTGATAGGAATTAAAATTTGGATTAGGGTTCTCTCATAATCTAATTTATACTGAGCAAATAACTGAATTAATGATTGATAATTAATAAATAAAAAAATAAAAAAATTAAATTTTACTTATACACAACTATTAAAAGATAAGTGGTAAAAGATTTTAAAAACTTAGTAGAGGTCAAATTAGAAGAAGATTTTATTCCTTAAAATTTTCCTTGTGTACATGTATTTTTATTTTTTTAGGAAGATCATTATCTTTTAAATATATGAAAGCAAATACAAATCATTTTAAATCCTAATATTTGAAAAGCACCAGAACACAGTAGAGTCTGGGTAAATTCCTATTGTAATATCACAGTCAATCATTGTGACATCATAATTAATTAGTTAGACTCTAATTTATAGGACATAAAAGACATTTAAAGAAGAGTAATGGATAATTTTGTCTGATGAGTCAGAAGATATGTTAAGAAAGCAACCAAAGCACACACTTTTTCTAGGACTCCACTTTGGCTTTGAGTAGAAATTATTGGGAACTCATTTTGGAGCAACCCTCCTCAAGAAAATGCAATGTTCAAAAGAAACCCTTGCTAGGTTCTTCTACAATATCTCAAGCCTCTCTTTTCTTCTCCTTCTCTTCATCTACTACTCTTCCATTTTTCTAGCCAATTTTTTTCACTTCGTTGGCAGTTGCCCTTTAATCCAAAGGTATAGAAACCATAATCATCATGAATATATTATATCTGTAGCTCTATCTTATTATTGTATTTTTTATTTTTTATATTTTGTCGCAGAGCTCAGAATGAATATGATTACAATTTGTTGTCCGAGGAGGAGGAAGAAGAGGAAGAGGCATATGACAATGACAGATATTTTCACGGGGAAAGCACCGAAAATCGTCATCATCATCTGGTGGCCGACATAATTCATGGAGGTGAATCGCTTGTGTTTTTGCATGACAACAGTTTATACGGAGACCAAGATCATATTCAGGAATTTATAAACCCGCATGATGAGCATGTCACTGCTGATGACGATCGAGATGGAAGTTTCGATACTGCTCTATATTCCGAACCTGATGATGGTGGTGATTCATCAGAAGACGTCGTAGAAGAAGAGATCTCTCCAGCAAGAGATTATAACCATTCAGCCTATGATTCTGAGCAAAATCATGGCGGCTCCACTTCTCCAATAATCATAAACGTTCACAATAAAAGTGGTTTGGTCGAAAATGATGACGGTATTTTCACTCTTTTAGTAGCACCACTATGTGTGCTTTGTTACATTAGTCATCACTTGTTGCACTTGTAATAATAAGTTCGCTCGCACATCCTGATCATATTGCTAATGCCGTTGCAGAAAGTCATCGTGATCAGGAAAATGAAAAAAATAAAGCGGACAAAAGCGAAAATATTTTTGTTTTTTCAGCAACTAGATTGGAGTCCAAGAATAAGCTTCAAGTCCAAGAAAAGGATATTGACCATGAAGAGATATTCGGTGATTCCTGTACCGTTGGTTCTACTTCAAAGAGCTCCTCGGACTGGAGGAGCTCCATCACTTACAGAGATTCAGGGACTGAAGATCCCTTTTCTTCTTCGTCGCGAAGAAGTTGCCCCAAATGGGAATCCTACACAGTTTTTCAAAGGTATGATGAAGAAATGATGTTTTTAGGCCAAGTTAGCGCACAAAAGCTTCATGAAACAGGTAATATAATTGTTGTTTAAATTCCATATATTTAATAAATTTTTGTATTAGTTTCCTCAAGCAAGTAATTAATTTCTCATGCGTATTTTCAGAATCATTGCGGTCTATCCAAGTCTGTCCGAGATCGATCTCTGAGAGGATTGTTCATAAATTTGCAACAATAAACAAGAAGCCAGCGGACATCCGGCACAACCCATATCATGAACTAGAAGCTGCTTATGTAGCTCAAATTTGCTTGACATGGGAAGCACTGAATTGGAATTACAAGTACTTTCAGCGCAAGCTATTAGCTTCGCGTCGAGATCAATCTGACCCCGGCTGTCCAGCTCACATCGCACAGCAGTTTCAGCAATTTCAGGTTCTTTTACAGCGATACATAGAGAATGAGCCTTATGAGCAAGGCAGGAGACCCGAGGTATATGCTAGAATGAGGCTTTTAGCACCAAAGTTACTTCTAGTGCCAGAATATCGAGGTACTTCTTTCTTAACAGTTTTTTTCTTATTACTCGTTATTTTTTCGTGAGATTTGCCCCTTTTTTTTTACCATTACCATATATCACTCACTCCTTTACTATTTTCATTACTCCTTTATTATTTTCATTATAAGCAATATAACCACCTACCACCATAAATTTATAGTATTATCTTTATTTTTAAATATATTTTCATTTATATTTATTATAAATTAATAAATCAAATAAGTTGAAACTAAAATACAAATTGAAATACTACAAATGAGAAATTTAGATTTTGGTGTGATTAAATAGAATTAATAATAAGATTTTTTATACTATTTATTATTTTAAAACCTTTTTCATATAATAAATATATATTTTATATTTTTAACATTAAATATCAATTAATAACCCATTTATCTCTCTTTTCGATCAATTTTTTTTTTTCGTGTCAGGGGAGTTATTGAGTATTATAAATAAAACAGTAAGTGACTAAGTGATATATATTAATTTGAGAGAAAAATTGATAACCTTTTTTTTTTATTATTTCAATAGTGCATATTTAAATGGCATCGATCTTTTAAAGATTTTACATAGTTACATAGAAATTAATCATATCAGCATTAAATCCAAATCTTAAATGAATATGAATCGTGTTATATTTAATCATTTGCTAATGTTTCTTAAGCTTATTTATAATCTTTTCTTTTTTTAATTAAAGATTCTGAGGATGATCTAAAAGATGAGGGTTTTGCTTCAAGAATTTCATCGGCTGCATTTATAATGATAATGGAAGAAGGGATCCGAACATTCATGAATTTTCTCAAAGCAGATAAGGAGAGACCTTGTCAAATCATTAAATCTTTCTTTGGGAGAAATAAAAGAGGCTCAGTTGATCCCACCCTTCTTAATCTCATAAAGAAAGTAAATAACAAAGTAAGTTAATCTCCTTTCATTGCTTTTTTAAAATATATATTTATATATGCGTATAAACCGTCTTATATCTTTTCTTTATATGTGCAGAAGAAGACGAAGCTCAAAGATCTCCGCCGTTCACGCAAATGCATGAGGAAGAAAAGATTAACGGTGGAGGAAGAGATAGAGATTTTGATGGGTCTAATAGACCTCAAAGTGGTGTCTAGAGTTTTAAGAATGACAGACATAAGTGAAGAACAAATGCATTGGTGCGAAGAGAAGATGAGCAGAGTGAGAATTTTGGAAGGGAAAATTCAGAGAGATTCTTCACCACTTTTCTTCCCAGCACATTGACCCACCATGCACCTTAATTAATTATATAATTGCTTGATGACTAGATCATGAATGTGAAATATTCTAGCATGCATAAATTTGAATATCCTAGGCAACACTTTTGTGTAAATACTGTACAAAAATACATCAAGGGGCCTACAAATCAAACTAAAGTAACGACATGTGGGTGACACTTGGAATTGAAAGAAGAGGAAAAGATGATTGGGTATGTGATTTTCATGGACGTTTAAAGTGATTTCAAAGACCAGAGACAAAGCAAAGAACATGAATGAAGATAGAGACAAGGGTAGCTTTATTTTGCTTTATTATTTTAGGCTTTTTTTTTTTTTGGAAAAAAAAAAACACTGGGCTTTATCTACAAGTGATTTGTACTGAATCAAAAGAAGAGAAGAGCAAGGCTGTTACGCATGCAATGGAATAAAAAGGTGCACATGGCACAGTGAAAGGATATGATAGATACAGTAGCTAGCTAGTCCCATATGATCCTACTTTTAGGAATGGAAAAAAAAAATATTTTAATGAATAAAACAGCCATTTAAGATGTATCAGTTTCTATAAATTAAGAGCGGATAAATTTTTTTTCATGATTTATGCAAAAGTTGTTCTTCTTGTTGATTGCTCAAAATAAGATGTATCGATGACATATTACTGACTCATAAAGATATATGATTGAACAATTAGGACTGATATTCTTGTCCTGCTTTAAAAATTTTACATTCTCTGATCATCTGATGTGATACCTCCAATTTCTCTTTTAATTAATTGATAATGGGTAATAGGCAGTCACTTTCATTGATTCTATTATTCTTGATCTGATTCCTTTACAGTTGGAGGAGACTGTGAATCTGTGTTTTCGTAGTAATTATATATATTTGAAGTAGGGGGGCCATTATCAAAAAGCACACATGCTCAGCGTTATACATATACATCTTGGCAGTGTTGCAATTTTCATGTTATTCACTATTCAAGAGCAGTAGTACATTTTAATTTTTATAATGGGATAAAAGGTTTATATCTCAATCACTAAATTAAATTCATGATTTGAATGAGAAGTGATAAGATTTAAGCTCTGCATAGGATTGGTTTTAGGAAGTTTAAAGATGATCTTGAAAGGTTGAAAGTTAATTTTAGTGTTTAATAAATTATTTTAAAATCATTTTTGGCTAGAATAACTTTTTAAAATCTGAATTTGAAAATTAATTTTATATTTAATACAATTCCGTACATATCCTCATTTATTTTATAAGAATTCAAAATTATCCTTATTAACCAAGAAATAAAATCATTAACTTTGAAATGATTATTATTATTACCAACTATATTGAGCTAAAAAATAAAAAATAAAATTGATAATATAAAATATTTATTTTAGTTGTCAATTACTATATGTGTGTGTGTTTATAAATGTTTAAATAAATTTTATTAAAACATTATGTCCAATTTAGTCATTTAAATTGTTACAATAATTTAACTATAAGATTTACTAAACAATACGACTGCTTTTAAAACTCACAGTACTTTTAAAATAAGTTTTGTCAAGCATCTAACTGATTTTTCTCATAGCCAATTATTTCCAAGGAATAAGTAACAACAATTATTTTAAAAGTTACAGCATTACTAAATTTCGAGGTGTTCATAATCCAATATGGTCCGCTCAATCCGTATAATCTGTAAAAATCTAATCTGTGGATTGGTGGATTTGATTGGATTGGATTGAAAAATTTAAAAATCCATAGTTGGTGGATTGGATATGGATTTACTTCTATAAATCCGCAAAAATTCGCGAATCCATAAAAATATATATTTACTTAATTAAAAAAATAAAACTTGTAAATTTGGCATTACTACTTACTAATAAATAAATAAGTTAAAATATAGTTACATTAACACTATACATATATTATCCGATAATAATATATAATAAGCATAATTAAATAATTGAATAATTAAATAAACAAATATAACTTTGTAAACAGTTAATTTTCATATATTGATTTAAACAAATGAGATTTTTTTTCTTCTTATTGTGTTATTTTTAGAAATTTTGAATATATTATTCTAACTTTATTTAAATCTTATTCAATTTTAAATTTGATCGGTAGTAAAATTATTTTTATATTAGATTTTTTATTTAATTAGTTGTAGCATGAACAGAATTACAAATTTTTAATTGGCAAACTAATTCACACAATGGTGGGTTGAATATGAATTAGAGCAAATCCGCATCAAATCCTCAAACATATGAATTGGTTTTAGAATTCGTCAATTTGTAAATTGGATTGGATTAAAACTTTATAATCTATAAAATAATGAATCAGATATAAATTGATGTTCAATCCACGAACACCCCTAACTGAATTGGCTCTAAATAATCAATTATCGAATAACTTCATGTTTTCACACAATTTAATCAATTGAATTGGATGACATCCACACTTCTACATATTTTGTATGTTGGCCTCCTGTTTAGGGTAGGTGTAGCCAACGAACCAAATTTTCCAAGCAAAGCCAAGATCTTCATTTATTCGGAATTGATTTGATTATGGATTTATGGGGCCGATGGCGTATCCCTCTCAACAATAAAACTCAGGATCCAGATATTTCCTGTAATTGTGAATATGCCTATAATTTAATTAGCAAAAGATGATGTAATCCCAAAGAGCATCAGGAAAGCCACAGCGGAATCTCGTTGATATGACCAAAAAAAAAAAGCTGATTTTACTACGTATGATGATGACTAAAGTCGAAGGAATACTATCTAATTAATTTGTCTCAAATCTTTTTTTTTAATATAATTTTTGAGCTAATTTTTATACTTTTTTCGATACAAATATCATTATTCTCCTCGTTTATATGAGTAAGTAGATTCAAATTTCAGACCTCTGCCCGTTCAAATATGTTTACCAATTGAAGAGAAAGAAAAAAATTTTAAAAAAAAAACTAAATTTGTTTCATGTTGTAAAGAACAGTAATTTTGTAAAATACTTTAGATCAAAGCGGGCTCAATGAATGGCCCAAAAGTAAGAAGGCCCAAGGCCCGTAGAAATGTAAACAATCCCATTCATGCAATACAATCCAACTCTCAAGCAAGAGAGCAATTTTCCCTTCCAAATCTGTTCTATTTTCTTGCTCATTTTCTTGGTATCCAAACACAAGGTAAAGCTAAAAATATTTACAACAATATGAAATATCTTCTGGACCTTTGATAGTCCTCCAATTTATATTTGATAAAAGAATTCATAACAATAATGATCATAACGCGCAACTTCAATTCTAATTAATTTATATAAACGTTATCAAATGTGAACATCTGCATTTTTAAAAAAGCACTAATTCACCATTTTACAGCACTATAAAAATATTCTATACGGCTGTGTTCTATAGCATTATAAAAATATACGTGGACGTTCATACCTAAGATTGAGATCTATATATATGTGTATGTATGTATGTATGTATGTATAAGTTTCTAAATAGTAACAATTTTCCTTTCTTTGAGTGGGCTATATTATTTAAGCTGGAGTGTAACCCGACCTGGCCCATCATAAAAACACAAAAAATTGTAGAGTTAATTTTAGTGTAATTTAAACATTTTTTTTGGGGTGGGGGTGAGAATTAGTTCTCAACAAACGATATTAGTTCTTTCGATATTCTCTGCTACCAACAATTCAAGAACAAGATCCGCATTGTTTGGGGCCGTGGGGGGAAACAAGAGCCCACAATATACGCAAAAATGATTCGCCACTTGTGTTTGCAATTTTTATTTTTATTTTATTTTTAAATAATCCATCTCAACTTGCACCTTATCGCCTTGCTTTGATTGCAAAATTCCGAACTATAATCCAATACAATAGTTATATTTTCTAAATTATAGATATATAGTTCTAAAATATTTAGTAAACATTTGTTAATATTGTTCGGAGGATAAGTTGATTTTGTCCTACACTTGTTTAATAAAATATCTATAATATCTTTATTATTTTTATTAAAATTATTATTTAAAATTCATAATTTATCATATACTCTCATCTCTTATTTTATAACTATAATTTTTTTCTGCAATAATTATAATTTTTAAGTCTCAATGCCTCCATATCAAACATGACCTAATTGAACGATTTATTAAAGATCACTTATAGTCTATCTTATGAGTAATAAAAGTGCTATAAATGTGCAAAATTTTAGAATACTAATTACCAAATTATTATTATTGTTATTTTATTTTGCTTCGGATTTTTCGTGAGGTTCACAAACTTGTACTTTATAACGTGAAACTTATTTATTAGTGGGATAAATAATTTAAGAAGTGCAACAAAATATTTGCGAGTTCAAAATGAGGAAACAATGACAGTAAGATGCACGGACAAAATATTTTCGAGTTGCATGTTCATTCGAATGCCGTTTCATAAACAGAAAATGTTTAAATTTAAGATTTTATTCCATCTCCAATTAAAGATTCTTAATTCTTTCATTCAAATTTAAGTTAAAAAAATCCTAACTGTTATGTTATGATCTAAGTGTACAATGCTAGAGTTAAGTACTGTTTATTTTTTAATTTGAAGTTTGAATTTAATTTTTTTTAAATTTATTTTTTTAGATTTTTTTAGCTTATCTCTTATTTTCAAACAATTTTATCTAAAGAAAAAAGTATAAAAAGTATGCTTTTATCTTAAATCTGAAGTTTAAATGGAAAATTTTAATTTCAAATCTAAACAATAATATTAAAATTAATGTATTTCTAATATTATTTATAAACCTACTATTTTGTATTATTCTTAAAGTTATTTTTTAATTGCTTTAAATTCTTATTCATATGATAACATTAACTAAATTGAAATATTAAACAAATCAAATTATATCGATTGTGATGAATAAAAAATAAAACAACAGTATTTACTTTATAATAAAAGTTGATGTTATAATTACATCTTTTATTACAAAATTAAAATTAAGATCAACAATTATAGTATTTTTTTAATGCTACCAAACTAATCACTTGTGAAAATTATATTGTAAATAATAAATATATGCATCACTTAAAAGAATATTTATGTCAAATTATTAGTTTTTATATTTTTCTCTTCATATGTAGAAAAAGAAAAAAATAAACTTGTCATTCTGACATTTTTATTCTGACTTATTTAGATTTCAGTTAAATTCAAATTTATTCAAATTTCAAATTAAAAAAACAAATATAACCTAGGAGTTAAATAACCTAAATCAATGTGAATAATTTTACTAAAGGAATCAATTAAAGGGACAAATAACAGAAACAGAAAAAAAAAAAACACACTCTATTGTAGAGTGTTTTATCTTTAAATGTATTATTTTTTTATATATATTTTAACTTATTCTTTGCCACATATCATTGTAAAAACACTCGACAATATATCATGCTACTAAATTCACAATTCTTTCATGAAATGTGACATTATTACTCCAATTATATAAAAGCTAAATCTGTGGGCTATGCCCAAGCATATCCCACTTTTGGTTCTTTAATTACGGCAATCAACTCCCCAACTGTGAAAGCCTTGTGGGGCTCTTTGCTACGGCTGCATGTGCGGGGATCAGGCAGGGCCAGCAACAAAAATAAATGAATTAAAATGGGCTTTATTTCTTTCCTAATAATAATAATATTAATAATAATGGGTCCACGTTTACTTGATTGTCTCCCCCAGCTTTGAAATTTCGTTTTGTCTTCGTTCAAACTCTAGGGTGGAGCCCTAGATGCTCTTTTGCTTTTTCGCCATCGTTGCCCAAACAATTAAACGAGAGCGTCGGATGAGGGCTCCATTAATTAATTCAATTGTTGCTTAATTCTAATTTATTGATAATATATAAGATATACGCGTCAATAGATATATATTGATTGAATATAGTTTAGGATGTTGATAACTTGATATGACGACGATGATTCATTGGGAACATAACAACTTTTTTACATGGATCCCAATAGCAACACGTCGAAGGACTTGACTAGCTTACAGAATCTGTAAGCTCCACCGTTGGATGTGGAGTGAGAAACTAAACAATAAAAAATCGGATGGTGGGATGACGGGAGATGTATCTGTACCCTAGACAGGTCCCACTCGAAATCGAAACGTTGATGTTACCCGTACACGTTCATCGAATGATCATAGTCCATGTTTTTGTTTATAATATTATATTAGAAAATCGTACTTTTATAGTATTTATATATTACATACAATTGTCTCAAATTTATTAAATATTTTCCTAAGTTTTCGTTACATTTATTACTTGTGCAGTATAACATAAAATTCGAAGGGACAAAAAAAAGTTTTGTAAGCAATTTAATAAATGTAAACAATAAATACTTATGATATACGATAAAAACATATAATAGTTTAATATACAATTATTATAATGTGTTTAATTTCCTTGATTTCTTATATTGGACTTCAATTATATATTTTGAGATTTGATTGTAGTATATTTGTGGACTTTGACATATTAGGTTTTGATTTTACACTATACTGTATTAGACTTTGATTTTATTTATATAATATTAAAAAATACAACAGTTATAATGTTGACAAACCCATAATATTTCATTGGGGAAGGAAAAAAAGGATTCTTATTAAGTATTCTCTATATTCTACTTTCAAAAGTTGCAAATGATTGCTTAAGTAAGATTAATCATATATTTGGATGACTCATGAAGTAAAATTATTAAAGAAAATTATAACATATTAAGATAATTAAAAATAGTTTTATTTATTTATTTATTCTACAAAATCCTTAAAAAAATTAATTTGTAGGTGCTAATGAGTTTAAATGATACAATATTTTTTAAGTGGTATACAAAATTTAAGATTCGAACGTATTTAAAACACAAAAGAGAGAATATATCACAAAATAATATAGGTAATAATATTTTAGGAATTGCACGGCGGATTGATTAAATCAAGGTCGTAAACTTATCTAAATTTCTTTTTTGAATATATTGAAGATAATGATCTCAATGTCTTGAAGAGGATAAATCATGAAAAAATTAGCCAGCCACAAAGCTCCTCACTAATCTCTAATCTAGGGAAGCTCCTTGTTCATATGACACACGCAACTCCAACTTAGTCAGCAACCTATGGTATGGACTAACAACTAATTAAAATTAAATATAAAATCTGTCTTCTTCAATCAAGCCAAGAACTGCTTAGTCTATTCCCTTTTCCAAACAAATTATTTAGGTAAAAAATTAC
The DNA here is from genome assembly GCA_018350135.1 of Citrus trifoliata. Lineage (NCBI taxonomy): Eukaryota > Viridiplantae > Streptophyta > Magnoliopsida > Sapindales > Rutaceae > Citrus > Citrus trifoliata. Next base: position 10,835,198 of record CM031386.1, on the reverse strand, counting down.
TCTTAATCGATGGACAGCATTAACGGTTGGCGTACAAATTAAAGCTACGCACTTTGTGTTCCGAACGAAAATGATTTTCAAACACAAAGCAGTTGTTTTTATTTTAAAATGGCCAATTGATTCCGTCCTTCATGATTGGAGATTCCTGACGATCTTTGCTTTGGAGTATCGAACAAAGTCGGATGTACTCGTATTGATGCCTAATCGCCCTGCCTGTTATCTTAATTCCTAAATAACAAACAAATTCTTCAGGAAAAAGTCCAAAATTCTCTCCACACTATGAAACAAAATAAAACTTTCGATAGGGATAATCTAGAAATTTCACACTAATGAGCAGGGATAAATAAGTACGCCAGATATACTTTCAACGAGTATCATTGGGGATGTTCTTAAACATTTTTATAAATAAAATATAAGTATTTCTTTTAATGTATTATGAGTTATAATAAGAAATCCGTGAGATGCGATTGCGAATAGATAATTTTTTTTAATAGGCGTAATTTATCGATATTACAATTAAAAATCTGTCACACCTTCTAATTTGTGGTGCGATTACTATCCTAATTATAATTAATATTATTCAATTTTTTAAATTGTCATTGGTGAAAAGGGCAGGGAAGAAAGAAGAAGCAAATAATAAATACAATTTCTTTTTATAGGAAAAGAATTAAGAAAAATCCTACTAGCAAAACTAAATATGGCAAAAGTAGATAATATGATGTATTTACCCTAAAACAAAATATTTAGCTTATATGACAACATTATTACTTGCCAATTTATACTTCATCATTGTATCCGCATAAATTAATACAATTCTGATTCAATAATTTCTATATATAGAGAGAACAAAATATTTCCTTTTATTTCTATAACAAAATTTTATTCTTTCCTATAATTAAAAGATAATAATTCGATCTTGATATTTAAGTTCCGTTTGATGTAACTTTCACAATAAAATTTATTTAAGTAGAGTTTTTGTTAGTAGAATTTATAAGTAGAACTTTCACAAGAAAAAAATGTATTTATTTAGTTAACAATGAAAATTTTTATTAAAAATTATAAAATTACTTTTATTGGTAAGTTTTTTAAAGTAAATAAAATAAGATTATCAAATAAATAATAAAATAAATAATATTTTAATGTTTTAAAAAAAATTTCAACCTCTATTTTTTAAAGTCTAAAATTTAAATTTTTACTAATAGAGATAAAATAATTTATTAATTTTAAAAAAATTATTAAATAATAATTAAATAATAATAAAAATTAAAAAATATATAAAATTAAATAAATACTTATCTCAATTAGGTTACATGATTAATTAATTGTTCTATATATATATATATATATATTGGGGCATGGGTGCCATTTTTGTACCAACGAAAAAAAATTTATTAAATGCAGAGGAGCCAATGAAGAAAGGCCATTTTCTTTTTTTAATAAAAATATCCAAATAAAAGGACACGCGTGTAATGTGTATAATGCGGATAAAATCTTATCTTCACAGCAAGCGAATCCAAGTGCACACGGTTTCCGTTAAAATTTAGACAGTCAACGAGAGTAATCACATCAAACGGTTAAGAATGGTGGTCACTGGAAAAACAGATCAGAGTTGACCACATAGAAGCGGTCTTCAGACTCTGTTAAAAGCTAAAGCCAACCCCATCATCTTATCTCTCTCTCTGTTCTTTTCTCTTCTCTTTAAATTGTATTATTTTTAATTTTTCTTCGCACAAAAATCCCAGCATCAAGATTTGTTCTAAATCCTCTCTATTTTTCCTCCTTGAATCCCTCCTCCTCTTGGGAGGCATCATCCAAGGTCAAATCAAATCCCTCTTTCTCTCTATGTTTTTCTTTTTATCTATAGATCTGATTTGATTTTTGGAAGTGTAAAGTATAAGTACAGTTTCATTTTCCGTTTGTTTCCCGAGAAACCTTGGGAAAATACATAAAACAGACAAAAGAAAAGATTTTTCAATCTGGGTATTTTCTGTAATTTCATTTTGTGAGGAAAAAATCTTCACTTGGTTTGCCTTAAGCTGATTGTTTTTTTTTTTCAAATTTTGTTTATGGTGACTAGACGACGGCGTTTCGGGTAATTGATTCGTGAAAACGGAAAAAAAATGAACCGCTGCGCCGCTATGGGATTGGGAGGAGGCTGTGATGAAGAGAGGAGGATGGGTTCAATGATTTGCCCTAAGCCAAGGAGATTAGGCCTCATAAATCCTCCGATTAACGATTCCGTTAGACCTTTGAAAAGGCCAGCTAGGTAAGTTTTATTTTCCATAGTAAGTTTTCAATTTTTCTTTTAATTCTTCACGCTTTATGTTCTAATTTTTTTTTTATTTCTGTAGTGAGTTTGGAGATTCAAAAGCTGGGACTGAACTTCTGGATTTAATTCTCACCAAGGTCCATAAATTTTCTCTCAGCTCCCTCAATTTTGTTTTTTTTTAATATTCTGTCTATTTTGTTGGATGATTCTCACAGTTTCTGTTATTATTATTATTACTGCTCCTAAATCTTTGCGGCTGTGTGATTTTAGGGAGGCTACGGTACAGAAAAGACTGGCAACCAAGTGGCGTCGTCGCCACCGTATTTCTCCGGATCTCCGCCATCAAGGGCTTCAAATCCTCTAATACAGGATGCCCAATTCGGCAATGAGAAGTCAGCCCCGCTCACTGCAGCACCGCCATCTCCGTCCTCGCGGATGGGAGGCGGCGGATGCGTGAGGGCGAAATTCGGGCACAAGCCTGCTGCGGTGAGAATTGAAGGGTTTGATTGTCTCAGCCGAGATCGCCGCAATTGCAGTATCTCTGCTGTGGCTTAAGCAAACAATAATCCAAGGCGTTCACATAACAAACCCAATTTTTAGCCTAAAAAAAATTTTGATTTGAGGAGAAAAAGGAGGAGGAGCTAAAATGGTACTAGTCTTACTATTATTGTATATACAAAGTCCCCAGTGGTGGTTGGTTGGGTGGTGTGGTATTGGTTTAGTCTTTTTCTTTTTTGTGTTGCTCTCATAATAATATTGTGCATTGTAATGAAGTGGGGTTATTATGAGAAGTTAATTTTGAAGAATAAAAATTGGGGAAGAAAAGGGGCAAGTCTCTTTTTCCCCTTTATCAAGTTTTTTTTTTTTATATATATATGTTTTGTATATAGAGAGAGAGAGAGTATTGAGAGAGTTGTTTAATCTTTTGTTTGGGGGGTGGTGGGGGTTTCAATTGGAAATTCTGTAATATAACAATATGGTGCTTAGTTTGTCAATCTTTAACCATCCTCCTCCCATTTGTAATTGTAATTTGGAGGAAAATTTGAGAGAAGAATGAATGAATGAAATCTTTTTGATTGATTATATTTTTGTTTAATTAATTACTTTTGTGCCTGTTGCTTTGGATGCTGCCTGGCGCCTGCTGCGCGCCTGCCTGCTTTGTGTATATCTTCTTTATTGATGTGGCTGTCTTTTTAATTATTTATCATCTCAATATTCTATTTGATTCATTCAAGCAGGAACAGTGAAGCCAAAAGCATAACAACAGATCGTGGTGGACACGAACATTGGGGCCCGTCGTCCATGCTTTTGTTTGTATGGTTTTGTCCTCTCTGTTTCTAGTGGGGATACTAATGTTTCTTTTTTTTAGCTAGATAACTTGTTTAACTCAGTTATAATTGAAATTATAAAATCTAAGAGAAAACTAGTAGGATTCACAAAATTGTTGTGTTGGCGATTTTGCCCTCCCTCCAACCACCGCATTGATTTTACCCAAAGGTTATGCTCCATTCACATCCAAAGTTTATAATTATTTGCAAACTATGGGTTATATAATTAGGCTCCATATACATCCAACATTTTAACATAACGATTGGAAATCTACACACAAAATCGTTTAATTGTGCGTTTATATAGATGTTCTTGCTCATTTGTAACAAACCCTTTGATTTTTAGTACAAAAAAATAAAGACGGATCCTAATAAAAGATTGTGAAAGGGACCAGGATTGAAAAAAAAGAAAGAAAGAAGTGTGCCAGTCAGTGGATTGTCTGATTAATGAAATTGAATGATGAGAGCATATGTTGAATTGGGTGGCCTTCCGTTAGTGGTTGAAAGGTCTTAATGCTGCCGAGTGCTGACTAAGCTCTGAGCTTTCCGAAAGGGTGTGCTATCTCTACAAATTGACAGCAATTCTACTTAAATCGCATCAGCACTTTACGTGTGCGGCTTGTCTTTTGATTTGAACCAACAAACTTAGCTTGCCCATCTGCCATCTTCAATTTTCTCCGGAAAATCTTTATTTATTTCACTTTTCTTATCTATTTTTTCCCTTTATCTTTTCCTGGTGGATAGACATTGTTCAACTCAACTGAAAAAGATGACCGTCGAAAAACCCAAAAAAAAAAGGGACTTAATTTATATTATATTTTGAAACTTGATTGAGAATCCCGCTAAACACTATGATATAAGTTTGAAATGACTATTAACTTATGAGTTAGTTTTATTATCTCAAATGGGCTCGCAGGAGATGGGTGATAAAGAAAATGTAGTACGGAGTTGATATGGAAAATATCCACGTCCAATGGACTGTAAATAACGAACTCGAGATAACCTTAATTTATGAACTAACTTTTGACCATGAGTTGATCTCATGGTCTTTGTACTAAGTTATTATAATTTTTGAGTTGATCCCGTGAGCAATTCTGGTAGATTTGCAGCAAAATTTTAATTGGGTTTGATTATTGTCAGCAATTCTTGGTAGAGCTGTAGCAAAATGGTGTAAAAATAAATGAACACGTTCATCTTTCTGCCAATTCACATAAAAAAGGTTTGGCTAAACCTAACCGAAATTTTTTACTTCTTTCACACAACCCAGCACCCACCTCATTCAATTGAACTGCATCCGTTTTTAACGAATATTTTTAATCTTTCTTATTATTTCTCGATCCTTGTTCCAATTTCATTGTGTTAGATTGTTGTTGGATAAAGTAAAGAACACTTTACTATCGAATTTTAGCGATCCAGCTCTGATCAAATAATTTTTGGGTATTAACGTTAGCTGAATTGATGATTTTTTTTTTACCTAATATTCCTAATAAATAAAATTGGGTGATACTATTTTCCAATTTATTTTAAAAAGGTTGAATTTTAATAGATTTTATCATGAAAACACCCAAAGGTCAAAACTGCTTCAAAATAAACAAATCATTCAATAAATAAACTTATTACAATGTTAACTGATTTATTATGCTTATCACATAATCATACAAAATACTTAAAGCTATGCTAGTGCTGCAAGAGACACACATTGATTATACTTCTAAGAGTAATAATAAAGGTACGTGTAATTTTAATTTTGGTTTGTACAAACGGATATAACATAATTAAATTAGTTGAATTAAATATTTTTTAACTTAAATAATTTATTTTTAATAATAAAACTATTTTTAAATAATGAATATTTTAATTTTTTTATTCCAGTTAATATTTTTATGGTTTGCTATCACCTGCGTAGGGGGAAAGATAATTTTAGATGTTGAAAAAATTTATAGTTTCAAATTATTGGTTTTCCATGTTGATAGCATGTGATAGGATGCATGAGACAAACCAACAAAAGTTTACTTTTCAAGATTCTTTCTTACTTTAAGATATTGGAAGAAATTAATTAAAAAAATTGTTAATTATAATAGAACTTAGATTCTAAATAGGGATGGCAATGAGGAGGGGAGGGGAGGAGACCAATTTCCTCGTATCCATCTCCGATATTATACGTATGTCCCCGTCCTCTCCCTGTTCCCGTCAGAATTATTTGAGAGAATCCCCATCTCCTCCCCGAATAATAACAGGAGATCCCTGAGGGTCCCCGATCCCCGAATAATTAATATATATTTTTTTGTTTTCGATTTTGAGTTAATCATATTAAAATAAAAAATTCAAATAAAAGTAAAGTTTGAAATATATCTTACATTAATATCCATTACCAAAGTCACATACATTAAATTAGTAAGTAACGCAGCATGCAAGAGATACAAACTTTTTTTACAAATTATCATGAATAAATTAATAGTCTAATACAAAATTGTTACAAATAAAATCGAATTTAAATTCAAAATTAACTTTTTCAATGGTGGCGTGGACACTTTATAAATGTGGACTATTCCATTTACAACACAATAGTTAAATCAGAGCAAATATTAGATTAGATTAGATTAGATTAGATATTAAAATTGTGATTCGTTATGGGCAATTATAACATCTAAAAATAAATAAATAAATAGATTTAAGTTTAAATATTTAAAGAATATTAAAATTAAATTTTTTTGGGCTAATAGAAAGTTTAATAATATAAAAATTTAGGATTTTAATTAGTTAATTAGGTTTAAAAGTTTAATAATATAAATATTTTGATATTTTTTATTTTTACCAATATTTATAATTTTATAATTTAAATTTTATTATTTATTTACTAGTAATTTTAAAAAATTAAAAACTAAAATGGGGAAATGGGTAGGGGATGGGGATTCCACCTCATCCCCGTTCCCTTCCCGAATAAGAAATTAGGTAAAAAAATTTCCCCGTTCCTTCCCTGAATAAGAAATTGGGTATGAAATTATCCCCATATCTTCTCCGAAAAGGGAAAATCCCCGAGGGTACCCGTCCCCGTGGGGATTTTTGCCATTCCTAATTCTAAACTAGTAAAAGAAAGCCATGATGACAACAAAAGTATTTGAAATGAAGATTGTTTATTCATTAGCTCAATGCAAATGAATATCGGAACGAAAGTCTAGAGTAAGAGAAAGCTTTGGAATAATATGGTCTTTCTAGTGTTAAGTGTGAAATGATACTCAGATAACTTCAGTTTTCACTTTATTATTTGAGTTGTCAGGAGAAATTATGTGGGTTTGGGGGTAACTTACTTCCAATTTTATCTTCTTCTAATTCAATTATATTGTTATAAATCTTGTTTGTAGAAAGATGAAGGTTTTAAAATTTTGTCATACAAGTACTTTTATTATTATTATTATTTTGTAAAACTATGGGTAGAATAATGATTTTTTGAAATAAACTGTTGTATGTGGATAATTATCAGAATCGTTAGTGGCTTTGATGATTGAGCTTGAGAAGTGTTGAGAAGCTTTTTGCACAGCAGCACATATTTGATTATAACTCACCAATTGACGTGTCACTAAGCTGCGTTGAAGAGTTGAAATTAGTTATATAAAATGTAATTGGTTGATTAAGTTTTTCTAAGAACCAATTAAAAGAATTCTCCGTATTGTTCCATTCAAGATTCTCTCTATTTTCTTTCATTTCCTACTTCACTTTCTCATTTCCCAAACACACTCAATTGCAAATTCTTAGTATAAGAGCCAACTATGGCGAGTTCGAATCTGAATAATCAATCAGCTGGATCCTTTAGCTTTGTTACTCCTATCATTGTGCGGCGCGCACACATTTTAAACTTTGATCAAAGGCAACTGTTTAGAAAGCTTTATTAATAGGAATCGCCCGTGTCCCGTGCAATTTCTTCCTCATGAAACTACTGGAGCTAGGTCCTCAACTGGATCTACTACAATAGAGGTGAATCCAGACTTTATAACCTGGACGGAGGGAGATCAATTTTTTAAGCTGGATGATGTCATCGATTCAACAAAACTTACTCTGGACGGTGATCATTGCACTACCTCAAAAGAGCTGTTGGACATGCTCACTGGCATGATTTTGTGCAGCATATCTCAAGATGCAACTTGAAACACTTAAGAAAGAAGTGATCTCTGTGGTGGATTATTTTCTATAATGAAAAATTGGCTAATAATCTTGCTTTAGCTGGAAAACATGTTGAGTTGAATGATTTTGTGCAGCATATTTTAAATGGACTTAATTCCTCTTATTATGAATCCTTCGTCACCAGTGTCTTAGCCAGAGGAGACTAAATTAGCTTAAATGAACTTTATCCTTTCTTTTTAAGTCATAAGAACGGGATGAAACAAAAAATAGGCAAAATTACTGGTGATGTTTGATAAGAGCATACGCAAGTCCCAACGAGAAGCAAAACCCAACAGCAAATATGAAGAATATGCATGGGCACATGCAAGCAACCATGCAAGCCATGCATGAGGTGGGCATCACGTGGACGTATGTCTTGACTCCTTCAAGGACTCTTCAAGGATGCAGCGGGAAGGCTTTACGACGTCAAGCCGTATTGATGGAGAATTTATATTTAAACATAGTTCCTTTAAGATTGTTATTTACTTCGAATTCTTAGTTAAGTTGTTTTATTCGTTTATTTAGCCGTAATTGTAGGATGGAAACTAAAGTCTTGTTATTATAAATAAGCTCCAGAATATGAATAAAAGCATTGAGAATTCTAAACAACAATTATTTGGTCCTTTCTCGCCATAAGCAGAAAAATATCACTTGTGTCACGCGTGATCATTGGCTGTCTCTGACTGGACCTATCAATTGGTATCAGAGCTAGGCAAGGATGACAACCAACAAGGAACGCATCAACGGATAGAAACGGAGCTCGGGGAGATGCAAGATAAGATGCAGCGCATGGAGTTAGGAGTTAACGACAAGTTGGCTCACATTGAAGAAACCTTGAGCAAACTTGCAGAGTCTTTCCATACATCCAAAGACGCACCTAGCATCAACAACAACATAGCAACATCGCAACATTGCGACCAAACCGAGAAGACAAGGATGGCAGACGGCAGCAGTTTCAATCAAGAGTGGCAAAACTGGAGTTCCCACGTTATGCCGGCAACGACCCCACCGAGTGGTTTAACTGCGTCGATCAATTCTTCGAATACCAAGGGTCAACAGAAGACCAAAAAGTTGTCTTGACTTCATTTCACTTGGAGGGAGAAGCTAACCAATGGTGGCAGTGGCTTAGGAAATCTTATCAAGAGGAAGGACGAGACGTTACTTGGGAAATCTTCATGGAGGAGCTATGGGCGAGGTTTGGGCCAACCGATTGCGAGGACTTCGACGAGGCGCTATCTAGGGTCAAGCAAACCGGCACTCTTTGAGATTACTAGAAAGAATTTGAGAGGCTTGGCAACCGGGTTCAAGGGTGGACTCAAGGCTCTTGTCGGCACATTTATGGGAGGATTAAAACCTGAGATATCTGAGGAAATCCGGCTGTTCAGACCGAGAACACTTAAGGAAGCGATCAGTTTGGCAAGAATGAGAGATGAACAATTGCAGCGACAGAAGAGGCTGGTGAGATCACCGCATTTCAGCCGTTCACCGCCACCACAAATCTTCAACAACTGTGCTTCACCAACAGGACCAATTAAAAAGCTTTCTTGGGAGGAGATGCAAAGGCGAAGAGCTCAAGGCTTGTGCTTTAATTGTAATGATAAATTCACTGCAGGTCATAAGTGCACAAAACCACAATTGTTAATCCTTGAAGCCGAAGACGAAGAGAACATACATGAAGAATCTGCAGCAACGACAAAACTTGAGAGTGAAACAGGGGAAGACACAGCAATGATCCATCAGCGGTTTCCTTCGCTAAACCTTGGGGACAAGGGTTCTTTTCGAGGAGGGGGTGATGATAAGAGCATACGCAAGTCCCAACGAGAAGCAAAACCCAACAGCAAATATGAAGAATATGCATGGGCACATGCAAGCAACCATGCAAGCCATGCATGAGGTGGGCATCACGTGGACATATGTATTGACTCCTTCAAGGACTCTTCAAGGATGCAGTGGGAAGGCTTTACGACGTCAAGCCGTATTGATGGAGATTTTATATTTAAACATAGTTCCTTTAAGATTGTTATTTACTTCGAATTCTTAGTTAAGTTATTTTATTGGTTTATTTAGCCGTAATTGTAGGATGGAAACCAAAGTCTTGTTATTATAAATAAGCTCCAAAATATGAATAAAAGCATTGAAAATTCTAAACAACAATTATTTGATCCTTTCTCGCCATAAGCAGAAAAATATCACTTGTGCTACGCTTGATCATTGGCTGTCTTTGACTGGGACCTATCAATGTTACACTTAACATGACAACAAATGTAGCAAAAAAAAAAAATCAAAATTATGGTAAAATTGTTAATGGCTTTCAAAAGAAAAATGGAGGTTCATATGCTGGTGGTTGTACTTTTGGCTATGGAGGTATCAACAATAGAGTTCTAGGTCAAGTCAGTGGTGCTACTGCTCTTGAAATCATTTGTCAAATTTGTTTTACACAAGGTCATAGGGCTAAGAAATGCAAAAGCAGAAATAATTCCTCTTTTGTTCCTAGAAGCTTTGGCAGAGGTGGCTTTGATGTTGGGTTAAGGATAGTATGGCAGAGGGCGTTTTGGTTTTCCTAATAATGGAGGCTATAAACCTTTTAATGGTTTTGGAAGAGGCTCTGATCTTTATTCTAATAACTTAGTAATGCTAAGGGTTTCAGATTTTCAGGGTCATGACATCTATCCAGATCCTTCAGCTATTGCTTTCTATGCATGTCATGCTGCTGTTTTTAGTGCCTTTGCAGCTAGCACTGGAAACGCTCTTCGTTTGGCTGGTTTTTCCAAGTATAAATAGTGGTTTGTCAACCACTTCTTTAGCTTTAGCTCCTGTTCTTACTCCTGAGATTGTAGAAGATCCTTCTTGTACAGAGACAGTGGTGCAATAAATCATATTACAAATGATTCAGCTAAACTTCTTGATTTAAAAGTATATACTGGCGTTGAAAAGTTGCGGATTGGAAATGGTACAGCTTTAAGTATTGCTGATATTGGATCAGTATTATTTAATACTGAAACTTTGTTGCTAGATCATGTGTTACAACTTACATGTCCCTCTTATTACCAAAAACTCAATGTCAAAAACTGTTAAGTGATAATAATATAACCATTGAATTTAGTCCAGTGTCCTCAATTGCCAGAATTTTCTTAAGCTTGGCTATCATAAACAGGTGGACACTTAGACAAGCTGATGTCAACAATGCATTTTTCAATGGCTCAGCCTGAAGGTTTCATTGCCACTTCCAATAAATATCTTAATATAAACATGTTTCATTGTCACTTCCATTTATTGTAAATAGTTTAATGGTAGAGATGTTTTAAGGTATTTTTAAAAATTAAGAGACTAAACAAATACTAACCTTAAATATAGATAGTAAATGAGCTTCTACCTCTCAAAATATTTATTGTAAATTAAATAGATTTTATATAACAAAAAATTATCGTTGGGACATGCCAATTTTTCTTGTATTTTAGATTTTTTTGTGACATTTACATTATTACCCTTACCATCACTGATTTTTTTTTTGTTAGATTAAACAATTTTTTTAATAATAAATTTGTTTCAATATACAAATTGCAACAAATTCTTCAAATGTTGACAACTCCAGTAACATAATTTCAACTCCAATTTAAAATTGTTTCAATTCGATTGGTAATCAATATTTGTATTTTTGTTTTTAGATTCAGACACCTTTCGAAAATTAAGATTCTGTGATAACAGACTAATCAACGTCAAAAGTACTGGGTACTTTCAAATATCAAGGGGAGTGTGTAATAGCTCTAGTGAGTAGGAGGAGGAGAAAAGATTCCCTTGGTACTCCAAGATTTGAAATGTCTTATTATTCTTATTTGCTTTTGGCTTTAACATGCCTACACATTATGTATTGCAGGTGTGTTTGTCACTAATGGAACTTTAGTGTGATTTGTGAGAAATAACGTATATACACGTTTAAAAAGCTAAACAACAGTCAAATTTTGTGAAATATTTTTCCAGAAAACCTTAGTAATGTTATTAAAAGTTAGATTAATTAACTTCATCCGACTTACAACAAGACCGCTCAATATTTAGATTTCTCCAACTGTATCTCTCTTCAAGTAAGAGTCACAAAGCTCATCATTTTTTTTTTTTTCACTTATATTCAGTGCATGGTGAGGGGGAAGGCAGCGGCGGACTTTAGGTTGGTGAGCTGGCGGCGGCGGAGTCACCAAGGGGCAAGGCCTAGTCCAAAAAATTCAAAATGACACCTTCAATCAAGTTATCTGCTTTCAAGAGAGCTTAAACGAGTAATTCTCAAACAATTTTATTTAACTAATTATCTGAGTTTAAGTCCTAAAAAAGTAGAAAATTAAAAAATTAATTTGAACTTCGTAATTAAAAAATTAATTTGAACTTCGTCCACACTCCCCTACCTTTCAAAAGAAAACAATATTAATTGAAATTACAAACTTAAACGCATCAAATTCAAGTTCAAATTTAATTTAAAATGCCAACTTAATATTAAGAATCCATTAAAATTATATCTAACCTTATAAATCTTTAACCTCATTAATTTGATTTTCTTGATACACCACCTTGCGCGACCATGCTTGTTTGAGCTACTGCGGTGGTTGTGGTAACATACAAACTTTTTCCGTTGAAACCATTTGGGATGTCATTTTTGCTCTCTTCTTTCTAGTTAGTACAAAATATTCTGGCGAATTAATTTTCTTTCTCTACTCCCTTGTTATTTATATATACTTGTTGCTTCTGTCGGAGTTACATCCGACGGTTGGACTTTGATCAAGAGGAGATGCCACGTGGCAGATGATGTTCATCACCTTATCTAATGGGAAAGGAAAAGTGGCAGTGCATCACCTTCTCCTACGGTTGGACTTTGCCTGCAAATGGACCTCCAAATGTTGTAATTATCAAGCGAAGGCCCCAGTGACTAGTATTGCAACGGACACTCGGATCATTGACTCCTTGAATTATTTTCTTTCATTGATGGTGCAGGCTAATCCCTTTGCCCCATATTTCACAACAATAAGAATGCACTTCAATTTGCTTCATGAGATTTTGTATACAGTGCTGTTTGGGCGCCTGTATTGTTCTTCTATGATTCTGATATCTTAAATATTGGCCATGAGATTTTGTAATGTTACATTAAAAGTCATGTTTACAATTAAAAAATAAAAAAATGATGTAAAAAATTCAAGAATTTATGTATTCTAAGTTATTGTAATAATTATTTTTATGAAAATATAAATTTTTACCAATTACTTAAAATTTAATTAAAAAAATTATAATATAGGACAAAATGCTGTATAACAAGATTATAAATATTCAACACAATATCAATGTAATACAATTGAATACAATATAATCTGTGTAAAATAATGTAATGCGTTGCATTATAATAGTGTATCATACGCACATCCTTGATAACTTGATATACATTTTTATTATGTAATCCTTTAAGTATGGATTTGACACATTGTATTGTGCTATAATTTATTGTATTAGTTAATTTAAGATGTATTGTATTAGGTTATATTGCATTAGTATATTGTATCATCTAAATGTTACACTATATTGTATTATTATAATAATATTTAATATATATATTATATTTACCAAATATAAAAGTTTACCTAACCTTTTAGGAGAAAATGTTAGGAATTCCATCAAAACCCTTTACGATAACCATATCCCGTATAACGAGCTCACTTATGGTGAACTAGTCAGTTTTGTCAATAAAGAAGGTTTAAAGATTTGTCAAGACTTGAAGTTACAGAAACGACTCAAATGGGAGCTTCGACAATCCAAGCAAGAACTAGGTGGTTTCTGTAAACAATTCAATTATGACCCCTTTAAAACTTCTACTTCCAAAGATTGTAATGGTAAGTGTTCTTCCAAACCTTACAAGAAATATTACAAATCTAAAGTTCATAGGAAACCCTTTCGTGATTTTAGAGAACTTCCTTACAAGAAACCTTCGAGGCCTTATAGGAAACCCAATTTCTCTAAAAGGAAAGAGTTTAGAACCAAACCTAAAACCCCTTTCAATTACAAAGAAGATATATGTCATAAGTGTGGCATAAAGGGTCATACTGCAAAATATTGCAGAATGAACAAAAAGCTTCATGAGCTTGACCTTGAGGAAGAAATCCTTTCCAAATTGGCCCCTCTCCTTATTGAGTCTTCTGATTCTGATTCCATGTCGGGAAATAGTGACCCCTACCAGGTTGATGAGTTGATTGATTCAGATACCTCTGCATATAGCAGTAGCGATTCTGAAACAGATTGTTATTTAAAGAAAATCAATGTTTTGACTAAAGACCAAGAAATTTTTCTTAAACTTGTAAAGCATATTTCTGACCTGTTCTTCAAAAAGAATATCTTGATAAATTTTTGAAAACATTGAATTTAAATAAACCTGAGTTTTCTAAAGTTCATGTTGTTAAAAAGAATTCTTATGACCTTACTGAGATTTTGGGTAATAAGAAAATGAAGAAACCAATTTCCAATATTCAAGATCTTAAAAAAGAAATTAAAGATATTAAACTTGAGATTAAGGACTTGAAAGAAAAACAAAAATGTGATTCTCAAACTATTCAACTTCTTTTACAAAAGCAATTAGAAAATAATTCTGATAAGAAGTTGAGTCTGATGGTGATAATGACTAAAATTTAGAAAACATTGAATCTGTTCCAAATGATTTCTTATTTGTTTTAAAACAGATCACCACCAGAAAATATTTGATCAAGATTTCTTTAATTTTTTCCAAAGAATTTGCAATTGACGCCATTGCCCTTTTTGACACTGGTGCCGATTTAAATTGCATAAGAGAGGACATTGTTCCCAAAAGATTTCATGAGAAAACAAAAGAAAGACTTTCTGCCGCCAATAATTCAAAACTTAATGTCAGTTCTAAAGTTGAAGGCTCAATTCATAACAATGGTTTTGATTTTCAAACTTCTTTTGTTCTTACGAATGACATACACCATGCTGTCATTTTAGAACCTCGTTTATAACCCGTTTATAAACCTTGTTACCCCCTATACTGTCAATTACGATGGTATATCTTTTAAAGCAAAAAACAAAAAATTTATTTTCCCATTTATTGAAAAGCCAAAAATAGGGAATTTGAATGTTGTTAAAGCTTGTTCTATCTATCAGAATCAGATTAATAATCTTCTCAAATCAAAAGAGCATAATTTAATGTTTTTACAAAAGATTTGAGTTTACAAAAAATTGATAACCAGTTACAAAATGAATTTATTCAAAGAAAAATATCTGATTTCAAATATCTTATTCAAAAAGAGATATGTGCTGATCTACCTTCTTCTTTTTGGAATAGGAAACAACACCTGGTGGATTTGCCATATGAAAGTTCTTTTGATGAAAAACAAATACCCACTAAAGCTCGACCTATTCAAATGAATATGGATTTAGATCGACATTATAAAGAAGAAATAAAAGACTTAGAAACAAAAGGACTCATTGTAAAATCTAGGTCACCATGGTCATGTGTTGCGTTTTATGTTAATAAAAATTCTGAGATTGAACGTGGAACTCCTAGACTTGTGATAAATTACAAGCCCTTAAATAAAGCTTTAAAATGGATTAGGTATCTCATACCTAATAAAAAGGATTTACTTCAAAAACTGCATTCTGCTTTCATTTTTTCAAAATTTGATATGAAATCGGGTTTTTGGCAAATTCAAATTCATCCAAAAGACCGTTACAAAACTGATTTTACTGTTCCATTCGGACAGTATGAGTGGACTGTTATGCCATTTGGCTTAAAAAATGCACTCTCAGAATTTCAAATAATTATGAATGATATTTATAACCCTTTTTCTGAGTTTTGCATTGTTTATATCGATGATGTTTTGATTTTCTCTCAAACCATCGACCAACATTTCCGACATTTAAAGACTTTTTATTTTGCCACCAGAAAGCTGGACTGTCAATTTCTAGTTCTAAAGTCTCTTTGTTTCAAACAAAGATAAGGTTCCTAGATCACAATATTTCCAAAGGAACAATTACCCCAATAGATCGATCTCTTGCATTTGCTGATAAATTTCCTGATAAAATTCTTGATAAAACACAATTGCAGAGATTTCTTGGTAGCTTAAACTATGTTCTTGATTTTTGTCCAAATATTAATAGGATGTCTAAACCTTTGCATGATAGATTAAAAAAGAATCATGTTGCATGGACGGACGAACATACAAAAGTTGTTCGACTTATTAAAGCATCTGTTAAAAGCATCCCATGTCTTTCTCTTACAAATCCTGCATTACCTAAAATTGTTGAAACTGATGCATCAGATCTAGGCTATGGAGGTATATTAAAACAAAAGGAACATGATAAAGAACAGATAATACAGTATGTTTCTGCACATTGAAATGAATACAGAAAAACTATTCTACTATTAAAAAAGAAATTCTTTCCATTGTTCTATGCATTTCAAAGTTTTAAAGCGACCTATTAAATAAAAATTTTTGCTTAGGATTGATTAAAAAGCTGCAAAACTTGTTTTAAAAAAAGATGTTCAAAATATTACATCAAAATAGATTTTTGCACGTTAGCAAGATATTTTAAGTATTTTTGATTTTGATATTGAATTTATTAAAGGTGATACAAATTCAATTCCCGATTTTCTAACCAGAGAGTTTCTTCAAAATAGATAATGCCGCCCAAAAAGAAAGACAAAGGTAAAGCAGTCCTCAAAGACCCTGTGCCACTAATACCATCCAAAAACTCCCCACCTAAAGACAAATTTTTATCTTCTGCCATGCCCATCAAATCATGGATTGAAATGATCGAAGATGAAGAAGCCCGTTCCAAAGCCCTTACCACCCATGAGCAGGTAAATATATGGATGCAATCCCTTACAAAATCCCCTGAGCTTATGCTCGCTTTACAAAATATTTTACAAAGTCAAACTTCTTCCAAAGATGCTATTGAAAAAGAAAAATCTGTTTCTGAAGAACTTACAAACTTCTTCACAAAATGTGATTGTTTCTAGTGAAAGCTTATCTTTTCAGATTGTTCTTTCCCAACCAACTCCTTCAAAGAAAACCTCTGATTGGTTTGATAAAAATCATTTTCAAAATATTATTTCTGTCGAAGATGGTTTTTACCATACTGACCCATTCCAAGCTATTTCAAAGTTTTTCCCCAAAGGCTGGTTTTTCAAATCATGGGATTTGACAAAATCCTAGTTTTATTACCAAAGTATTTTAAAAACAACTGAGTTAGTCAAATTCAAATATTTCTTTCTCAGTGAAGCTCATTCTGAGCCGGCCTACTCCACGACCACTATTCTAAAAGTCTTGAGCCCAAATCAGTGGGGTGACCAACTTCACAAACCTAAATCTTTCCCTCTAAATTTTCAAATGCGTCTACTACAGTGTTTAACCTATTCCTATTGGGATTACCAACAGGCTTATTTTAATACATTTTTCCTACAAAACTCAAAGAAATCCCATTCCTGGTTATTTTTCTTCAATTCAAAAATAACCGTTCAAAGCCTTCCAAATTGGTTTCAACAATGGTGGAATTATTTTGGTCCCATGCCCCAAATCTTAACACCTAACGCCACCCATTGTTTAAATCTCTTCAAAGAACATTATACCCCTTCTGCATCTGAAAAAAGGTTTACACCATTCCTTTGTTTCTGCACCAACTTCTTTTTGCCCTGGGTATGGATGTGGAATTTCATATTCCATACTCATGAAAACCAACTTATCATTCAAAGAACCTTCAAAGTAAAATGGTGGTCCAAATTTGATGAACAAGCCAAATTAACCGATACTCTTATAAAAAATTGGCTTTATTCAAAAGGTTATTTAGCCCCAACCATAAAAGACTCCAAAGCCCAACAAACTTTTCTTACCCAAAAATCCAAAGCTCAATCCCTTTTGGCCAGCGCCAAAACAGAAGATGAATATTTCAAAACCATGGAACAACTCCTCGCTTCACGATCAAAATCCTCAGTAGCAGAGTCCTCTGAAGATAATGAAGACGAAGAAGAGGAAGAACCATTCATTTCCCTCGGAGACGATAACGAAGATGATTGCTTCGGCATTCTCTCTCCGATAAAGCATTGTAAATAATTGTTCTTAGTTTAAGTTTGCATAAAAAAAAGAGTACAAGGTTTTCCATTTGTATTTTCCTATTCATATTTTTCGGGTGGTCGCTGGAAACAAGTGAGAGCGCACATGTCTCTTCACCCGTATTTATATTTTGTATTTGTATTTGTATTTCATTTTGTAATCCGTATGTACAAAGCAACAGTCTACAGTAAAGATTTCCAAAGATTATTGTATGCTACAGTTTCGCTACAGTTAAAAGCTACAGACCCGCTACAGTAGAGAAGCTACAGAATCAAGTGGTAAAAACTATTTTGTATTTAAAGAAAGAGGAAGACTCAGACTCCTCAGATTGCAATTTTAGTTTCTCTTTCTTCTTCTCTCTCTTCTCTCTCTCTCTCTCTTCTTCTCTCTCAGGTTTGAAGAAAATCTTCTGTATTCAAGGAATTTTCCCTAAGTTCCTTGTTTTCAGATTATTTTTCGATTTCCATCTATAAAGCTGTCGAATCACAAGAAATAAATATAAAGCATTTAAACTTAATTTATTTAAAGCAATTTTCATTTCATGTACATTTAAGTTTCTGCAATTTTACTTGAAAGCAATTTAAATTTCAGTCATTTATTTTAAAGCATGCTCTGCAGACTGATCTCTATCAAATCTGCCATAAAACCTGTTACGTTCCTCTAAGGAAAAGAAACCGGATCTCTGTCCTTAGTTGTATTTCTCTTCTCCCCCCTCCTTCAGAGCACTATTTCGGGATCCGGATCTGGTACTGTGTATGCACCCAAGCCTTAGATGTATGTGTTGCTAGGCTTGCTAAAGAATCTAATTTATATTTGGTAAAATATTTTAAAATTGAACAATCGCGTTTAAAGAATTTAATTATTATTTGGTAAAGCAAAATTAATTTTGGTATATAAGCTAGACACTCGAGGATGCGGGCTATTGGTCCAAAGCACTATTAAAGATCGGCTTTAAAATAACTAACCCGGAGCGATTCCTCAGCTAACAATGGTACGTACCATATCAAATTTAAAATTTGACCAACCGCGATCTAATTTTCTTTATTAAAGCAATCGATAAAGTTTTCAGACAACGCTACGTACCATATCAAATCTAAAATTTGACCAACCGCGATCTAATTTTCTTTATTAAAGCAATCGATAAAGTTTTCAGAAGAAACACATCCTGCTACGATCCTATTCCCTTTTGGTATCAAAGCCAAGTGGAGGAAAGTGTTTTATTGAAAAAGAGTTTCTATGCTTTAAAAATCTGTGTTTTATTTTGAAGTTTTGTTTTTGTGGTGAATTTTTACTGGTTGTAAGTCCCGTTTTAGGATAAGGATTCCGCTGAAGGCTGTAAATCCATACCTGTAGCCATTTTGACCGAACCAAAGAATAGACCATAGGTTTTGAACCATGGACCCTCCGATCTGTAGAACATCGTTATTTTCTAGCTCTTCTTCCGGGAAGACTAGTGATTCAAAGCATGTTGTAAGTTCAGAAGAATTCATTATTGAGAACTTTGATAATGCAATTGATTGTTGGGAACTTCCAAAAATTTCCAAAGAAAAGATTTATAAAACAAAAAAGCTTGATTTTTTAAAAATGATTATGTTATAAAAATCGAAGAACGAGATATAACTCTTTCTGAGCCTTTTGAAACAATTCATTTGTTTTCAGAAAAATCTTTAATGAAATTAAAAGAAAAGAATTTTAATTATGTGCATATCGGTTTAATTCAAGTCGGTATTAAGCCTTTAACTAAAGAAGGTCTAGATACTTCCATTCTGGCCGTCCTAAGAGATGGGCGATTCATCGCTTTTGATGATTCATTGCTAAGTAGCATCGAATCTAGTCTCTGTAAAGGTCCAATTTCTTTTGATTGTTATCCAAACATAACAATTTCTCTTAAGACAAAAATATTTTGAAAAGTATGATTTTACAAATTAAAACCCATAATTATAAAATGATTAACGGGTCTATCCCAGTCGCTTTAATTTTAAAATTTCTTACAAAGGCATGATTTCTGCCTTTAGTACATAGCATAAATTTCAGTAAAAAAGAGATGAGACTCTTCTCTTGTAGACTGACTTGTCTAAAGCAAATACTGTCATTCCAAAACCAATCAAATGGAAAGATGTCAATCTTCTAGAGGAATGGATTCTCGAAGGAGCCGCTCCACCGGCGATTCCAAGACAACTTAAGCCCAATACAGAGTTGCAAAATGTGACTCAGTATTCCGATGGTAAAATCAAACTATCATTCAGGAGATCTACTTCATCTAGATTTTCTGATAAAGAGTCATGCTCAAGTATTCCTTCATTAGAAAGGAAATTTACAAAAATACCCTCTGTTATCAATCTCCCTTTTCAACCTATAAAGAGTCAACCTAGGTTTTCTACTTCAGATATACCTAGTACTTTAATTCATTCAGTTGATTACACCACCAGTGTTCCTCACCCGATTTACACTAGTAGTCAACATG
This sequence comes from Citrus trifoliata, assembly GCA_018350135.1. Classification (NCBI taxonomy): domain Eukaryota; kingdom Viridiplantae; phylum Streptophyta; class Magnoliopsida; order Sapindales; family Rutaceae; genus Citrus; species Citrus trifoliata. Next base: position 10,814,888 of record CM031386.1, on the reverse strand, counting down.
AATAAAGCCAGGAAGAGAAAGAACCTTCTCCTCCGACATCTCAACATTTTCTGCTGTTATAGAAAATGTCATAAATGTCATTGAAGAATAATTTGAATTGGATAAAACTTTTCTTCATAACGATTTTTATTCTGTTTTAAATAAAGAAAAAAGACTTTGGTTTTTCAAATATTTTTTAAATCAAAGAAAAGAAATCCAACAAATCTATTATGAATTTGTGAATCTTCATAAAATTCATATATTGTTTTTTGATTGGTTTGAAATATATTCTTCTGAGAACAACATCGATTATCCTTTCAAAGAGTCAAATCCTATTACTGTTAGAAAGAAAATTCATGAGTGGAAACTTTCTGATAATAATAGAACCATAGAATCTGAGCATCCACCTCTTAGGAGCATAACTGTTGATCACGGTGAACCTCATGTTGAGATTAAAGCCTCTCCTTACAAAATTCCCAGACCCAATGATTCTGATGCGAATTTAAGTAGTATTATTCAACAGAATAATTTCTGTAATACTAACTTAAATACTATCGGAAAGTAATTGACTAGGATAGAAAACCAATTCCAAAAGTCAACCATTTCTGTTTCATCCATCTCCCATATTCCTTCAAAATCGGATTATGACAAAAAAACTTAAGGAACCTATTTTCAAACCTTTCCAGGTTTCGAAAACTAGCCAAAAACTTGTTCAAGAGTCAAAATCAGATTTTGCTAAAGCCATTAGAGAACAAGTAGATAGGATATAAGCCGCTTCTTCCTCATCTAGTAAAGTTCAAATTGCCCCTGATACTCCTCAATCCAGTAACAAGATTGGAGTATTAGATCATGACCAGTCTTCTATTGCCTCTTAAGACATAGAAGCATTCAAAGATGAACCAATTCCTAAAGCCAATAAAATCCATTGGGATTTAGCCCTTCCAACTGTCAAGACTCCACCGGATCTAGCTATAGATAATAGACCAAGTGCTTTAAATCAATCTCGGTTTAATGCATCTTCAGTCTATGAGTGGAATATTGATGGTATGTCTGAATACAACATCTTAGGATTGTTGCAACAAATGACCATGGCAGCTAATGCCTATAAAATCCAATCAGGAACTTCTGATAGAGCCATAACAGAAATCCTTATTGCTGGTTTTACTGGTCAACTTAAAGGATTGTGGGATCATCTTCTCACCCATCAGCAACAATTAGATATCCTCAACTCCATACAAAAGGATCAAGATGGCACTCCCATCCTTAATGAATTCAATAGTCCAATACAGGATGCTGTAGCTACCCTAATTGTGACTATATCTCTTCATTTCATAGGTGACCCTTCTCATCTTCGAGATAAAAACGCTAAGTTACTACATAATTTGAGATGTAGGAAACTTAGTGAGTTTCAAAGTTACAAAACCTCATTCTTTACCCGACTCTTTCTCAGAGATGATGCAAATCATATTACTTGGAAAGAAAAATTCTTAGCAGGTTTACCTACCCTTTTAGGAGAAAAGGTTAGGAATTCCATCAAATCCCTTTACGATAACCGTATTCCTTATGACGAGCTCACATACAGTGAACTAGTCAGTTTTGTCAATAAGGAAGATTTAAAGATTTGTCAAGATTTGAAGTTACAGAAACGGCTCAAATGGGAGCTTAGGTAGTCTAAATAAGAATTAGGCAGGTTTCTATAAACAATTCAATTATGACCCCTTTAAAACTTCTACCTCCAAAAATTGTAATGGTGAGTGTTCAACAAGACATCATAAGAAGCATTACAAATCCAAAAGCCATAGGAAACCATTCCAAAATTTTAGAGAAAATTTTTATAAGAAACCTTTGAGGCCTTATAAGAAGCGCAATTTCTCTAAAAGAAAAGAGTTTAGAGCTAAACCAAAGACTCCTTTCAATTACAAAGAAGCTATATGTCATAAGTGTGGCATAAAAGGTCATACTGCAAAATAGTGCAGAATGAACAAAAAGCTTCATGAGCTTGACCTTGAGGAAGAAATCCTTTCCAAATTGGCCCCTCTCCTTATTGAGTCTTCTGATTCTGATTCCATATCGGGAAATAGTGACCCCTACCAGGTTGATGAGTTGATTGATTCAGATACCTCTGCATATAGCAGTAGCGATTCTGAAATAGATCTTATTTAAAGAAAATCAATGTTTTGACTAAAGACTAAGAAATTTTTCTTGAACTTGTAAAGTATATTTCTGACCCTGTTCTTCAAAAAGAATATCTTGATAAACTTTTGAAAACATTGGATTTAAATAAATCTGAATCTTCTAAAGTTCATGTTGTTAAAAAGAATTCTTATGACCTTACTGAGATTTTGGGTAATAAGAAAACGAAGAAACCAATTTCCAATATTCATGATCTTAAAAAAGAAATTAAAGATATTAAACTTGAGATTAAGGACTTGAAAGAAAAACAAAAATGTGATTCTCAAACTATTCAACTTCTTTTACAAAAGCAATTAGAAAATAATTCTGATAAGGAAGTTAAGTCTGATGGTGATAATGACCAAAATTTAGAAAACATTGAATCTGTTCTAAATGATTTCTTATTTGTTTTAAAACAAGTCACCACCAGAAAATATTTGATTAAGATTTCATTGATTTTTTCCAAAGATTTTGCAATTGATGTCATTGCCCTTTTTGACACGGGTGCTGATTTAAATTGCATTAGAGAAGACATTGTGCCAAAACGTTTCCATGAGAAAACAAAAGAAAGACTTTCTGCCGCCAATAATTCAAAACTTAAAGTCAGTTCTAAAGTTGAAACCTCTATTCTTAATGATGATTTTGAATTCAAAACCTCTTTTGTTTTTACAAATGATATTCATCAAGCAATCATCTTAGGAACTCCTTTTATAAATCTCATAACTCCTTACACTGTTAATTACGATAGCATATCTTTTAAAGCTAAGAATAAAAGACTTGTTTTCCCTTTTATCGAAAAACCTAAAATAAGGAATTTAAATATTGTCAAAGCTTGTTCTGTTTACTAAAATTAGATTAATAATCTTCTCAAATCAAAAGAACATAATTTAATATTTTTACAAAAGGATTTGAGTTTACAAAAATTGATAACCAGTTACAAAATGAATTTATTCAAAGAAAAATATCTGATTTCAAAGATCTTATTCAAAAAGAGATATGTGCTGATCTACCTTATACTTTTTGGAATAGGAAACAACACCTGGTGGATTTGCCATATGAAAGTTCTTTTGATGAAAGACAAATACCCACTAAAACTCGACCTATTCAAATGAATATGGATTTAGAGCGACATTGTAAAGAAGAAATAAAAGACTTAGAAACAAAAGGACTCATTGTAAAATCTAGGTTACCATAGTCATGTGCCGCGTTTTTTGTTAATAAAAATTCTGAGATTGAACGTGGAACTCTTAAACTTGTGATAAATTACAAGCCCTTAAATAAAGCTTTAAAATGGATTAGGTATCCCATACCTAATAAAAAAGATTTACTTCAAAAACTGCATTCTGCTTTTATTTTTTCAAAATTTGATATGAAAACGGGTTTTTGGCAAATTCAAATTCATCCAAAAGACCGTTACAAAACTGCTTTTACTGTTCCATTCGGACAGTATGAGTGGACTGTTATGCCATTTGGCTTAAAAAATGCACCCTCAGAATTTCAAAGAATTATGAATGATATTTATAACTCTTTTTCTGAGTTTTTCATTGTTTATATCGATGATGTTTTGATTTTCTCTCAAACCATCGACCAACATTTCTGACATTTAAAGATTTTTTATTTTGCCACCAGAAAGGCTGGACTGACAATTTCTAGTTCTAAAGTCTTTTTGTTTCAAACAAATATAAGGTTCCTAGGTCACAATATTTCCAAAGGAACAATTACCCCAATAGATCGATCTCTTACATTTGCTGATAAATTTCTTGATAAAATTCTTGATAAAACACAATTGCAGAGATTTCATGGTAGCTTAAACTATGTTCTTGATTCCTGTCCAAATATTAATAGGATGTCTAAACCTTTACATGATAGATTAAAAAAGAATCATGTTGCATGGACGGACGAACATACAAAAGTTGTTCGACTTATTAAAGCATCTGTTAAAAGCATCCCATGTCTTTCTCTTACAAATCCTGCATTACCTAAAATTGTTGAAACTGATGCATCAGATCTAGGCTATGGAGGTATATTAAAACAAAAGAAGCATGATAAAGAACATATAGTACAGTATGTTTATGGCATTGGAATGACTACTAGAAAAAATATTCTACTATCAAAAAAGAAATTCTTTCAATTGTTCTTTGCATCTCAAAATTTCAAAGTGATTTATTAAATCAAAATTTTTTACTTAGGATTGATTGCAAAGCTGCAAAATATGTTTTAGAAAAAGATGTTCAAAACATTGCATCAAAACAGATTTTTGCACGTTGGCAAGCCATTTTAAGTGTTTTTGATTTTGATATTGAATTTATCAAAGGAGATAGAAATTCTATTCCTGATTTTCTAACCAGAGAATTTCTCTAAAACAAGTAATGCCGCCCAAAAAGAAAGACAAAGGCAAAGGAGTCCTCAAAGACCCTGTGCCACAGACACCATCCAAAGACTCCCCACCTAAAGAAAAATATTATCTTCTGCCATGCCTATCAAATCCTGGATTGACATGATCAAAGATGAAGAAGCCCACTCCAAAGCCCTTGCCACTCATGAGCAGGTAAATTTATGGATCCAATCCTTACAAAATCCCCTGAGCTTATGCTCGCTTTACAAACTATTTCACAAAGTCAAACTTCTTCCAAAGAAGTAATTGAAAAAGAACAATCTCTTTCTAATGAAATTACAAAACCTTCTTCTCAAAATGTAGTTGTTTCTGGTGAAAGCTCATCCTCTCAGATTGTTCTTTCCCAACCAACTCCTTCAAAGAAAACCTCCGATTGGTTTGATAAAAATCATTTTCAAAATATTATTTCTGTCGAAAATGGTTTTTAACATACTGATCCATTCCAAGCTATTTCAAAGTTTTTTCCAAAATGTTGGTTTTTCAAATCATGGGATTTGACAAAACCCTAATCTTATTACCAAAGTATTTTAGAAGCAACTGAGTTAGTCAAATTCAAACATTTCTTTCTCAGTGAAGCTCATTCTGAGCCAGCCTACTCCACGGCCATTAGCCTAAAAGTCTTGAGCCTCAATTAGTGGGGTGACCAACTTCACAAATCTAAATCTTTCCCTCTAAATTTTCAAATGCGTCTACCACACTGTTTAACCTATTCCTATTGGGATTACCAATATGCTTGGTTTAACACATTTTTTCTTCAGAATCCAAAGAAATCTCATTCCTGGTTATTTTTCTTTAATTCTAAAATAACCGTCCAAAGTCTCCCAAATTAGTTTCAACAATGGTGGAATTATTTTAGTCCTATGCCCCAAATCTTAACACCTAACGCCACCCATTGTTTAAATCTCTTCAAAGAACATTATACCCCTTCTGCATCTGAAAAAAGGTTTACACCATTCCTTTGTTTCTGCACCAACTTCTTTTTGCCCTGGGTATGGATGTGGAATTTCAAATTCCATACTCATGAAAACCAACTTATCATTCAAAGAACCTTCAAAGTAAAATGGTGGTCCAAATTTGATGAACAAGCCAAATTAACCGATACTCTTATCAGAAATTGGCTTTATTCAAAAGGTTACTTAGCCCCAACCATAAAAGACTCCAAATCCCAACAAACTTTTCTTACCCAAAAATCCAAAGCTCAATCCCTTTTGGCCAGCGCCAAAACAGAAGATGAATATTTCAAAGCCATGGAACAACTCCTCGCTTCACGATCAAAATCCTCAGTAGCAGAGTCCTCTGAAGATAATGAAGACGAAGAAGAGGAAGAACCATTCATTTCCCTCGGAGACGATAACGAAGATAATTGCTTCGGCATTCTCTCTCCGATAAAGCATTGTAAATAATTGTTCTTAGCGAAGATGATTGCTTCGGCATTCTCTCTCCGATAAAGCATTGTAAATAATTGTTCTTAGTTTAAGTTTGCATAAAAAAAGAGTACAGATTTTCCATTTGTATTTTCCTATTCGTATTTTTCGGGTGGTCCGCTGGACACAAGTGAGAGCGCACATGTCTCTTCACCCGTATTTATATTTTGTATTTTGTATTTTATATTTTGTATTTTGTATTTTGTATTTCATTTTGTAATCCGTATGTACAAAGCAACAGTCTACAGTAAAGATTTCCAAAGATTACTGTATGCTACAGCTTCGCTACAGTTAAAAGCTACAGACCCGCTACAGTAGAGAAGCTACAGAATCAAGTGGTAAAAATTATTTTGTATTTAAAGAAAGAGGAAGACTCAGACTCCTCAGATTGCAATTTTAGTTTCTCTTTCTTCTTCTCTCTCTTCTCTCTCTCTCTTTCTTCTTCTTCTCTCTCAGGTTTGAAGAAAATCTTCTGTATTCAAGGAATTTTCCCTAAGTTCCTTGTTTTCAGATTATTTTTCGATTTCCATCTATAAAGCTGTCGGATCACAAGAAATAAATGTAAAGCATTTAAATTTAATTTATTTAAAGCAATTTTCATTTCATGTACATTTAAGTTTCTGCAATTTTACTTTAAAGCAATTTAAATTTCAGTCATTTATTTTAAAGCATGCTCTGCAGACTGATCTCTATCAGATCTGCCATAAAACCTGTTACGTTCCTCTAAGGCAAAGAGACCGGATCTCTGTCCTTAGTTGTATTTATCTTCTCCCCCCTCCTTCAGAGCACTATTTCCGGGATCCGGATCTGATACTGTGTATGCACCCAAGCCTTAGATGTATGTGTTGCTAGGCTTGTTAAAGAATCTAATTTATATTTGATAAAATATTTTAAAATTGAACAATCGCGTTTAAAGAATTATTTATTATTTGGTAAGCAAAATTGATTTTTGTATATAAGCTGGACACTCGAGGATGCAGGCTACTGGTCCAAAGCGCTATTAAAGATCGGCTTTAAAATAACTAAGCCGGAGCGATTCCTCAGATAACAATGCTACGTATCATATCAAATCTAAAATTTAACCAACCGCGATCTAATTTTCTTTATTAAAGCAATCGATAAAGTTTTCAGAAGAAACACATCCTGCTACGATATACTATATATATTATTAATGTTTTAACAATTTATATTATTAATTATATTTAATTTATTATCTAAACTTATTAAAAAAATAAAATAATTCACCAATGGTTGACACTTACCACAACTACTGTCGACCAAACATGAACTGTCGCTGGCCCAAGAGTAAGGCTTTATTTGACAATATTTTTGGTACCTTTAAAATCCTGATTGCTAGACCTTCATAACGATAGTACGATACATGTATTACTAGTAACGGAGCTTTCCTTCGCTAAATACTCACTGTCAAAATTTTGAATCTCAAAACTCTTACCGCAGATTTGCGGCAAACAGATGGTCCATTTCTGATGAAACATGTACGTTGCAACGCTCTATCGATAAGGATTTCAATCATACCAAATTTGACTCCAACAGATACATTAATCCAGGGGCTGGTGGCGTCCGATAATGGTGGTCGGTGGCCACAATGGTGCTTTGGAGTAGCTGCTGTTGAGTATTAATTTTCAAGATAATAATTTGTTTAAACAAATAACAACACTAATTTAAAAAAACTTAATGAAACAATAAATTAAAAGTTAGCGCGTTGCTGTTGAAACCCGAGGGAAAGACGTACGTGATTATATAATGAGGTAAAAATTGTATTAATTTGAATTTTAAAACACGCCCTAAGTGCAAAAACCCGATACGTGCAGACAGTACGGCCATAATCTCCATCACAAAAATGAAGCCATCACAGTTTTCACCTTTTGTGTGGTCGGATTTAAACTTTCATTTCTTCTTTTAGCTGTCATCCATTATTTGTTTCTTCAGATGAAGTCAACAAATCAGCTCACCGAAGTTTTCCAAGGAATTAAGTAATTCACATCTGATCATCAAAATCTCTCATCAATCGAACTGTTATGGCTTCTTCTTCTTCTTCTTCTCATCCATATGCTAGTTTGACTAATCCTGAAATCAAGTATGATGTGTTTCTAAGTTTCGGAGGAGAGGACACCCGCGAGAGCTTTACTAGCCATCTTTATTCAGCTTTGTCTCGGGAGACTATAGAAACTTTCATTGATGACGATCTGAGGAGGGGAGATGAAATTTCACAGTCTCTTTTGGACGCAATTGAGGCATCAAGCATCTCAATTATCATTTTCTCGGAAAGCTATGCTTCTTCCAGATGGTGCCTCGATGAACTCCTAAAGATCCTCGAATGCAAGAAAGAGTATGCACAGATTGTGATACCAGTTTTCTATCGGGTTGATCCATCACACGTGAGAAAGCAAGCCGGTAATTTTGGGGATTCATTTTTGAAGCTTGGAGAACGATTCCCGGACAAGATGCAAAGTTGGAGGAATGCTTTGACGGAAGCAGCTGATCTCTCTGGCTTTGATTCTCGTGTCGTTAGGTCAACAATAATTCTCTCTCTTAAATTTGCATGGATATCTAGTTTTCAAATTATATATATTTTTTATAAAATGATCTTAACTCTCTTGTTATCTATTGAATTTAATCATTAATGAATGATTAATTTAATTAAATAACTATGATTAACTCAATAAAAGAACTTTGTATTCTGATCATTTTCCCCATTTGATTAGATATATGAGCAAAGTAACCACTACATTAAATTGGCTAAAAACACACGCTCTGATCCCCTCTTCTACATTTGAACTTATAAATATTGTTACTTTTTTGCTAGTCCTGAATCTGCACTTATAGAGGAAATTGTCAATGCAATTTTGAAGAGGCTGGATGACACATTTCACAGTGAAAACGAAGACCTTGTCGGAGTTAGTTTACCCATGAAAGAAATTGAATCATTGTTACGCACTGGATCAACGAATGTTTGCAAACTTGGCATTTGGGGTATCGGTGGTATAGGCAAAACAACCATTGCGGGTGCCATTTTTAACAAAATCTCTAGACATTTTGCAGGTTCTTACTTTGCTCGTAATGTTAGAGAGGCAGAGGAAACTGGCAGATTGGGTGACTTGCGACAACAACTTCTTTCTACATTGTTGAATGATGGAAATGTGAAGAACTTTCTGAATACCGACCTCAATTTTCAGAGCAGGAGGCTTACTCGCAAGAAGGTTCTAATTGCTTTTGATGATGTGGATCATCCAAGACAAATAAAGATTTTAGTTGGACGTCTCGATTTGTTTGCTTCCGGGAGTCAAATAATAATAACAACGAGAGATAGACAAGTGCTTGCAAATTGTGGAGTTGATGAAGTATATCAGATGAAGGAATTGGTACATGATGACGCCCTTAGGCTTTTCAGTCGACATGCCTTTGGAGGAGATCATCCCCATGAAAGTCATACAGAGCTGGCATGCAAGACAATAAAATATGCTCGCGGAGTTCCATTAGCACTTGAAGTTTTGGGTCGCTATCTTTATGGAAAGAGAAGAGAGGTGTGGGAAAATGCAAAAAGTAAATGGGAAACGGCTCCCCCCAAAGGAATTCAGGACGCCTTAAAAATAAGTTATGATGGTTTGGATGACAAAGAGCAAAATATTTTTTTAGATATTGCATGTTTCTTTATCAATGAGGACAGAGACATTGCAACAAAATTCCTTGATGATTGTGAATTCTTTGCTACATCGGCAATAGAAGTTCTTGTTGATAAGCATCTTATCACTATATCAGTCCATAATAAAATAGAAATGCATGATTTATTGCGAGCTATGGGCAGAGAAATTGTCCGACAAGAATCTACCAATGATCCTGGAAAACGCAGTCGGCTATGGCATCACAAAGAGGTTTATAAAATTTTATCAGAAAACAGGGTGAGCAACAATGATTTTTCATTTCTACTTTTTTACTAGCCTTTTCATCAGTAATTTTCTTTGCACTCTTGATTACCACACATTTCTTCCATCATTATTATGTAATGGTCTTTTCACTTATAAGATTCTTTAATTACAATTAAAATTTTCAAAAAAAAAGAAAGTTCGATTGGGGTTATAAGTACATTTCACCCTGTTCATAGTAATATATTCTGGGAAAATTGAAATTAGTATCAGATTTTACATATTAAACATTTTCTTGAATTTTTCTATTTTATATTTGCTAAAATAATTAGCCCCATAGTTCAATATAAGATAGAGAAAATGGATTCACTTGTCGAAAAGGTGACCTGGGTGGTTGTGAAAGTGTGTAGCAATATGTTATATCAACTTGTATGTAATAATTTGCATACAAATATGTTATGTCAATTTGTATATAATAATTTGTATACATACATACATATATACATATATAGTTTATATGTTTAGATTTTCTTGTATTAAATATGCGTCTTTCTACTTTTACAATTACAAGTTTGATTGCCATATAGTAACTATCAACTTAAATTAGATATAAAAATTTGATATAACTTTATGTTTCTTTTTATTATTGATAATTAGGGGACTGAAGCAATCCAAGGCATCTCGTTGGATATGTCTAAAGTGAAAGACATCAATCTGCATCCCAATACTTTCACAAAGATGCCTAACTTGAGGATTTTGAAATTTTATAGCTCAATGAATGAAGAGAACAAATGTAAGATGTCATATTTCCAAGGCCCTGGATTTACTAAAGTGAGGTACCTGCACTGGCATGGATATCCATTGAAATTATTGCCTTCAAATATTCATCCAGAGAAACTTGTTTTACTTGAAATGCCTCATAGCAATATTGAACAACTTTTTGATAGTGTGCAGGTATATATACATATATCTTAATTACAATATAGTTTCGGTAATAATTTTTAATTATCATACATGCTAATGATTTGTCTTGGTGGCATTTTTTTTTGTTTCTTCTCTTTTCGTCCGAGCAGGATTATGGTAAGTTAAACCAGATAATCACTGCTGCCTTCAATTTTTTTTCAAAAACTCCAACCCCCTCATTGACTCAACATCTGAACAAGCTAGTTATCTTGAACCTAAGCGGTTGTAAAAACTTGCAAAGTCTTCCAGCAAGAATTCATTTGAAACTGCTTAAAGAACTCGATCTTTCGGGCTGCTCAAAACTGAAGAGGCTTCCAGAGATCTCACCCGGTAATATAACAACAATGCATTTAGATGGAACTGCACTGGAGGAACTGCCTTCGTCCATCGAGTGTCTATCTAAGCTTTCGCACTTGGGCCTTGCAGATTGTAAAAGTCTGAAGAGTCTCCCAAGCGGCCTGTGTAAGTTGAAATCTCTAGATGTTCTCATTATCGATGGTTGCTCGAATCTTGAGAGATTGCCCGAGGAACTTGGAAATTTGGAAGCTTTGGATATTTTGCACGCTATAGGAACTTCTATAACAGAAGTACCGCCATCCATCGTCCGTTTGAAAAGGGTTCGTGGAATATATTTCGGGAGAAACAAGGGTTTATCATTGCCAATCACATTCTCTGTAGATGGCTTGCAAAATCTAAGGGATTTAAATCTAAATGATTGCGGCATCATGGAGTTACCTGAAAGTCTTGGCATGTTATCCTCAGTAACAAAACTGCATCTCGAGGGAAACAATTTTCAGAGAATACCAGAAAGCATCATACAACTTTCTAATTTGGAAAGGCTCTTCATAAGGTATTGCGAGAGGCTTCAATCCTTACCAAAGCTTCCATGCAATCTACTTTCGTTGGATGCACATCATTGCACCGCACTGGAATCATTACCAAGTTTATTCCCAAGTAGTGATGAATCTTATTTACGGACTTTATACCTGAGCGATAATTTTAAATTGGATCGGAATGAGATTAGAGGAATTGTCAAAGGAGCTCTGCAGAAAATTCAACTTTTGGCAACCGCACGTCTAAAAGAAGCACGGGAAAAGGTATGTCGTTAATTAACTCTCTCCTTTTTATTTAGAAAAGAAGCTAAAGAAAAAGATGACAGAATGAACTATAACGCGGTGTGTGGTGATATAATGTTAATTGATTACTTTTCCTCTTTCTTTGACGCGACATAATTTTATAGTTAATTCTAACTTTTTCCGATTAAATTTTTCTGTTTAAATATTAGTGATCTTTATTCTATTAAGTGTTGTTAACAATTTTTTATTTTTATTTTTTTAAAATTATGATTCATGTGTATATATAGATATCCTATCCATCACTTCGAGGTCGCAGCTTTTTACCTTGGAATAAAATTCCAAAGTGGTTTAGCTTTCAAAGTGCCGGATCTTGTGTAACCTTGGAGATGCCTCCAGATTTCTTCAATAATAAAAGTGTACTCGGGCTTGCTTTTAGCGTTATTGTAAATTTTAGCAGAAAGTTTAACTTTTTCTACACTTCAAAAATAGAAAAACAGTTTTACGTGTACTGTGAATACATAGTGAGACCCAAAGATTATCATCCGCACTGCAGCACAAGCCGGATGACGTTACTTGGGGTAGGTGATTGTGTAGTGTCTGATCACTTATTTTTTGGGTACTATTTCTTTGATGGTGAGGAATTTAATGATTTTCGGAGATACAATTGCATTCCTGTGGCTGTCCGGTTCAATTTTAGGGAAGCTAATGGTTTTGAATTTCTGGATTACCCGGTGAAAAAATGTGGGATCCGTTTATTTCACGCCCCAGATTCAAGAGAAAGTTTCAGCTGCGACTAACTCTTCACCCCAAAAGACTGAATTCTTTTTTCTTTTGTATGCTTTCAATTCTTTCTGTCCGTTGTGTTCAGTTGGTACTTCAGAATATGACCACTTGTCCTGTGTTTAGCATTGTAAAATTGTTGGCCATCATTTTTGTTTTTTGTTTTCCCTTTTCCTGCACCTTGAATCTCTCTAATTGGTGTGTTTCTTTCTTCTATTTGTTTAAATGCTAGTGTTTCTTTCATGAAATTTCTTAATCTCTATCCATTATTTTTTAATATTCATTGGTTGAATGAAATTTCCTCGATGAGTAGTCTTAAGCTGCGTCAAGTCAAAACCTGAATTAGTCTCAAGTTCAGGTTACATTCAAATCTTAATATTTCTGAATCTCTTATCAATTTATACTCAATAAATTGATAGATTCAATCCTAACATTATTAATATATTATATGTGTTTTTATTGCATCCCATGGTAAGTCATGTAACTCATCTAAAATGTTGTCAATAAAACATCTATCCAAATATTTGAGGTAATCATGTTAAAGACTTGATTGAGTGGTTTTCAAGTAACATTTTTTTGTTGGCTTCGGTAACATGACTTGGATAATAAGAAATAAAAAGATTCAAATAATTAGAAGTCTCTAACAATCTCGGCCTTGTATTTGTGATTTTCAACCAATAGATTTTTAACTTGAGTATTTTATGCGTAATTTTCCACATATTGATAAATTATATGTTGATAGCTTCTAAAGTCTAGTAACTGTTGTTGGTTTGGCAATCCAATTGAAGCGCATACGTATTACATTAACTAAAAAATCATCCTACATATCTCTATTTGAACAACTATGTGCTTTGACTGAACCAAGCAGATTCATCTAGATGTAATTGTTCAAAAAGAGATATGTGTGGTAATTTTTTAAGTAATAGTATAAATTAATTTTCTTAATACTATTATTAGTTTGTTATTTAATAATAATAACAACAACATGAATTTTTTGTTGGAGTGATGAAAAAAATTCATGATCATTAATGAAAATATAGGGGATTTTCGTGACGGCCAAATTATGTTGTGTGTTGTCATCTTTTCCTAGATTATTTGCAATATTAAGGGAATAAGAATTGTAATGATAACTAGCAATGTTACTTAGTAATGACAATCAAAATAAAAAAGAGGAGAGGAGATGAATAGGAGAGTGAAATTTAAATCTAATATTTAGTTTGCTATACAATTTTATAAGGAAATTTTGAAAGGAAATTACTTAATTTTTATTTGGACAACTTCGCTCTTTGGGGCCGTGCTTTCAATATTCATTATAAACAAAAATTAGAAAATCTAAGCTTTGATGTAATTTAATATCTTAAATATTTAATAGTAAATTAATTATTGTAAATTATACTTAAATTTATCAAAATTAACAACCGTAAACTACGTGACTTGACACATCATTGGATGATGCATTGTCTATCGATTTTTCAGTAAACGACGGGACATCCATATACAAAACATAAAGATGGCATGTTGGAAATTTTAATTTTTGTAATTGAAGGAGGTTTGAATTTACCTTCACATGTATTTGTAGTTTGTGGAGAACTTGTCACGATCGTTGGTCTCGAATACGAAATGGTGAGTATCTAAAAAAGCACTCCGACGTATAAATTAGTGTTAAATCAAGATCAAAGAAAAAAAAAGAAAAGATGGAGAATATGACTTTCTCTCTCTAAGTATGAAAATTGCTTTTGGAGGCCAATGACCCTTTTTTTATTAGAGATGGATCTCTATTTATAGATAATGAGCTATGTGGATTAAGGTTTTGCTTTGAATTCTCAATCTAATGACATGTGGAACCTATCTTTTCTTTACACGTGGAGGTGGATTTGATCTAAGGAATTTTTCACCCTTGTGTGTTTCCTTACTCGTATGGCCTTTGGGCGTGATTTCCCTAAACTAATGGATTGTGGAACTAATTCCCCCCTCTTGCCATTTTTATAAGTTCCGAGAGAATTTTTTCCTTAGGTGTTATTCCCTCGGAATAGCTTAGTGTTATTTACCCTGAATAACTTGGATGTTATTTCTCTGGAATAGCTTCTGTTATAAGATAAGATGGATATGTGGCATGGTTAGGTGCCTTTTGGAATATGACACCTATAGTAACCGACAAGTGTAAATAGTATGTGTTTGCACATCTATATATGATAACATATCATTTATGTTTTACTTATAACCGATGGAACATCCATATATTTAAAATTAGGATGACATGTTGATAGTATCGCATCCATTAGATGACAAGTTGTTTATCAACTTATTATTAAACGACATGACATTTCAATATTTGATGTACATGTTGTGGAAATGCGGGTTAAACAATTATCAATATTATAGTGACCGTGACTTCTGAATAAATATAAATGTGTTGATAAAAAAATACAAAGAAAAATTTAAACACAATAATTTACGTGGTTTAGTTTAAAGTCTACATTTATGGACAAAAACTGTAAGATACTTTTACTAATAAATAGGAATTTATAAAATTGAAAAAAAATCTTAAAATCCAAAATCCCAATGCACTCAATTGGATTCTCAATAGAATACTTAAGTAGAAGTTCTCTCAAATCTCTTAAATTACTTCACTTGTAATTGCTCTTAAAGTGTGGACACGTTCAAATGATCAAATGGCTTAGCATTTATAGCCAAAGATCATGCATGCTTTTAATCTTTGTGCCCAAAAGTCTTTGAAAAATGGCAACCAAAGTCAACAATTTTCTCAAATTCAACAAGCATCTAGAAAATGGCCATATTTTTCTCCATGCATATGTTAACAAAAACATGGCACTGATTTTGCTTTTTGAAATTGGTAAGCCATTATTTGAGTTTGAACAGGGTAGACGACCTGTCGTCAATTTGGTTTGCCCGAAAAATGACAAACAAAATTATGAAGCCCGTAATCCTTTATTGCTTCCAACAGCCGTAAAAGTGACCATAGTCTCTAGCATCCCTCCATCGTATATTGTGATTTTCATCAAAGAGATTCTTAACTTGAGTGTTTTATAAGTAATTGTCCGCTTATTGATAAATTCGTTATTAGAGAGTATATTATTATTAATATGATAGTTAGACGATATTAATTAAATAATGACACATAATTAGATCGGTTAAGATAGTAAGTTGATATCTTTGTAATTAATCATTTCAGTAAAGGACATGGTTACGTGAGTGTTGAAATAACACAACACCAGCCTATTATCATGAATTCAAGCCCAGCCCTTGAGAAGCATCTAAGTTAGATTGTGGTGCTAACGTGTGAAGCATAGAATTTGTTTATTTGAGAGTGGAAATCATGGTGTGAAAATAATATAGCTTTTTTAATATAAGTGGAAGACAATGGAAAGCCATGTGTAAGACAATGGTATTTTTTTTAATGCGTGGCCTGAAATGCATTTGTAAAGCTATAAATACTCCCTGCTAGTGTTTGTATTAATCATCCGAAGAAATAAAAGCAAATAAGGCAATTAGGCTTTTGTGTCTTAGTTTGATAATTATTTAAAGAGTGTTTCATAAGTGTTTTATTCTTTAGATTTCTTCTTTGAATAATTATAGTTTAGTACTCTATTTATTCTACAGTGAGTCCGTCACGTAATTTTTTTTAATTTTATAACATTGGAGATAGATATTAAAGACCCTAAGGTTGATCAACATATTTATGGTTGATAAGCAATCCGTAGTCATTTATTTAAATAAAAAAAATTATGTACAATTCAATCAAAATTCAATTCTATTAAATCCCACTAAAATGTACAATCAACTGGATATATTAAAATTTAATACAGTTAAAGATCGTTGGCCTAAATGTACCATTACGGAGCTCTAGTCAAAACTCAAAGCACATGAATTGTTTACTCTTTAAGCTTTTTCATTTTGTTCTATTGAAGAAAAGAAGTCACTGCAAAACCTGATGTTGGCACAAAATCGCCAATGATAATACCTTTTTGCCTTTGTCTCAAAGTCATATATTCAATTCTTATTATAAAAAAGAAAAAAAAAAGAAAAAATCGATAATAACACTTCGGTTCCTTATCTTCAGTAAATCCATGAATAAAAAGCACAATTTGAATGTTTTTTTAACATGATTCCTATCATTAAACATTATCTATTGTGACATACATGCAACTCTCGTATTATATAAATCATTATCTAGTACTAGTGAAATGATGAAATAAATAATAATTTGACAGGTGATGATTTTTACTAAAGTTATATTATATTTCTTCGTAAACCCAATTAATTATATTTGTTTATTAACGTCGTGTTAAATTAAGTCCTTAAATAAACAACTACACAACAATGTCAAATTGATTTTTTTTTATTTTTTAAAAGTAAATTAACACCAATGCATCTTAAAGTTAACTTGATAGACCATATCATCATTAATATATTATACTCATACGATCCATTTCCATCCAAATTGGAGATCCCAAAAAAAAAAGAAAAAAAGAAAAAAAACACCAAAAACTTCGTAAAATAGTACTAAACAACCAACTGATCAAACAAATCACGTCAACAAATTGCAATGATCGATGATCAATGAAGCCTTCAAAATTAATTGATCAAAGCTACTGCACTGCACTTGACGAACATTGTCGAATCCAATAATCATGATAAAGGAATTGGGGTAAGCTTTGCTGGCCTCATCGAGCTCATTCAAGACTTGGATTGCATCCGAACATCGACAGCTTCCACATTGTCCAGTACCGGCCGTCGTAGTACCCCAGAGACCTGTGGTTCGCACGGTATATGATGTTGGAAATTGTGAGGTATTTCAAAATACAAAAATTAAAAATGCACATATAGTCTTCACGGGCTTGGCCCATTTCCTAGCCACATGATGAAAGCTTATATATTCATTACTTTGGATTGAAAAATCAGTTTTAAACTGATTTGAATTGTTCAAGTTGAGCATATCTACATGTCAGTGGGTGTGGCTTTGTTTTAGCACCTTAGTTGCTTGATATTCGATTTTTAAATCAGTTCATGCACTGATTTGTGGCAAAAATCAAGGAGATGGCTGTTGTAATTCAAGGCTATAAAAAGCCAGCTGTTGTGACTGATTTCTGTATGTAAAGAAAAAAAAATTCTTATCATCCTCTCCATCTTCATTAAAGCTACACACTTTACCTGGAAAATCAAATTAAATCAACTGTTAGAATCACTGTAGTTTGGAGTGCGCCATTACAGCTGGAACGCCATTGAATCCTGGAAGATCATAATGTTGATGCTGAAATCTGTTCCTCCTTTGACCGACCAGATTCTTTCACCAACGCTTATATTATCAACTGTTTCTCGAACCACTAAGGTTGGAATCGCTCTCCTTTCTCTCATTGGACCTGCATTCACCAAAAACAGATCAGAGACGCCAATGGTTTTGCCGGCGTAAACCCTCCGATGCCTAAGTTAGCATAAGGTGTTTACGGGATAACAATGCAATTGAGATTTAAGAAGTTTGTTCGAAATTTGTAAGAAAATGGCATGGTTGCAATTTGGCAGCGTTTTCCCCCTCTCAGTTTCTTTTCCCTTTTCTTCGTCGATTTCTTCCCCTTTTATAGCCGCCATTTGTCCCACGTTTTCTGTTTACCCGCTATCCCTCCTTTTTCGGGTGGTGGCAGCCCCTCATGGGGCTCTAACTGTTACATTGTGGGTAAACCTCGGATCTTGCGTGTCCTTCAACAGTTATGTATGTATCCTAACGGGTGGAAGGTTCTTTCAGTTATGTATGTATTATGGAAGAGGTGTGGATCTGAGGAGCCCTCCTTGGTTGAAGTGAAGCATCTATACCAGCTGAGGAGCAGTCCGATGGAGGCAGGCTGGTACTATTTCATGTCGAGCTTCGTGAAGAGGAAACCAATCACCGGCTTCCCCTCCTCGTGCAAAAACTGGAAGAACAAGTTCTTCTTTACTGGGGGAAGTTGGTGTCCAACAGCTCGTTCGTTGGGTGGTGATATTTACATTCCAACATATTTTGTCACCCCAGGTCGTTCATTTTGCCTATGTTCTTAATCAAATAGCCACTTATTGGGTTCTTTAACCTTCTTTGTTATTTCAGAGTCGTGGGGTTTGATCGAGGGGCTTAAAGACCGACCTTTGCTTCAGGTGGAGACTGCTCTGGTGAACGCGTCTACCTGCCAAGACCTCCTGTCACCAACAAGTCTGGTCAGTTCGCGTCTTGTGGACATAGCTGCTGGAATAGATAACAAGATCCTCAGTGCGATGAGCAGAAAGCGTGGTCGGGCATCAAGCAGCTCCAGCAACCCTCCTCCTCCTCCGAAGAAAGTCAGTGTCGGCCCTTCTAAGGCCTCTATTCCTGCTCTGCCCCCTCCTCCACCACGTAAGAGTGTCGGGGAGAAAACTACTGACAAGAGTTCTGAGGTTAGCACACGCTCTGGGGACCGATCCTCCCCTCTTCCGGCTCGTGATCAGGATGACTACCTGACCCCGTATCAGAGGGACTATGGGAAGTCAGTGGGACCGAAGATGGTCCAGGATATTGAGAGCATGAATCTCAATGAGTTAGCTGGTTCTGTCCAAAGGGTCTCCTTCAAGTTGGCCACCATAGTATCTTGCTATAAGAATAGGATCACACGCCAGGAGAGGAAGCTCCAGGCTGAGAACTAGGACTTGAAAAAGAGGGTTGAGTCTGCTGATCGCGTGAAGGAGAAACTGGCCGATCTGGACAAGCTAGTTGCGGAGCTAGAGGAGAAGGTTGCCATTGCCGAGTCCACTTCCTCCAAACTTGAGGGTGAGTTGTGTGAGTTGAAGTCCGATCTTCAGGCTACTCAAAGTGAGAGAGACACTCTGAGGACCGCCCTTGAGGGAGAGATCAAATCCCTGAATGAGCAGCTGGCTGAGGAGAAAGGCAAATCCGCTGACGTGGATGATCGGCTGGATGCCGAGTATAATTCCGGGGTTGCTTTCAGCTATAAGTGCATCATGTCTGTGCTTAAGGAAGAATACCCCGAGCTAGACAAGAGCAAGCTGGAGGCTAGAGTGGAAAAATATATGGCTGAGGCCGGCCAGGGAGATAAGGAGCAGGGCGAGCAGGAGCAAGTGGAGGCTCCTTTGGACGGGATGCAGGAGGGGGAAGCTGGGGGACGCGCTTCCGAAGTGGGTCAAGGGTTCGTGCCTCCTCCTCCCAGTATTGCTAATCTCCCACCTCTTGATATTGCTGATCCTTCGGCTGTTGGAGCCGTTAACTCTCTTAATCTTTGAGTCTTTTTTTTTGTATAAATTCGCATTTGTTTTGTAAGCAATTGAACATTTATGAATTTTTAGATGCTCTCTATTGGCTTCCTTGTTTGATTTTTAATCATAGATTGTTTCTGCAAAATAATCTGCACAACTTATCTGGTTTTGCCTGCTGGTTCCTAAGTGGACCGAACAGGTGTAGGCATTTACTTGCCTTAGTGAAATTTTCGTGAAATTTGCTGATGGTCTTTCGTCGACCGAGCAGAAACAGGCACTTACTTGCCTTAGTGAAATTCTCGCAAAATTAGTTGTTGGTCTTTTCGTCGACCGAGCAAAAACAGGCACTTACTTGCCTTAGTGAAACTCTCGTAAATTTAGCTGCTGGTCTTTCGTTGACCGAGCAGAAACGGGCACTTACTTGCCTTAGTGAAATTCTCGTAAAATTAGCTGCTGGTCTTTTCGTCGACCGAGCAGAAATATGCACTTACTTGCCTTAGTGGAATTCTCGTAAATTTAGCTGCTGGTCTTTCGTTGACCGAGCAGAAACGGGCACTTACTTGCCTTAGTGAAATTCTCGCAAATTAGCTGCTGGTCTTTTCGTCGACCGAGCAGAAATATGCACTTACTTGCCTTAGTGGAATTCTCGTAAATTTAGCTGCTGGTCTTTCGTTGACCGAGCAGAAACATGCACTTACTTGCCTTAGTAAAATTTTCGTAAAATTAGCTGTTGGTCTTTCGTTGACCGAGCAGATGGAAGCACTTACTTGCCTTAGTAAAATTCTTACTGGAGTTTACTAGTGGGGGATTTCATGTTGAACTCATCTTTATTTGAAATTTGAATGTATCAAGAATACAGAATATATGCATGTGCGACAAACCACCATGCATTTAACATAAATAACTTATCAAAATGAGGATTTAGTAGAGCATTTTGCTTACTGAAAATACTTCTTCAAGTGCTCGGCGTTCCACGACCTCTTCACGTCCCGTCCATCTTGAGATGCCAACTTGTAAGCTCTTGGTCCGGTGGGTCGTATTACCCTGTACGAGCCTTCCCATTTCGGGCCAAGAGCGCCATAGTTAGGATTCCTGGTGTTTTAGTTCACCTTCCTAAGTACTCAATCTCCTGCTCAGATCTGCCTTACGCGTACGTTCTTGTTATAATAACGCATGACCCTTTGCTGACTCTGGGTCACTTTCTGTGATGCCCCTTCCCTTTTCTCCTCAAGCAGGTCCAGACTTAAGCAGTTCTGCTCGTCGTTTTGCTCCTTGATGAAATACTCCGTCCGATGTGTCCCTACTCCAATTTCTGCTGGGACTACCGCCTCATGACCAAAAGTTAAAGCAAACGGGGTTTCCCTGTGGCGGTTTTGTGGGTGGTCTGGTAGGCCCATAGTACTCCTGGTAGTTCATCAACCCAGGCTCCCTTCTTCTCTATCAATCTAGTTTTCAAGAGTTTTTTATCACTTTGTTGGCTGCTTCCACTTGCCCGTTTGCCTGGGGGTGTGCGGGGGTGCAGAACTTCAGGTCCACCCCAAATTTCGGCAAAATTCCCTGAAGTTGCTGTTGTCAAATTGCCTGCCATTGTCTGTAATGACGGCATAGGGGATCTCGTACCTGCAGATGATATTCTTCCAAATAAAATCTGTTGTCTTTCTCTCTGTGATTTGGCTAAGTACTCCCACTTCTACCCACTTGGTGAAGTAGTCTATTGCCACGATTGCATGTGTCGCTGCTCCTCAGCCCTTAGGCAACAGACCAATCAAGTCGATTCCCCATTGAGCGAAAGGCCACGGGGATGCCATGGTGGTTAGCTTTTCTAGAGGTTGGGCAGGAATCTCAGAGAAGCTTTGGCAGGTTTTACAGTTCTTTGCCATCCTTTTCGCATCTTGGTGCATGGTCGGCCAGAAGTATCCTTGCCGGAGTGCCTTGAAGGCTAAAGCTCTTACTCCTGAGTGATTGCCGCATATTCCTTCATGAATCTCCATCAGTACATAATCCTGCTTCCTCCTCATCCAAACATCTCAAAAGGGGTAAGGTGAACCCTCGGCGGTACAGTACTTCATCTAGTAGCGTGTACCTTGCTGCTCGGCATTTTATCTTTCTTGCTTGCCTTCTGTCCTCTGGTAAAACTCCTATCGCGGACATATGCGCGAATCGAGTCCATCCAGGATTCTCTAGTGCTTACTCTCATCACTTCTATTTCCTCCCCTATACTTGGCGAGGTCTTTACCTCTAGTGGGACCGATTTAGGTAATTTCGGATCTGTGGTTGCAGCCATTCTAGCCAATATATCCGCCCGGTAATTTTCATTCCTGGATATCTGCTTCACCTCTACTTCATTGAAGAGTTCAATCATTTGCTTCGCCTTCTTCAGATAAAGCCCCAATTTCTCTTCCCTTACTTGGAATTGATTGCTGAGCTGGTTACATACTAACTAGAAATCTGCTTGAATTTCTACCCTCTCTGCTCTTAAAGCGTGTGCAAGGCCGAGCCCGGTGATAAAGGCTTCATATTCAGCTTGGTTGTTTGTGAGCTGAAATTCGAACTTCACTGTATACGTTATTTCGGTTCCTTCTGGGCTTTGTATTACAACTCCTGCTCCGGACCCTTGCTCACTACATGATCCGTCAACCATTACCAGCCACACCCCCTCTGGTAGCCCATTTAGAGATTGCCAAGTATAGAAACAACTGGTCACCCTAATGTCCACTGCCCAAATGCTTCCTCGCACTCTAATGTCCACTCCATCTTTCTCCATTTCTTTATGGTTTGTAAGAAAGGGTGTCATTTATTGGTGGCCCGCGAGATGAATCGGTTCAATACTGCCAACTTCCCTGTAAGGCTCTGCACCTCTTTAACTATCCGCGGAGACCTCATTTCTGTAACCGCTCGTATTTTTTCGGGGTTAGCTTCAATCCCTCGGTGGCTTACTAGGAAACCCAAAAATTTGCCCGAGCTGACCCCAAATGCACATTTCTCCGGGTTCAGTTTCATTTCATACTTCCTCAATAATGCAAAGGTTTCTTCCAAGTGCTTCACATGATCCCTCGGTTCTTTGGACTTTGTGATCATATCGTCCACATATACCTCCAAAGTATGACCGATTATGGGCTTGAAGATCTTGTTCACCAACCTTTGATAGGTAACTCCTGCATTTTTCAAGCCGAAAGGCATCACCCTGTAGCAAAACAAACTCATGTTAGTTATAAAGGTGGTGTTTTTCTCATCTGCTTGTCCATGGGTATCTGATTGTATCCTAAAAAGGCATCCATGAAGCTGAGCAGACTGTGACCCGCCGTTGAGTCCACCAATTGATCTATCTTTGGTAGGGGAAAACTGTCCTTCGGACACGCCTTATTAAGGTCTGTGAAATCCACACACATTTTTCACTTCCCGTTGGCCTTCTTTACCAGTACTACATTGGAAATCCACTCCGGGTATTTGGCCTCCCTTATAAATCCTGATTTTAACAACTTCTCCACCTTAGCGTTTATGGTTTCGTACCTTTCTTAGTTAAAGCATCTTCTTTTCTGCTTCACTGGCCTCGTCCCTTTCTTAATTGCCAATTTATGGCAAGCTACCCCACGATCAATTTCTGGCATGTCCTCGTGGGACCAAGCGAATATATCTTCGTAAGATTGTAGGCACTTCACCAGCTCGCCTTTTACCGTCCCAACCAAACCTGATCCGATCTTAACCACTCTTCTCGGATTGTTTTGGCTTACCACAATCTTTTCTAGCTTCTCAACGGGCTCTTGTCGACCTTTTTTGGAATCTCCTCGGTAATCTAGAGAAGTAACCTGTAGTGTCTCCTTAGCGGCTGTAGCATAACAGCTCCTTGCCATCCTTTGGTCGCCCTTTACTACACCAACCACCCTATTTACTTTGTACTTCAGTGCCAAGTAATGCGTGGATACAACGCATTGGTTTATCCTCATGAATGGTCTCCCCAGTATCATCTGGTAAGGGTTTCTTTCCTCTACCACAACAAAATCCAGTATCATCGTTCTTTCAAATGGCTTTGTCCCCCTAGTAACTGGGAGTTCGATGATCCCCATGAGAGTTAGCCGCCCCCCTCCAAATCCCTTTAATAATGTATTTGTCCGCTCCAATTTCAAGTCTGCAATCCCCATATCCTCTAGAGCCGACTTAAACAAGATGTCAACCGAGCTACCTGTGTCTACTAATATTCGTCGAAATTCTGTACCAGCCATCATTGCCTTGGTCACCAATGCATCCTCGTGAGGATACAAGATACCCTCTTCATCGTCATTTGTCCACATAATGGGAACTTGCCGCACTTTTGCTTTCTTGGTTGCCGGCAAATTGAAAAGCATTTCTTTGCTAGTCAGGGCATATCTCCCATAGTTCTTCCGTGCCCTGTTCGAATCACCAGCCAATGTTGGTCCTCCTGCTATCACATGGATAGTCGGCTATTCACGTTCCAAGCCCTTCTCAGCTCCTTCATCCCGTGTGTACTGCGATTCAATGACGGGGGACATTCCATCTACATATTCGTCCAAATAACGGTTTCTCACCAAATCCTCCACCTGGATCTTTAAGTCACGACATTGATTGATTGTGTGACCGTGGGTGTCGTGGAACTTGCAGAATCTGTTCTTATCCCGTCGGTGAGCCGGTTTTGTTATAGGGGCTAGGGGGTACAGCAGGCCTCGTCCTTCGATCCTCTCATACAATTCCTCCATGGAGATCTTCAATGGAGTGTACTGTCTACCAGCTGAACTGCTCGGCTATCCTGAATGTCGTCTCAGGCTGGTATAGTTGCTAGCTGATCTGGTTGTCCTGTTCTGGAACCACTTGCATGTAACGCTCTGGGAGCGTTGTGATAAGGGTGGGCAGCCATCTGCCTGAATTCTCGTTGTCGCTCTGGAAACGAAGTGCGCGGAGGTTGGGCTCGGCTGTGTTGGAACTGTTGTGGTCTCTGAGCTACGGGGTAAGGGCGGGACCGAGCTGATATTCCGCCCATAACTGAGGATTCCCTAGCTCGCTTTCCCGATCCGCTCCCACTTGGGGTTCTCCTTTCCTTTCGTCTCAGCTCCTCCAGCTGTTCACTTTTTATCCTCGCCGACTTTTCCTCTTCGATTTCAATGTCTCTCTTTGCCTGCTCATACCCCGCTGAGTAATTCTGTACCAAGGGACTTCTCAGATTATACTATAGTCGGCCTATCCTCACACATTCCTTTAATCCCCTCAACATCTGCAGGTGATTGAAGGCCCCCCCAAATCAAGCACGGCTCGGTGGTATCGCTTTACAAAATCTCGAAGGGATTCTTGTTCCTCCTGTTTCATGTTCCATCATATCATCTTCTGGGGCCACTGCTCCTCGGAAGTGTTCGGCCAACTCTTGGCACATCTGCTCGTACCCTTTGATACTTCCTCGTGACAGCTTGTGGTACCATTCTCGGGCTCATCCCTCTAGTGTCAATGGGAACACCCTACATCTCTGAGCTGGTGTTAACCCCTGCACACCCGTCATGTCGTTAAAACGTTCAATATGAACTAGTGGATCACTTCGCCCGGAGTATTTGAGTTCGAGGAAGCGGAAAATCTCTTGGGATTACAGTACCCATGATCTCAGTTGATAGTGGAGATTCTTCATCTAGCATTATCCTCTAGCTCGGGGACTTTCTCTTGCCCTGTATCTCCTCTATCACTTGCGCTAATCTGCGCACCTCTCCCTCCAATTCTACGGCACGGTCAGGATCCAGCGTAAGCTATCTGAGCTCGTTCCTACTCGGTATTTTGCAACCGCTGTCTGAGCTCTCCTTCATCAATACTGGCCCCTCGGCCATCAATCTTCGGTATCCGTCCGGGGCGAGGTTGGTCCCTCCCTTCATCTGCTCATTCTCCTAAAGCCCGACCGGTGTTTCTGTGGGGATGCACCCCATTAGGTCGATCTGCCGGCGGAGGGATTTCCTCAACTCTACTCCTCCGGAGGCTGGGTTCTGCTCCAACATCATCTCTCCCCACGGGGGTTTCACAATCCTTTCTCCGCTCATCCCTTAACTCATACAATATGGTCGCGAGAGTCTCCATTTGTTTCTCCATCCGCTCCAATTGGTCTTGCATCGTCCTCTCCCGCTTCATTTGCAATTTCCCGGAGAGTGATTGTCTCCATAGTTTCGTTATCCTCCCTCAAAACATTCTTCCTCGGCACATCCATATCTAATCGTTCGCTGCTTCTCAAGTAACTACTAATTTGGTGGTAGCTTTTTATCCAGCTCCCCACAGACGGCGCCAAAATGTTGATGCTAAAATCTGTTCCTCCTTTGACCAACCAGATTTTTTCACCAACGTATATATTATCGACTGTTGCTCGAACCGCTAAGGTTGGAATCGCCCTCTTTCTCTCACTAGACCTGTGTTCACCAAAAATGGATCAGAGACGCCGGTGGTTTTACCGGCGTAAACCCTCCGATACCTAAGTTAGTACAAGATGTTTACAGGAAAACAATGCAATTGGGATTTAACAAGTTTGTTCAAAATTTGTAAGAAAATGGCCTGGTTGCAATTTGACAGCGTTTTCCCCCTCTCAGTTGCTTTTCCCTTTTCTTCGTCAATTTCTTCCCCTTTTATAGCCGCCGTTTGTCCCACATTTTCTGTTTACCCGCTATCCCTCCTTTTTCGGGTGGTGGCAGCCCCTCATGGGGCTCTAACTGTTACATTGTGGGCAAACCTCGGATCTTGCGTGTCCTTTAACAGTTATGGGAAGAACGCAACTATCGCGATTCTGTGGGATCGTGTTCCGGCTTTCCCGGGGGATGAATGCCGGCTCGATACATGTTTCAGGTCGGTATCGTCTTTGGTCGGTTCATGTTTGCCCCGTGCTCTGGTTGTACTACCTAGCTGAGGTGATCCACTCTGGTGTAGAGGTAGTAGCATGGCCGACCTAGTGCTTTTACTTACTTAACACATACTGTCTTTAACTCCTTTACACACCCGGAATATTATCCGAGAAGGGATATAATCGGTTCTTTAAGGACAGTGCTTCATTAGTACGCCTTGGCTTTCTAATTTCTTCACTTTCTGTGTTTGTGTAAATTAACTATTGTTTTACAGGTTCTACATTTATTAATTGGATTGTTCAAAGCTTCTACATTTATTAACTGGATTGTTCGAAGAGTTGTTGAACTGAGGAAAATTGAAGCTACTGGATTGTTGGATTAAATTGGTTTGCTGCAGATTATTGTTAAACTTGGTGGCTTGAATTTATGAGTTAAATTTGGCTTTTATTTATTAGTGGTGGGCCTTCCTTACAAAGTCACTTTCCTTAATCTTCTTTGTAGTTTCGTGGTTGTAGAAAGATTTCTTGGTGGCTAGGGAATTTAGCTTCTGGACCTTTTACTTGCTGAAATTTTTACAAATATTAGATTTCATTGGTTTTCGTAACACACGAATCCGTCTTGCACACACACGCACACATACACACATATATACACATACATACATACATATATATACACACTCGAATTCCAGACAAGGAATCCATCCCATGCGGAGAAGGTATTCAACTTTCCTAGCCAATTGTTCTCTATTAAGTGGTGGGATAGTTTAGCCTATATACCTATAAATGTTGATTTTGATGATTACAAACCACATGTTTTTGGTTGAACAAAAATTATGTATTGTGATTTTATAATAAGAAAATGATTTTATGGAGTTAAGTTGTTTTTCAAGTTGTGGACTAAAATGAAAGAATTTTACAATCTTTGATTTTAATAAATATTGTTTTCAATTTCAGATTTGGACTATTTGAAAATATTTAAATATTTTGGGTCATTCTATAATTTTACATAATTTGGGCGATATCATAATTTTAGAAAGTTTTGGAATTAACAAATTATTACTTAGAAATTCCAAAATTGGACTTATCTGAAAAGATTCATAACGTTTTGGTCATAATACAGTTATATAAAGTTTTGAGGTCAAACTATAATTTTAGAAAAACAGTTCACTGTAGCAAGCGGCGAACTAGATGTGACAAGCGGCTAACCAGATTTTGGGCAGTAAGCTTCTAGAACATAAGCGGCTATCCGGATATCGTAAGCGGTATATCGAATGTTCTGAAATTCAAATTTTTGTTGTAACGGTAACATAAAAGCGGCTAACCAGATTCCATAAACGGTAAGCTGGTTATCACCAAAATGTGTATAACGGATATTTTTTGAACTCAAAGTATATAAACTCAAATCCAATTCATTGTCAAGCTCTCTAGAAGCAAAATAAAAAAAGCACACAACATATATTGACCTCTCATATTCACAAATAAAAAAAATTAATCATCTTTTATTCTTCAATTTGTATATCTACTTTTTAAGAAAGTTTTTATTATAATTTTCATTTCCTCATAAAATTTGTGAGTGTTTAAGTGTGTGAGACATTTGAGTGAAGAGATTGTAAGATAATCTCTTTGTTGTAAACGTTTATTGACACTTTAGAAGTCAATTGTAAACTTTTGAAGCCTTAAAAGGATTGGATAGTGAAATCCTCAAGGTTTGATCGCTTGGAGGCGTAGACGTGGGTAAAGATTGCCGAACCACCTAAAAATTCGCATGTTTGTGTTTCTTTTCCCTTATCATTTATTATTGTGCTTTATCAAATTTATTGATTTTGAATTTACTAAGACATTAGATTGGATAATTGTGTGGTTTTGTTAGGATAAGTTTTAAAATACCAATTCACCCCCTCTTGGGTTGCACAACTTGTATTTCATTTGGTATCAAAATAAGGTGCTCTTATTTAGACTTAACCGTCTAGAGCTAAAGATCAATGACAACTCATATTGATTCCACATTTAGAGAAGGGTAGTCCACCACTAGACCACCATATTTTTATGGAAACGATTATTCATATTGAAAAACTAGGATGAGAATTTACTTGCAAGCTTTAGATTACGAAATTTTAGAAATCGTTAATGATGGTCGTTTCATGCCTTTGACTAAAAATGAAGTCAGGGAAAATATTTCAAAACCTTCACGGGAATGGAATGAATTGAAAAGGAGAAAATTTTCTCTAAATTTTAAAACTATGAATACTAGATTTACAGACATAGTGAACACTCTAGGAGCCTTAAGAAAAACTTTTTCTAATAGCGAGAAAGTTAAGAAAATGATTAGGTCGCTACCTACGAAATGGAGACAAAAAAGAACTGACATTGAGGAAGCCAAAGATCTAAATGTCTTACCTATTGATGATTTAATTGGCTCTTTCATTTCATATAAAGAAGATTTGACAGCAGAAACTTAGCATGAGGAAAAGAAGAAAAACATTGCTCTCAAGGCCTCAAAACGTGAGAGTGATGAGGAAAGCGAGATTGATGATGAGGAGTTGGCAATGTTGGCTAAAAGATTCAAAAAATTTTACAAGAAGAATAATGAGCAGAGAAAGTTCAGAGCCTACAAGAATAAAAAGAAGAAGAAAAAGTCAATCACTTGCTATGAATGCAAGAAGCCTAGACACATACGATCGAAATGTGCTCTTCTCAACAAACTCAAGAAAAAAGCTATGGTAGCCACGTGGGATGATAACGATGAGGAAACAAGTGATGATGAAGAGCAACAAGAAATGACAGATTTAGCTCTCATGACCTTTGGGGAAGAATCATGTGATGAACTTGATGAGGTACGTGATTTTCCTATATATGATGAATTACATGATGCCTTTAAAGAATTACATAATGAGTGGATGAAGTTTGATAAAAAGAATGTATGTTTTAAAAAGAAAATGGTAGAGCTTAGAAATAAAATGAATTATTTAGTGTAAAGATTACATGCCTTGAATTAGAGAATAAAACATTGCATAATAGAGTTGCATTATTTGAGAATTCTAGCACTTCACATGAGCATTTAGAATCACACGTGAATAACTTGAAAAATGAAATTGAAATGCTTAAAAAGAAGAGTAATGATCTAAATGAAATTGTGCTAAAATTTACAAATGGACAAAAGATGTTGGATAACTTGCTTAATTCACAAAAGTGTGTGTTTGACAAATAAAGGATTGATTATAAGCTAAATTTGAAATAAAAATATTACAAGAGTTATTTTGTGAAGAATACCTCCACTAACAATAAAGTTGTATGTCATTATTGTAATCAAGATGATCATATGAAAAATAGATGTTTAGTAAAAAGAAATGCATATTATGGTATCAAATATTTTTGGATTCCAAAAAGAACCATTACTAACATTTAAGGACCCAAAAAGGTTTGGGTACTTAAGACTTGAGATTCTATCTGCAGGGCTTGAAGAAGAAGAATAATAAATGGTACTTGGACAGTGGTTGTTCAAGACACATGACAAATAATTATTCTTGGTTTTCAAGTTTAACCAAGATTGAAAATGGTGGAGATGTATCGTTTGGAGATAATTCAAAAGGAAAAATCATTGGCATTGGCAATGTCGGTAATGTATCCTCTATTCTTATTGAAAATGTGTGTTTAGTTGAAAACTTAAAAAACAATTTGCTTAGCATTAGTCAATTATGCGATAAAGGAGATAGAGTTATCTTTGATGAATCAAAATGTGTTATTGGGAATGCATGTGATGGCAAGGTTTTGTTTGTAGGAAATAAATGTGTTAATGTTTATACCATTAATATAGATTGTGCATCGACAAATGATAGATGCTTCTCCACATTGCATGATGATGGTTGGTTGTGGCATAGAAGATTAGGTCATGCAAGCATGGATTTGATTTAAAAAATAGTGAAAAATGATTTGGTTAAAGGTCTTCCAAAAATCAGTTTTCAAAAAGATAGAATTTGTGAAGCTTGTCAATTTGGAAAACAAATCAAAACTTCTTTCAAAAGTAAGAAAAATATTTCTACTTGAAAACCACTTCAATTATTTCACATAAATTTGTTTGGATCTTCTAGATATGCTAGTTTAAATAGCAAAGATTATGTTTTTGTAATTGTGGATAATAATTCTAGATACACATGGGTATTATTCTTAACTAATAAAGATGATGCCTTTGATGCATTTAAAATTTTCTATAAAAAGGTTCAAAATGAAAAGGGATGTAGTATTTTTTGTATTAGAAGTGATCATGGTGGAGAATTTAAAAATTATGCATTTGAGAACTTTTGTAATGATTTTAGCATTGAGTATCAATTTTCATCACCTAGGACTCCTCAACAAAATGGAGTTGTAGAGAGAAAGAATAAGTCTATTCAAGAAATGGTTAGAATCATGTTGAATAAAAATTCTTTACCTAAGTATTTTTGGGCCGAAGCTGTCAATACCGCTTGTTATGTTTTAAATCGTGTGTTGATTAGACTTAATCTTAACAAAACTCCATATGAGTTTTGGAAAGATAGAAAACCCAACATTGGTTATTTTAACCCAACATTGACTATTTTAAAGTTTTTGGACACAAATGTTTTGTTTTGAACACAAAAGATAATCTTGATAAATTTGATCTAAAATCTGATGTTGGTATTTTTCTTGGTTATTCAAACTCAAGCAAAGGTTATAGAATGTATAATAAAAGAACTTTGGTTGTGAAAGAATCTATGTATGTTACATTTGATGAGTTTAACCCCTCCTCTATAGAGAAAGTCGTTGTTGATGATAATGCAGAAGAAGAACAACAAGAAGAAGCATCAAATGACAACAAAAAAGATGCACCATATAGAATTCAAAAGGAGCATCATGAAGAAACTGTTAGCCTATGTGGCTATAAATATTGATTTTGATAATAACAAACCACATGCATTTATTAAGTAAAGATTTATAAATTATGCTTTTATGAAGTTATGGAATTTAAGTATCTTTGATTAAAATAAATAAAAGTCTTATTAAAATATTTGATTGTGTCTTTAATTTCGGAATTGGACCTATTTGAAATTATTTAAACGTTTTTGGGTCATTCTACAATTTCACAAAGTCTGGGCGAAATCATAATTTCAGAAAGTTTTGGGCTTGACAAAGCATTATTTAAAATTCTGAAATTAGGACCTATGTGCAAATGTTTACAAACTTTCTGGGCCTCACTACAGTTTTTATAAAGTTTTGGGGTCAAAATGAAATTTCGGGAAAATGTCACTGTAGCGAAACTGTAGCAGGTACTGTAGCTATCCGGCTTACCGGATACAAAATCCGGAAAACCGGTTACGAGGCAGTAAGCTTCCATTGCGAATCCGGCTTACCGGATTCCAAATCCGGCAGACCGGATAGGCAGAATTTTTGAATTTTGCCCCAACGGTCAGAAAAATCCGGCTTACCGGATACCAAATCCGGCAGACCGAATTCCCCATAAATGTGAGTAACGGCTATTTTTCGAGCTCAAACTATAAAAACTCCAATCCAACTCATTTTGAATCTCTCCAACACTCTCCAACAAGCAAGAACAAAAAGCACATGTGATATCTTGGGT
Source organism: Citrus trifoliata (assembly GCA_018350135.1). Taxonomy (NCBI): domain Eukaryota; kingdom Viridiplantae; phylum Streptophyta; class Magnoliopsida; order Sapindales; family Rutaceae; genus Citrus; species Citrus trifoliata. The sequence goes on along the minus strand of CM031386.1, from coordinate 10,782,578 downwards.
CTTCAACTTGTAAAACAAAAAATCCATTGAATCATTCATTGTTCTTCATCTTTGATTATCAACTCATTGAGTGAGCTTTATTGTAATCTTTATTTCTTCATTTCATTTGTAAGAACTTGAGTGTGTGAGACACTTGGGCAAAGAGATTGGGAGATAATCTCTTCATTGTAAAGGTTTATTGACACCTTGAAGTCAATTGTATTTGTTGAAGCCTTGGAAAGGCTTGGATAGTGAAATCCTCGAGCTTGGATCGCTTGGAGGCGTGGACGTAGGCGGGGATTGCCGAACCACGTAAAAATTCGTGTGTTTGTTTTTCTTCTCCCTTACTCTTTAATTATTGTGCTTATATTGAACTTATTGCTTTCATTTTTATTAAGACATTAGATTGCTTGTTGTGTGGATTTATTTGATTAAGTTTTAAAATTCCAATTCACCCCCCCTCTTGGGTTGCACATTCATATTTCATTTGGTATCAGAGCAAGGTGCTCTTATTTAGATTTAACCATCTAGAGTTAAAGATCAATGGCAACTCAAAATGATTCCACATTTAGGGAAGGGCAGTCCACCACTAGACCACCTTACTTTGATGGAAACGATTACCCATATTGGAAAACTAGGATGAGAATTTACTTGCAAGCCTTAGATTATGAGATTTGGGAAATCGTTAATGATGGTCCTTTCATGCCCTTGACTAAAAATGAAGTAGGAGAAGATATTCCAAAACCTTCACGGGATTGGAATGAATTCGATAAGAGAAAAGCTTCTCTAAATTCGAAAGCCATGAATGCTCTGTTTTGTGCATTAGATAAGAAAGAGTTTCATAGAGTGTCTAGTTGCGAAAGTGCTAATGAGATTTGGCACAAACTTGAGGTTGTCTATGAAGGCACGAACCAAGTGAAAGAATCTAAAATAAGTAGGTACACTCGACAATACGAATTGTTCCAAATGGAACAAAATGAAAATGTGTACTCTATGTATACTAGATTCACGGACATAGTGAACACTCTAGGAGCCCTAGGAAAGACTTTTTCAAATAGCGAAAAAGTCAAGAAAATCATTAGGTCTCTACCTAAGGAGTGGAGACCAAAAAGGACTGCCATTGAGGAAGCCAAGGATTTAAATGTATTACCTATTGATGATTTAATTGGCTCTCTTATTTCATATGAAGAAGATTTGGCAGCAGAAAAAGGGCATGAGGAAAAGAAGAAGAACATCGCTCTCAAAGCTTTAAAACGTGAGAGTGATGGGGAAAGCGAAATGGATGATGAGGAGCTGGCTATGTTGGCTAGAAGATTCAGAAAATTTTACAAAAAGAACAATGAGCAGAGAAAATTCAGAGGCTACAAGAATAAGAAGGAGAAGAAGGAGCCCATCACTTGTTATGAATGCAAGAAGCCCGGACACATACGACCGGAGTGTCCTCTTCTCAACAAACTCAAGAAGAAGGCTATGGTGGCCACATGGGATGATAGCGAAGAGGAAACAAGTGATGATGATGAGCAACAAGAAATGACAAATTTGGCTCTCATGGCTATTGGGGAAGAATCATGTGATGAACTTGATGAGGTAAGTGTTCTTCCTACATATGATGAATTGCATGATGCCTTTAATGATTTGCATGATGAGCTAATGAAGATTGGTAAAAAGAATATAAGTCTTAAAAAGAAGATGATAGAGCTTAAGAATGAAAATGATTCATTTAATGCAAAGATTACATGCTTAGAATTAGAAAATAAGACATTGCATGATAGTATTGCATTACACAAGAATTCTAGCACTTCACATGAGAACTTAGAGTCACACATGAATGACTTGAAAAATGAGAATGAAATGCTTAGAAAGAAGAGTGATGAGCTAAATGAAATTGTGTTGAGATTTACAAATGGACAAAAGATGTTGGACAATTTGCTAAACTCACAAAAATGTGTATTTGACAAAAGTGGCCTAGGTTATAAACCGAATTTGAAACAAAAATTTTACAAGAGTTATTTTGTGAAGAATACATCTTTTAACAATAAAATTGTATGCCATTATTGCAATCAAGATGGCCATATGAAAAGTAGATGTGCTGTAAAGAGAAATGCTTATTATGGTATGAAATGTGTTTGGGTTCCGAAAGGAACCATTGCTAACTCTCAAGGACCCAAAAAGGTTTGGGTACCTAAAACTTGAGATTTTTCTTTCAGGGATCAAAGAAGAAGAAGAATAAGTGGTACTTGGACAGCGGTTGTTCAAGACACATGACAGGGAATTATTCTTGGTTTTCAAGCTTTACCAAGATCGAAAATGGTGGAGATGTTTCGTTTGGGGATAATTCAAAAGGAAAAATCATTGGAATTGGAAATGTCGGTAATGTATCCTCTACCCTCATTGAGAATGTGTGTTTGGTTGAGAACTTGAAACACAATTTGCTTAGTATTAGTCAATTATGTGATAAAGGATATAGAGTTATCTTTGATGAATCAAAGTGTGTTATTGAAAATACATGTGATGGGAAAGTCCTATTTGTAGGAAATAGACATGTAAATGTTTACACCATTAATATAGATTATGCATCAACAAATGAAAAATGTCTCTCCGCATTGCATGATGATGGTTGGTTGTGGCATAGAAGATTAGGTCATGCAAGCATGGATTTGATTTCAAAAATCGTGAAAAATGATTTAGTAAAAGGTCTTCCAAAAATCAATTTTCAAAAAGATAAAACTTGTGAAGCATGCCAATTTGGAAAACAAATCAAAACTTCTTTCAAAAGCAAGAATCATGTTTCCACTTCAAAACCACTTCAATTGCTTCATATAGATTTATTTGGACCTTCTAGATATGCTAGTTTAAGTGGCAAATATTATGCATTTGTAATTGTGGATGATTATTCGAGATATACATGGGTATTGTTCTTAGCTAATAAGGATGATGCCATTGATGCATTTCGAATTTTCTCTAAAAGGATTCAAAATGAAAAAGGTTACTCTATCACTTGTATTAGAAGTGATCATGGTGGAGAATTTGAAAATCATGCATTTGAAAATTTTTGTAATGATTTTGGCATTGAACATCAATTTTCATCACCTAGGACTCCACAACAAAATGGAGTAGTAGAGAGAAAGAATAGGTCTATTCAAGAAATGGCTAGGACCATGTTGAATGAAAATTCTTTGCCTAAGTATTTTTGGGCCGAAGCCGTCAACACCGCTTGTTATGTTTTAAATCGGGTGTTGATTAGACCTAATCTCAATAAAACTCCATATGAGCTTTGGAAAGATAGAAAACCCAACATTGGTTATTTTAAAGTTTTTGGATGCAAATGTTTTGTTTTGAATACAAAAGATAATCTTGGTAAATTTGATCCAAAATCTGATGTTGGTATTTTTCTTGGTTATTCAAATTCAAGCAAAGCTTATAGAGTTTATAATAAAAGAACTTTAGTTGTGGAGGAATCTATGCATATTACATTTGATGAGTCTAATCCCTCCTCTACGGAGAAAGTTGTTGTTGATGATAATGCAGAAGAAGAACAACAAGAAGGAACATCGAATGACAACCAAGAAGACGCGTCACATGGAATTCAAGAGAAACATCATGAAGAAACAAATGTGGAGCAAAATGAAGGTACTTCTCAAACACTCCCCAAGGAGTGGAGGTATGTATCTTCTCACCCTAAAGATGTAATTTTAGGAGATCCCTCACGAGGCGTTACCACTAGATCATCTCTTAGGAACACATGTGAGCATGCTGCATTTATTTCTCAAATTGAACCAAAATCCTTTGCGGATGCGGAAAATGATGAATCTTGGATTATGGCAATGCAAGAGGAGTTGAATCAATTTGAAAGGAATAATGTGTGGGAGTTAGTTCCTAATCCGGAACATCAATCCATTATAGGTACTAAATGGGTATTTAGAAACAAAATGGATGAATCCGGTGTGGTTGTAAGGAATAAAGCTAGATTAGTGGCTCAAGGCTACAACCAAGAAGAAGGAATTGATTTTGATGAAACCTTTGCACCTGTAGCAAGATTGGAATCCATTAGGATGTTGTTAGCATATGCATGTCATAAGGATTTTATTTTGTATCAAATGGATGTCAAAAGTGCTTTCTTAAATGGATACATTATGGAGGAAGTTTATGTGAAACAACCTCCTGGTTTTGAAAGTGAAAAATTTCCAGATCATGTGTATAAGTTATCCAAGGCTTTGTATGGTTTAAAACAAGCACCTAGAGCTTGGTATGATAGGCTTAAAAATTTCTTGTTGGATAACGAGTTTTCAATGGGAAAAGCGGACACAACTCTTTTTGTTAAGCATAAGAATCAAGACATACTTATTGTTCAAATATATGTTGATGATATTATTTTTGGTTCTACTAATGAGTTGTTGTGTAAAGATTTTTCATCATGTATGAGTCAAGAGTTTGAAATGAGTATGATGGGAGAGTTGAAGTACTTCCTTGGACTTCAAATTAAACAAAACGAGGAAGGAATTTTCATAAACCAAGCCAAGTACGTGAGAGATCTACTCAAAAGATTTGGCTATGATAATGGAACGGCAAAAAGCACTCCTATGAGCACCACCATCAAGCTGGACAAAGATGAGAAAGGTAAGGAAGTTGACATCAAGACATATCGAGGTATGATCGGATCCTTACTCTATTTGACTGCTAGTAGGCCTGATATTATGTTTAGTGTTTGTTTGTGTGCTAGATTTCAATCTTGTCCTAAAGAGTCTCACATGCTTGCTGTCAAACGCATTTTTCGTTATTTAATTGGTACTATTAATCTTGGCCTTTGGTATCCTAGAGGAACTCACATTGATTTAACTTGTTATTCGGATGCCGATTTTGCTGGTTATAAGGTTGATAGAAAAAGTACTAGTGGAACATGTCACTTCCTAGGTCATTCTCTTGTCTCTTGGTTTAGTAAGAAACAAAACTCGGTTGCGCTCTCAACCACCGAGGCAGAATATATTGCCGCAGGTAGTTGTTGTGCGCAAATTTTATGGATGAAACAAACCCTTAGAGACTATGGCATTAAACTTGATCAAATTCCTATCTTATGTGACAATACTAGTGCTATAAATCTTTCCAAGAATCCCATTCAACATTCTAGGACTAAGCATATAGAAATTAGACATCATTTCCTTAGAGATCATGTTCAAAAAGGAGATGTTGTGATTAAATTTGTTTCCACTGAAAATCAACTTGCGGATATCTTTACAAAACCTCTTTGCGAAGAGCATTTTATAAAGATAAGACATGAGCTTGGAATGATGAATGTTGATTCTTAATTCATGTTTGTTGTATGGCTTGATATGTTTGTTATCATATGGTTTTATGCATCATAAATTAGATAGCTTGATTGGCTTTTAATTGTATGAGTTTGTTTTGCATGCATCAAATGGCTTATTGAAAAGTTTTAAATCTTGAAATGATTTAAAATTAATCAATTCTTAAAGCCGGAAATAAAATGGTGTGTCATACAAGTATAAAAGCTAGTAAAAATTTTTTTCTTTATTCCGGAAAAACATTCTTTCCTATCGATCTTTCTCGGAACAAATTCCGGACAACCGGATTTTCAATCCGGAAAACCGGATTAGCTTTGATTGGTCTCTGCCTCATAACCGGCTTACCGGTTCTTCAAATCCGGAAAGCCGAATTGCTTCTCTTCCTCTCGGCCTCACTTCCGGATTTCCGGATTCATGTTTCGGCAAGCCGAATTCTGCTTTGCTAGCGTCTGTCCCGTAACCGGCCTGCCGGTTATCAAATCCGGCAAGCCGGATTCGTGCCTTTAAAATTTGTACTCTCGGTCTCATTTCCGGCTCGCCGAATTAGACAACCGGAAGGGCGTTTTCGATGCTTGGCATCTCTGTCCAATAACCGGCTTGCCGGTTAGCAAATCCGGCAAGCCGGATTCGTGATCTTCAAAACTATTCATCTTCATCCTCCTTGTTTCGGCTTTCTTCCTCTCTCTCTCTCTAAAAACCGTTTTCTTCTTCTCTCTTTCTCACTCCAAATCCCTTCATTTTCTATCATTTTTACTTCAAATCGCATCAAGAAAACCATTCCCCATCCTCTTTACAACTCAAAACCATTCTTAGAAATCATTTTCAACATCTAAATCCTTAGATCCCAATTTCAACCTAGATTTTGGCCGAATTTTCTCTCTCTAGATTTCTCACTCCCAAGCCGTTTTTGATCAAATTTGTTTCACCAAATCACTTCCAATCTTCATCATCTTCATTCCATTTGGTGTTTTTCTCTTCAAATCCATCAAAATCACCATGTCAAGTTCTAGGCCGGTTCGAAGAAAAGGCAAAGAACCGGTTCAACAAACCACACGGCCACGGGAAGCAAGGGTCATCTCAATTCAATCCACTTTTGAGTCCATTCACTTTCAGAACAAGCAACACTTGATCAATCGGTTTCAACAAAGCTTTCGGACTCGTGAGGTACTCAATTCTTTCTTCGTTTTACCGGATGTTATGCATACTCTCAAGATTAGTTATAGAAATATATTTCAATCGTTGGGAGATGTTGGTTGGATTAATGCTTTGTTGATTGAGGAGAATGTGTATCCCGACTTGGTGAAAGTGTTTTACTCGAATATGGAAGTTTCCGAGAAGAATAAGACTCGAGTAATCACCACTGTCGGAGGAGTTAAGATTGATTTCGATGTTTCCTTGTTGAACTCTATTCTAGGTTCATCCGACTTTGGTCTAGAAATCTTTGAGCTTAGGAAATCTCCTAAAATTACCGGTTTTACTCATGTTGATGCCGTTCGTAATATTTGTCGGCGTAGTGATCTTTCAGTTGAAGACTGTACCATTCATTTTCGCACTCAGTGTCTTTGTCTTCAAACTCGCATTTTGCTTCGTATCATTCAGTGCATTGTACTTCCTAGATCTGGTCATCTAGATGAGGTTTCTCATATGGATGTTGCCATGATTGATTGTATTCTTCGATGTCGCCCGGTTAACTTGGGCTATACCATTGTTCGTACCATGTTGAGTATTCCTCCCTTGATTACCCGCTCTCTTCCTTATGGTCACTTCATTACCCGCATACTTAAATTCTTTGAAGTGCCAATTCTAGAACCTTCGTGTAGGACGCCCAAGGGTATCGGAGATGAGGTTATTATTGGGTTAGGCTTTGAGTGGAAGGATGGTACTTGGGTCAAGTGCAGCGACAACAAGTTTACTTTTCTAGCCCCAAGTGATGATCGGCCACTTAATGCCGTGATACCTGCTGATCAGCTTCCGGTTTTCTCACTCTCATTTCGAGGACAGCGTAGACGACGGGTTTCTTCCACGGATGCTTCAACACCTAGTGCATCTGCCTCCGCTTCATCACCTCCGCATCCTCCTACCGCTGAAGAGGTCACTCTTCAGCAGCTGATGGATGAAGTGCGGACCCTCTCTGTGCGGCAGACTGAGTTTCAGCAGCAGCAGCAGCAGCTCATTCATGGTCAGCGACTTCTTTTTGAGCACTTCGGCATTCCATATCCGTTTCCGCCACCATCACCTCCATCCTCACCACCTGAGTAGTATTTTATGCTTGTACTTGGACACACCTACATTTCATTTGTTGCATTGTGTGTTCTTTTATTGGTTATTATGTTTTTCGGTTTATGCATTTTTTTTTCGGATGTTTTGGATTTGTCTTTCCATTATGGATGATTTGTTGTGACTATTTATGTTGGATGCTATGGATTTGTTTTGATTGATCATTATGGATTATATGGATTCTCTTATGCTTATGAATTTTTTTTACTAATGAGCTTATGTTGCGATGTTTGATGGTTGATAGGGGGAGCTTTTATTCTTTTTGATGATGAAGGGGGAGAAATAATGGTTTAATGTTATGAAAACATGCATGTATCTAGGGGGAGTATGCATGTATGCAGGGGGAGTTTTATTAAATTTTATTTTCAAAATCATTTTTTTTACTTGCATTAATTGAGGGGGAGTTTTTCATAACTATATTATTATTTTTTTAATGTGCTTTGTCATCATCAAAAAGGGGGAGATTGTTAGCCTATGTGGCTATAAATATTGATTTTGATGATAACAAACCACATGCATTTATTAAGTAAAGATTTATAAATTATGCTTTTATGAAGTTATGGAATTTAAGTATCTTTGATTAAAATAAATAAAAGTCTTATTAAAATATTTGATTGTGTCTTTAATTTCGGAATTGGACCTATTTGAAATTATTTAAACGTTTTTGGGTCATTCTACAATTTCACAAAGTCTGGGCGAAATCATAATTTCAGAAAGTTTTGGGCTTGACAAAGCATTATTTAAAATTCTGAAATTAGGACCTATGTGCAAATGTTTACAAACTTTCTGGGCCTCACTACAGTTTTTATAAAGTTTTGGGGTCAAAATGAAATTTCGGGAAAATGTCACTGTAGCGAAACTGTAGCAGGTACTGTAGCTATCCGGCTTACCGGATACAAAATCCGGAAAACCGGTTACGAGGCAGTAAGCTTCCATTGCGAATCCGGCTTACCGGATTCCAAATCCGGCAGACCGGATAGGCAGAATTTTTGAATTTTGCCCCAACGGTCAGAAAAATCCGGCTTACCGGATACCAAATCCGGCAGACCGAATTCCCCATAAATGTGAGTAACGGCTATTTTTCGAGCTCAAACTATAAAAACTCCAATCCAACTCATTTTGAATCTCTCCAACACTCTCCAACAAGCAAGAACAAAAAGCACATGTGATATCTTGGGTCTTCAACTTGTAAAACAAAAAATCCATTGAATCATTCATTGTTCTTCATCTTTGATTATCAACTCATTGAGTGAGCTTTATTGTAATCTTTATTTCTTCATTTCATTTGTAAGAACTTGAGTGTGTGAGACACTTGGGCAAAGAGATTGGGAGATAATCTCTTCATTGTAAAGGTTTATTGACACCTTGAAGTCAATTGTATTTGTTGAAGCCTTGGAAAGGCTTGGATAGTGAAATCCTCGAGCTTGGATCGCTTGGAGGCGTGGACGTAGGCGGGGATTGCCGAACCACGTAAAAATTCGTGTGTTTGTTTTTCTTCTCCCTTACTCTTTAATTATTGTGCTTATATTGAACTTATTGCTTTCATTTTTATTAAGACATTAGATTGCTTGTTGTGTGGATTTATTTGATTAAGTTTTAAAATTTCAATTCACCCCCCCTCTTGGGTTGCACATTCATATTTCAGAAACAAATACAGAGCAAAGTGAAGGTAATTCTCAAATATTCCCCAAGGAGTGGAGGTATGTTTCTTCTCACCCTAAGCATGTAATTTTAGGAGATCCCTCACGAGGTATTACAACTATATCATCTCTTAGGAACATATGTGAGCATGCTGTATTTATTTCTCAAATTGAACCAAAATCCTTTGCGGATGCAGAAAATGATGAATCTTAGATTATGGCAATGCAAGAGGAGTTTAATCAATTTGAGAGAAACAATGTGTGGGAATTAGTTCCTAATCCGAAACATCAATCCATTATAGGCACTAAATGGGTATTTAAAAACAAAATGGATGAATTTGGTGTGGTTGTAAAAAATAAAGCTAGATTAGTGGCTCAAGGTTACAACCAAGAAGAGGGAATTGATTTTGATGAAACATTTGCACCTATAGCTAAATTAGAATCCATCAGAATGTTGTTAGTATATGCATGTCATAAGGATTTCATTTTATTCCAAATGGATGTCAAAAGTGCTTTCTTAAATGGTTACATTATGGAGGAAGTTTATGTAAAATAACCTTGTGGTTTTGAAAATGAAAAATTTCCAAATCATGTGTATAAATTGTCTAAGGCATTAAATGGATTAAAACAAGCACCTAGAGTATGGTATGATAAACTTAAGAATTTTCTATTGGATAATGATTTTTTAATGGAAAAAGCGGATACTACTTTTTTTGTTAAGTATAAGAAGCAAGATATACTTGTAGTACAAATTTATGTTGATGACATTATATTTGGTTCTACGAATGAATTGTTTTGTAAAGAATTTTCTTATTGCATGAGCAAAGAATTTGAGATGAGTATGATGGGAGAGCGGAAGTACTTCTTTGGACTCCAAATCAAACAAAACGAGGAAGAAATTTTCATAAATCAAGCCAAATATGTGAAAAATCTACTCAAAAGATTTGGCTATGATAATGGAACGGCAAAAAGCACTCCAATGAGTACTACCATCAAGCTGGACAAAGATGAGAAAGGTAAGGAAGTTGATATCAAGACATATCGAGGTATGATCAGATCCTTATTCTATTTAACTGCTAGTAGGCTTGATATTATGTTTAGTGTATGCTTGTGTGCTAGATTTTAATCTTGTCCTAAAAAGTCACACTTGCTTGCCGTTAAACAAATTTTTCTATATTTGATTGGCACCATCAATCTTGGTCTTTGATATCCTAGGGGAACTCATATTGACTTAATTTGTTATTCGGATGCCGATTTTACCGGATATAAGGTTGATAGAAAAAGTACTAGTGAAACATGTCACTTCCTAAGTCATTCACTTATCTCTTGGTTTAGTAAGAAACAAAACTCAGTTGTGCTTTCAACCACTGAGGCCAAATATATAGCCGCTGGTAGTTGTTGTGCACAAATTCTTTGGATGAAACAAACCCTTAGAGACTATGGTATTAATCTTGATCAAATACTTATCTTGTGACAACACTAGTGCTATTAATCTATCCAAGAATCTCATTTAACATTCTAGGACTAAGCATATAGAAATTAGGCATCACTTCCTTAGAGATCATGTTAAAAAATGAGATGTTACGATTAAATTTGTTTCTACAGAAAATCAACTTGCAGATATCTTTACAAAACCTCTTAGTGAAGAGCATTTTATTAGGGGTGGGCAATTTCGGATTCGGATCGGATTCGGATGAATCCGATCGGATTTCAGATAATTCGGATTGAAAAAAAATTCATCCGAATTTTCATCCGATCCGAATTATTCGGATCATATGAAAATTCGGATTGAATTCGAATTCGGATTCGGATTATATTTTGGATTCGGATTAATTCGGATTGAAATCGGATTTGGACCTTTGTCACAATTCCCACAAAAAAATTATGAAATCTATAATTAATGAAAACTTATTAACCATTAAAAAACAGAAAATGAAAACATAATAACTTATAAACATTACTCCAAGTCTCCCAACAAACAACACAAAATAAACAATTAAACATTACTTCATGTCTCCAAATAAATAAACAACACAAAATCACAAAATAAATATTATCATTATATCATCCAACAATAAAATAAACCAAAATAAAAATTATCATCCAAAAACATTTATCTTACCTATTCAAACATTTACCTTACACAAAATCACCCATCGTTGTAACTTGTAATTGTTGAAGCTTGTGATTGTACATATTCTTTAAAATGAAAAAAAAACATAATAACTTATAATTAGTGCATGAATAATATAAAAGAATGTATTATAATAAATTTAAAAGGTATTCTATATAAAATGTAATATAAAAAAGTTACCCTCTTGTAACTCCATTTGATATATATGATCTTTCAACTCTTGATTAAGGTTGTAGATAGGAGTGGCAAAAAGTTTAGACTGCAACCAATTTTCAATTCAAATCAGTACTTTAATCATAGTGGGAGTTAAAGAACTCCTATATTCATCAATGATACGACCCCCAGTGCTGAAGGCGGACTCCGAAGCCACAGTGGATACCGGAATTGCAAGGATATCCCTTGCTATTTTCTGCATTATCGGATACTGCAACCCGTTCACCTTCCACCATAATAAAACATTTAGTTTATCATTACTAGGATCTTCAATCGGGTCAAGTAAGTACCTTTCCACCTCGGTCGTCACAAGCTTGCCCTCGTTTTGAATTAAAACTTTCTTAGCATATCCAAGAAAAGGCCGAGCAACTCGTAAAGTGTCATCACCATGTTCCATTATGTACCCTTGTTGCCGATCCGTGTCATCTATAAGGTGCGGAGAAGAACTAAACCGCAACCACCACCACTAGCACTGCCACTACGAAAACTCTCACTAGGCAATGGTGGTGAGAAGTTCCATCCACTATATGCATCAAAAAGTGAATTCAATAAGCCTTTCATCACCGCGACCATTTCTTCAATCTCTGCACTATCATCGAAAAAATCATACTAAAAATATGTTTAGTAAAATTCATTTTACAGCGCGGATCAAGTATTGAGGCAATAATCAAGATTTTGTTGATTTTCTCCGTGCACTCCCAATATTTGTCATATTTTTCCCTCATACTAGAAGCCATCAAATGCACATAAACATCTTTGTTTTTTTCTAATGCACTCAATGAATTCTCGATTAAGCCAATTGTATCGTAACAAAAATTAGAAGTGACACTCAAAGAGGCTGAAAAAGTCAATGTAGCATCATAAAAGATCTTTAAAAACCTCACAATTCTTTCGGCATGTTCCCAATCTTCAAGCTCAGGTGGCCCCACCCTTTTTTTCCCGTTTTCTTCCTCTCTAAAGTATGCTTCATACGGTTCATCCACTTCCGCCATTCTCTCAAATGCCTCCCGAAATTTCAAAGCAGTCATCAACATCAAATAGGTGGAATTCCACCTAGTGATACAATCCAAAACCACAGTCCCATTAGGGCCTTTCACATGATCTACACATTGTTTAAATGCTTTTAATCTCGAAGTGGATGATCTTACATACTTCATAGCATTCCGAATACCGGCAACTGAGGCATGCAACTCTTTTAACCCCCTAGTGACAATTAAATTTAAGACATGTGCACAACAATGCACATGCATGTAATCACCATGCAACACAAGTGCATCAATATTCTTCCACATAAGCATTTGGTTCTTCAAATAATCAATAGCAATATCATTGTCCGACGCATTATCAACAATTATTGCACACACCCTCTCTATTCCCCATTCAAGCAAACAAGACTCAATCTTTTTGCCAATGGACTTCCCTTTATGGTCTTCAATCACGCTGAAACTAATAATCTTCCTATGTAAACACCAATCACTATCAATAAAGTGAGCTGTGATTACCATATAACTCATGTTCTGAACTGAAGTCCATATGTCAGTTGTAAGGGACACTCTATGCTTATTCTTACATATCAAACTCTTTAAAATTCCTTTTTCTTCCAAGAACATATCCATAACATCTCTACTAATAGTTCTCCGAGATGGCATAATAAATTGAGGAATAGCTACATTGCAAAAATGCATAAACCCTTTGTTGTCAACAAAATTAAGCTGCAACTCGCCCAAGATAATCATTTTACTGACTGCCCTTCTACAAGCTTTTGGACTCCATCCTTTGGCTAAAACCATATTACTTGCATTTCCTTCACCACTCTCGGCTGCCAATTTTTTTTGTCTTTCATCTTGCTCTCGCTTCACATTCAAGTATGCTTCACATACTTTTAAATGAGTTCCCATATTGCTAATCCCATCAAACCTAGGATGACACTGATATATCTTGCGACAATAGTTGCACTTTGCTTTATATTGATTGTCCTCAAGTACAGTGTAATGATTCCATGTCTCAGATCTTTTCTTCATTGGTCGTCTCTGAGTTGGATTCTTCCGCTTTGTATTTGTCTTTTCTGTGGGTACTTGTACACTTTCAACTTCATCATCATCATTGGAATTTGATTTTGAATGTCCAGTCATCTGAAAATACAAAAATCATATCAATCATCATTGTTCTGTAACTTCCGTTTATGAATTTTCAACTAAAAAATAAATATAACATTTGACTATATATAATCTCTTCAGCCTAGCTTACTAGCTATACAAATTCATTTATCAAATTATTATTTGGAAATAAAGCAATTAATGACATTAACTTATCATAAAATAATTCTACTACCACAATGTACGGTATGGAGTTGAATTTTTAATTTTAAAGAATTGATATTGTTCCTTAGTTTATTAATAATTAATAAACTAATGTTATAAATGATAATCATACATTAAATAATGATGTTTATTTAATAATTAAAAATTTTGAATTTTACATCAATATATATTCATGTCTTTCTCAATTAATATTATAAATGAATAATCATACATTAGAAAAAATAAAAGGAAAAAACAGAATAATTCATGTCATGCTCACGGGTTTGGGGACAGTTTACAAGCGGCTAGCCGCTTGCTCTCGGGTTTGGGGGCATTTTGCAAGCTCTCGGGTTTGGCTTTAGCTCCCACTAATTATAATATTGAGGTGTGATGACTTCAATTCTACAGCTGCCAGTTGCAACTCTTATGAAAAACTAAAAATAGGGTTGTAGTCAAAGATAAGCAAAAGCAGTACCCTCTTCACATAATTCACAATCTCCAATCAAAGTTTCCATTCATGGGTCGGGTTTAATTGCTTACCATGAATAAAGTTGCTACTTGCTAGGTGCTCGAGAAATAGTGGAAGTGGATTATCGGCGTTTGGCTTGGCAACTGGCCGGCGTTGGATGTGATCAGATTTAGTTCAGTGGTTGAAGAGGCAGTTGTCAGCTGGGTTTCAGCTGGGTTTAGGTCGATTAATTGGGTTCTGTTCGCCTGGGTTTCAGTTGAAATCAGCTAGCTTCTAGTCGATTGGTGTCAGTGGGTCGGCGAGAGCTGAGTTTTGGTGTGGTCGTTACTCGTTAATGGGTTGAAGACAGATGACGGGATGAAGCATTGAAGCTGGTTTTGGCATTTTGCTTTTGCTCTGCTACTCGTGCTCGTTGAGTCCTGTGTCTTTTGTTAATGTCAGTTTGAGTGTTTGACAGTTTGAGACTTTGAGTTGGTACTTGGTTGTTGGCTCAGTTGGCTGTGACCTGTGCTCAGTATGTTGTGAGTCTGTGACTGAGAGTGAGATATAAGATCTTATCTGAGAGTGAACTAATTCGGATCATTTAGCACCCAAATGATTCATCATTCATGACCTCATTTTAGCTTCTTTTTTTTTATTTATAGTACAGATCCGATCGGATGATTCGGATTGATCCGGATTGATCCGAATCCGATCCGATCCGAACCAAATCTGATCGGATCGCTCAAACTTCATCCAATCGGATTTGCCTTCAAAAGCGAATCCGATCCAAATTAGTTCGGTTTGGATCGGATCGGATCGGATTCATCCAAATCCGATCCGATGCCCACCCCTACATTTTATAACGATAAGACATGAGTTTGGAATGATGAATGTTGCATCTTGAATTTGATTTGTTGATTAAGTTAATATGTTTGTTATTGTATGCATTTATAGTTCATGCATTGAATGGGTTATTGAAAAGTTTTAAATCACAAAAAAATTTAAATCACAAAATGATTTAAAATTGATCAAATTTTAAGCCAAAAATAAAATGGTGTGTATAATACAAATATAAGAGTTTGCCAAAATTCAATAAGAGGCAAATATATTTTCAAGTCTAAACCGGTATATCGCTTTCTCTCAACCGGAAAACCGTTTTCTCATTGATTGCTCTCGGGTCAAATTTCGGATAACTGAATTTATCAAACCGGTAAGCTGAATTAGTTTTGAAATATTTCTAGATGAAAATCGGTCAATCGGTTATAAAAATCGGAAACCCAGATGTGTTTTGGAGCTTATTAGACACAAACCGATTATCCGGTTATTCAATCCAGAAAGCTGGATTTGCTAAGCTTCTTTTCTCCCTCAAAACTGGACAACCGATTCTTTAAACCGATAAGCCGAATAAGTTTTGAAAAATTCTGAAACCTATCTGGACAACCGGATTAAGAAACCGGCAAGCCGGTTTCGGCTTTTATCATTCTGGACACAAACCGGCTAACCGGTTAGTAGCATCCGGTAAACCAGATTCTAGGGGTGGGCATGGTTCGGTCCGGTTCAGTTTGGATCAAAATTAAGTAGAACCGATCTAAATCGGTTATTTTATAAAAAGAACCAAATAAGAACCGAACTTAATAAAAACCGAACATAAACGGATCTTTTCAGATCGGTTTGGTTTTTTCAATTTTGTGCTTATTGGGTCTATTTTAAATTTCTAAATTTTTAGCTCATTATGCCTTATGAATGTAATAATTTTTTTCAACAATTAATTTATCTTAATTTCAATACAAATATTAGTAATAAATATAAAGTATTCAAAACACATTTTATCACTAATATCTTACTAACTACTAATAAGATACTTATAAAATATGAAATATTAAGATTTCAAAATATATAATCAAACTCCAATACTCCATCAACATAAACATAATGTTGTAAAGACAAATAAAAATAACAACAATTAAAACTTACAACACAAAATAAAAAGAAAATTTAGAAACAAACACCAACAACAATTTTTAAATATATATCTACCCGTAATCGTATGTGTGCATACTTATTTTAGTTATCTTACGCAACCAATTAAAATTTAACAATTGTCTATTTAAATAAAATTCCAAGAATAACCCGATTTTCGGTTCGGTTTTCGGTTCAACTGAGTGAACCAAATACCGAACCTACATTTCAGTTTTTTTTTACAAGCCATAATTTCGGTTATTTTTTAAAATTAAAATCGGTCCGAATGGAACTGTTCGGATTGGTTCGGTTCGATTTTCTCTAGTGCACGGTTTTTTTGCCCACCCCTATCGGATTCGGTTTTCCCCTGACTGGACACTACCCGGCTAACCGGTTAGTGAAATCCGGCAAGCCAAATTCGAGGCATTTTAAACGGTTCATTTTCCCTTTCTTTCTTTCGGTAAACCGGATAGCTCATTCTCTCTTAAGTTGTTTCTTCCTCTCTCTCTCTCTCTCTCACTCAAAAATCCACCACTTCCATTCGTTTCTGATTCAAATTGATCCATAAAACTTATTCCTCATCCATTCTTGTATCCAAAATCATCTTTGAAATCCTTTTTCAACCTCAAAATCACTAGATCCGAAATTAAATCTAGGGTTTGAACCGAATTTTATCTCTCTAGATTTCTTCCTCTTAAGCCATTTTTTTATCCAAATTGCTTCTCAAAATCTCTTTCAATCCTCATCATCTCTCTTCTCATTGCCTCATTTCACTTCAAATCATTCAAAATCATCATGTCAAGCTCGCGGCTGGTTCGAGGAAAAGGCAAAGAACCGGTTCAACCCACCAAACGATCACGGCAAGCAAGGGGCACCTCCAATCAATCCAACTTTGAGTCCACACACTTTCAGAACAACAAACATTTAACCAAACAGTTTCACCAAAGTTTGAAGACTCGTGAGGTACTCAATACTTAATACTCTCAATATTAGTCATAAAAATTTATTTCAATTGTTGGAAGATGTTGGTTGGATTAATGTACTTATGATTGAGGAGAATGTTTATCCCGACTTGGTGAAAGTATTTTACTAGAATATGGATGTTTCCGAGGAAAACAATACTCGAGTAATCATTAATGTTGGAGGAGTTATGATTGATTTTGATGTTTCAGTTGTTAAAATCTATCTTAGAATCATCCGATTTTGGCCTAGAAATTTTTTTGCTTAGGAAATCTCTCACACTTGATAGTTATGTTCATGTTGACGTCGTTCGTAATATAAGTCGGCGTAATGATCTTTATGTTGAAGATTGTACAATTAATTTCCGTACTCAATATCTTTGTCTTCAAACTCGTATTTTGCTTCACTTTATTCAGTCCATTGTTTTTCCTAGATCAGGGCATTTGGATGAGGTTTTCCACATGGACGTTGCTTTGATTAATTGTATTCTTAAACGTCGTCCGGTTAACTTATGATATACCAACATCCGAACCATGTTGACCACACCTGCCTTGATTACCCGCTCCCTTCTGTATGGTCACTTCATTACCCGAATCCTTAACCACTTTAATGTACTGATTCATGAACCATTGTGTAGACTATCTAAGGGTAGAGGGGGTGATGTCGTATTTAGCTTAGGTTTTGAGCGGAGTAATGACACTTGGGTCAAGTTCACTGAAAACAAGTACATTTTCCTTGCTCCGAGTGATGATCGACCACTCAACGCTGTGGTTCCTACTGATCAACTTCCTGATTTCTCACTTTCGTTTCGAGGCCAGCGTCGACGTCAAGATCCTCAAGTGTCTACCTTTGCTCCTGCTGCCTCTGCTCCTATTGCCTCTGTACATGCTTTACCACCTCCCGAGCCTCCTATTTATGATGAGGTTACTCTTCAACAACTTATGGATGAGGTGAGGACACTCTCTGTGCGGCAGACTGAGTTTCAGCAGCAGCTCATTCATGGACAGCGCCTCCTCTTTGAGCATTTTGGCATCCCATATCTGTATCCTCCTCCATCACCACCATCCTCATAGAGGGGCTCACCCCCTCATTTTATCATAAAAAAAAAAGAAGAAGCTCTCTTCAATTCTTAAAGAAAAGCATAGAATTGTTTGCGAGTTTAAGATTTTTTTATTTTTCTTTTATTTTTTAGTGATTTGAGGGATTTGGTATATTGGGGTTCTGGGTAGTGAGTTAAAAATATAACAATACTTTTAATCTTCATTCCATTAGTAAAATATTTTTTTTCTGTCTTCGCCAGTGGACGTAGACTAAAAGTCAAACTACGTAAATTCTTGTGCCATGTTTTTGTGTTTGTTCTTCATTTTCTTCTAATTTTAATTTAGATGTAGCTCTGCTTCACCCATCAATTTATTAATAGTGGTATCAGAGCTGCTGGTTGTATTTATGTTTAGTCAGGGTATTGTTGACGTATATGGTACTATTCACAAATATGATACTATTCACATATATGGCGTTGTTTATATACAATTACTGTTGACGTGAAATGGTGGGGCCAATACTAGCAAAGGTAGTTCATGGTGAAAAACAATGGCGGCAAAATATGAAATTGAGAAGTTTAACGGAAGTAATTTCTCATTATAGGAAATGAAGATGAAAGTTGTTTTTAGGAGAAATAATTACTTGGTAGCAATTGGAAAAAGAACCATGAAGATGACTGATAATACAAAGTGGAACGAGATGTGCTATGCAATTACTGATCTACACTTAACACTAGTAGATGAGGTGTTATCTAGTGTGGTAGAGAAAACGATAGGTAAGGAAATACATGATATTCTCATAAAATTGTATGAGACCAAGTTATTGCACAAAAAGATCTTTTTAAAGAGGAGACTTTATACTCTTTGAATGGCTAAATCTACATCGGTAAACGACCATATCAATACCTTGAAAACTCTATTTTCATAACTCACAACGTTAAGTAATAATATAGAGGAAAATGAACGTGCCGACCTTCTACTTCAAAGTCTACCAAATTCGTATGATCAATTCATCATTAATCTAATGAACAACAATCAAGCAGTCAGTCTAGTCTTCGACGATGTTGCAGCTTTTGTATTAAATGAAGAGAGGAGACGTAAGAACTAAGAAGACAAACATGTAAGTTCGCAGCAAGCGAAGGCGTTATCAGTAATGAGAGGGAGATAAACAGAACGTGACCCCAATGAGAGTCACAATCATGGTAGATCAAAATCGAGAAGTAAAGAGAATGTTAAATGCTACAATTGTGGCAAGAAATGACACGTCAAGAAATAATGTTAGAACAACCAGGACAGAATAAATGGTAAAGATTATGTGTCATCAAATGCTCAAGGATGTGTAGTAAGTAACTCGGATGATGGCAAAATATTCTATAGTAAGGCAACAATTATTTCAAAAGCCAGAAAACGACTATCTAACATCTGCCTTATAAACTCGGGAGCTACCTGACACATGACTTCTCGGAGTTACTAGTTCTACAAATATGAACATACCTTAAGAAGATCTGTATACATGGGTGATGATCATGCCTTGGAGATCACTAGTATCAGGTACTGTTAAAATTAAAATGTTTGATGGTACAATTCGTACAATTGAGGGGGTATGTCATATCAAAGGTCTGAAGAAGAATCTATTGTTTTTAGAACAAATAGATAATAATAGATGCAAAAATCATGTAGAGAATGAGATTATAAAGATTGTTAAAAGTACGCTTGTATTGATAAAAGCAAAAAAAATCGATGCTAATCTATTCATGCTTAAAGGGGAAACATTACAGGAAGACGATGCATGTGTCGCGTCAAATGGAAAAGAATCGGTGATGATGTAGCATCTCAAATTTGGCCACATATCAGAATAAGTTTTGAAGATTCTCGTTGAGCGAAAATTACTTCCAAGGTTCAAATCGATGAACTTACTATTTTACGAGCACTGTGTTACAAGTAAGAAATATAAATTAAAATTCAGTAAATCTATTGTCAAAAGTAAATGTATTCTAAACTTGGTTCATTCTGATATTTAGGAACCACTAAACATGTTTATAGGAGATACAAAATACTTTGTGAGTTTTATTGATACTTATTCCAAGATATGTTGGGTGTATCCAATCAAGAAAAGTCAGGTGATTATTCGAATATATACAAATGGCGAGTTTCTTGCATACTGTAGATAAGAAGGTATCCAGAGACAGTTTACGGTGGTATACACTCCTCAATAAAATAGAGTGGCAGAGCAGATGAATAGAACTCTTACAGAAAGGATAAGAGTTATGTTGAGGACTATTGGTCTATCCAACTCATTCTCGACAGAAACAACCAAAACTGCATGTTATGTAGTAAATCGGTTACCATCCACAGCAATTGAGTTGAAGACTCTGATGGAGATGTGGACTGGAAAGCCAGTTGATTACTCTCACCTTCATGCATTTAGATGTTCTGTATATGTGATGTACAATGCCCAAGAAATAAAAAGTTAGATTCAATATCTAAAAGATATATCTTCTTGGGATATGCTGATGAAGTAAATAGGTATCATCTATAGGACCCCACTGCCCACAAGATTGTCATCAACAGAGGTGTTATCTTTGTAGAAGATAAACCCAAAGGACAAATATAGATGATAGCACTGTAAAAGAAAATTCAGAGATTGTGCCAGTATATGTTGAAAATAATATAAAAAAAAGATTCAAATTCTTCTAAAATAACACCAGAGCACAAAGAACACGAACAAGTCGAGTCTGAAGCTCCAGAAGTTCATCGGTCAACCCATAAGAGATGACCTTTAGTGTGGTACTCAGATCATGTCATAGAGATCAATGTTACATATTGTCTTCTAACATAAGATGAAGAGCTATTAAATTTCCATAAATCATTAAATAGCTCATATGTTACTTTATGGATGACAATAATGTAAGAAGAAATTAAAGCTCTACACAAGAATAAAACATTAGAACTTATACCACTACCATATAGAAGAAAAGTCATTGGTAACAAATGAGTCAATAAGATCAAACGTGATGGAAATGATCAAGTGGAGCGGTATCGTGTAAGATTGGTGATGAAAAAATATGCTTAGAAAGAATACATTGATTTCAATGAAATATTTTCTCCGGTAGTTGGACTCACGACAGTCAAAGTAGTCTTGGTGACATGTGCTATATTTGACTATCATTTAGAACAGTTAGATGTGAAAACTATATTTATTCATGGAGAACTTAAAGAAGAGATTTATATATTCAACTAGAAGGTTTTGCTGAAACGGGCAAAGAGAACTTGATTTGCAAGTTGAACAAATTTTTATACGGTTTCAAGCAAGCGTTGAGATGTTAGTATAAGAGATTTGATTCCTTCATCATGAGCCTTTGATACAACATATTCAGTTCTAACTAGGGCTAGGCAAACGGTTCGGTTTTTTCCGAACCGAACCGAACCGAAATAACTTAATTTGGTTTGGTTCGGTTCTAAGGTAAAAAACTGAATAGTTTGAAATTATAAGAACCGATTGGTTTACATTCGGTTTGGTTCAAAACCGAACCGAACCGAAGAACCGATCAGTTCAGTCCAATTATTTACAAATTAATTTAATAAAATTCAAAATATAAAATATAAAAAGCTAAATCACAAATCCCCTTTTTCTAATTCCTAATTTCGTAACCCTAATTCCTAAACCTAAAGTCCAAAATCCAGTTATCTCCCTCGTCGGATCGGTGACTCGCGGCCTCTCCCTAGATCCCTTGCATCACGGTCGGTAGGGGTGGGCATTTTACCCAATCCAACCCGACCCAACCCGATAAATTTTGGGTTCGGATCGGATCGGGTCGGGATCGAAACCCGATCAGTTTCAAATTTACAAACCTGATCAGGTTGTGATCGGTTCGGGTCAAACCCGACCCGATCCGAATACCCGATCGAGTTCTAAAAAAAAAAACGTAAGCTAACAGTCTAAGTGTCTAACACTGCACACACATAGAGCAATGGTTTCAAACTTTCAATCACTTAAGTTAACACTAACAGTAGCAGCAAACTTGCTGTAAACAAATTTAAGAAAAAGATGTTTAACACTTTAACAGTTTAAGCCACAGTCAATGTCTCAATGAGTCAACACTCAATAGCAACTACACAAGTCACACACATACGCTGCTCACTCGGCTGCTGCACAACACACACACACACACACACACACACACAACTTGTCACAAACTGCACAGCACACAGCCACACGACCCACACACACATACGTTGCTGCACACACACAACACAACTACACAAGTCACAAGCTGAAGGTGCACACTTGCACAGCACACACACAGAATGACAGAACAGAATAAAACACACACGAGCTGCACAGCACACAGATACGCTGCACAGTCACTATAGTCTCAACAATTCACTCGCCAACCTAACCACACACATACACACGCTGTCAGCCACAACTCACAAGTTCAAACAACTAAACAAACACAAACAACTTAACAACAGAACAAGGCAGCCACAACCCGCAAGTCTACAACCACCAACCAGCCACCACAAGAAGGATATGTTGCTACCAACTGCTGAAGAAATCACGATCTGTTGCTGCCAAGTGAAGTTGCAACCAGCTGTGATCTGTGAGCCGTCTGCATCTCCGCGATCTGCTGCTGCCAACTCCCACGTGAAGCCGCGATCTGCTGCCAAGTGAAATCCCGTCCGTCCAACCGTGAGCCGTAGCCACCGATTTGCTGCTTGAAAGCCGAATCCTCTCCATCCGAACCCGATTTTGAAGCTTTTCGGTTTCCACCTTCCATTTTGAAGTTTTAAGCTTCAAGGTTCAAGGCTTCAACTTTATTAAAGTTCCCAAGTCCGCAAGTCGTTTCAGACTTTTAATTTTCCTTCAATTCACGACTTCACACCTCACGCTCACGGTATATAACTAATTAACTATAAATACACTATATAATTAATTAATTATATATATGCTAAATAATTTATTACTTTATTATGTAATTGAGTAATTGGTTAATGGTTATTATTTAATTGTTGTAATTAACTAATTATGTATTTATAAAAATTAGTAATAAAATCAATGAAATTTTGTTAATTATTGAGCTGAGCAGAAATTATTTTTTTGCCATATATAAAAAGGAATTGATATTGATGATTGGTGATTTGGTGGGTTTTTTTTTTATTTCATTGATTATTAATTTTTTATCGTTGGCTCTCTTTAGCGAATTAGACTATAACAAATGAACAATCAAGCACAAAGGATATATGAAAATGGTGTTAGTCAGCGAATAATAAAAATTTTGTTAATTATTAATAATTGAAATAATATTAATATTTAATTGTTAATAATTGAAATAATATTAATTGATAATTGTTAATAATAGTTAATAATTGAAATAATATTAATATTTAATTGTTAATAATTGAAATAATATTAATTGATAATTGTTAATAATTGTTAAAAACAGTTAATAATTGATTTTTTATGAATAAATTAGTACATTAGGTAGATTAAATATTAAAATTAAGTATTATGTTGTATATATTTTATAGTTATAATGTGTTATGTAATTATGTGTACTTGTGCAGTAGCTTCAAGCTTTCAACCCTAAAAAAATTAATAAATTGAATTAATATTTTATTGTATGTTAATCATCTGTTAAGTTGTTAAGTACAAGTAACTTGGACTTGAAATTAAAGGATTTAATTTATAATAAGAAATACGATATAGATAGACAAATAATATCATATTATTATGGGGAATAGACAATTGGATATTATAAATTAATTAATTAATCATGAATTTCTTACTTTTTGTTTATGAAGCATGAACAACTTGAATTGAAATTACTAATTTTTGTTTATGGATTATGTTAATAATATTTATGTGTTTTGATTTTTGAATTAATGATTATTAATTATTATTTTGAATATTCAGATGCTTAAACACTCAAGATCGAATTCGATGAGTGACGATGAAGACCAAAGTGTACAAATGGAAGGAACTCATAGAGGAAAGGAAAAGGCAAAGCGGAAAAGACCGCCAATGAAAAAAAGATTGGCATTATGGAATCATTTCACTTTACTCAAAGATAATCCAAACAAATGTATGTGCAACTATTGTGGTAAGCAATATCAATGTCATTCAAGGCTTGATGGGATTACAAATATGACAAGGCATATAAAGACATGTGAATCATACAAGACATTTCGGGCACAACAAAGTGGAAGTCAACAAAATTTGACATCCGAGGGCAGCGAAGAAAATGCAAGTAATTTGGTTTTGGGTAAAGGATGGAGTCAAGACGCGTGTCGAAGGGCAGTAACTAAAATGATTATTATGGGTGAGTTGTTGCTCAGTTTTGTAGACAACAAAGGCTTTAGGCATTTCTGCAGTGTAGCTATCCCTCAATTTGTTATGCCATCTCGAAGAACAATTGGTAGAGATGTTATAGAGTTATTTTTGGAGGAAAAGGCAATGTTGAAGAGTTTGATTTGCAACAACAAGCAGCGGGTGTCTCTTACAACTGATTTATGGACTTCTGTTCAAAATATGAGCTATATGGTGATTACAGCTCATTTTATTGATAGTGATTGGTGTTTGAATAGGAGGATTATTAGTTTTAGC
The DNA here is from genome assembly GCA_018350135.1 of Citrus trifoliata. Classification (NCBI taxonomy): domain Eukaryota; kingdom Viridiplantae; phylum Streptophyta; class Magnoliopsida; order Sapindales; family Rutaceae; genus Citrus; species Citrus trifoliata. The sequence goes on along the minus strand of CM031386.1, from coordinate 10,757,718 downwards.
GCCATCGAAGATCATAGAGGGAAGTCGATTGGTAAAAAAATTATGGCTTGCCTACAAGATTGGGGGATAGAGAGGTTGTTTGTAATAACTATTGATAATGCCACTGCAAATGATGTTGTTGTTGGTTATGTAACTATGCAGTTGCTTAGTTGGAGAAATGATGATGCACTTGTGTTGGCTGGACAATATATACATGTGCGTTGTTGTGCACATATTTTGAATTTGATTATTGTCTCAGGATTGGGAGAGTTGCATGCTAGTGTTACCTCTATTCGAAATGCAGTGAAGTACGTGAGATCCTCTAGCATGAGGCTGCGGACATTTAAACAATGTGCTGAGCAGGTGAATTGTCCAAAAGGAATTATTGTTTTAGATTTTCCTACCAGGTGGAATTCCACTTATTTGATGTTGATGACTGCACTGAAATTTCAAGCAGCATTTGATAAAATGGCAGAAGTGGATAAACCTTATGAGGCATTCTTTACTGAGAAAAAAATAATGTTAGAAGGGTGGGCCCACCTGGACCGAATGACTGGGAGAGTGCCGAACGAATTATGAAGTTTTTGAAGGTATTTTATGATGCTACATTATTGTTTTCTACCTCTTTGAGTGTGATTTTTAATCTTTGTTATGATACTATTGGTTTAATTGAGAGTTCATTGACTGGACTGCAAGAAAGTACTGATCATTGGGTGTCCTCTATGGCTTATAAGAGATCCCACATCGACAAAGCACGGGGGTGAAACCTGGGCTATAAGGGGGGAGAAGCCTTGAGTTGCTAGGAGGCCTTTTGGGGTAGTATGGGTTGCCCTGAGAACAAAACCGTGCAGGCTACGGCCCAAAGCGGACAATATCCTAGTGGACTTGGGCCGGGTCTTGACAGATAGATTGTAATATACGCATTTGGAATTTCTTAATAAAGTGCCGATTTTATTTTTCCTCTTCTCTATTAATTTTTAATTTCGTCACGACATTTTAATCGGTATAAATTGAGCTCGATTACACGCGCCGATGGCAGTATTTTATTTTCGTAACGAGTCCGAAATTCGCTTAATTTGTATTAAGCTAAAAAAAAAAGTGAAAGGGCATAATTGTATAACTGGAAAAGAGGGAAACAGGTTTTCCATTTTAGAGAGAGAGAAAGAGAGAGTTTTTGACCCGTTTGACCCGGAAACCCAACCCAGACCCGCGGGATTGACCCGACGATTTCTCCCAACTCCAGCCACCTTACTAGCCGTGCTTGGTACCGATCTGAAGCTTGGAAGCCGACCGTCGCATCCCCACTGTTGTCGTCGCCGGAAACTGGCCAGAACGCTGGCGATCAAGCTCGGAAAGTCGCGGCTTCGACCCGTTTTCGTTGCCATTGATTCCGCCGGAACTGGTTCCTCACATCCCCAGCAACATTTCCCGACCAGCCACGACCGCCGGGACGCCAGGAACTCACCGAACGACCACCGAAAATGTGCGGAACTTTGGAGCTTCGATTCGCCGCCGGCAGCGCGCGTGGCGACTCACGGCCACCACCGTTGGACTCACCAAGGCCGGAACTAGCAGACCTAAGCTCCCCGTCGTCATTGACTGAAGTTCGGTCACCGTTGACCGGCGAGAGGCAATTCGGTAAATTCATGGACTTTTGGGGGTGATTGTGTAATTTTATGTAAATAATGGACATTTTGGTAATTTTGACTGAGGGCAGTGAAGTAATTTGTGATTTTAAGGGTAATTCGGTAATTTAACTCGTTAAGGACATTTCGGTAATTTTACGAACCAAGGGTAATTTAGTAATTTCGGACAATGTGGTTAATTTATGTAATCTGAATTGAGGACAATTTGGTAATTGACAATATGAGGATAATTTGGTAAAATAATGACGTTTTCGGATAAGTCGGTAAAATATTGATGTTGGGGTATTTTGGTAATTTTGGCCTGTAGGGGCATTTTGGTAATTTTATACATGCGGGCATAGTTTATCGTTAATAGATATTTGTTTCGAGATTTATTATATTAATTGGTATTTACGGAGAATGATTATGGTGTTTTCCGTGATTAGGAGGATCTGCATCCGCGAACGAGAATCAACCCGCGGACGTTATTGATACTGAGTCTAGACATCATCACTGTGAGTGGAATATACAAAACCTATTTTTATAGTATATGTTGATTTTATTATATAGTACAGTATATTTGAGAAATAAATATTTAATGCATCGATTTAATGATTTTCCAGCGAATTGATTTTTAGTTATGTGTTGATATTTATTGATATTGAGAATGAGTTCGATTTATGATTTTCTTATCGTTTTTGAGTAAAAGCATGATATTAGAATTGAGCAAACTTGAGATATGTTGAATAGAAAGAAAATGAGATTTCAGATGGGATTATATATTTAATGTTAGTTTTGAAATCATTAGACAGTACCCTTCCCTCCAGATACAGAGATACAGATAAAAAGAGATACAGATAAAAAGAGATACAGAAAAGAGATACAGATAAGATGAGATAGAGGCCTTTGGGGCCCGTCGGGACACACATAGAGGCTTTGGGCCGTGTGTTCGGGCGCTTTTGCCTTTTGGGGACTTATGCATGCACAGTACAGATATATGAGATATGAGATGAGATCGTCTCCATCTATCCGTTGTGGCTCCAGGACGTGACGTTACCCAGATAGTGCGTCATTGCCTAGCCGTTGAAGCCCGGATATGATCAGATTATCCCCTGGGTACTTGTTTGATGACAGTTTTTAGTATTCAGTATTTGATATGAGTATGATGATTCCATCGATTTTATGCAGATTTATTATTGCAGTTATTCAATTTGAATTAAATGAGTTTATGATATTTTGAGAAATTGATTTGAGAATTGATTTACGAAATTGAAATTGATTTAAGAAAAGATTTGAGAAATTGATTTATGAAAAATTAAATGATTTTAAATAATTTATTAAATTATTAGCACCTACTATCCACTCACTAAGCTCACTGAGTTTTATACTCACCCCTCTTTTATTATATTTCCCCCCCCACAGGAGATTTACAGGTACATCAGTCAACCCAGTAGCGAACGTTAGTTTGATATTGTGGTCACGTGATGGTGCTAGGAGTCGTGGATTTTATTATTATTATATTTGGGATTTGTGTTATTATTTTATGTTATTAAGGATAATCGTTGTATTTTAATTTTCGGATGATTTGGGTGATATTTGATAAGTTGATTTGAGAAGTTGGTTAAGGAGGATGTTTGGTTATTAAATTATTTTGGGAGTGTTATTTTGAAATTTGCAGGGTTGGATATGTTTTATTTATAAGGGAGACTCTGCCGAAATTTTTATAGATTTATTCGTAATTCGCTTTTACGAGTTTAGATAGACTCGTCCTGGGGAAGGTTGCGGGGCGGGTCGTTTCAGCTTATAGTATGAGGGAAAATTTGACAAGTATTGGGAGTTCACATGAAAGATAAACAAAATGTTGATTATTGCCTTTATTCTTGATCCACGAGCGAAAATGGATTTTGCTAAACATATTTTTGAGATCATTTTTGGCAATGATAGTTTGATGGTTGAACAAATGACCAAAGTAGTGAAGGACTTGTTGAATGAGTTTTATTATGCATATAGTGCATTCTCCGCTAGTTCCACACCATCGATGTATGGTGAGAGTGGTCTTAGTGGCAGCTATGGAGGTACAAGTTTTTCTTAACATTTTACAACTGAGACTAATTTGGTGGATGTTGCTAGTGGTGAATATGATGACGCTTTTCAAGTATCTCACCCTTTCCTTGGATATGCCAGGAAGGTTTCTGTTCAGAATGAGAGTAGAAGAGTAGTATATGAGGTGGAAAGGTACTTGAAGGACCCAGTTGAAGATCCCAGCAATCTTAAACTTAATATTTTGCTTTGGTGGAGGGTGAATGGATCGAGGTATCCAATTCTTAAGAAAATTGCAAGAGATGTCCTTGTTGTTCCTGTTTCCACAGTGGCATCTGAGTCGGTCTTTAGCACCGAGTGTTGTATTATTGATGAATAAAGAAGTTCTTTAACTCCGGCTATGGTTGAGGCATTGATATGCACTAAAAATTGGCTGCAGTCTAAAATTTTTGCCAATCCCGTATACAACCTTCAAGAAGATATCAATAAGCAAATATTTCATATGGAATTACAAGAAGGTAATGTTTTTAATTTTTTATCATATATTAAATACATAATATATTTAAAATGCATTATAATTTTATATAGAACATCTACATATTAATTTTTTTTTTGGATTTTATAGAACTTATAAGATCGCAAGCTTCGACAGTGGAAGCGGTGAGCGCCGATATTGGTGTTATGGATGTTTGAAAGGTAACTTTTAATATATATTATTATTCATAATTTGATATTATAGTACTATTAGTATTTGGTTGTAATTTAAGCTCCTATAATTATAGTTGTTATAGTTTTAAATTTTAAGTCTAATTTGTAATTATTTTAGTTCGACAAATTGAAGTTGATAGAATGTTATTATTGTCTAATATTATTATATGAATTGAGTTTGTTCATTTGGAACGTGGCTTAAGGAAAATATTTATTGTACATTTTCTCAATCTTTCTCTAGGCAATCGGCACTTGAACTTGGAGTTCAAAATTTTCAATCTAGAATTGTCAAAGTGGAGCCATGGAGGAGCCAAGGTGGAGGAACCAAAAAAGCTTATTTAGTTTTAATGTTTGAACTTTGAATTTTGTGATTTATGTTTCTAAACAATTTAATTTTGTGATTTTGTGAGTTTGTGTTTCAAACTTTTAAAGACTAATATTTAGAAATTGTGCTTTGGACTTTGTAAGTTTGTATTAGTTTTAACTTTTATTAAGTTTGGAACTTTGGATTTTGTTGATTGAGCAAATAATAGTCCTAATTCTACCCTCTAAGTCCAAGCCAATAGGCAAATAATCCTATTATAGCTTTTTAACTTTATTCATTTGAATTAATAACATTTTCTTTTCTTTTTTTTTTAGTTGAAAATTAGTAAAATGACTACAATTAAGAAAAATGTCTTAAAACTTTCATAAAAAACTACAATAATAGGAAAAAAAAAGAGATCAAAATTGTATTAACCGAATTTGACCCGAATTGACTTGAATTAACCTGATTTCAACAGACCCGAATTGACCCAAACTGACCCGAATTGACCCGAACTCAATCCTACCCGTTTTAAATCCAACCCGAACAACCCGAAACCCAATCGGGTTGACCCGAACCCGATTTTGCCCACCCCTAACGGTTGGCGGTGGCACATTTCTTCAAGCATGGTGACGCCGTCAAAGCCGTCAGTCCCTCACGGCTTCACGCGTTCAGTAGCTCGGTGCCTCGGTCCCTCACTCTCACCGTCAAAGGTTCAAAACCCTCAGTCCCTTACGCTCACGGTCTTCAAGCGTGGTGACGCCGTCAAAGCCCTCGGTCCTTCACGCTCACACTCACGGTTTCACGCCGCTCATCTTCGGGCCTCACTGCTCTAACCACCACTCATCACTCAGCCCGCGTCATCACTCATCTTCACTGCTGCGGGTTATTTTTTTTAATTTATGTTGTGGCAGTCTGAAATTGTGTTTGAATTGAAGCTTATGTGGAGTTAAATTTGTGGAGGTGTTGGTTGCTTGGCACTGGCAGTCTGAAATTGTATTGGCAGTCTGATAAACGAGCTTATCTCGCGTTGCACCAGCTAAACAAAGCTTAGTTTAACTAGCTGAAGTTGTCATGGCTGCAATGTTTGTAAACCTGCAACATGCCCATGCCCTGCGCGTTTTCCAGCTATATGCGTGCTTGCATCGGTGATTAATTGATGTTAATTAAGCCTTTGATTAATTTCAGCTTCACAATGCAAACTGAACGATAAATTCTTATTATTAATAAATGAAGAAGATAACAAGCTAGAGAGAATAAAATACTATATAAATCAAAATAAAAACAAACAATACTTGTATGTTGTATCCAACAATCTGTTCAAAACTTCAAATGATAAAATTCGGAAGTTTTTCTTCTTTTTTTAAAATATTAGTATACAAGACTATTGGAAAATATTAGTATACAAGACTTTTTATTTTTCTTGTTGTGAACTTATATTCTGTAAAATGCAAGTGAAAATTGTAAAATGCAGTGAGATTAGCTGAAAATTATAAAATGCAGTAAGACATTTGGTTAAAACTGTAAAATACAGGTATATCTGCGAACCGAACCAAACCAAACCGAACCGAATTGTAGAACCAAACCGAACCAAAATATTTTGGTTCGGTTCGGTTCGGTTTGAGTTTTTAAGAACCAAACCGGAAAATGCCCACCCCTAGTTCTAACCATTGTACAAATTACAAGAGGTTTGAAGATAATAATTTTATCATTTTACTGTTTCATAGGATGACATGTTGGTAGGAGGTTCTAACAAAGATCGAGTCCAACAATTAAAGGCATGATTAGCTAAGGAGTTTAAAATGAAGGACTTCGGATCAGCAAATAAGATTCTAGGGATGCAAATTTATCGAGACATAAATAATAAGAAGATTTGACTTTCTCAGAAGAATTACTTGAAGAAAATCTTGCGGCGTTTCAACATGCAAAATTGTAAGTCAATTTCTACCTCACTTCTTGTAATTTCAAGTAAAGTAAAGAGGAAAGAAATGTCTGGAGTACCATATGCATCAACAGTATGAAATTTAATGTTTGTTATAATTTGTACGAGACTAGACATTGTACAAGCAGTGGGAGCGGTCAGTCGATACATGACGAATCCTGGTAAAGAACATTGAAAAACTGTGAAAAGGATTCTGAGATATATCAAAGGAGCCTCATATGCTGCATTATGTTACGGAGGATCAGAGTTTACTATCAGGGGCTATGTGGATTCAGATGTTGTAGGAAACCTTATTAAAAGGAAATCTACTACTCGCTATATGTTTACACTTGAGGAAGGAACTGTAAATTAGGTTTCGAAACTACAAATTGTTGTAGTCCTATCTACAATAGAAGCAGAACACATGGCATATATACAAGCTTGCAAAGAAATTATTTGGATATAAAAGTTATTGGAAGAGCTCAGACACAAACAAAAGAAAATTGTTGTGTTTTGTGACAGTCAGAGGGTTTTGCACATTGTAAGGAATTCAACCTTTCATTCCAGGACAAAACACATAGGGGTACAGTATCATTTCGTCCGAGAAGTAGTGGAAAACGGAAGTGTAAATTTGCAGAAGATATATACCAAGGAGAACTTAGTAGATATTTTGATCAAGCCAATCAATACTGACAAGTTTGTATGGAGTAGATTCTCTTGTAGCCTAGCAGAGAAGTAAAGCAACGTGACAATGGCGAAACAAAAAGAATGATATGGAGATTGATTGGCTCTTAATCAAATCTCCAAGTGGGAGAATGTCAAGATTGGTGCCTCTCTTCTACACATTTCAAACTTTTAATATCAAGTTTAAACTTCTAAATATTCAAAGTTTGAATATTAAACTTTGAATTTTGAATAATAATAAATAATTGAAAAAAAAGAGGTGAATAGTATCTAAAATTTTGGCTATAAATTAAGGGGGTGACCCTCATTTTATCATCCAAAAAAAAATCTCTTCGATTCTTAGAGAGAAGTAGAGAATTGTGTGAAAGTTTAAGAGTTTTTATTATTCTTGTGTTTTTTAATGATTTGAGAGATTGGGTGCATTGGGGTTCTAAATAGTGAACAAAAAATATTACAATACTTGTAATCTTTATTTCACTAATAAAAAATTTTCCTTCTATATTCGCTTGTAGACATAGGATAAAAGCTTAACCATATAAATTTTTGTGTGCTTGTTCTTCATTTTCTTCTAATTCCATGTTAGTTGTGACTCTACTTCACCCATCAATTTTCTAACATATACATATTTTAAAAGCTAAACAACGGTCAAATTTTGTCCAATATTTTTCCAAAAAACCTTAGTAATATAATTAAATGTTAGCTTAATTAACTTCATCCAACTTGCAGCAAGACCACTCAATATTTAGATTTCTCCAACCGTATCTCTCTTCAAGTTAGAGTCACAAAGCTCATCAATTTTTTTTTTCACTTATATTCATTGCACGATGAGGGGGAAGGCTGCGATGGACTTCAGGCTGGTGAGCTGGTGGTGGCGGAGTCACTAAGGGGCAAGGCTTAGTCCAAAAAATTCAAAATGACACCTTTTACCAAGTTATCTGCCCTCAGAGGTGCTTAACCAATTGATTTTCAAACAATTTTATTTGACTGACCATCGGAGTTCATGTCCTAAAGAGGTAGAGAATTAAAAAATTAATTTAGACTTCCCTCACTCCCCTACCTTTTAAAAGAAAACAATAATAATCGAAATTACAGACCTAAATGCATCAAAATTCAAGTTCAAATTTACTTTAAATGCCAACTTAATATTAAAAATCCATTAAAATTATATCTATTACAAATCAAAATTATCTAAAACCTTATAAATTTTTGCTCCCCATTAATTTGATTTTCTTGCTACGCCACCTTGTGCGACCATGCTTGTTTGAGCTACTGCGGTGGTTGCGGTAACATACAAACATGGTTCGTTGAAACCATTTGGGATGTCGTTTTTGCTCTCTTCTTTCTAGTTAGTACAAAATATTCTGCTGAATTAATTTTCTTGCTCTGCTCCCTTTTTATTTATATATACTTGTTGCCTTTGTCGAAGTCACACCCTACGGTAGGACTTTGATCAAAAGGAGATGCCACGTGGCAGATGATGTTCATCACCTTATCTAATGGGAAAGGAAAAGCGAATGTGCATGACCTTCTCCTACGGTTGGACTTTGCCTGCAAATGGACCTCCAAATGTTGTAATTATCAAGCGAAGGCCCCAGTGACCGGCACTGCAACGGTGACTTGGATCATTGACTCCTTTAATTATTTTCTTTCATTGATGGCGTAGGATGATCTCTTCGCCCCATATTTCACGACAAGAAGAATGCACTTCAATTTGCTTTATAAGATTTTGTACACAGTGCAGTTTGGGTGCTGCACTCAATTTGCTTTATAAGATTTTGTACACAGTGCAGTTTGGGTGCTTGTATCTAAGGACGGCAATCGGCACCACCAGCAGCGGATTTATTATTAGTAAATCTAAACTTGCACAAAATTAAACCCAATTGCAACCTGCAGCGGATTTTAATTTTTTTAAAAACACTTACCTGCTACGGGTTTTGATAATTACAAAACCGCAATGATATCCGGTAGATTTTTTACGGATTTGTACATTTAAAATCACAAATATTCAATATATAAAATTACAATAATAAGCTCAAATTCTATATAATATATTCAATTTTAAATTTGACTAATGTAAATGAAAAATTAAAATTTCAAAAATAATTCAACACAAATTCTCAAATTTAAGTATAAAATACTCAAATCCATTAAAAAAATCACAAACTAGTATTTAAAAATAATAATTAATTTCATATTATCATTCAACACAAGCTCCAAGAAAAGATCTTCATTTAATTTACCATCATTAGCACTTATCAAACACGATGCCTACAATAATGATTAAGATTAATATTTTTCAAAGAATAATACCTTTCAAATATTAATCCCAAAAAAATTATAATAATGAAATAATTCATGCATTGAGTTAAAGAAAAATAGTTCATACAAAAACACTTTGGTTATTTGAACTTTGCATAATTGCATTATTTTCTTTATATATTTTTTAGATTTAATTTTTTAATTAAAATTAAATTAAAATATTTAAAAAATATTGCGGGTCTAGCGGATATCCATGCATGTATCTGTCGGATATTGGGCTAATATCAAATCCACCCACATCCAAGTGCGGATTTCAATTCGTAATACCAAACCCGCTCACAACCCGTAAAATTATCCGCAGCGGGCGGGTTTGCGGGCACAATTGTCATCCCTATCTAGAGGCGGATTCACTATAGAACCACTGTGGGCTCAAGCCCCCACTGAAAAAAAAAATCTCTATTTCATAAAGAAAAATTAACATATTTCTAAATAGTATTGTCAAATTATTAGATAGTCCCATCCTTTAAAATTTAAACTATTATTTTATTAATTACAAAAGTTATACTTTGACTTAAAAATTAAAGCCTACCAACCCAAAATATTTATAATTCCTAATTATTGAATTGTGGGTGCCACATTTTAATTAGAGATTGCATTAAATAAAAAAAATTATATCCAAGTTTTCAGTTTTTATGTTTTACTATTATTTAATGTAGCCCCTGGTAAATTATTATTTTTACATCTGCCACTGTCCCTACCTATATTGTTCTTTTATGATTCTGATATCTTAAATATTATCCGTGAGATTTTGTAATGTAACATTAAAGGTCATGTTTCCAATTAAAAATTAAAAAATGATGTAAAAATTTCAAGAATTTATGTATTCTAAGTTATTGTAATAATTATTTTTTTATGAAAACATAAATTTTTAATGAATTACTTAAAATTTAATTAAAATATATAATGTAGGGCAAAATGTTGTATAACAAGAATATAAATATACAATACAATATCAATATAATACAATCGAATACAATATAATCCGCGTAAAATAACATAATGCATTGCAATATAATAATGTACCATACGCATATCCTTGATAATTTGATATGCATTGTCATTGAGTAATCCTTTAAGTATGTATTTGACATATTGTATTGCGTTAGAGTATATTGTATTAGTTAATGTAGAATGCACTTTATTATTATAATAATATTTTGTATTAATATATATATATATATAATTAATACCATATATATTATTAATGTTTTAATGTTTTATGTTGTTAATTATATTTAATTTATTGCCTAAATTTATTAAAAAAAATAATACACCAACGGTTGCCACAACTACTGTCGACCAACATGATCCGTCAACGGTATATGTTTTATCAGTAACGGAGCTTTGGTTCAGTGTATTTACTGTCAAAATTTTAAAATTTAAAACTATTACCATAGATTCACGGCGAACAACGGATGGTCCATTTCCGATAAAAGATGTACGTTGCAATGCTCCATTGATAAGGATTTCAATCCGGGGGCTGGAGGCGCGCGGCAATGGTGGTCGGTGGCGACATGGTGATTTGGAGTAGCTGCTGGCCTGCTGTTGAGCATTAATTTTCAAGATAATAATTTGTCTATACAAATAACAACACTAATTTAATAAAACTTAATGAAATAATAAATTAAAAGTTAGTGCATTGCTGTTGAAACCCGAGGGGAAGACGTGATTATATAACGCGGTAAAAATTGCATTAATTTGAATTTTGATGGCAGTGTAATTTCTTCTACTTTTTTAGCCAAATTTGTGATAGTATTTCTTTAATGAGAACAGTGTTTTAATGGTATCTAAGCTGTATTCCAAAGACGCGCTAAATGCAAAAACGTGATACGTACATACAGTACGGCCATAATCTCCAACACAAAAATGAAGCCATCTGTGCGGTCGGATTAACACTTTCGTTTATTCTTTTAGCTGTCATCCATTATTCGTTTCTTCAGTTGAAGTCAACAAATCAGCTCAACCAAGTTTTCCAAGGCATTGAGTAATTTACATCTGATCATCAAAATCTATCTCTCATCAATTGAACTGTTATGGCTTCTTCTTCTTCTTCCTCTTCCTCTCATCCACATGGTAGTTTGACTAATCCTGAAGTCAAGTATGATGTGTTTCTAAGTTTCAGAGGAGAGGACACCCGCGAGAACTTTACTAGCCATCTTTATTCAGCTTTGTCTCGGGAAAGCATAGAAACTTTCATTGATAACGATCTTAGGAGGGGAGATGAAATTTCGCAGTCTCTTTTGGATGCAATTGAGGCATCAAGCATTTCAATTATCGTTTTTTCGGAAAGATATGCTTCTTCCAGATGGTGCCTGGATGAACTCCTAAAGATCCTCGAATGCAAGAAAGAGTATGCACAGATTGTGATACCAGCTTTCTATCGGGTTGATCCATCACACGTGAGAAAGCAAACCGGTAATTTTGGGGATTCATTTTTGAAGCTTGGAGAACGATTCCCGGACAAGATGCAAAGTTGGAGGAATGCTTTGACGGAAGCAGCCGATCTCTCTGGCTTTGATTCTCGTGTCTATAGGTCAACAATAATTCTCTCTCTTAAATTTGCACGCATGTCTAGTTTTCAATTTTTTTTTTTAAGAAAATGATCTCAACTCTCTTGTTATTGATTAAATTTAATCGTTAATGAATGATTAATTTAATAAAAGAACTTTGTATTCTGATCATTTTCCCATACATTAAATTAGCTAAAAATGCACGCTCTGATCTCCCTCTCCTTTTCATACATGTGAACTTCTAAATATTGTTACTTTTTTGCTAGGACTGAATCTGCACTTATAGAGGAAATTGTCAATGCAATTTTGAAGAGGCTGGATGACACATTTCAAAGTGAAAACGAAGACCTGGTCGGAGTTAGATTACCCATGAAAGAAATTGAATCATTGTTACGCACTGGGTCAACGAATGTTTACAAACTTGGCATTTGGGGTATCGGCGGTATAGGCAAAACAACCATTGCGGGTGCCATTTTCAGCAAAATCTCTAGACATTTTGCAGGTTCTTTCTTTGCTCGTAATGTTAGAGAGGCAGAAGAAACCGGCAGATTAGGTGACTTGCGACAACAACTTCTTTCTACATTGTTGAATGATGGAAATGTGAAGAACTTTCCGAATATCGACCTCAATTTTCAGAGCAAGAAGCTTACTCGCAAGAAGGTTCTAATTGTTTTTGATGATGTGAATCATCCAAGACAAATAAAGATTTTAGTTGGACGTCTCGATTTGTTTGCTTCCGGGAGTCGAATAATAATAACAACGAGAGATAGACAAGTGCTTGCAAATTGTGGGGTTGATGAAGTATATCAGATGAAGGAATTGGTACATGATGACGCCCTTAGGCTCTTCAGCCGACATGCCTTTGGAGGAGATCATCCCCATGAAAGTCATACAGAGCTGGCATGCAAGATAATAAAATATGCTCGCGGAGTTCCATTAGCACTTGAAGTTTTGGGTCGCTATCTTTATGGAAAGAGAAGAGAGGTGTGGGAAAATGCAATAAGTAAATGGGAAACAGCTCCCCCTAAAGGAATTCAAGACGCCTTAAAAATAAGTTATGATGGTTTGGATGACAAAGAGCAAAATGTTTTTTTGGATATTGCATGTTTCTTTATCGATGAGGACAGAGACACTGTGACAAAATTCCTTGATGATTGTGAATTCTTTGCTACATCGGGAATAGAAGTTCTTGTTGATAAGCATCTTATCACTATATCAGTCGACAATAAAATAAAAATGCATGATTTATTGCGAGCTATGGGCAGAGAAATCGTCCGACAAGTATCTACCAATGATCCTGGAAAACGCAGTCGGCTGTGGCATCACAAAGAGGTTTATAAAATTTTATCAGAAAACAGGGTGCGCAACAATAATTTTTCATTTCTATTTTTTTTATATGTTTGATTGAGATTAATATTCTGATTGAACTTTGCTTTTAATTTGAATAACAACAATTGGTGCAAAAAAATTCTAACCCCTGTACTTTATATTAATGGTTTAAAGTCCACTTATCCTTGTTCATTAATTCTTTTTTACCATATTGATCACAAATTCAACTTAAGTTTTTCACATTATTCATCACATTTGTTCTCTCCTAAACACTTCAATTTCCTCATTTTTAATAGCCTTTTCATCGGTAATTTTCTTTGCACTCTTAACACGACATTTCTTTCATCATTAATTACAATTAAAATTCTCAAAAAAAAAAGTTCATTTGGGGTTATAAATACGTCTCACCCTGTAAATAGTAATAATTTTCTGGGAATATTGAAATTGATATTAGATTTTACATGTTAAACCTTTTCTTGAATTTTTCTATTTTATATTTGCCAAAATAATTAGCCCCATAGTTTAATAAGAAAAGAGAAAATGGATTCAATTGTATAAAACCTGACCTGGATGATTGTGGAACTGTGCAGCAATATGTTATGTCCACTTGTATATAACAATTTGTATACATACATACAGATATAGTTTAAATGTTTAGATTTTCTTGTATTAATTATGCTTCTTTGTACTTTTACAAATATGAGTTTGACTGCCATAAAGTAACTATCAACTTGAATTATATATAAAAAATTGATATAATCTTTTTTTTTTCCTATTATTGATAATTAGGGGACTGAAGCAATCGAGGGCATCTCGTTGGATATGTCTAAAGTGAAAGACATCAATCTGCATCCCAACGTTTTCGCAAAGATGCCTAACTTGAGAATTTTGAAATTTTATAGCTCAATGGATGAAGAGAATAAATGTAAGGTGTCCCATTTCCAAGGTTCTGGATTTACTGAAGTGAGGTATCTGCACTGGCATGGATATCCATTGAAATCATTGCCTTCAAATATTCATCCAGAGAAACTTGTTTTACTTGAAATGCCTTATAGCAATATTGAACAACTTTTCGATATTGTGCAGGTATATATACATATATCTTAATTACAATATAGTTTCGGTAACAATGTTTAATTATCATACATGCTAATGATTTGTCTTGGTGGCCTTTTTTTTTTCCTTTCCTCTTTGGGTTTTTTCTCTTTGGGTTTTTTCTCTTTTCGTCCGAGCAGAATCATGGCAAGTTATACCAGATAATCACTGATGCCTTCAATTTTTTTTCAAAAACTCCAACCCCGTTGTCGACTCAACATCTGAACAAGCTAGCTATCCTGAACCTAAGCGGTTGTGGAAACTTGCAAAGTCTTCCAGATAGAATTCATTTGGAATTGCTTAAAGAACTCAATCTTTCGGGCTGCTCAAAACTGAAGAGGCTTCCAGAGATCTCATCTGGCAATATAGAAATGATGCGTTTAGGTGGAACTGCACTGGAGGAACTGCCCTCATCCATCGAGTGTCTATCTAAGCTTTTGCGCTTGGACCTTGCAGATTGTAAAAGTCTCAAGAGTCTCCCAAGCGGCCTTTGTAAGTTGAAATCTCTAGATGTTCTCAATATCGATGGTTGCTCAAATCTTCAGAGGTTGCCTGAGGAACTTGGATATTTAGAAGCTTTGGATAGTTTGCATGCTGTAGGAACTGCTATAAGAGAATTACCGCCATCGATCGTCCGTTTGAAAAGCGTTCGTGCGATATATTTTGGGAGAAACAGGGGTTTATCATTGCCAATCACATTCTCTGTGGATGGCTTGCAAAATCTAAGGGATTTAAATCTAAATGATTGCGGCATCACGGAGTTACCTGAAAGTCTTGGCCTGTTATCCTTGGTAACAGAACTGCATCTAGAGGGAAACAATTTTGAGAGAATACCAGAAAGCATCATACAACTTTCTAATTTGAAAAGGCTGTTCATAAGGTATTGCGAGAGGCTTCAATCCTTACCAAAGCTTCCATGCAATCTGGTTTGGTTGGATGCGCATCATTGCACGGCACTGGAATCATTACCAGGTTTATTCCCAAGTAGTAATGAATCTTATTTACGGAGTTTGAACCTGAGCGATAATTTTAAATTAGATTGGAATGAGCTCAGAGGAATTGTCAAAGGTGCTCTGCAGAAAATTCAGCTTTTGGCAACCGCACGTTTAAAAGAAGCACGGGAAAAGGTGTGTCTTTAATTAACTCTCTCCTTTTTATTTCGAAGAAAAGCTAAAGAAAGATGACAGAATGAACTATAATGCAGTGTGTGGTGATATAATGTTAATTGATTATTTTGTCCTCTTTCTTCAATGTCATATAATTTTACAGTTAATTCTATTATTTTTCGACTAAATTTTTCTGTTTAAATATTAGTGATCTTTATTCTATTAAGTGTTATTATTATTTTTTATTTTTTAAAAAAAATTATGATTCGTGTGTGTATATAGGTATCTTATCCATGGCTTCAAGGTCGCGGCTTTTTACCTTGGAATGAAATTCCAAAGTGGTTTAGCTTTCAAAGTGTGGGATCTTGTGTGACCTTGGAGATGCCACCAGGTTTCTTCAATAATGAAAGAGTATTTGGGTTGGCTTTTAGTGTTATTTTAAGATTTAGCGGAAAGTTTAGCTTTTTCTACATTTCAAAAAAAAAGTTTGACATGTACTGTGAGTACATAGTGAGACCCAAAGATAACCATCAGCACTGCAGCACGAGCTGGAGGACTTTACTTGGGGTAGTTGATTGTGTAGTGTATGATCACTTATTCTTTGGGAACTATTTCTTTGATAATAAGGAATTTAATGATTTTCGGAAATACAATTGCATTCCTGTGGCAGTCCGGTTCTATTTTCAAGAAGGTAATGAATTTCTGGATTGCCCAGTGAAAAAATGTGGGATCCGTTTGTTTCGTGCCCCAGATTCGAGAGAAAGCTTCAGCTGTGACCGACTTTTCACCCCAATAGACTGAAAAAATGTCTTGTTTTTATTGGTTTCTTTTTTCTTTTGTATGTTTTCGATTCTTTCAGTACGTTGTGTTCAGTTGGTACTTACTTAAGAATATGACCATTTTTCCTGTATATGTATTTAGCATTGTAAAATTGTTGGCCCCTTTTTTTTTCCCCTTTTGTCCCTGCACATTGAATCTCTGTAATTGGTGTGTTTCTTTTTTCTATTTGTTTAAATGCTATTGATTCTTTCATGAAATTTTCTGAATCTCTGTCCATTATTTTTTATTATTCATTGATTGAATGAAATTAATCTCCTTGATGAGTAGTCTTAAGCGGTGTCAAGTTAACAAAACATGAATTAGTCTTAAGTTTAGGTTACATTCAAATCTTAATATTTCTGAATCTCTTACCAATTTATACTCAATGAATTGATAGATTCAATCCTAACATTATTAATATATTATATGTTTTTTTACTGCATCCCATAGTAAGTCATGTTACTCGTCTATAGTATTATCAATAAAATGTCTATCCAAATATTTTGAGGAAATCGTCTTTAAGGACTTGATTGAATGGTTTTCGAGCAACATTTTTTTGGCTTGAGTAACGTGATTTGGATAATATGAAATAAAAGATTCAGATAATTAGTAAGTCCCTAACATTCTCGGCCTTGTGTTTGTGATTTTCAGTAAGTACATTCTTAACATGAGTATTTTATCATAATTTTCCACATATTGATAAATTATATGTTGATAGCTTCTAAACTCTAGTAATCATTGTTGGTTTGGCAATCCAATTGAAGCGCATACATGTCACATTAACTAAAAAACCAAAAATCATCATTTCTCTATTTGAACAACTATGGGCTCTAACTGACGCAAGTATATTCATCTGAACATAATTGTCCAAAAAGAGATCTATGTAGTAATCTTTTAGTTAATTGTATAAATTATTTTTTTAATACTATTATTAATTTATTATTTAATAATAATAATAATAACAATAACATGAAATTTTTGTTGGAGTGATGAAAAAAATTTCATGATCATTAATGAAAAATTTTGTTGTGTGTTGTTATCTTTTCCTATAATATTTACAATATTAAGGGAATAAGAATTGTAATGATAACTAGCAATGTTACTTAGCCCTCAGAGATGATGTGTAGTTGTAAAAAACGAGAGAAAATCAAAATAAAAGAGAGGAGAGGAGATGATAGTAGAGTGAAATTTAAATATAATATTTAGTTTACCATAGAATTCTATGAGGAAAGTTTGAAAGGAAATTACTTAATTTTTATTTGGACAATTTTGCTCTTTAGGGCTATGCCTTCAATATTCATTATAAAAAAAAATTAGAAAAGCTAAGCTTTAATGTAATTTAATATCTTAAATATATAATTAATAAATTAACTACTGTAAATTATACTTAAATTTATTGAAACCGACAATTGTAAATATCATTTGGATGATGCGTCTTTTATCGTTCTTTCAGTAAACGACGAGACATCCACATACCGAACATAAAGATGACATGTCAGAAAATTTAATTTTCGTAACTGACGAGCGTAAATAATATGCGCCCGTGCATCTACATATGATGACGCATCATTTTATATTTTACTTATAGCAGATAGGACATCCGTATAATTAAAATTAAGACGACCCGCCAATAGTATCGCATCCACTGGATGACAAATCGTTTATCAATTTATTATCAAACGACATGACCGTCACATATTTGATGATTAGACGATCTGTCGTCATTTTGCTTTGCTCGACAAATGACAGACAGAATTATGAAGCCCGTAATTCGTTATCGCTTACAACAGCCTTAAAAGTGACCATAGTCTCTTGCATCCCTCCACCATATATTTGTGATTTTCACCAGAGAAATTCTTAAGTTAAGTGTTTTATACGTAATTGTCCACTTATTGATAAATTCGTTATTAGAGACTATATTATTAATAATATGATAATTAGACGATATTAATTAAATAATGAACACATAAATTAGACCAACTAAGGTAGTAAGTTTATATCTTTGTAATTAATCATCTCAGTAAAGGACTTGGGTTGCCTGAGTCGGTCACGGAATTTGTTTAATTTTATAACATTGGAGATAGATATTAAAGACCCCAAGGTTGATCAGCATATTTATGGTTGAAAAGCAATCCGTAGTCATTTTTTTAAAATAAAAAATGGAAAAAATTATGTACAATTCAATCAAAATTAAATTCTATTAAAATCCCACTCTAATGTACAATTAATCGGATATATTAAAATTTAATACAATTGAAGTTCGACGGCCTAAGTGTACCATTACAGAGCTCTAGTCAAAACTCAAAACTCAAAACACATGAATTTGTTTACTCTTTAATCTTTATCATTTTTGTTTTGTGGGAAACAAAGAAGTCACAGCAAAACCCGATGCTGGCGCAAAATCGCCAACGATAATTCTTATTATAAAAATAGAAAGAAAAAAATCCAATTGTGGATAACACTTAGGTTCATTAGCTTTAGTAAATCCATGAATAAAAAGCACAATTTACATGTTTTTCTAACAAGATTCCTATCATTAAACATGAACTATTGTAACATTCATGCGACTCTCATATCATATAAATCACTATCTAGTGATAATGAAATGGAAAAATAAATAATAACTTGACATGTGATAATTTTGACTAAAGTTATATTATAATTTTTTTTTGGTAGACACAATTAATTATATGTACTTACTAATGTCATGTTAAATTAATTCCTTAAATAAACAGATATGCAACAATGTGAAATTGATTTTTTTTTAATAGATTTTTTAAAAGTAGACTAACACCAATGCATCTTGACATTAACTTGATAGAGCAAATCATCATTAATATTTTGCACTCATATTTTACATTTCCATCCAAATTGGACATCCGCTGAACGGTGCCGCCATGCTTGCCTGAGCTACTGCGGTGGTGCTGGTGGTAACACTTGCTGTTGAAATCATTTGGCATGCCATTTTTGTTTTCTTGTTTCTAGCTAGTACAAGATGTTCTTGTGAATGCTCCTCTTGTTATTTATATATATGCTTGTTGGCTTTGGTGGAATTACATCCTACGGGTGGACTCCTGATCTAGAGGAGGAGCTACGCGGCAGAAGATGATTTTGTGCGTAATAACCACAAAATTGAAATAATTCACACCCATGCAGCATTTATTTTTTAATTCTTGGAGGGATATGAACTATTGAATACTTTATCACTTAAAAAAAAAATTATATATGTAACTTTATCAAAGATATTTTGTGTAACGAATGAATGAATAGTAGAATTCTCATTTTTGTTTTTAAAAAGTTGTGGATTCTTATTTGCAAGGAACAGAACAGAACAATGGAAGCATGAGGAACCATAACATGTTGCAGGTCGTGGGATGACACAGGATTAGGATCCCCACTTTTAAGGACGGGTCATACCATTACCAATTGCATTTCACATTTCTAGCTTCAAACCCCACTTTGCTAAACCTTGTAGCAGATGCAGACCAGCTAAACATTCATAATCAAGTGGTCCCTTCCTGTTCCTCTCAGTCAAGTTCACTGTCCTTAATCAGAAGCACCAATTATATGGCTACAGTTATTTACGTTCACTGAAGACACTGCTATTGGAAATAAATTAAATCAAGAAAGAAAAGTGGTGAGAGGTAGGGTAGCCAAATTTTTCATCACGGATCATACTAGTCGTTTTGTTAAAGCCTCTCCAATGGGGCCAGCTCTTCGACTCTCGCGGTGTTTCTTGTTTTGTTATTACATGGTAGCAATTGAGGGGAGATCAATTAAGCGACCCATTTAAATTTTATCATTGAGCAATCAGAAAAGTGGTGAGAGGTAGGGCTGCCCACAAATTTTTCATCACAGATCATACTAGTGGTTTTGTTAAAGCCATACTTCCTCAAAATAAAACCAAAAGGGAAGCAAATACCATTCCCCCGCATTACGATATAGGGACCAAAAGCAGTAAGGCATTTGATCTGCTCTGGACATTCTCCATTTGCAGCTCTTACCTTCATAAGCCTTTCAAAGATATTAAGAACTCTGGCATTCTGGCTCTCCCATATTTCCTTTATCAATTAATAATATACTACCCATCCCCCCGCCCACAAAGAAGCAAACTGAAACAACAAGACAGAGAATAGAATGCAGTAGAAATTGTATATCATCAACAACAATTTTCCACAAAAATTTCCTTGTCATCTGTGCACTGAAAACTTCGAAGGAAAAGTGCGCACTGATGTAGGAGCTTTTCTGCAACTCATGAAAATACAGTGACATTACAATATTTACACATGTACATACTTCGCAATATAATGACCTAAATTACAGTTTCTGACCAAAAGAAAGCACTAGTATTACAAGCATAAACCTGGTAACCACAAACATAATGGGTGACGAACTTCCAGGCATAACCTAGTGGGAATTTAATTTGCAAACAAGGTATGTTGCAGAAAACAGCTAACTAAATGAAGGAAATAAATAATTTATATGTAACATGTATGTAAGTAAATGTGGCCTAATTCACTGAAACCACTTGGGTACATAGATCTCCCATGTACAGTCTTCTTTTACCTGAAAAAGGCAATTGTTTAGAATGTTAACGCTACATAAAATGATTACTTAGTGGAGATAAAATCAGTTTATTCTATCCAATTGGATGGACAAACAATAAATTGGGAAGAATTATTGTTTTCACATACATGTTGACACCTGGAATGAGTCATTTGCCACTTGACTTTCCGTTTATGTATGCTATGAATTTTGTAGGTGTTGAGTAATTTTTTATGTTGGTTTGGGCCTGCATAAATTGGATCTAAAGTTATAAAAGTGGGAGTTCAAATATGTTCATTAAATGGCTATGATGCATATATTTATACTGGTATTCCAAATTCAAATGTCTTTTGAGCAGCCAAATGGATATTAATCACAAGCCGCAACTGGTGCCTAAGCACTCTCCCGAAACCTGATCTCAGCCCCACTTAGATCTCTCTTTTCCAATTTGAATTTCCAGATGAGCATGGCCGTGCAATCGTGTCTATTTATTTATTTATTTATTTTTTATTAGAAAAGAAATTGGAACTATATTAAAAAACCACGCATGCATGTTTATTGCCAAGTATTTTTTAGAATCATGATTTTGTTTCATGAACAGAAAGAAAGTACTGAGAATTCAATTTCGGAGGGATGGTTTTCTTTGGAAAAAAACACTGAATAGTGCGGTACATATAATCTAAAAGGATGCCTGAAAAATGAAAAAATAAAATAAAAAAGAAGTAAAACTCACGTTTCCAAATTCTCCAACCATTCTGTTCCCTTCATGATGAATATATTCTGCAGAGCCATCAGCTTCTGTTCACACAGAAAGACTTCGTCGTCAGTAATATAAAATACAAATTTATATTAAATCATTCATGGACAGCTGTACATCAACTTTGGAATGCCTATATCTGAACAGCAATTTTGATAGGAAGCTGTTTTCCCAGAAAGTCCTAAGCCACACCTTCTTGATGGTTTTGGGCTTTGCTAAGAGGTGTCCCATCTATAGAACCTGTCTTTGGAAAGAGAGATCTATACCTGAATGTATTCAATCCACGCTTCTCACTATTGACACCAGGATACACGTTTTTTAGATCTTTAAGTAATTGTAATCGCTCAATCTCATCATCCTTTTTGGCAATTGTGTCTTTAAGAGATGCCACCTGCATAGCTAACAAAATTTAGAAAGGGAATGGTACAAGAAGCAAGAAGGATACTCCAAATATGCTCCTCAAAATTTTTTCCACTTAATTTGGCAGTGCAACATTTACTAGGTCTCCTTAATACACAAATGGGGCCTTAGGACAACAGGAGAATACAGGGAAAATTTTCTAGGGCAATGCTATACCAAACAGAATGTAATGACCCATTTGAAATTGAAATATATGAGACAAACAATCAAAATTAACAACCTACAAAAATTATATGCAGAAGAAGACTATTAAACTGGAAATTCTTCACAATCTAATTCTATAAAATCACTCCAAAATCCCTTCTTTACCATTTTTGTTTCTCAATCAACATTAAAAGACCTTCCGAGAAACTCATTATAATAACATTATTCTTTTCCTTTTTGTGCTAGGGAGGCCAAACTACAATTACTTGTTTCTGTGGGACAGAGAAATCTGACAATTGCAAGAAGTGATTAAAGTAGAAGACTGCATGTTGGGAGATCCCCTTCTAGATGCATTGAGACCAGAGTCAAGAACTATTCATAGTCACCATGATCCTCATTAAATTATTTTTCAAGAACGATTTCAGAGATCTGGAACTTAACAGAGTGTGGAATCGTTCATTATTATATTAAAGCGAGATAATATCAAACATAGAAACATATAGAAAAAACGAACCTGCTCCATCAATTCCCTCACATCCCTGCCCTCTTTACTGCTCCGTGCAGCACCTAGCTCAACTCCAGAGACCCTCTCAGCAAACTTCAAGGTACTCAAACTCTCAGAATATGAATTTACATCAGGATTGAGCTGCACAAACATAAGAGTTTTTGCTTGACCTCCTATAATACAAGAAAGAAAACATATTTTAGATGAATTTTAGTAGTAAGTGCATATCTCAAGATATCAAGTCAGTTTCAGTGGCTCAAGGGTACCAGGAAGAAATTCACAATAATTTATGACTAAAGCAATGTAAGTAACGAAAGAAATACCTAAAGAGCTTTGAAGGATTTGTGTTAGCTTGCTATTCCGGTATGGTACATGAGGACTCTTTTGTGCAAGAGCAAAAATAACATCTCCAAGGGCCGATAACGACTTATTTATATGTTGTGCTTCCTTAAGCCTATCTCCAGTTGCCTCAGACCGATCTACTCTTTCACTTCCTGCAAGATCTACCAGATGGAGATTGCCATGCAAAGGAATTCCAGTCTTCAAGTCCTTGCCGCGAACATGAACAGTAACAACACTGCACACAAAATCAAAATTAAGACTAGATTACACCTAAAAACATCTATTTATGGAGAAAAATATTTTCAAAAGTCATTTAAGAACCTGTGAGAGCGGCTACTTCTTTCATTCAGGGCCGTGGCCCCAATAGCTCTATTCTTGAGTCCAATATCCATTAGTTCCAATACATCTTCTGTCGATGTAACAGGATGCATAGAAGCATCAGGTACAGCTAACCCATTGGGTTGCGAGGTCGACATAATCCCAAGTGTGTGCAAATCAAGGAAACAAATAGCCAAAATCCAGAACACTAAATGCTTCATTCAGATAAATGATATCAGGAAGTGATGCCAGGCCAAATTACAAGGGACACCATCAAGCATAAAATAATTTTTTATGTTAAAAAATAGAAAATGTTTGCATAAAGCAAAAAGATTTTCTTAATAACCAAATCATAACTGAATTTCATATTATATATTATATAATCGCTTTTATCCAAAGAAAAAAGGATATTTTCTTTGAGAACCATCATTTGTTAGTAAATCCCGAACTTGTTCATTGTATATTTCAACCATTTGAACTGCAACTTCATACATAATGGAGCTTCTTCTATTTTGAGAGAGATTGAAAAGGTCGTTTAGAGCTCGATAGTTAACTCCCCAATCTTCTTCATGTGGCCCACTAGGACCACTCTGAAAATAGCAGGCAAAATGCATCAATATCTCATGAACATCAACATATGTCTAGAGAAGTTACAGATATAGAGGTTGTTTTTACCATTGTGTAGGTTTTTCCCGAACCCGTTTGACCATAAGCAAATATGCAGACATTATATCCATCAAGTGCAGATCGGATCAAAGGTTGGGTATCTGAAAAAACCTCCGCTGTGAATTTTGAAAAGAATATAGTTAGACATTACAATGTTTTGATCCAATAATAAAAGAATCCTATGAGTTCAAAGAACAGTTATAAAACCAATGTAAAAGAACTACAAATCAGTCAAAAAGTTATTCACACAACGACCAATTTAAAAATTGAAGATAATAGATAAAAACCTTGAGTAGCATCTGGACCAAAGACCTTATTAAACTTGAACATTCGTTGTCCATCTTTTCCAGGTTTTGAGGGGTTTGCAAAAATCAGCTCACCATTTTCACCAATATATTCTATGGTTGTCTGTTTTTTGGTCTGTCCAGGCAGAAATGGCCTTATCCGACAATACACTCTAATATTACCTGAAAAGATAAATAAAAATGATGTCAAAATCTGCACCATTATAAAAGGTATGGATCAAAGATATGTGTAGCACCTTTCAAATCCTGAACTTCATTAAATAACCTCCGGTTCTCAGCAAGAACTGCATGATAATTTTCAGCTGCACCTGCTAATGCTTTAAGCCTTACACCTGAACAAGATTATGGTTAATGAGGGAAAACCATCACATATTACAAAATAAGGTAGAAAAATTCTGATAACCAACACTACCAAGGCAATATAAATCATCCGCATGGCTCTGTTGTGCTTTTGAAATTTCTTGCTTGATGGAATCTGAAGAGAATCTCAGTTCCTGAATATTTTCACTAATTTAGCAAAATAAAGAATATAAAACAAGAAAATGTAGAGTCAACAAAAAACTCAAAGCATACCCGCAGGGCACCATGTTGCAAATCCATGAAGCTTTGATAGATGCTCTCTTTCCTGCTCCATCTCTGGTACTTTGAGTCAGAATTTGCCTCAAGCTCTCTCACTTTATTCCTTGAAACCTGCAAGAGGTGTTCAAGCTCTTTTATTCTTTCCTCAAAACCTGACTTAGCACCTTTATATTCTGTTTCCATGTGCAAGCAACGCAGTTCATATGTCTTTTTGGCCATTTCTAGTTGTTGCTTCAATGCCAAATTTTCAAGCATCTGTTGATCTTTCTCTTTCATCAATTTGGCCACATCATCATCTTCGAGCTTTTTTTTTTCTTCTAGCCTGGATTTCTCTGTCTGCAACATGGAAAAAGAACAATTAACAAAAAGGTAGAGTGAAATATGTCAACAGAAGAGTCTGAACATGAGATCGTTATCTAATTTCCTTTGTAAATTAACCCTATAATTATAACTAGGTAGAAAACTTAAAAGTTCTACATTGAGGGGGGAAAAAGGAATAAAATAATTGTTTTTATAGTTATGAAACCAGCTTATTCAAGCACTGTCAATTAAAAAGAAGCAGACAACTCAAAGTAAGAAATTCTCCGCATTTGATCTCTTAATAGGCACTCAAACAACTAGAAATTTGGAAACCGATTTCTCAATAACAAATGACTAGGGAATAAATATGGAGCTAAAGAAAAATGCCTCATAGAGAATCAGATACAAGTAGGTCAAAGGCAGACATGCTTGTCTTTGATCTTTACCTTTATCTGCTGAAGCTGGTTCATGACAATCTGCACCAAATGAAGTCAATGCATGAGTAAAAGATAGATAAAAACATATCAACAAGAAAAATGACAGGCATTTACCATACCTCAGTTTCCTCTCCAGTACCAGATGCTAGGGCTTCAAGCACTCTGATTCTGGATTGATATTTTTCCTCACGAGTCTTGAAAAGATTGTTTTGCTAAAAGCACAGAACCATAAAGAAATTGGTATAGAGCATCTGCGAAAAATATGTTGAAATAAACTAAGAAATTGAGAAAATATTTTACAGTTCTTAAGTGATCAGCTTGAGTTGATATGCGCCGTTCAATCTCCTGCACGACTTTTCGCAGCAGGCATGCCACACGCTGAACAACAAAGGCAATATCAGAGGATATGTTTTCTTTTTCCCCCCAAAAAAAAATATATCCATATGCGTAGGCTTCCATCATGTACACTTGCAAAACTGTCAAAGTAGTAAGTGCTTTAAAACTAAACTCATATTTCCTTCTGTAACTTACATGAGGTATCTCCCCATTCTTTCTATCAACACTTTCATCCAGAATCCCATTCACAACACTCAAAAGCGACTGAGTTGGAGCATTCTGCAACAAGAGATGCTGAAATGCATTAAATAAGCATTACGTTGAAAATAGGAAAGAAAGGAATTATAGACATTGTGTCTAAGGTCCATCGAAAAGACAAAGACCAAAAACTTACATCTAAACTGGTTGATTTCATCATTTCTGTGATCTTCGCAGCGGGAAGATCCGCGTAGCACCCTTGTTTCAGTTGAAAAACCTCATGGAACTTGTGTCCAACATGATGTAATAATGCAGTTGACGGCTCTGTAAGAGAAGAAATAGCATGCATTTAAGATATTTATGATGAAAAGAAATGCATGTTTAACAAAGGCCAGTACAATGAACAACAATTAATTAGCTATATTTGGAATATAAAAATGTTAACCATGTCTTAAATTTCTTTCAGTAGTAAATCACCTGAAAAACCTTATGAGGCTTTTAGAAAAATGTCCACTCCCCATAAGAACTTTGTAGCACAATTTTGAATATAAAATTTCAAGGTGGATCATTTTGAATAAATGTTTGGTCATTATAAGCAAGTTAACATGTCATTGCTGTAGATTTGTGTGCTGAAGACTTCATGACGTCATTTATACCTGACATGACAGGACTGCGCAAACCACGTTGAAATTGGGAGTCTGAGGAAACCTTCCTCCTTTCTTCTCCAAATAATGGAGAAAGAGAAGCAGGAGACGAAACATCCCCTTGACGGCTTCCAGATTTTGTAATTATGCTAGTCAACGGACGAATATCTCCACCAGTAATATATTCTGCTCTAAGATTTAAAAGGCAGTTGATAACAGGCTTCATAGAACCCTGAAAGATACAGAACTGAAGTTTAACAGAAGAATAACAAAAGTCTCCATGACGCAGATGTTCTATAAGTAGTTGAAAGAGAAAAATTTCTTTGCAAAACCATATAAAAAGAATGCAAAACAATATTCCATGCAAGGACAAGCAGAGTTGCAAACCTGTTTCTTCGTATATTGTAGAACATGTTCAAAATTTCAAGAATTATGTTTGCATATTGTTAAGCAGATGGATGTTCATATGTGTACAAATCTTTCAGATGAAATGCTGGTTCAATTTAAACATCAGTACCTGCTCTAGATCTGACATCTCAAACCTGGATATTCCAAGTTTACCCAGAGTAGTCAGAAACCTTGCTATTTTTCCCGAGCGGGACATTGAAGAGTTATAAGAATAATTGGCCTATGGAAACAAATTGCAGATTCAATCAGAAAATTAATCATATCAATATGGTAACCCACAGACAATAGGTATATTACCAACCTCATCAACAGAAGCAGGTTTAAGCCTCTTCAAAATTTGACATAGAACAGTGCCATCAATCAAACAGGCTCTCAACTCCTCATCTGAAGCCTTAATTGGAAAATTCAAATTAGGAAGAATGCTATTTAACCACTCTATCAACAGTGCCCGTTGCTTGGCTGGAATAGGAAAAAAGAAGGATTAATGAATAACAAATGCATAAACAAAAAATTTAAGGATATGAGCTTCCTTTACCTTCAACCTCAGAATTAATGTTTACTGATGACTCAAAAGCTGAATTTGATCTTTTGAGCTCCTCAGGCCCATTCATTTGGGGAGCCGAAACTGAGCTCATGATGAGGTTCAAGAAAGGGTCATCAAGCTTCTGAGCTCAAATGGAACACTACAAAAAAAAAAGTAGAATAAACTGAAACTCTGGGCAGAGCTCATAAGGCAACTAACAAAAGCAGCTATTACTTCTTAGATTCCTCTGCTGCAATGACATGTCAAGCTATATAACTATCAGCTTATAATAAGCTATTAACCCGCCCAATCTTATAAGAACCTATAATAGGTACCGAACTGCATTGTTATTGCAACACAAATGGGTAATAAATGATAACATAAGAATGTGACTGACTGTCGAAAATGCTATAAATCTGTCCAATCTTTTAGCAACTTATAACAGGTGATGAACTGCATTATTATTGTAACACAAACCAGTAATAAATGACAACATAAGAACGTGACCGACTGTCGAGAATGCCGACAGAGATGGTGTATAAAGAAACTGTTTGTGAAGTTACCTTGCAATACAAAATGAAGAAAAGGAAAGTTATGAACATGACATGCATAGAACAGAACAAAGATTTAAACAAAGTTCTGATTTTGAAAAACATCTATTAAAGTTTATAAGAGACGGTATACGACATCAATGTGGTTTGGGGTGATGCTATGGGAAAATGTGGCAGTCTTTAAAGCTTCTCCATGTCCATCTCAGTGGCAGCATTATGCATCTCCGTAACTAATCATTAATTATAAAGGAAAAACACAATTTATTACCTCTAAAAGACAAACTTTGGTCTAATTTTGTAAAAATTTCTATATTAACTTCTCAATTACTATTTGATTTAAGTAAATTTGAGTGTTCAAAATCACTAATCATGACAAACACCTGGGTGCTAATGGCAGACATCAATTCATGGAACCAGGAATAATTTCACTACAATCTATCACCATGAGAAGAAGCTGCAATGCAAATCATAGCAAAACAAATAGCAGAATTTCTTGCAGAAGCTTAGAGTTTATAACCTAAACCACAAAAAAAAAAAAAAAAAATTCCTTCTTAACTGCAATTCCAGTTTTTTTTTTTGAAACCTTAGCTGTAAATTTACTTAAATCACCAATATGTACACACAGAATGTGAATCCAGAGTAGAGTTTCAAAATGCACAAGACATTTCAGCTTGAAAACACAAAATGCAATTTGAAAAATTAGGAACCTGCATTGCGAAAACTTGAAAAAGCTGACGGTTCATAAATTCACAGGCATCAAAATTTTCCATAATGAAGAAGCAATCAGATCCCAAAATGTGTATCTCTAATTCTTGAAAACAAAGTAGGGAATGTGAGAAGACCAACCTGAGAGAGCACGTTGAGAGGTGAACGAACAGCCAATGCACGTTAATGAAACTTCCTCATGTCATTGTTGAAAGAGATAAAAAAAAAAATATTAAATAATGGAAAATGAGTTAGTTTTAATTAATAGATTATTAACTATAAATCATACTTTTTCTTTCATTAATTTATTATAATTATTGATTTGATTTGTTTGGTATTCCGTGTACCGTTGGTCTTCTTAACTACTAAGAGAGAGATTGAAACTTGAAAGGTAAAATTAAAAGACAGGAGCATGAAAGTAGGAGTTTTAACTTTCTTTTTCTCTTCACATTCTCCTATAAATTGGGTGTTTGCCACGTGTCAGGGACCCGGTTGCGACGGTGCATCTTCTGTTACTGCCTTAAAGCCCTTGGTACTCAGTGAAATGTGGAAGCTGGAAACTGGGCTAACTCTGAATATCTATAATGTAAGTTATAAGGCCCATCAATCAGGGGTTCTGTCTCTATCCATGAGCATTTGTTGTTTTGGGTTTTGTTGCCGGGTCGTCTATTGGACTATCCAACCCGTTTTACACCTTGAAGAGAACATTGTTAGGGTGCTATTATGTCGATTGTTTATCAATGATTATAGAAGTCTTGATCAAAATAAGAACCAATCTCTTGGAACAATAATGATAAAGTTATAAATAAGTTTATACAAATTAATGTAGCATAAAGAGATTTGTTGAAAAGTGATTATAATTATTTTTTTTTCTAATTATGTGAATCTACAATGGTTTCATACAACAATTTCCTCATGCCTTATTAGTTTGTACATATTTATTTGCACAAGGTGGTTTTAGTTTTATCATTACTCTTGTTGAATTTTCTTGTTTTACCATTGTAAGCGGAACAATTCCACATTGACTAAAAATTAATCTTAGAATATAAACAATTTAAATTTGAAGCAATTGTCGACCCTTGAATTAACTTTTAAATATAAATTAGTGTTACAAACTTCTTTTATCTACCACATGAATCGAGCACGGGTCAAACCCGCTTACTTTATTAAAGATAATAGCTCAATTTCTCTAAAAAGATAAAAGAAAATAAATGCCCATTGAATTTTATTGTGTTAAGTTAACACTCTCTAAATTCGGTGCACCTTCTTGTA
Source organism: Citrus trifoliata (assembly GCA_018350135.1). Taxonomy (NCBI): domain Eukaryota; kingdom Viridiplantae; phylum Streptophyta; class Magnoliopsida; order Sapindales; family Rutaceae; genus Citrus; species Citrus trifoliata. The sequence goes on along the minus strand of CM031386.1, from coordinate 10,727,324 downwards.
GTAATGGAAAGCTAATATTAAAGTCTAATTACTCCTTCCAATAAATTTTTTTCCAGCCTAATGGATAACCAAATTCAAAGCAAGAGACTTCAAGGATAAAAATACCTCTTTTTGTCCTAATGTTGACCTCAAGTACTTGTAAATTATAAAATAGATTTAAGATATTAAGACTTCAGTTAAATGAATTAATCTTAGAATATAAACAATCTAAATTTGAAGTAATTGTCAACTCTTGAATTAACTTTTAAATATAAATTAGCTTTACAAGCTTTCTATAGCTACCACATGAATTGAGCACCGGCCATACCCGCGTACTTCATTAACGATAATAGCTCAATTTCTTAAAAAAAAAAGAAAGGAAAATAAATGTCTATTGAATTTTATTGTGTTAAGTTAACACTCTAAATTCGGTGCATCTTCCTATAGTCATGGAAAACTAATATTAAAATCTAATTACTCCTTCCAATTAATTTTTCTTTTCAACCTAATGGATAACCAAATTCAAAATAAGACTTCAAAGATAAAAAAAAAAAACCTTTTTTGTCCTAATATTGACCTCAAACACATGTAAAATATAAAAGAGATTTAAGATATTAAAACTTCAGTAAAATTCAAACTTAGTTATATTTCAGACAAAAAAAACAAAGGCTATCTAAATTTTAACAAATATGTTGTAGTTAAATATATGATTCAAATTAAAAAAAAAGTCAATTATCACTCATGTATCGAGAATACTTATTTGAGACTTTTTACAGAATTTCATCTCACAAACGTGGGTAGGCATGTCTCCTAAATATGCTGACTCATAAAACGGTTATTAAATGCACATTTTCAAGATTTACTCACAGCAGCCGGAAATAAATCGTAAACCCAGTAGCGTTCTTTCATTTTGGTTGATGCGTAGGTTAGACAGATCTAGTGGACCTATATTTTTTGACTATGACTAGGAATCATCGACACGAGACCTATTAATTGCTTGGGAACGTGATGTGCTTGATTTCTACAATGCATTGTACCGCAAGCCATGCATCCGGCACGCAAAGATATTTTGAAATGTGCTCGAATAACAAGAAGATAATGAAACACATCCCCTCGACATCTTCTGTTAGTAGACAATGACGTTGCACTGTTTTAATACTGAGGAATGAGAGTCTCCTTTCAAACTTACTTCCTTTTTTCTTTTTTCTTTTTTATACACCTAATAGCAATAACAATTAAATTATATTTTTACTTTTACGACTAGGGTTTGAACTCTTTATTTTATCATATAAAAAAAAATTATTAAATATACCAGAAAAAGATGTCAATTTGTCGAGATTTTACTTGGTCAAAGGTTAAATAAACAAGTCATAAAACTATAATTCCCAATGACCTAATTCTCTCACTATCATTGCAAGTGGGATTTTTCTAAATATATTTATGTTAATATATCATTGCTGAGGTTGATATCTAATTCAAAATCAACTCCATCAAAAGGGCAAAAAAAAAAAAAAAAGCCACTCCTACGTCATAGAAATACTAAAATTTAATCTGTATACAATTTTTTTTTTCTTTTTTAACTATTTGAAGTGAGGATAAAATATCACCTTAGATTTTTGTTGGACCGTCCAAATCATGTCACACCAATTTGATATAAGCTAAGTATATAATAGGGTGATAGAAATTTAGAAAGCCACAAAATCAAATCAAATATAAAGAAAAAGTCAAATGAAAAGAAAAGAAACAAACTGCTATTATTCCACACTAATTGGATAAGCAAGCATGAGATTCATGACATTCATGAATCAATCAATCAAACACAGGCTCAAAAACCAGAGGCTGAGTTTAAAGGGGGCGCCCACGGTCCTGCCTCCAGCCAAAACCAGCGTACGGATTCCACAAAACCGGGAGTCCAAACATTCGACGTGGCCACGGTAGGGGAAAAGACGTTTTTCGCAAGCCAAATTACTCACACCACCTCTCCCACGCGCTTTCTCCGTCAAGCCAGTAGTTTTTTTCACTGTTTTTGGTGCGTGAACTTCAAAGCGAGTGTGGGGAATAGAGGATCTGTTATGAAATTTCACGGGTGTGGTGCCCACTATGTGGCGATTCGTCATCATGGGAAGTAAAGGAAAGTCCCAACACGTGTTCCCTGATATCTGTAATTGATTTTGGACGAGTTTGCCCCTCTCTTGTCGATGCGTAAATTCCTCTTTAGGTTGGTGTCTCGTAACCACCACAAAAGGTAATTTCCATTTTAAGCTGGGGAAATAAATAAATAATTAATTAAATAACATTATTTGAAAATGACTTTTTTTTTTTAATCTTTTGACATGCATGGAACTATCATGCTTTTTTAAGAAAATCAAATATAAATATCAAATTATATTATTTAGGAGTGCTTATTTACTGTGTTCACTTATTTATTAATTTTTTTTATTATTTATTGATATTCTTTCATTTTAGATAAATTCCCATTAAGGAGTAATTTTTTATGTATATTTATCAAAATTGTATTCTTATGATTAAAAAAAATCTATGCCTTAATGCCATTGGTAGCTATAAATATTCATGTGTCACTTATTTAATTTTTTTTTCTTTTTAAATGACACCCAAAGTCTCAAATGAAATGACATTAACCAATAAAAAAATAAAAATACAATTTAGGGGATATGATTTTATAAAAAAAATAATACTAAAAAAAGAGATCATAAACAAATCAAAAGACTCAAATATATAACGAGAAAACCCTATATAACTTTTATTGTTAAAAAAGAAAAACTAATTTTTGTTTAATCAAAAGAGTGTTCTACCATTATAATGAAACCAAACCCATATATATTCACAAGTTTATGATTAGTAATCATATTACATACTCAAAAGACATGTGAAAATAATATATAAGTTATTTTTACTTTAATTTAAAAAAATCAAAACAAGCAAATATAATATCTCAATAAAGCTTATTAAAACAATTGTGAAGAAAAGATACAATAAAACTATTAGTACAATGAAAGATCAACCTTTTTCAAAGACAAATTTAATGACACCTACAATAATTTGAAATCCACACAAATAACTTGAGCAAAGACTTAAAAATTTAAAATTTCTGAAAACACTAAAAATTCTTTTAAATGATCACAAAAACACCTACAACAACACCAAAGAAATCACAATCAAGTGATGATGCTATTGTCATATTTATAATTGTATGTTAAATTTGCAATAGATTGGAAAGCATATAATTATATAAATCATTTCATAGCCCCAACAAAAAAAAAAAAAAAAGCGAAAGAGAGTTGTTTGAAGGGCACAACAGGAATTTAATATTGAGAAAGAGGACAAACTTTGCCAAGAAATGATGAAAACCAGATATCCCATGCACCCTGTTTTCTTGGAAAACCACTGCGCTCCACTTTCAAACAAACCCACGTCCCCCCGCTTTTTCTTTTCTTGACCCCCTTAAATAAACGTCTCACGCTCCACCGATCTCTCCCACTTCCATTCTTCACATTTTCTCTCAGTTTCCTCTCAACTTTCTTGCTTACCAAACATAACCAACCATGCGTGTGAGCTGCAACGGATGCCGCGTCCTTCGCAAAGGCTGCGGCGAAAACTGCTCCATCAGACCTTGCCTTCAGTGGATTAAAAGCCCCCAGTGTCAGGCCAACGCCACTCTTTTTCTCGCCAAATTCTACGGCCGCGCCGGCCTCGTCAATCTCATCAATGCCGGTCCCCAAGACCTCCGTCCCGCTATTTTCAAATCGCTGCTCTACGAGGCCTGCGGCCGAATCGTGAACCCGATCTATGGTTCCGTCGGGCTGATGTGGTCCGGACGCTGGCACCTCTGCCAAGCCGCTGTTGAAGCTGTTTTCAGAGGCGAGCCGGTCACTCCTCTTTCGTCTGAGTCTGCTCTTCAAGCCGGTGATATCCGCCACGTGTCCAAAGATGAGAGCTCCGCTGCGGCGGCTGCAGTTTCTGATAAGCTTCATAAGGTCAAGTCTAGGAGATTCAAGCGCTCGGCTCCTAAGCCCAGGTCGAAGCCGGAGCGGGCTGCTGATGCCAAGGTTGTTGAGCCTCTGTTGGATAACTCTGGTGGTGAATCCACGAGTTGCGACCCGGAGCTGACTCAGCATGACAGCGGAGAAGGTGACAGCGTGTCAGTTGAGACCGTAGAGGCTACGCTAGCGAAGACTGATGGTGGGGCCGATGGGAGTGACGTGGATTTAGAGTTATCTTTGGGCTTCGGCATTTAAGCCCGGTAAAAATTTAAGTTGATCTGTTTCTGATGATGCCACGTGTGCGGTGATTGTTTAATAGCAATCTGGTGCGGCCTAGTCCATGTTATTAGCAGTTTTGACGGCTTGGATGAGAGAGTTTTAGTTCATTCGATCATTTTTCATTGTTCAGGGCTGGCCGCGGAAGTGTACAGTGTAGGTAGCACATAGAAAGAGATTATATACATATAAACACTTATAGCATTCTTTGTTTTAAAGATGATTTGTTTTCCAAAATCATTTGTTATATGCAGGAGAAAATTCATTTGATTTTCAACATTGGAAGTGAACATGGATATTTTTCCATTTTAATTTTTTTTTTTATTTTGAAAATTATGTTCTTCGGAAATTATGTGTGCTAACAACTCGATAAGTCAATTTATAAATAAATTGTTTAACCTAAATTTAGTTATTAATTATTATTTTTAAAGAATATGTTCAATATTAATTTTATCACCCCGGAAGCAACTGGTAATCAAGAAAGCAGAAGACGTCGTTCAACATTATATTGGTTTGCACTCCAAAAGCAACTTGCAATGCATTGGAGAAATATGACGGAGCATGTGGTTTATTATTATTTTTAAAATCGAAAAGTAAAGGGTTATTTTACGCTGCGCCCCTAAATGATTCAATTTCACCGTGTACTTAGATTTGCCCTAACGGTTCGAGCAGGTATTCCTTGATCAAAAGGCAATTTTCCCTTCATTTCAATTACAAAAATGCTTAATTTACCAGAAAACCCTTTAAAAATATAAAATTACCAGACAATCACCACACCAACCAAATTTCTTTCACAACTTTTAGCTAATTAGTTCTTGCGATAAAAAAATAAAAAGAAAATTTCCAATTTCTAAGACTTAATTACTGCTCTCAGGTCCCAATTTCCAAACATTAATGGTTAAATTTACAAACACAAGCTAAACAATCAGCCGATGAAAAGAGACCAAACCCCCCAAAAACACTCAAGGGGCAGCGGATGCGGTGGTGCGATCTGAGAGCAGACTGCACAACGCGATGCTCCTGCCATCTGTTGTCACGCCGACGCTCGTGCAACCTGTTTCCGTGCTAACATTCCTGTTGCTGCTGCTGTCGGTTCAAGAACGATGAAAACGGTCGAAACAAGCGGATGTGCAATGTCATTTGTTGATATATTTGGGTGCGGGCATAAAATAACTCAAAAGTTAAAATATGCCCACCTTTACAGTTTTTTATTAAGGTTATTGTTGTTATAATTTTTTAAACTGAGCTTATTTAAGTAAAATTTTATTAATAAAATTTTTATTTAAAAAATTTAATTATTTATTGTCATAAAATTTTTTATTAAAAATTTATAAAATTATTTTAATAGATAAATTTTTTAAAGTTATGTTATTAAAAAAATAAAATAAAATAATTAAATAAGTAGAGAATATTTTAAATATTTTAATATTAAAAATAATTTTTTAATCTTTAACTTTTGCGAGTAGATGTAAAATAATTTATTTAAATTTTAAAAATTATATTGGAAAAACAACCAAAAAAAATAAAAATTATGATTAGAGTTTATAATATTAAATAAGCACTTATAATTATTAAATAAGTCATACTAAATAAGCATTAAAAATAAAAATTAAAAGAGGTTTGATTTTGTTCTTGTTCAACTTATTATTAGAATTTTAGGGTTTAAAGTCGAAGAATTATGTTATACTGGTTTATAACACAATCACTAAAAAATAAATAGTTATTTTATATTGGTTTATAGTAATAATTCACTTTATGAGTAGTTTTATCTAATTAAGTATTTTGTTAATACTATAATGTTCATTGTTCAGGAGTAGTTTTTAAATTTTAGATAGTCTGACCACAGTTACCACTGTTCTTTTGAAAATTAACGATGACTCGGCTCAATGTATAAAGCCCAACAAAAAGCCCAATGAAGATCCAACAATAACAGAACCGGAAAGACAACTAGGCTACCGGACTAAACAAATCAATCAATCAAATTGCGAAAAACCGAAAATGGGAAGGAAGAAGGCAACGGTTGAGTTCGATGAAACGGCGCCGGACTTCGATCCGTCGGACCCGTACAAGGACCCGGTGGCGATGCTGGAGATGAGAGAGCACATAGTGAGGGAGAAGTGGATCGACATCGAGAAGGCGAAGATCATAAGAGAGAAGCTCAAGTGGTGCTATCGCATCGAAGGCGTAAATCACATGCAGAAGTGCCGTCACCTCGTTAACCAGTACCTCGAGTCCACTCGCGGCATCGGCTGGGGCAAGGACGGCCGGCATCCCTCGCTTCACGGTCAGTTACATTACTCTCTATTGTTGCTTTTTTTTTTCTTTTTCTTTTTGTTATTAATCTCGATAGAGACTGACTTTCATTTTCGAAATGCTTAGGTCCGAAGTTGGAGGCTGTGGAGTCTGAAGAATGATGATCTTTTTAAGGAATGAATAAGGTATAATTTAATTTCGTTATGGTATGATGAAATTTTTTTAGTGTATTTTTTTAACTCCAAAATAAATTGCTGCAGTTTTAGGCCTTTTATATGATTATTTCTTGTTTAATAGGACAATAGGTTGTGCATATCTGAAAGGAATTCGTAGTAATTGTTGTTAGCATTGGTGTAGAAACTACAATTACTGCTAGTGAGGACCAAAACGAAACAAATTTTCTGGAAGTGAAATTATTTAAGTTTTGATGGAGGATATATGCTCAACATGTCATCTTTGTTGCTTAACTATCTTAGAGCATCGTTAGGGCTAAGTCAAAGCTGGGTTATTGAGTCATTTACATCATTACTTAGTGAAAGCTTAACTGGTGAATATTGGTATGCGGTGAAATTTTTCATTAGGCAATGAGATCAGGTCAGTTTGTATGTTACTTAACAAAATTCGTCCACAAATCTGTTTGACTTAACACGCACTTGTACTTGAATGCTCATCAGGTCAGGTGAACTTGTATATTATTGGAATTATATTTTAACAACAGTGAATGGATCTGAGCTGGTTTGTTAACAAGTCTATACAACCCAGTGTTGCGGTAGCTATATATACTTGTTACTAACGGTAATTGAGATTAGTTGCACTGAATTATAGAGGTTTTTTGGGAAAAATAAGATGAGTGGTGATTTGTTGAGCACCAAACAAACTTCGTATCTGTGAATAATTTTATTCTGGAGGTTCAGATGATCTTGAAGTGGGGATTTTAGGATTAACTGTTCCTAGAGTGGATTCATGGCCCTTGAAATAGAAACAAGTAACTATCAAACCTTAGGTTGTATGGAGCACAAATGATGGTATTTCAACCTTAAACCCTGGGGTCTTTTACCACTTCACATTTCATAGTTATTGTATTGATTCAGGAAACATTGTCTCTGTCTGCCCGAACTTGTACAATGGTGAAATAGAATGATTATCTAAACAAAAAACTTTTAGTTGTTACCATCCAAATATAATTTAACTAACCATTTTCTTTAGATTCAAAAAAGTTTTTTTTTTTAACTTTTGTTTTAATTTATTTGGCTACAAAGGGAAAAGTCTAAAGTTGTCTGTATTCAGATGTTGTTAGGTACATGCTTCAAGCCATCGGGCATGATGTTTGCTCTGAAACTGAAGAGTAGTTATAAACATAAGAAGTAACAGTCAATCTATACCTGAGAATTCCTTTGAATACCTATACATGCTGGATATTGATTGGAAACTTATTGCTGTTTGGAGTATAGAACCTAACAGCATAGGGGGTTTTAACCTATTTCTTCTACAAAAATGAGATTGATCATTTTTTTTCCCAAATACATCTAAGCAAATCATTGACTTCCTTAAGAGTTCGCTGAAGAGAAAATTGAAAAACGATGAACAGGAGGGACTGGGTAATATACAAATCTGTAAGGATACATGCTCTTAACATAAAACTTGAAATGGCATACACAAAACTTGAAATGTGAATACAAAAGTTGAAATCTAACTTTAAAAATAAAATGAGTTGAAAACCTACACTCGAAACTCCTCAGAAAACTTGAAATATGTTCTGTATACTAGTTAGTAACTTAAATAGATATTATTTGGTCCCAGGGATTTTATATTCGTAAGCAAAGATCATATCCATTGAACTTTTGATTAAAATCATAAGTTCTTGTTTGGTGAAACCCAATCCAGACTCTCTCTTGCTTATTGATATAACCCTTTGAGCTTTGTATGCCTGTTTATTGGGTAAAACAACATACTGGGACGACTTTTGTAGTGGGTATCCAAACCAGCATCCAGACCTTTTGTAGGCCTCACTTCAATGTAAATTAAGGTTGTGGCGCTGTACTTTCCCCAAGGGTATAGTCCAGTTGCTTTGATCCTTGTAGTGGAAACAATAGGTCAAGGGATTGATCTCCCCTCACATCAACCTTGGAAAGCAAAATGATTTAATTTGGGTTGTGCATGGGCTGGGATGGATTTAGGGTGTGGGAAATGCAAAAGATAAATCAAAAATAAAAATTTATGGTTGTACTTTCGAGTCAAACTGTTGAAGTGTTGTGGGTTGAATGGAATTTCACTTGATGGCTTGAATAGATCACCATCTGAAAGCATTTGTAGCATGGCATGAATTAATAAATTAGTCAAATGATAAGATCACTGGATATACATGCATGATGTCTTCTGTGTCCAATATATTTATTCATTGTAATCCTGTATACAATATTAAATCCTGATGGGGATATTATTATTTTGTTGTGTAATAGTGGAAGAAGTTGGCATCTGTTCTTGTGAGATATAATAAGTAGTAATTCCAATAATTCTTTTTGTTCATTTTGGCATCACTGATGTCTGATTGTGATGGCATTATTATTTAAACATTCTTTTTCCTCATTGGCATCACTGATTGTGAGGGGATTTAGTCATAATAAATTCCAATTATTTTTTTTGTTCATTTCGTCATGAGTTTTGTCCACAATGCATGATAACGGATTGGAGGAATTTAACTTTGCTTCTTGCTTTCAGGTCATTGCACTTGGCCATGTGGAGGATTGCCTAAAGTGTAGCAGTGGCTGGGCCAGTTCATCTACCAGTTTGCCTGTTATTTTTTGTCTTGTGTTCTACTTATAACATTATTTATTTTCCTATCTTCTTATGTTAAAAATGGCGGCCAGATGATACTGGCATCTGCTTACATCTTAGATCTTTGCATTGGCATCTGAATATTGGTTGCAATTTGGAAAGAGTGAAAAATGAAAAGTACATCAGATAATGTTAATAAGCTTCTTGTCGTCACTTGGTTTTGTTCTCCATCAACAGATTCTAAATTTTGTGCTCTGGTTGGTTATGCGCTAGGCTGATTTGACGGAGGAAAAAGACGTCTTGGTATTCTGATACCCTCTGATTCCGGAAGGATGCTAGATTCCTATTTTTTTTAATAGTTAATGACATTGTATTGAATGATTAGATTATTAAATTGCATGGCCTTGTTGGATGAGAAGAGAACACCCGTCGCTGCACAGTGAAACCTATGGAATTTGTCAGGCTTGTTATGGATCTTTTGGTCATTTTTTCTACAAATTTTGACCATTCATAGTAGCATGTTGGGTTAGGACGTTGAAACCTTGCTTCTATCAGTTGCAAAATTTGGCTGTTTTTGGAGTCTATATCACCTGACTAATTTGGTCTTTTCAAAGGTTAACCTTTCTCTTTGAGGCTTGGTGTTCTTGCCATGGAGGTCCGATGTAAGCTAGGTCTGATTTCTTAAAATTCTGAGGAAGTTAATGACTGCTTTTCAAATATGCAGGAGCTATGTGAAGGTCGTCAATGTTTTTTAGTATTCCAATATTATATTAGAGAGTTCATTTTGATTTTGCATATATTTGGCTTCAGTGGACAATGAAAGAGCGTTATTTTATTTTGTTGGTGAATTATTAAAATGTACTGATCTTTTTCATGCATGATCTGGACGCCTCCCTATGAATATGATTTGCTATCTTTACTGCGTAATCACCGTGTGAAGGTGGCTTGTTGGAACCTGGAGGTTGGAATTATTAAATTAAACAATTTATTGTATTTTTAAAAGAATCGGAGATAAGAATTCAAATTTAAACATTTGTGCAAGTGTTTTTTTTTTTTTTTTGGCACAAACATAAGTCAACCGATAATTTAATTCTCTTATATAAGCAGAGTGTGAGGTTTGACCAATCAAATTAGCTGGTGGTGACAAGATTCTAAGCAAGATTTTATTCTTTTTTAAATTCAATTCAAATACATTATCGTTGTTCGTGGTTAATTGAATGATGATCAGTATTTGTTTGATATAATTTATCTAATAGAATGAAATTTTGTTTTTTTAATATTAAATTTCTTTACAAATTTTTTCGGCTCAGAGATTTTTTTTTAATTAAAAAAAAACTTTATTTTGAAGCTATAATTGACACAAAATCTGCTTAAAGAATCTCTCTTACACTCTGTTTGGTTTACTTGTGTATATAAATTATAACGAATGTACCAACCAGATTAGTGTTAGGTTTTGCGCTTATGTGAATATGTACCGGCCTTCTCTTTGTTGAATGGAAGTAGCTTTCATTCAAATTAATGTGTGGATGCCACCCAACTGAGCTTGTAACTGGATCAATGCAGACACCGTTTTACTAAATATTGGTGATTGGGACATAAATAAATAAATATTGTAAGTGCGATTGGACATGATTCTTTTAAACAGTTCTTGTTTTTTAATTTTAAACTCTTTGTTTACAAAACAGCTCGGCATGTCTTTTTGAAGTTTCATCCTCAAAATACCAAGCTAAAAATATTGAAAAGATAGCAAAAAGCTTTTGATTTAGCTCTTACTAAAATCTCAACTGAACTCGTCATGTAATAGAATCTTTACGATATTTAAAATGAAAAAATGAAAAAAAAAAAAAAGGGCTCCGTCGTGAAGAACAATACAAAGACAGAAAGCAACCATAACAACACGGCAGCTCCAACGAGGAAGCTGGACACACTTCTTTTTTTTAATGGTAATAAAAAGCAGAGAGAATTTAGTTTAGAATTAAAGAAAAGAGACACAGGAGCAGCTGTGGCCTGCAGATGTGGGGGAGTTCTTGCTTCCAACTTGAGCTACTCCGCCTGCAAAACAAGTAAACAAAAAAGCTAGTTCTCTATTTCTGTAAATATATGTCTAAAGCCACAATGACCTACCTGGACAGTTATGGAAATTAAAACATGAATATTCAGAAAAAAAAGGGGGAAAAGATTGATGGTTTAACACAAACTAGAAGCAAAATGTTTTCAATTAAGCAGGAGCTCCCTTCAGTCCAATTGGTGGACAAAGCAAAGCGGAAGGAGTTGCTCCCACACCATGCACTCGGCTAAACTTAACACTTGTTACGTTGCCAAAGTATTAAGCGTAACCCCGTGCATGAGATGGCAGCTCTTGCCGCAACTCAGCCCTCGGTATTGGCCTGAAAGGAGCTCCTAATTGTATTCATTTTGTTGCTTCGTCTGCTACATAAAATATATATTTGCTTCCCGTGTCTTCTCTCCCAAGTTATTAAGAGAGAATAGCTGTGTATTTGGAATAGAAGATTTAAGGCATGTCATGTTCCCTTCACTTCTTGCTTCCTTAAATACAACTGCTTCTCACGCTTGTATAAAAAAAAAAAAAATAAATAAATAAATAATACATCTCTTTCTCTTTCACAAAACAGGTTCGTTAATAGTTAAATATCTAAGTCATATTAGATAAAGGAAGCCAATCAAAAGATAGCGATCAATAACACTTTTTTTCAATAAAAAAAATGATATAATCACAAACTCTTATTATAAATTACTTTTATAAAAATTTACATGACGTTACATGATTGATTGAATGAAAGCACAATATTACCCACATATTTTTTTATTTTATTTTATATATTTATTCAACAAGTCATATTATACTACATTATTTTATATAAAAATTTATAATGACATTATTCAAAACAATCCAATGAGTAATGATTCATTGGGTGATGATGTATCATTGTCTGATTAATTCACAATTTCAACACCATTTATTAAAAATTATAGAAGTAGTCCAGATACTCACCATGTAGTGGAAACCGATACTCATTGATCAGTTTCAACATCTCAATTATTACATAGAGATATAATTTAGAGGTGTAAAATAAATAAACAAGACAATTAAATCTTAAAAGTTATTTCTACTTTTTGGAGTAGCCTTGCTGAAAACCTTGGAAAAGAACACGTTTTATGAAAAACTGAGAATCTTTTTTCATTTTTTGAGGTATTCAAAATGAGTTTTTCGAGGTCTTGTCCTCTTTCAAATTTGCAATTCAGTCCTGCGTCACCTGCCGGGCTTCCTAAATCATAAAATTTCATTTGCGTTTTGCAACTCACAAGATGCCACATATGTTTACAAACATGAAACACTTTTACTTCTTCGAGAATACAGCTAAGTTTACACCATCCTGATGAAAGATACTTAGTTTTGTTTCTTTATTATTTTTGTTCTTTGGTTTGTGTATTTTGTGTCTTACCTTTTAGCTGGGGAAATGGTCAATGGTTAGCAAAACTATATTGTTTTCGGACAAATAATAATTCTAGGTTATTGCAAAGGCTTGGAACTCAGCTTTGTATGTGACAATCCTAACAAAAATTGTTGGCATTTTTCATGGAGCTGTCATTCATCTCTTTCTAATCGTCCTTGCGTAACATTTTTTTGAACTATTGTACCGTAATTAATCAGAACAATTCATGCAAACAGTGTTATTAATTTTTATTTCTAAATTTTACTTAAACATAATATAATTGATAATTAAATTATCTATCTTTCTATCTATGTAAGCGAGGTTCGAATCATAAACCTTACGTATCAATACAACAGTTTTACTAATGGAGACAATTAGCATCCTTAAATATGAACAATGTATTTGCTAATACTTTCTTTTATCAACATAAGATATTCATGAACTAATTAGGAAAAAAAAACTTCAGTCTCATCATATGGTAAGCAACTAAATATGTGACTGTGATTTTATATCTTGTACATTAATCAAGCAACATCACCTGACAACCTTGCACAAATTAGAATAAGTACACCAACTTGATCATTACTGTATGTATATATACCAAAAACGTTTTCTATTGACCTGTTCATTACAAGACAAATTCAAGATGTTGCAAAACACAAAACACACAAGTTCTGAAATTTAACAGCTAGCTAACCCTTAAACTTTTTCTTATATATTTTAAAAATCAAATGGCATGTGAATTGTGAAAGAACAGCTAGCTAAACCTTTAGGCTTTAGCTTTTATCGTATGTCTTTCTTTGGACTGGATTGTGAAATCTTTGGAGCAGATTCAGCCGTACAGAGTTATTCCCATAAGGTGATAACTTGGTCACGATACAAAACAAAGATCTTTTCAGAGCTATTTTTCTCTTCGATCATTCATTTCAATCATGTCAAAAGCTTCGAGACAAAGCCGAAACAGTTGAAAGTTGGAACCTGACCACTCCACTGTTTTGGTTGTGCCCTTCAATGCTGCCCCAACCGTCTGATTGCTTTACCCGCATGGACAAACGAACAGTCCTGATGAAAATTCCCAGAAAAGGAAAATTTTAGTTTTATTGTGAGCAAATTTTAATGTGGCTTGTAGCCGTATAAAATGCCAAGCGTAGACGATGGTGTTTGATGAGTTACGAGGGGCCAGCCTAGGTACGGCTCGTGAATGTTGTATCATATGTATTTGTCATGCTCCAGAGTGGCAAGAGACTCTTATTCTCTCTTATGAAAAAATGCAATCAAGAATTACTATTACGTTTTAGATGCTGTTTGGTATTTTGATTGGACGGTTGTAAGTTGTAAGTTTAAGTATTAAAGTATTTAATAAATATTAACTTTTGTGATTTAGAAGCTAAGGTGGGAGTTTTTTTTTTTTTTTTCAATCTGAAATATGAATAAACCTGAATTAATTTGAATTCTAAATAGAATTGAATGTCTGAATTTGAATTCTAAATAGAACGGAATGTCTGAATTTGAATTCTAAATAGAACGGAATGTCTGAATTTAAATAATAGTTTGACTTTTAAATAGAACTGAATATCTGAATTTGAATAACATGTTTTTTTTTGTCTAAATCACTGAAAATAAGTATTAAGTTATTTTTTTAACTTTAAAAAATTGAAAACCATTAATTTTAGGTCTGTACCCCTGCAAATTATAAATGTTAAACAATTAATAACATCTAAAAAATATAAATAAGATAATACATTTTCATAAATTAATCATACTCAATTGAATACAACCCTTTAGTATACCAAATTAGTATATGTTAATCAATTTTATTGTTGTTTATGATGTTTTATATGAAAAATATTCATAAAAAATTATAAAGATAAATAATGTTAATTTGAAGAAAATAAAAAAATAAAAACAATAATAGTCTACCACTATATTATCATAAGTTATAGATATGGGTAACAATGTTAATTATTAAACTTGTTTAGTTATGGATGAAAATTAATTAATTAGATAGAGATATTTTTGAGGATTTTTTTTTAATGATGCCATTCAGACTTTTAAAATTAAGTAAAAAGTTAAAAAAAATTAGCTTAATGACTGAAAATTTTCATTAAGTTGAAAAACAAACAAACTTAATGACTTAACTGATTGCAATTAAGTCAATTAAGTCTTTAAGTAAGAAAAAAAAAAACAAACAGCCCCTAAGTTAATTTTATCCTATACAGTTGTGATGAAAACCTATATTCTCTTTACTATTTTTATCAAAAATATTATTTAAAAGTCATTTTACCATACATTACTAATATTTATTTCATGGTTACATTTTTTTCGCTAATATAATTATAACTTTTAAGCCACAATGCCTCAATACCAAATAAATCGTTACATGTGTAACCAATTTCACTCGAATACACACGAGTGGAACCATAATCTTTAATTTAGAGGGCATTGTATCTGTATTCTAAATATTGGGGCCATTAATGAATAAACAATTTTATTTTGAAGATTAAATTTGTAAAAATATAGGAGTCATTTTGTAATAAGTAATATACTGTACACATAAATGACTAATGGTGAGGCTATATAAACCCACTAATTTTTTCTGCACTTAAGAATTTTATTATTGAAATAATTTTTGAAAAAATTACTTAATTATTCATTTTTTCTCTTTTCATTCTCAATTCTTATATACATATAGCTGCAAATAACTGGTTTGGTTATGCGCTATCATAAACTTAGAGGAGCAAAATCCATCATTAAAAAAAGAACACAAGTTTTTAACAACTATGAAAGTTTATGAATATTAAGAAATTAATATTTTACTAATCATAAAAGGTAGTGAATATCAAGAAAATAAATTCTTATATATAGAAAGCATAAATAGAGGTTATGATTTAATAAGAGAGGTAAATTCATAGGAGAGTGAAATTGAAAGTTTAATTTGTAAAATGTGATAGTGGAGAGACTATACAATCATGAGTATAGAGAGAAAGAGATTAATGACGGATAATTTTAATATTCTTAGATTTTAAAATGAGTTTAAAGATAATTTTGGTGGGTTTAAATAATCCCACACATAACTAATCTGAAGATCAAATTCACAAAAAAAAATGATATATTTACTATATCATTTAAAAGACCTACTATTTCCCCATTGTTTGTGTAATCACACTGGGATGATTTACTTACATATCCATGTCCCTTTTTTTGCCCCCCTTTATAAGGCAATTCACTCTATACAAAATAATATTGACATTCATCAACAAGCCGTTATAAATCTATATTATACTTTTGTCATCAACATGAACCCAGGGTTGGTCCAGCGAATCGGGAATTGATCAGCCGTCCATTTCAAAATGTAAATAATGACTTTAACAAGACAGAGATAAATTTTTAAATATAAAATTTGCAACAATTAATTTGATTAAATGAGAGCAAATTAATTCCTTACAGTATTGGTTTTCGAGGAATTGTCCAAGAAGAAACATGCTCATTTTGACTATAATTTATGTTTGTACTTACGTGGAGGCAAAAATTTATTTTTGTACGTAGCTAACCTGACGCATTGACTTCTCCAACTTCTTAAACAATTAAAGCCTCAATTCGAGGATTCTTTTAAGGAAACATATTCCAATGATTTAGCCTATGTAATTAGTGCAAGCAAGTTAAGGATTTCTAAAACATTATCCCACAGCACTTGAGAATGGTTCTTAGGGTAAGTATTTAAGAACCTAAAAAACTCTCTAATTTAGAGTTTAACTTTTGAGTATATGAATCACATTAATGGGCATCTATGTGATTGGGGTCCTTTGGGTCCTTACTACTCTTTCACATGATAAGAACAAGGTTATTAGCGGCATTATTTCATATTGATTGATAACAAACTTTGGGTGAAGTATATCAAATTTAATCAACCCTCAACTCTGTTCTAACATATAATACTTGAGTAATCATCAACCATTGAACTAATTTTTTTAATATATTTAGGTCCACGAGCTTCTATAGATCTCTCTCAAATCAACTTTGGAATTAGAAAGAAAAGTAATCATTTAATTACTCGTGTTTTTGCTTTGAGGTGCTTTGAAAAAACTTAGATGGACAAAATTTTCTCAACATTCAGAGAATGAATCCTATATTATTTGAGATGATATTTTGGTATAAAATTTTAAAATATATAACACTAATCTCGCCTTGAGGTGCTTTAATAAAATTTAGATGGACAAAATTTTCTCACCATCTAGGGAATGAATCCTATATTATTTGAGATGATATTTTGGTATAAAATTTTAAAATATATAACACTAATCTTATAACTATGTATGTAGGTATGTATATATATCTTGATATTGAGCCAATCAAATTTGCGATTAATACAAAATCCCTGGGCTCTAATTGTCTAGACACTCCAGCAAAATTGGTGGATTTGATTCTACGTTTGAATTAACGCACAATTGACAGATTCCAAGAGCTTCACCTACTTGTATTTCAAGGTTTTCTTGCTTCACATTTCAAAATGAATATGAGCCACCATCTTCAAGTTGAACCTTTTTGTAATCACGGGTTGATTTTAATGCCCTCATAATGGGAATCAATTGCTAATCTATCGATTTAATAATGTTGGACATTCACGGACAGACCTTAAGTCGGCATTATTTCGGATTCCCGTACCAAATTTGAATTAATAATACCACTGCTTAAAGAACAAATTGATTTTAAGAAAGAAACACATTACTACCAAATGATCCAAATTCAATAACAACATATGGAGGTACCACTGCTTAAAGAACAAATTAAAGATCTTCGCATTAAAAAGAACAACAGATCTGGATGTATATATAACAAGAAAATGCAAAAAGAAGATGCTAGCTTTTCACTTCATCTTTATGTTACACACTTGCTATGAACACGTATATTCTATCAAGTATAAACTTGTCAACAGCCATAAACTTAATGTACACAACAAGTATATACCAAAGCTGTTCATGGGCAAAATAAAATTTCATGCACATGTACAGAAGATTTTGGAACAAGAAATTAACTAATCAAAATTAGCGAAAGTTAATTAACTTCTTGACAAAGTGCTTGTCAAGCAAACCCTTAAGTGCTTCTGCCTTATTAATTACAAAGGGCTTTTTTGCTTCCTGTTAGAGGGATACCAAACAGCTTGTTTTCGTAAACTATGCAGCCAATTAAGCTAGCTACCTTTTACAGTGAAATCCTAACTTTGGCTGTTAATGGTACTGAAGAGCATCATTAGCACTCCCCATAAAAGAAGTCCTCTTAACGAACCGGCCTTTCATTCTAGGCCTCTTCTCAGCATTCAGTTTCCTCACTTCGTACCTTATCTTCTTCGAAAACAGCCTCGTTCTTCGCTTCTCTCTGTACCTCGATACTCTGGCTTCCCTTCCGCCATCATCACCGCCGCCGGCTCCCAAGTGGCACCCTCTGAGCACTGCTCCTCCGCCGCAAGTGTGATGATGAACATCTTTGCAACACAAACCCTAAAAAAATGTATTGCACAAAAGTGAGTGATTGTTGATTAAAAGTGTTTGATAAAATTCAGCTTCAATGGTTCGATAAGTTTTATGGAAAGTTACCGTGCAATGGGGCCAGCAGTGGTTGAGGTTAATTTCAGGGCGGCTTCCTGCTGTCCAAGGACAGCCCTGGCTAGCCCAAGCAGTTATAACAGCGTCATAATTTAGCTTCAAAGACACGTTCCTCATCAGCTTCGGCTTGCATTCAGTGCTCATTAGCCCCGCAGTATCGTCTCCGGTCACTGGTGATTGATAATCAAAGTTACAACCTATTGCTTCTCTTGTTGCTGCTGCAATTACAGCTTCTTCCACTTCTTCATCCTTAATCTTCAAATTCAATGCTATAGTTTCCTCTTCCTTACAATCCAACAACGTCCCAAATTCTTTGACATCACAAGAATCTTCATCAAGGGCGCGGCCTCCACCTCCAAGTAAGCTCTCAACATCAGCTGCAAACTCCGCAAGATCCAAGTCGGATGGCAAGAATCCATGTAGATCATCCAAATCACCCGTCCCATCTTGTCCATTATAACCCTCAACAATCAAATTTTCATCTGGCTCAACGGCCTCAAATGGATCAAAAACCGGCACCTGATAAAGCAACTGCTCATCAATGACTTGATCATCAGCCTGCAGAGACCCGTCTTCACAGCCAATCTCAGGAACAAGAGGCTCATTCGCCTTTGCTTGTTGCACCAACATGGCCTTATTATTATTATGCCTAGGCGTCCGGGCTTTTCTTGTGAAACCCTGGTGCCAAACTGGCACCGTATCTTTATCAGTATGCTCATTGATCAGCTTATTGTTATTATTACATGATGATGCAGTCTCAAGACGGACCCTTTCATGTCTACTCGCCAGCTGGTTTGCCGAATGAACTGATGCATCACATCCTTGGCAAAGAAAAGCATCATCCGCCACACAATACCAACGTGCACGCTTGCGTAAACAGTGGTCGCAAGCTCTTGCCGTCTTGCCTCCCATGGCATTTGCAGTTCTCTTTTCACCAGTCATCATAAGAAAGCAGCTGCAAATTGAAAAACTTGTTAATTATGATGATGAAATTAACTGTACTGCTGGCTAATGGCTTCAAGCATATACTTTGGGACACCAGTGATTAGAATTATTGAGTTGAGAATTGAGAATCGTCGTTGTTAATGTAGTCTGACCCCACTACATGGCAGGATGATGCCCTTTCACGCAAGCACTACATAAGCTACCTTGCTACCCCATGCGCTTTTTGGTGGTATATGCTATACAGAATTTTGTTTGCCCTAATTGGGACCCAGAAATTGGTCTTATCTAAGTGTTGATTGGCTAACATTCTGAAATCCATCCTAATCTCTGAAATCTGATTGGTTACAAGTCTGCATTAGTGGATTCCTTGTGGCCCAGACTAGGGTATGGCAAAAGTCACTCTCCTATGAGTTAAGACCTTTTTGTTTTATTGTCTCTGTATTTCAATAATTCCTGTTAAAACTTTTATAAAACCTTGTTTTTGGTCCCCTATTGTTGTTTTCAATTCTATCTTGTGGTAGCTTTCATCTCTCTTTCATGTAAGTCATTCTCCTCCAGTTGGATTAGTGGCAAAATTTGAACTATTATATATGAGCTTTTGCCTGGGCTATTCAGGGCAGTTTACTAGCTACAGATTTTTGTTGCCCTTTCAAGTTTCGAATAGTTTTTTTTTTTTTTTAATGTACATTAGCACAATACAATACAAGTATATAAGTATACATACTAATAGATGCATCAAAAAATCTATCCCTATTGTATCATATTGGAAGACCGGCCTGAAAATATACTACTACTAAAAGTGAAAAATTATTTGCATAACGCTTAGAGAATACTCGAAACCGTCGACCTCAATCACATGGTTAAGTGCTGATGGTTTTGCAGGTTTAGAGTAAATTTAAGCCGTGCATATATAAAAATTAAATTTAAGCCATGCATATATCAACTTATCAACACCACAAATAAGCTTTCCTGGAAATAAGCTAAATTTATTGTTTGCTGCGGTTAGATTTTAATTAAAGTGGGACGTGGCTCAAATCCAGTCAGAAAAGAGAATATAGGAGTCGCCGCGTAAATGGAGGAGAGAAAAGGGCCTTTGCTTTTAGTTCTCCTTTCATTTTCATACAATATGAACCAGAAAAACTTCATAAATGATTTTCTTTCACATGCTGCCATTCGTCGTAGTTTTTGTGACGGAGAGGTTTTCGTGTAATTTGGTATTTGACTTTGTAGATAATTTGTGGGCAATTGCATGGATTGCATTAGATTGTCTAGCCAGTACTTGACATTTTAGCATACCCTTCAGATAATGTTTGTTAAACTCAGTTTAAAAGAGATTAATAAGATGAAAAATCAAATTTTTATTAACTTCTAAAAGCAGCCCCGTTTTTAAAATCTAATTATTTGAAAATCATATTTCTAAATTTAGAGCACGAGAATTTCCCTCAATTCAACAAAGTTATAAAAATAAAATAATGCTTTTAATTGAAAGTGACCTAACAACAGCGAATTAGAAATTTCGTGATCTATGAAATAATAGTATCGTTTTCACAAAACAAAATTATTGCATAGAGAGCATAGCGTCGCGCGCACTCCACATATGTGGCAGCTTTTGTGGTGGCCACTACTCATTCTCAGAAGGTGGCGTCGTAGTCGCAAAATAAAACTAAAGGCCATCTACAATTCACACTTGAATGTCAAAATACATGTTGTTAGTGATATATATATATATATATATATAGGATTAGTAACCATTTGGGATTATTATAAAGAGATTTAAAAGTGATTTTAAAAAGTTAGAAATAAATTTAAGTATTTGATAAACTTTTATTAAAATCATTCTATAATGAATTTGGAAAGCAGAGAACAATGAAAGGATTAGAGGCTGCTTTGTATTTTTTTTTTATTCTTCATTTTTCATTTAAAAAAAATTAAAAATAGAAAAATAAGTTTGCTTATGGAAATTACTGCTTGCATTTTTGGTCATTAGAAAAAACAAGTTGAACTCGTTTTTTAAAAGGAAAATTATCTTTGCACCACCTCTATTTTATCATATGTACATCTAAGTATAATAAAATTTTAATATATTCTCTGCACCACATTTGTTTCTAAATTTGTATCAATGAACCATTTTGACACTAAAAATAATCTTTTTACCTCGAAATGAACTAAACAACTATTTTATTCTACAAATTTTTTTAAAATTTTTTAGATTTATTTTTTAATTAAATTTTCATGGGTATTCGTGTAATTATATTTTTTTATTTTTTACAATTTTGTAGAATAGAATGACTTTTAGTTTATTTAGAAATAAAATAGTTATTTTTAATGTCAAAAGGTTGATTTAAAAATAAAAATAGTACAGAGAATATATCAAAATTTTATAATAATTAAATGTACATATAACAAAACAATGAAAGATAATTTTTCTTTCTAAAATTATTAAGGAAAGCTAAAAATGATAACTTTATGTTTCCAACATATCTCGTCTCAGTTGGGTCTCACATAAAGGAGAAAGATTATAATTAGTCATAGGGCAATGTAGATATTTGTAAATCCTAGCAGAGGTCAAATATATATGATCCCAAGCGAATAAAAAATATTATACACTCCATTTTGCATGCACGATTTGCTATAATAGTTAATTTTTTAATTATTTTATTAATATAATAATTTTATTTTCAGATAAACTATCACAAATATTTTTATTTTTCTTTTTCGGATTCTAATTTCAAGACAAATCTACTAAATGAATTTTTAAATTCAATAAAATTTATTCTATAAATCAAATTCAGAAAACATTATTTAAAAAACGATATGAAAAGCATCTTTGCTTTCCTAAACCTGATTTCTGAATTAGCTTTATCTACATAAATCTTCACATGCATTTCCACATATGTTAAAGAAACCTAAAATTATCCTCAAATTAGTAAATTAAATTAGTTTATTTAAGGAGATCCTTGTAATTATGATCTTCTTAATGAAACAAAATTAATAAAAGTTTTAGTTATCAATTATTAAATGGACAGAACTATCGTAAACATACCCTCTTTGGTTTTTTGCGACTGCACCGCTTATTTTCTTTATATTTATAATTTCCTAAAGTACATTTTCATCTCCTCCTATTTCCCCTTACCTTCATAATCTAACCAGTTTTCTCATTTTCAAAATCATTAATCAACCAATTGCAATGAACTGGAGCCAACTTGACATCCTTCCTTGCAAGGCTTTGTTTGTTTCCTTAACAGCTATAAGATTTATTTGCTCTATAGCACCATAACAATAATGAACTGAATTTATACACACACACACACACATCAATATAAACATATTCTTATAACCACACGCTATTCTTATAATTAAAAGTTATCTTAATTTGTCCATAATAATGACTCACAGATTAATACAACAAAAAATAAACCTATGAAACAAAGTATAGTTGTAGATGACCAAACAACATAATGTATTATAATGCAACTCTTCTTTAGCATTTTATCAACATCTTATGAGCTTAACTTCATGCTGCTGAAATTTTGCATGTGCTGAGCTTCATTAAATCCATTTTGAATTCACATCAACAAATCACAACTTAATTTCTTTGGTGGTTTCCATTTTGAATTCACATCAACATAATGTATTATAATGCAACTCTACACCTAGTGTACTGTAGTGGGACTCTTATTATATGTACTTATTTGATTACGTACATGTATCGCTAAATTTCATTCAACACTATTTTTATTTTAGTCATTTTAATCTTGGCGGTAAAATTTATCAAATATATATATAAGAACTTTTAAAACTCTCAATACTTTTAAAAATAAAATTTACCATACTTAACTAATTATTTTCACAACCGATACTAACAATAATTATTTTTAAAACTACAACATTGCTAGACACCCTAAAACTAAATCTCAAGCTAAAATTCTAACAAGCTACTTCTTCTCAGTTTTTCATTATAAGCTGATTTTATTAAAAATTATTTTAAAATATTTTATCAAATATCAAAATTAATTTTTACCTTCTCAAATTTACTATTGAGTTACAAAATTTGGAACAAACACCAAAATTAATTTTTAACCTCTCAAAATTACTTTTAAACCTCCTAACAACAATCTCGAATGGATCATCATTATATACAAGTACAATATCTATTTCAGCTAATGTATGATGTTGTCTCCTTCACACATTTCTGACATGCAAGTTGATCTCGTTGATCTAAGCTTATGAGTAATGATACAGTCACAAACTCTTGTACAAACTTATTTTGTACAAACTGATGTGGCATGATAAGATTGGTTGAATTAAATATCACTTGGCCCACATGATTTGTTTTTATTAATTTATATTTTCATTCAACCAATGATATCATGCCACGTCAGTTTATATAAAATAAGTTTGTATAAGAGTTTGTAATTGTATCATTACTTTTAAGCTTATATACTATAGACTAAGGATTATTTTTGGCCAATGTAAGATTATCTCCTTGACACAGCCCTCACGTGGAAATTGGTATCATTGCTTAGCTGTAATATCATATAAAAAATTATTGGTCTCTTTCTTACTTAAACACTAACTCATAAATTAGGGTTATCCTCAACTTCTATTATTAGCCAATAACTATTACAAGCGGCTAGCGGACGTCAAATTGTCTCCTATTGATAGGTTTAGAATCATGTTGGTGACTTGGGATAATTAAGAAGATTTCTAGCAAAACCAGACAGCAAGCTACGAAAGAAAACAAAGTTCATTGATTTATTACCGACAGAACTTCAATCGAATTTCTTCCTTGCACTCCTTTACGAGTTATGGAAAGAGAGAGAGAGAGGCTGCTGTAAGATTGTCATAATTAGAAATTAACGAATGACGACAACGAGCTTACGTGTCTAAAAAATAAAGAATCTCAGTAATGTCTTATCAATTTGATGATGAGGCATGGTATAATATCTGAAGAAAATTGATGGAACGATGATAAGATTTTATGATTTTTCCAACACTTGTTGCATTTCCCTTGGCACAAACACATAACCCCAAATTTAGAATCACTTCGAGTTGGTGCCACCACGACGTTGAAAAAAAAATCTACCTTACAAGAAGCTAGATCAAGATATAGAGCGAGATCTTTATATTAATAAGACAAATTTTCCAATATTTTGAGTTAATTTCGTGTTTTATCTGTGAAATGGATAACGCCTTAGTGTTGCTTGATTGATATGTGGAATGTCGTTATTTATTGTATCTAATAAAAAAATAAAAAAATTTTTTTTTTTATCCTTAGAGTTTGATATAATAACTCATTTCATCTTTACTTTCTAAACAATAATTTGTTTCATCTTTATTTTTCAAACAATAATCTAAAATACTCTTCCGTAAATTTATGATTAATTTACTTTATAATTCATTAAGGGTGAAATATGATTTTCAATTAAATAAATGCAAAACTTTTTAAAATAAAAATCTTAAGAATAATTTAATAACATTTGACTTTTTACATAAATTTAAAATTTAAGAATAACTTAATAAAATAAAAACGATACTAAAGAATATGCAACATGTGTGTTTGTTCATTAAATAATTTTTTTAATGAAGTCAACTAAATAATAATAATTCTTTTTAATCAGGAATCATTGTTTATAGTAAGGTCAAGAATAACTAAAATATTAAAAAAAATACAATCCGATACAATGTATTTTATTCTATAGTATTTTTAAATATATGTTGTTATTTATTTAGTAAATATATTTTTAAATATATGTTGTAATTATTCTTCATAGAATAACAATACTAATTAATTATTTATTTATCTCAACCATATTAAAGTTAAGGATAAGCTAAAGGATAAAAAAAATTACTCTAGTGCCTATGAAATCTATGTTATTTTGGTCCTAAATATATATTTTACATATTATTTAATTTTATTATTGTTTATTTATTAAGTTATCCTTAAAGCTAGATTAATTTTTAATGTTTGAAAGTTTATTTTAAAATAATTTATCATTATTTAGAAAGTATATTTTACCCTCAATGAATTATACAATATAATAACAATAAATTAATGAAAGGGTGTTTTGGGTTATTACTTAAAAAATAAAGATGAAATGGGCTATTATTTAAACAGTAAGGATGAAAATGACATTTTCCCAAAAATAAATATCACTTTTTTTTTTAAATTCATACTACTTCTTTACTTCACCCCCAAGCAGAAGTTGCGAAGGCAATGTAATGCTTGATTCCATAATCATAAACTCATGAAAATGAAAATCTACTGAGACTGATACAATAATTAGCCTTGAATAAGCTCAAATTAGAAAGAAAGAGGAAAAATATGGGGTTATTTTTATTTTTTGTCCAAAGTTTGAATTGTACTTTTTATCAAATCTTTTAAGAGCTTTATTTGTTTTTCTTTTTTATAACTTATATGTGACTCTAATAGATTTACATCTAAATATAACAAGTAGAAAACTCTGACTCATACATGAACGGAAAAGATCTAATTTATAAATTAATTTTATCTCTAAAAAATGTGCTTATTAATATTTACGTCCTTTTATATAAAACCTAATCTCTGGCAATCTATCATTCTCTCTCGCTCTCTCTCCCTCTCTTGTTTTTTTCTTTGTAATTATTGTTCTATGTTTTATATTATACGTTGGTTTTTTTCTTTTAAATGAACTAAATACAATATTTTGAAGAAATGATAATAATAATAATAATAATAATAATAATAATAATAATAATAATAATAATAATAATAATTAGTAGTAATAGTTACTATAAAGATAAAAATAATTTCTCATGAATTTTTCATTTCTTATTAAAATTATTAAATTAAATAATTATTTTGATCGAGGCTGTTAGAGAAAGAGCTTAAGAAGCATGGATAGAGTTTAATTTATTTAATTTTACCAAATGCATTTTAATTGAAAATATAGTTTGGCAAGTTAAATAACTGAAATATTTTTATTTTGTTTATTTAAATTTATTTTACTATTAATAGTCATGTGACCAACAATTCTTTTATAAAATTTTGATTTACAAGTTACAACATGTATATATAATTCTTACGAGAGTATAAATATTGGCAAACCACTATGTTTTTTAGGTTCTTTGTTTACAAAAATCAGACATATTATTCAAACATCTGCATTTAAATTTATTCAGACTTCAACTAAATTTAAATTTATTAAGATCTCAAATTTGAAAAAAAATTACAGATGCTGCTTAAGTCAAAAGATAAAATAAAGGGCAAATTCTAAAGGTAATATAAAGAAATATATATATATATATATAATTTACTAAGCAATATTCTTCCTGCGCTAGACATGTTGTTATGTTGTTTGCTTGTAGGATTATAAGAGCTGTTGATTCCCATAGGTGAAGATGGCGATGGAGATGGGGATAATGTTATAAATGGGACTATGGGATTTGATGATGATGATATTGCATTATTACTTCGGTTATTTGCATTTGATATATATAATAAATAGTAGGTAAGAATTTGTTAATTAATTAATAAGGATATACGCTCCCTTAGTCTCTATAATTTAAGTTAATTACTTAATTCCTATATTTTCAAAACTAAACTATTTAAAATATTTATGTCGTTATTTTCATCTATTGGATCTAGTTATTCAAGAGTGAAATAGTATTTATATCTGTTACAATAAGCAAAATAACTTTGGCATCTGTGGGAGAAGTAACCTTATCAGGACATCGTACATCCCAAGAATTTGATAAACTGCAACAAAGAGTCCATAACAAAAGCATAAGCATATTGTAAAACAAAGCCAGTACCAGCTTCATTGGACTTATATGGACAAAATTCTGCATGACCTTAATAAATAATCAAGTTGTCTCACCCCCTGAAAATTTTACCATCATTATGGCCACGATAAACACAAGTAGTGATATTGCAACCAGTTGCCAGCCGATTGCTTCACATAAGCATCACCTATGAAAGGTTTGGTCCTTTGCGCTGTAAATCAGAGCACGAGACTGAGACTCCAATATTTCCCGAAATTGCACATTGCAAGCTTGATGCAATCATCAAACCACAGTATAATTAATGTACATAATCAAATGTATAATGCAAAAATTCCAGTAAAGGGTTGATATATTATAACACATGTAATAAGCCGATAGATTTTATGGCTTACTTGAGATCACTTGGTCCACAGGTGCATTTGATGCAGTTGCTAGCAGTAAGAGCGTACGAACCATTAGGAACTATAAGACTCTCATTGTACCAGTTCAGATTTGCCAATCGAAATAAATTAAAAACAAGTTTGTTTGGCGAAAAAGAAAATCTAAGAGAAAAGTGATTTCATCAAATTCTAGAATCTTCATTAATTAGCTGAATCAATACAGCATTGCTTATAACAATTCCATAATTAACTCTGATCACTAATCATTGAGCTAATTACAATTCTTTACACACACATACTATGTGACCAATAACAAATTCAACAGCTTATGCTGAGCTGTTAGCCGAGTTGTCATTCTTATTAACCACCTTTGCTGACTTGTCAATATTAGTTTGATTCAGCTGCTTCAGCTTGTCCTACTTCTACTTAGTCTCTGCATATTCTCCACAATGAATGTACATTGAGTTTGGCTCTTAAGTAATTGAAATGAACAAATAAAAGAGATTTAGTCATAATGTCAACAATTTGTTCTTCACTTGGGATATAATTGATGTTGAGTTCTCCTGCAATTACTTTGTTTCTAATGAAGTGCATGTCAAGCTTAATATGCTTGGTTCTTGAGTGCTAGATACGGTTTCAAGTTAACTCAGTGGCACTAATATTGTCACACCAAATGATAAGTGTCTCTGTACAACATATACATATTTTAGAGAGTAGAGATTATAGCGAACTGATTTCTACACTTACTGAGGTCAAGGACCTATACTCACTTTCTGTAGTGGACCTAGTAATAATTGATTGCTTCTTTGATGACCAAGATATCATATTATTACCTAAGTAAATACAATAGGCACTAATAGATTTTCTGTCATCCAAGTCACAAGCTCAGTCTACATCTGTAAATCTTATAAGCTTCAAATCTACATCTTGTACAAACTTGAGGCCATAATCTTGAGTGCCTTTCAAATATCTTAAGACTCTTTTACAGGCCATAAGATGTTGCATTATTGGTGCTGATACATATTGGCTTAGTTTATTCACAGCAAAAGCAATTTCTGATTTTATTAATATCATATATTGCATTCCTCCAACTATGCTCTTGTAATGAGTTAGATCTTCAACAAAATGACCAAGATCACCCTAAGCTTGTTTATGTAATTTTACTCTTGTACTCATAGGTGTGTCAATACCTTTACTCTCAAGCAACTAACTTTAGACAACAAGTCTCTTATATATTTTCTCTGAGACAAATAAACACAGCCTGCATCATATAAGACTTTTATGCCTAGAAAATAAGATAGAGTGCCAGGATCATTTAATGCAAAAATTGTACTGAATTTTGTAATGAAACTTTCTAACTCAATGTTGTTTGGTCATGTAATCATAATATTATCAAAATAGATTAATACCATAATCATGGATGAGCTGGCTGTCTTAATGAACAGAGAAGAATCAACTCTGGAGTTCATAAAACCTCACTGCAACAGACACCCTTTTAGCTTCGCATACCATACTCTTGGTGCTTTTTTAAGACCATAGAGTGACTTATGAAGTTTACATAGAGAATCTAGTATTTGAACATCAATTAAGCCTGCTGGTTGCTCCACAAAAACTTCCTCCATTAAATCTCTATTCAGAAAAGCATTATTTACATCAACTTGCCTTATTTTCCATTGATTCATAACAGATAAGTTGAAGATCACTCTACCAGTGGTTGGTTTCACTACAGGACTGAATGTGTCAAAGTAATTTGCTCTTACAACTTGCTGGAATCCATTAGCTACCAATTGAGCTTTATATTTAGCTACACTTCCATATGTATTGTACTTCACTCTATACACCCATTTGTTCCCAACAGTCCAATTGTCCTTGAAACCAAGGACTATGTATTATTATGAATTAAGGCATTATACTCTTTCTTTCATGGCTTCAAACCATTTGGGATTTTGCAAAGGTTCAAATAAAAAATCTAATTTTTTATGGACAAAGATTATAGTGTATAGTTTAGGTTTGAATATACTAGTTTTACTTCTGATAACCATGGAATGAGTATTAGGTTGTATGTTTGAAGAAATATGTGTATGGGAAATATGTTGATTAGATGATGGTTGTAATTAAGGAGATGATTCAGTGGATGGTATATTTGTTTGCGGTAATGGATGAATAGATATTTCAGTGTATGGTATAATTATTTATGTTGATGGGTGAGAAGTGTTGGCGTGATCAGGATTATATGAGTGATGAGATGGTTGAGCTTACCAAATCAGGATTATTAGAGCTGTTATTATTGGAATGTAAGGGTATAGATAATGTTGAGAAATGTGCACTTGCTGAGGAGTAACTAACTGACTTGAACAATGATTAGGTTCTTTAGACATAAAAGCAGAAAGGAAAAGGACTGATAGACCCCAACATTTAAACAAATGGATAAAAATCCCCTTAACATTTAAAAAAAAAATTTACACCATCATTCATTAACGGAAACTATTTCGTTAAATTATCAAAAGATTGTAATTGCATATTAATAACAAATGAATTGACAAAAAAACCCACAAACACACACATATACACGAACAAAGCACACACACGCTTAAACGAACAAAACACACACACAAACATTTAACACACAAACCCTCAACACACTTTCAGATCTTGACAAACCCTTACACACGCACTCATATTATTTTCTGGAAGCTACTGGAACTGCTCGTGCCGTAGAAAGCTAGTGTTGATGCTCGTGCGTCGTGCGTGCCGCCAGAAGCAACTGGAATTGCTCGCGATTAAAGACTTTATCTTTTGTCTGCTTATGGTTAGTAACTTGAAAACAATGGTAGTGGTCATGAACTGGAGACAATGACTGTAACAGAGAGCACCATGAATGGAGATGGAGGAGATGAGTATGGAGTCCAATTTTCATAGATGACATAAGGGTAAAATTATGGTATCATAATGGTACCATACCACAGCTGATCCAGCCTACAGTGATCTCTATAATTAGATTTAATTGTTGGATTCAGCTGTGGTATGATACCACTGTAATACCATAGCTGGACCCATAACATAAACTTGGAATAATTATTAATTATATAGTTGGATTATTGACATGACGTTGATATAGTCCTCTGACTGATACAAATGACAGGAAAATAACACATTGGATTACTATTAAGATTTATCCTTTTAATATCTCATTTTGTACTTGATACTACAAATTCAAATAATAACACATAATTGAAAGATAAATCTATTTCGATAAAGAAATTTTCAAATCTTACTTATGCTTTAATTTTTTTTAAAAAAAATCAACTTCAAGGATACATAATTAAAGAGAATTTGATAAGATTAATGTCATCGCTCTACCTTTCGTAGGTAGAGCGGCGGTATTCATGTAATCAAATTGGTAGTGGTCATGAACTGGAGATAATGACTGTAACAGAAAGCACTATGAACTTGTTTACGCCAAAGTAAAAAATTAGATCAATCGAGTTTCATATTTGAAGCAAAGGTAAATGAAGTTTGTGACGTTTGATTTGAGTTGATGATTGATTGATCTATATTTGTAGTATTGGAGCTAGCCACTGTTGGCTTTGATATCATGAAAGAAATTGAGAATACGTTTATTTGGCTAGAAAAAAAATCTCAGAGAAAAGTGATTTTATCAAATTTTATAATCTTCATTAACTGACTGAATCAGTACAACATTACTTATTTACACACACACACACACACACACACACACACACACACACAGAGTACAACATAACTATAATCACTAATCATTGAGCTAATTACAATTTGTTAGACATATATACTATATGACCAATACAACTTCAACAGCTTATGCTGAGCTGTCAGCTAAGTTGTCATTCTTATTAACCACCTTAGCTAACTTGTTAATATTAGCTTGATTCAACTGCTTCAGCTTGTTCTGTTTTTGCTTAGTCTCTGTGTATTCTCTATAATGAGCAATCTTAACACTGATGAATGTGCTACATGCATAAAAATGTTGTATCTATTAATTGAAGTATGTTATCAATTTTACTTATTGATTACATATACATGACAAAACATGATGAGAACTTCAAGTCACTTTTCAATATAATAAAAGTTGCTACAATCTTATTCCCAAATATACCTTTATATCGTATTATAGTTTTATGGTTTATACTAAAATTTGTATATGATAAGTCGGTGTGGATGTTAGAGTAAGCACTATAAGTATGACCATGACCTTTTATAAATTCAATTATGTGGGTGGAAAAAAAAAGTGGACATCAATATCAAAGGACTATAAACATTTGTCAGTGACAACCAAACACATAATAATAGAAGAGATTTTTGGATGCACTGAGATGAGAACACATAAAATTTGTTTAGTTGTATCACATATTGCCCATAAGTAGCTCGAGTTTAATTTAAAACACCATGGGAATTGAGCTTGCTTACTACTTTTATGTCAATTAACAAGCTACAATGTCTCATTGAAGTTTAAATTTGTGGTACAATAAGAACAAGAATCACAAGATCAAGTGAAGAAAGCTTCCCATTTTTGTTGTTATATTTTATATTTTAATTCAATTATACAATGAAATTTTGAATACACACATACACACATATTGTAATGACGTAATTCAAAGTACTTAAATAAAAGGAGTCCAATCTGCTTCTAAATATTAAAAGAAAGCATACTATAAAATGCAATGTCTTAATAATGGCCTACTAACCTGGAATTAGAATTGTCAAAATGTCTCAACCACCGACTGGTTAAGCCCGTTAGTGGCCACCAATTCCGCCATCGTTACCCTAAATTTTGAGCCCACACTACTTAGACTCTCCCCCCATTGCACAACATACGACTTATAAATCGATGTCACACCATTGTTACCATTGTTAAAGCATGTGCATGGCAACAAAATCGTCATGCTTTGTCCAATCGTTAACGGGGTGTGATAATTCTATGAAATGAAAGTTATCATAATACTTTTAAACTTAAATTATTATTATTTAGAGAGTAAATGATATGTTTTTATTGCATTTTAGTTTTATTTTGCATGAATAACCATTTCAGTTTATTTTTAATCAATTACTTTATTTTAGAATAATTTTGTGTGCTTAGATTGTGTGCATAATTGTAGGTGATTGGAAACTCAAATTTCAAGAAATGAATGTTGCTGCAATAGACTTGTAAAATATGGAAAAGAACTTAGTTACAGAAGAATTGAAATAAATCTGGAACAGTGTAGTTGCTATAGCAATCGTTGATGTAACAATCCTGGAACAACAACAGAGAAAATTTTGCTCGAAATACTTAGAATATTGCGATCTACAGTTTCCTAATCTGGAATATTCGTGCTCTAAGCTTCCGTTTACCTTAATTTTCAACTATAAAAGGAGCACAAATCATAATAAAAAAAAAGTACCGTCACCCAAGAAGAAAAACCCACAAATAAACAAAAAAAAATTGAATTAGAAAGAGAGATTAAGGGCTGCACAAGAGGAGAAAACGCAGAGATCCATTGAAAATCGGTTATTCTTGTTCTTTTCTTATTTTTTATTTATTCATGAGGATGTGTTTGATGGCTGAAACTTTGTTCTTTATTTTTCTTTTGCAAACCATGAACCAATTTTAGTTTTGGTTGAGTGATAAACAATTTTGATGGTTTATTGACTGAATATATGTATTGCTGCATGTTTGCTATAACATTTTGTTTTGATAATACTTATTTCTATTAATTATTTTGGCTGATATCCCATTTAATGATACTAGCTAAAAAAGAGCCATAAAATGGTTTATCTTAATGAAACATATCAGAACAGTACTTGATTTTAGATTGGGTTTTCTAGATTGAGTTTAACTTGATTCCAAAAGGGTCATACTTAATCTAAAATTAGTGATGAACTAGACATAGAGATTCACCTTATAAGGTAATTAGAACCTAAGTGTGTAATGTTATATTTTATGTTGGTATAATAACTAATCACTGTTAGGTTGCATATAGATATAAAATATTCAACATACGATAACTGATGATATATAAAGAATCTACCTAGTGTTGTAGTAGGTGTTGTAGCAATTGAGCCAAACATTAGAAAAATAGTCAAAATCGTTAAGTGATTTTAATCACTCAACTAATTTCTTATTGAATGCATTTTCGTGTTTGATTTAAGATTTCCTTTATTGCATTTTTAATTTAGTTAGTTTATTAATTTCTTTAATTATTTTATTTTAATTTAATATAAACTGCATTATCAGAATTGTTGTAGCAAATCTGATAACATCAATTTTTATGGAGACGATCTTGAATACTTATCATTTTATATTATTTATTATATACACTTGCATTACAATATAGCAATTGAAATAAAATCATCAACATGGTGTGGCACTGATACCGCTAGTGCTGTTTATGAGTTCAGCACTAACAAGCCCACCAAATCCGTTCAAAATGGAATCAATGGTGCCAGCCGGCCGGACATTGTTGGTGGTTGATTTGGAATGTCTGATGCCATCAATGCAGGGGCATGAAATGGGTACTTTGACTAATGATTTGGTTCCAAGTATTTGGTTACAAAGTGATGGTGACATTGGGCTTATGGAGTTAGTAGCTAAAATTTCTTAAATGTTGACTTAGAAGCAATATGCAATTTTTGAAAGCTTTGAGGCGTACGATAAGAGATAAAAGAGAAGAGAAGTGCAAGATTCTGAAGCATAGCATGGCTCAATTGTGAATTTTGCATGTGTTTTGGAAGTGAAAATGGAGGTGAAGA
Organism: Citrus trifoliata; assembly: GCA_018350135.1. Lineage (NCBI taxonomy): Eukaryota > Viridiplantae > Streptophyta > Magnoliopsida > Sapindales > Rutaceae > Citrus > Citrus trifoliata. Next base: position 10,693,128 of record CM031386.1, on the reverse strand, counting down.
TGAGGAGAATAATTGGGATTAGTCAGGGGAGAAGAGGTTGCAATTGATGTCTCATTTTTTGTTGGTAGGAAAATTTTAGAGTGAAATTAATTACAGATTTACAGTGCTACCGTTGGTGCATGCTTTATTATTTTAACTTTCAAGCATTGTGATTGAGGTCACCTAGAAATGGTTGCTGAATTTATTTATTGGTAGCGTTCTAAAAGAGAAGAAAGATGATTCAATACAAAATGAAAATAAAATAAAAATAAATGATACTATTTGAACATTACATTACATATAATATTTCATATTAATACCAAGATAGAAATATTTTACTACAAAATAAATTCATTCATTTTATTAATTTTATCTTTATATATAAGTGTCTTCATTCTACTAGTTATGTAAAATTTTAGTGTGTAAATATCATTTGCAAATAATATTTTTCAAGAAGAATTTAGGTGGCACAATATTAAAAGTGTCTCATTTTCACACGCGCCAACGTTCCATTCAATAATTTGATTGGATCAATAATATGAATGATGTAATTATTTATACGCTTCATAAGATTAAGATTAAAGATTCTTAGATAAATTAGATGTACCTTGTCATGCATAAGCTCGTCTAATAAAATTATGTTATGTAATTTTTTGTTCTGAAGTTAATAAATCATGAGTTTAATTGTAAAAATAAAAGTATCTTGTTAGGAATTGCTTTTAGGAAGCTCAAAATAATTTTAAAATGTTAAAAATTAATTTTGATATTTAATAAAAAAATTTAAAAATTAATTTTAATAAAATACCTCGTCTTATTGGCTTTGTCTACCGTGCCCTTTGGGCACTGTACCCCCTTATTCTGTCATAAAGTGAAGTGGCTATTGGATGAAAAGGAGCAAGATCGTACAGTGTGAAGTGGCCACATGGCAGTTGAAGGAAACCAAGAGTGCTGGTCATTAGACAGGAACTATTAATGTTGCAATTATTTGTCCAAGGAAACAAGAAAATGTTGGTATATATAACAATAAAATAGTTAGATGGAACAATTATATGTAGAAGCAAGTAATATGTGAGGGACAAAAAAAATGTACGTGTCAAACATGTTATTTGTTGCAAGAAGCACATAATGGGTCCTACTGTAGCAATGAAAAATACAGTGAGATTAACTTATGCTAATTAAAATAATAATAAACAAATAATGAAAAACTTTATTTAGTTTTATTTTTTTTTTGGACATGATGTTGATTAGTGGTGTTCATAATACAGTTGGAGTCAATAAATCCTGTAGATTGAAAGAAATTAGAGCCAAAAAAAAAAAATCATGCAGTGATGAAGTGGATGGATTGTTAAAGAGGTTGAAAGCATAGAAATAATGAAAGTCATAGCAGGTGGTTTAGATACACGTAAAGTGGCAATTCGGATTGGCACTTGTTATTAATAATGGAATAATATAGAAAGAATAGAACTTGTTTAAGAGGCATTATTTGTAGTGTATGCAGCATATGGTAATAATGCAAAGATGAGGTTAAAATAATAGCACAACACTTATTATCAAAAGAAAGAGGAAGGAGAGAAAAAAAATGGGTTAAAAAATGTAATTGAGAAAATAATGATGTAAAACGAGAAGAAAACAAATTGTGGAGTGAAGAGAATGAAGAAATTTTTAATGGGAATAATAGTTGACTAGACTGTGTGAAATTTGCGTCCAATTTGAAGACATTTAGATATTGAATTATTAAAGAATTTGACGGATCTGTGGCTAAGATTAGAATAACAAATGGAAATCCAAAAGAAGATGGAGCAAATATAGAATGGAGTGGAATGGGGAAAATCAATTCAGGAAACAGGAGCAATGGAAGATGGTAGCTAAAACACCTATGTATGTGCTCTTATATGGTTATCACCAAGGCGGGGCTTCAAATAACAAATATGAACGAAATTGGGTGGCTGGTTAAGATGCAAACGACCAAATGCCCAACATCTATGAAATAGGTTTGTTGATTAAAGAATAACCATTGTTGGAATGAAAACAATATAGTCAGTGTGAGCCATCAATTTAACAGCATAGTTCAACTGCGTTTCAATTGGAAGTGAACATACATGAGGTCAATTAAATGGTGGCGCAAACGTAAATGGAAGGGAAAAATGGAGTAGGCATGTTGAATATACTACAAACAAATATGTAATATCGAAAAGATGTTGCAACTCCAGGTGTTAAGAGGAATGTCGACATAAGAAATAGACAATATAAGTTGGAAATCCATAATTGTGATACTTCCGCAATATTGTAGCATGTCAGGAATAATTATGAATGATTAGTAAAACACAGTTTAGTAGATCATATTTTGCAGTAATTGAATATACGGAGCACATAAAATGTGTATAAATTTGCTGGTTGGTGGAGTTCCTTTGATGGTGGTGATTATAATCGAACAAACGGATAAGCTTCGTCTCTAAGCAAGCAAGAAGGATAAGATGGACAATTTTGGAGGACACAGCATATGATAGGTTTGAAAAAAGGCATGTTCCCCAAGAGTGACCGCTACAGGCCTGCAATTTGAGTAAAGAAAAAGAGTTAAGTGAGAATTCAATTATGAATGTCAGTCTAACTAACTTACTCATATCAGTCCAAGCAGGAGGTCCTACAGGTTTATCTGACAAATTGCATTGCGGAGGTGAATGTAGATAAGCATAGGTTGAATGAAATATTCGCAGTGGAGGAACTGCAAAAAAATCATTTCATAAGCATTTATCCAGTGGAACGTATTATCATATCCCGAAGAGATTTCTCGTAAGAGTGAAAATATTTAGTTATTTTATTGTCAAATACTTATTATCTACATCATGTTGTTGCGCCGAATGAAAAAATAAATAAAAATGGCTCCTACCAGGTACCCAAACCCAAGAAAACTAAGTATTGTCAACTATGAAAAATCCATGTCATAATTACAATGCAAAATAGGACTATTATAGCTTAAAGTTTCAGTATGCATGCATAGTCCATATCAATAGGGATACCAGAGACGAACACTAGAAGGAAAAGGTAACATGAAACAAGAATTGCTTAATCGCTTGTGGAAGGCTTATGATGGAGAAAAGTGTGTGAATTACAATTGTGATATGCATTGAAATAGCATAAAAATAAGTATAAGAAATAGAGAAATGAAGAAAATATCCTAAATTGTAGTGATTTTTTTTTATGTAGTTACTAAATAGTGCACATATGTATGTTGGGTTGGGATAAGATAAAAATAATGGCCAACTTTAATACATGTTCAATTCCTTATTTAAACATTAACTGTTTAAACTGAAATTGTGCCAATGGCAGCCTCGATAACTTGTAAACTCAATTGATATCCATTGCTAGTTTGACTCTAAGTTGACCCCCCCCCCCCAAAAAAAAGAAAAAAGAAAGGCTTACTTATTGAATCTTCATCACTGTTTGACGCTAGTCGTAAGAATTCATGAGCAGCAACAGGAGTTTTGGCCAAATATTGCCTTATACTCCCAAATTTTGCCATCATCTGTATGAAATGTCATTTTCCACTAGCTATTTTATCAACAACAAATGTCATCACAAACCTCAAATTCAAATTACACTAACCTTAAATTTTGTTAACGCGTCCCTTCTGCTTCATTCAACACTACCACAACAAGCTGCAAGTCACTGTAAGCCACTTCAAAATTTCCACACGTCAATGCTACTTCAGCCACAATTACACCTTGCCCACTTCAATTTTCTTGCGTTCGAGAAATCGTAGACATCAGTCATAATGTGAGTAAGGGTTTACGGCCCCTAAAACTAATTTGGTACATGAAACGGGTTTGGGCAGTTGCCTACTTCAATTGATTTTTACCTTTTTTAAATCCTATCAGTTAGATTAAATTCATTATAATCTAATGACTAAATTGGATAATGACAAAATAAGGGGGTATCATGCCCTATCTTATTTTGAAAAATAACGAAAGAGTAATTTTTTAAAATCATATATTGATAAATTTATCCTCATCTATATTATAAAATTCAAATTATCCTTATTTAATTAGAAAATAAAATTATTAAATTTAAATTTAAATTTAAAAAGATTATTATTATTATTAGATAAGAAAATAAAAAAATAAAAGTGATAAAATAAAAATATTTATATTAGTTATATTTTATACATACGTGTATGTGTGTATATGTTTACAAAAGTATAAATAAATTTTATTTAATATCATGTATATTTGAATCATTTACATTCTTATAACAGTTTAACAATAAAATTTATCAACTACATATAACTATTTTAAAAACTCACATTATTTTTAAACGTAATCTTTACTAAATATTTACTAATTACTACATTATAACCATACCGGCCTAAAGTAGGGAAAATATGACACTTCTTTATTGATGGTGCCGTTGACAACCATATGTGCCCATTTAATTCAAAATTGATATTTCAATTTTGCATAATAAAAAAAAAAGAAAAAGGAAAATAATTGTAAATTCAAAATGCAGTCAACGTAACGAACTAGGAATATAGAGTGACAGTTTGTGAAGTATCATTCACGCGCCACCGCTTTTGAAAGATTACCCGGCGACAACATGAGTCCAGAAAACCGCCAATCGCCACCGTTGGAGCATGTACGCGCCACCAAGCGGAGACGCGCTCTGAAATTCGAGCAGCTTGATGAGAATGACAATCAAACAAAGAGTCAAACGGCAACGGTCACCGAAACCCTAACCTGGAAACCCGACCAGTGTCGAAACCTACCCACTTCAAATCGGTTCGAACCAATTCGTTCTTCTAGAAATCGATACAAACGGCGGAAACGAAAGCATAAGAGCGTCACAGATGATCATCGCCAGTGGACCTTCTCTTCCCGAGATCTTTCTAAATTTAAAGGTACAATATTTGGCTGATTGATATCTCAAAAATGAAACCGTTATTATCATTTAATCAGAGAATTAATTTTAAATTTATTTTTTCAATACTCTGCTTGCAGATAAATTTGTGGTGGTTTCATATAACATACTTGGTGTTGAGAATGCATTGAAGCATCCAGACTTGTATGATAAAGTGCCACCAAAATTCTTGAAGTGGGAGAGGCGGAAAAAGCTTATACGAGAAGAGATGAGTAGTTACAATGCGAGCATATTGTGTTTGCAGGCAAGTTTAATCATTGCATTTATGTTAACAGGTGTAACAGGCCAATGCAACTTTATTTTCGTTAAATATGTAAATTTTTCTTGACTGAGGCTGAGGCAAATGCTGCAAATAGTTGTCTATTGAGTTAAACTTTACTAAAATTATAAATCGCTGTTGTGGGTGCAGGAGGTTGACCATTTTGATGATTTGGATGATCTTCTACAAATGGATGGGTTCAGAGGTGTTTACAAGGTATATGGAAATATCATACGGACTTGGAGTCCGGCAACTATATGTTAATTGATTTTATTAACACAGATGATGATTTCTATGTACTTCAGGCTCGCACAGGTGATGCAAATGATGGGTGTGCTATATTCTGGAAAGAAAAACTGTGAGGATTATCAGCCCCCTTTCCAGCTGTGAATTATTACTAACTGCTATGTATTACATTAGTAATTTATTTGATTAAGAATTTCACATCTCCATCTAATATGTTATAGATGTTTCACTGTAGCCCGAGATTTGCATGCTAAGTTCATTACAGAAGAATATAATTTGCTTTTTTAGCATGCTTTTGGATTCTTATACCTGAAACTGAAAGAGATTTTTGGATAAAGCGAAACTATCACTTAGGAATCTGGATCTCTCCCTCTTTGATCTGAGAGTAGCTACAACCACTGCTAAATGTTTATAATTTCTTACCAGCATTTTGTCCACAGATTTTTTTTAAAATTTTTTTCTTTATCAATATGCTTGTGTAAGTCAGTCATACACTTGTCGCAGATTTACCCTTTTGCATCAAGAGAACATAGAGTTCCAGAACTTTGGCCTTCGTCACAATGTTGCACAACTTTGTGTTTTAAAGGTATGTAGGGTTACATATGTTGCCATGTTAATTTCTTGTGTTTCTTTCCTGGGCCTTTAACATGCGCTAGGAATGAGAACAGTTTCTTAAATGGTTATACTTCTGAAAGCTCTCATTCATGTTGGATGAGATGGCAGTCTTGGAGTCATTTTCTATTTCTCCTCATCTCTGAAAATCTCAAGGATTCAATTGTTTAGTTATCATTGATCGGCTTTATCTGTTAATTTTAACCATTTTAAACACTCCACAAGACCCTGAGATGACATGGATTCTCTCCTGGTAATGCAAAGACTGCCACAGGCTGGCTTTTCATCGTGACTGGATCTCTCTACTTACAACTCAATCCATAATATCTTATCCAACATCCATCCTAAACAGCTTGCTCTTTTTTTTTTTTTTAATCACTGAGCACTTCTAATGTTTAGTTTAAAAGTGTTGCAAATTGGAATTCTAGTAAGAATAATAATAATAACTCAAGGAAATTAAGTTTATACGTGAAAGATGTTTTTTCTTCTTTATTCACTTTGTTAACAGTTTTTGAATCTCATTCTTTGAGCATAGTTCCTGTTTACTGGTTTTATTCATTGCCATCGAGATACATAGAAGGAATCTTCAAGCTAAGCAAGACTCATTTCCTTTTAATTTTTTTATTTATTCAGTGTGCGTTGCTAGATATTTATTCCTCATGTCTGTTTTCAGGAGAAAAACTGGTCAATGGTAGATTTTTTGGCAAAGATAATGTATTAATGGTTTACTCATTAGTCTTTTTCTTTCTTAATAATTCAGATGAACCAAAGTTTACTGGAGTCTGCAGAAGAATCATCATTGTAAGCTCAAATCTGTTCTGTTATTTCTACAAAAAAAAAAAAAAAAATTGTTCAGCGTATCCACAATGTTTACTATTCAACCACCCACCACCCATTTATAGTTGAAAGCCTGTGGTTCCACTTCCCTGTAACTGTGGATTAAAATCCACAACACCTCAATCTCAAACATAACCTTATGGCTGGTGCATTTGGTATGCTAATTCTTGACATGAAAGGGGCTGTGTTTGAAAGTTGGCCTCTAAATTATTCAGTACTTCTTTTTTCTTGTTTTTGCATCACTAACTTGATTACTGAGATGCATATGTTTATACAGGTCTATGGTCTCCCAAAATCAAAGCTTAGTGGTTGGAAATATACATGTGCTTTTCAACCCAAACCGTGGTGACATCAAGCTAGGACAGGTACTCACTGCCCTGTTCATTTTTCAGAACTGAAGTTCCTGCAGCATGAGGCTGTTCTCTTTCGTAACAACATGCAATTTACATGAGGGACTTGGAGCTGGAAAAAAGTTTGGATTCTTAAAGCCTCCATTAATTCATTGTAAAATGAAACTGAGAAATCAAACTTTAATGTAATGTTCAGGTCATAATGACAATGCTGGTGCACAGCTCATTTTATAGAGAAACTACAAGTGGCAAAGATAACTTGCACCTTTTTCTTTCTTGCCTGACTGCTGCTGCTGTCTAGCAGGAAAATTAATCAGCTACCTTAAACTGTTATCCTCCTTATCATGCAAATTTGAGGCTGTTGCTTTTTACTTTATTTTGATAGTTTGTCTAACCAATCAAGAAATAGAGTACGTTAATAAATTATGAATGAGACAACATTGTATATGCAAGTTCCAATACTTATTTTATGGGTAGAAAAGGTAAATATGGAACTCAAGTGAGAGAAGAAATCTGTATTGAACTCAAACTGGTGAACTAATAGATAATCATTGTTACAGCCAAATACCTGAAAACTGTGGAAAATCTATAAAGCATTTCACTATAGAAAACATTTTCTTCCGTTGTTTCTCTGACACATAAAAAAAATGCCATAATTTTCCTTTGCATGCTTGTATAAACATGCTTCTTTTTTCCTTTGTGATGGTAGAGGCATAAAGGTTTGCATTTATTATAAACCATAGGGTTATGTTGCCAGTTTTTTGTCACCAGGGGATAGGAAAACAAAATCTCTATTTAAGTCTTTTTGTTTCTCATATCATTGAACTTGGTGAGGTTTTGACATCATATGCAATGGTGTAGATACGATTATTTCTAGAGAAGGCTTACAAGCTTTCACAAGAATGGGGTGGCATTCCTGTTCTACTTGCTGGTGACTTGAACAGCAGTCCAAATGTAAGATCCGGTATTGTTTTTTTTGATTGACCAACTTTAAATTACCTTTACTATGTGCTTTTTAACTTTTAAGATCTGTGACCATTTTATGACCTCAGTTTTATTTCATCTCATCTTCAGAGTGCACTTTATCAGTTTCTGGCTTCCTCTGAGGTGAGAATGAATTCTTGGGCAGTTTCAGATCCGTAGCTACTTAGGTGACTTGCATGGCACCAAGATCCTCTTCGCTGTACTTTTGTTTGGTTGGTTTTGTTAATTTTTGATATTTATGTAGTTGTTGCAATTTGCTACAGTTGGATGTTCGTCAGCATGATCGCAGACATATTTCTGGCCAGTTTGCAAAATGCAGAAACATTGAATTTCAGAAAAGGAATTCAACTAGGTAGATTTCAGCTTTCTAGTTCCCTTTCTACTAATTATTTTGTGATCCCTAAAATTAGCTTATTGTTCACAGAAATCTTTGACAAATATTTATGTGGTTATCAGTGATTGTAATGAGAGCAAAGTTTTGAAGTTTGTTAATGAAACTGTTGATGGGATGATGTAGTCTGCCAGTCTGGTATAGTCTTAGTTGATTAGATGTTGGAGCTGTCTGGCCTTTTTAACTTTATTGATGCATGTTGGATACAGTGATTGGATTTCTATCTCAAGACCATTGTTATATCAATGGACTGACGTAGAATTAAGGCTTGCAACTGGCTGCGAGGGACTCACCGAACTTCAGCACCAATTAAACCTCTGCAGTGCATACTTTGGAATTCCTGTGAGATGTCTATCATTTACCTTGCTCTTCTATGTTTCTTAAGCGTTAGATTCTACAACTTGTTTAGGGTTCTGCAATCTACTCAATTTAATGACAAAAGTTGGTTTTGCTGAATACCAATAAAGGCACGTCTCATGCAGACGGAAATAATAATAGGAATCTATATTGAGGAGAATATCTATGATAAATTTGTACAAGTTTGTGGGTATTGACTGCAGAAAAACCAACAAATGTAATTCTTTACATGCTTTTCATCGGAGTAACTTTTGTACCTTTTTTTTTTTTTTTAACATGTACCATGGTTAAACCTTCAGGGTAGCCACAGAACGAGAGACAATCTTGGAGAACCCTTGGCGACATCATATCACAGCAAGTTCATGGGAACTGTGGATTATATTTGGTAGTTCAGTTAAATTTTATCTAAAATAAGAATTAATTGTTTGCACCTGAAAATTTTCACTGATTAGGGTGAACTATGTAGGCACACAGAGGAACTTGTTCCTGTAAGAGTTCTTGAAACCTTGCCTGTCAACATTTTGAGAAGAAATGGAGGACTTCCTTCTGAGGTACTTATTCATGTTTATGAATATCAATTTCAAATAGTAACGCCTTATGTCCCTCATTTCATCATAAATTTTCAGAGACCTTAAATAAGAACATATTATAATGTTTAATAGATTTAAATATGATTTTTGTGCACATTCCCTGGCCCCTGCTGAGTCACCTGTCTTAAGAGATAGACTAAGTCAGAGAGACATCAAGCATGGGTGCAAGTTTTGCAACATGGGCCATACCTCATCTAATGGAATATTACTTAAATTTGATGAGGTGCAACTCAGGTTGCATTGGGGAACTTATGTAACCAGTTTCAATCAGGCTGATTCCCAAGTATAGGATGAAATTTGAGCTTACTTCTATTTTCAACTCTTTTTACTCATTGCCAGTTATTCGAAATTGGCAGTGCACTATTGTGGGATGAATTCATATCTAGTGAAGTGCTAGAAAATTTATATATAATTACAAGTTAGCATCTTAGAACATATCTGTATTCCATCTATCCGGATATATGATCTTGTCAATGTAGTTTTTATTATATACGTCTGTGTAATATGTGGTCATGTAACTTGGTTCCAAACCAAGGACTGAATGCAGTTGGTTTGTAAGATTTTGACTATAATCTCTAGGCACCATTAAAATGGAATCAAACTGTTTCTAGTATGCCATATCGGTACTTGGCAAGCTTATTCTTGATTTCTTTTAGGAATCATGCTTATGGAAATGATAAGATTATGGTGTAATCTTTCTACTGTTATCAAGGTTTTATTTTACTTTGCAGAGGTGGGGCAGTGACCATCTTGCACTTGTGTGTGAACTGGCCTTTGCAAACAATGGTGATGGTACCTGATTACAGGTCCAATTTAAATCCTTTACCAGCATGTTCACATGGTGAGAAGCTTTGGTTCCGTAAAGAGTTCCAACTGCATGGGGGAACAGCTTCTTTTTATGGAATGCATTTTAAGGTAAACTGTGCTTCAATCCACTTGGGAGATTTGAGTATCAAAGTCTTTTTATCTTCATAGTTCTAGAAAGTCGTATCCAATGTGATATATTGTACGAGTAGATACAATTAGGAGAAGTAAAATTTTGATGCTTCATTCCTCATTGACATGTTCATAACGTTTAATGACTTAACAAAATTGGTTATGAAAAATAATCAAGTTGTTCAAGTATGTTATTTTTAGTATGCAAATGCTTCCTATTGTTGATTTTTGAGGCATTTCTGAGTTGAATTTTCTCATGCACTTGCAATCCCCATTTGAGTATTCCTATATTTTGACTTTTGACATCTTCATGAAGGTTGTGGCATGGAGTCTGCTGATGATTTGAGCCGGTCGCAGACGTTGGCCACGCAGTTGCCCAGTTGTTGAAAAATCCTTATTTGTCTATGCGGCTGGTGATGGTCATTGCACCTAACCCTATTAATTAGTAGGACATTTAGTCAAATAATTATGATTAACTTTTTAGTAATTTAGTCTTTTCTTCGGGAAAAGTAGGAGAAAAGACCGCGAAATTCAATCTTGCTTTTTGTTCTAGAAAAGCAAAGGTAAATTGATTGAACAGAACAATGAGGATCTAAATCAGTTTAAAAATTGTATTTTGGCTTGGTCTAAAGATAGGACTAGAAGATACGGTAAAAAGTAAGATAATGGGACAATTATGTATTAAAAGCCAAAAAAAAAATGATCTATTATATCTATTTCCAGCCGAAGATAAAGACTACTAGACTAGCACAAATTTCCCATGCTTCAAAGCTAATCAAAAATGATTTCCCCCTCAACATTTATTTGTGATTATGAGCTTAATGGTGCTTGTACAAGATTAGGGATGTTTCTACTTGTTTCAACCATACTAATTTCACGAAGACTTGAGAATCTTGAGGGACCATGATTTGACAGGGCAGCTCCAAGATTGGTATTTGGTTTTTGTCTTGCTTTTTCCACATGGAAGGTACCGAATTAAAAAGGGGAAAGAAAAAAACCATAAATAAAATATCTTTCATTTTCAATTGCCACGATTGATTTGCAATAACCCACTATTGAATATGATGTATTATTATTATTATTATTATTGCGCATACTTGGAAGTGCCTGTAATATTTTTAAATTGATCTTCCCATGGAAATCATCATTATTCATTTCATTTTTAAACAGTGAAAATCACGTTTAACGACCACATTCAAGGCTCAAAGTCCACTCTTTTCTTGCATAACAAGTGATCATTCTTTCCATTAGTTTCTACGCCCGCCGCCGCATCACTGTGTGTTTTTTATTTTTTATTTTTTGGACATATCTTTTTCCAAGCAACAGTGACTTACTACATACTTTTCTTGAAGCAAAAACTGCATACTTTTCTTTAGTCCTTGCACAAAAAGTTTCTATTGTATATTTGTTTAACACTTGCATGCCAAATTTACTCGAATGTTGTTAACTTTTCTTGCATAGCCGCTTTACTTTTCTAAATTTGAATCCATTGTTTCCAAGATCAACTCAGAAGGAATGGTTTTGTTAAGAGAATTCAGTGGGTCTTAATGTCATTGAAATCTCAAATGCTGAATAGAAAATGAATAATGGAATGGAGCAAAAACTAACCAAGCGCCTCTATATAATAAATTTCTCACATTTGTAAATAAATATATAATATGTCACTCGTATCTGTAACAGCTAGTGCAGGGAGAGACAAAAACTTCATTCACTATAATCTCCCTGCCAAAAATATGACAAAACCTCAGGAACTCTTCATCAAGTTCTTGAGTTTTATTAACCATATGTACTTAATAATTAATCCTCAACTGAAAACCTTAAAAGCATGTTAAGTCCAGAGTTGCATCAGCCCAAGCAAAGTCTTCTAGCATATGATCGAACTTAGACAAACCAGTAACCTTGCTGATTTCTGATTCACACACAGAAGGATCTTCAGAGAAACTGTAATCGAAACCATCATAATAATGTGCGAAATCAGCCTGGAATTGTGTATTAGGATCCAATAACCCCAGTTCTTTTGTGACCGATGGTGATAGATATGGCGCTTCCAGCAAATATGAAATAGGTTGCTCTTCTTTAAGATGTTGCTCCACATTGCAAATTTCCTCAATTTTCTCGATGTTGTGATCTTTTGCAACCTTCTCCACATTGCATTTGTCATGAAACTTCCCCTTGCATGCATCTTCTTTTTTTATTGGACTTTCAAGCTCATTACCAAGTCTGATAGAAGTACCCACATCGAGCACAGATGATGGGGACAGTGGAGACAATGAACCACTGGTGTTGTCTCTACCAGTCCGTTCATACACAACAACAGTAGGTGAAATGGACAAATTCTTATCCTTCTTTAGATCACCTTCACTCATGCTCTCGAATTCGTGCTTCTTCTTCTGATAAGCACTGGAAGCCTCCTCAGCCGTATTAAAAGTACCTAGCCATAATCGAACCCGTCGGAATGGATCTCTAATCTCTGCCGAGTACTTGCCCCATGGTCTTCGCCTAACACCTTTGTAGATTGTTGATGACCTTTGAGTTTTCTTACTCTCATTTTTCTTATTCTCGTCAAACTTAATATCAACATCATGTTTGCTTTGATCATCATTAAGTTGCAAAGCAGTTTCTTCACTTGTTTCAGAAGGAAAATCTGGAAGTGAAATCTCTTGAATACAACGCTTAGCACCCGGAAATTGAGTTCTCTTTCGATCATAGCACTCATCCTCTTCACTCGAAGAATCTGTGGCCTCAGGATCGTGGTATATGATGCGAACTTTCCTCATTGATGACAAATTTTTTCCTTCTCTTTTTGGCATTTTTTTACTCTTGCTATCATTTAAATCTTCTTCACCCAAAATTTGCCTTTGAAGGCTAGGCATTTTGTAGGGAAACTAAAGTTTATAGACTCCAAAAAGAGAACCCTTTGAACACCAAAAAGCAAAAACTAATGCCAAAAAAAAAAATTGAAAAATTTCAACAATTTCAAACAAACTTGAGTATCAAGAAAAATTCAAAACCCCAAAACCCTTTAAATCCAAAGTCAAAAGGGTACAATGTAATCTTAAGCAATCCTCAAGGCACTGTGAAAGAGAAGAATCCCTGCAATACAGAAATAAAAACAAAACAGAACATAATTAAAAATCCCAAAACCCATCTCATGAATCATTGAACCTAAAACCCATCAAAAACCCATCTCATGAATCATTGAACCTAAAACCCACCAAAAACCCATCTCATGGATCATGAATCCAACTCATACACAATTGCAAATCAACAGTATGCCAGCCAAAAACAAACATACCCTTTTGACCTTGATTGCATAGACAAAGTGAAGATCCTCTGTTTCTTTTGGCTCAGTTTTTCCAGAGACCAAGATTGCATGCAAAGGATGAAGCAGCAGCAGCAGCAAAGAGTGATGATAATCAGAGAGTTATTTGTAGAGAACCAGAGCTTCTTCAAAGCTCCAGTAGTTGACAGATGATGAATCCCAGAAGACATAAATCCTCTGTTTTCCTTTTATTTTTCCTCTGATTTCTCCGGAAACAAACTTCACCTTCCCGTCCAGGCCTCTTAAGGGAAAGGAACTGAAACAAATCAATAGCCAAAATCAAACCAAAAATTTCAAAATAATCAAACGATACGTACCAATAAACCCAAAAGCTTCGGGATTTGACAAGATTTGTTTCCCAAAATAAATATATCACAATATCAAATAGTAAACAGAATAAAAATAAAAAAGACCGTAAATTTATCACTTACTCCAAAGAAATCTTCGATCCCTTTAATGATTTAGCTGCGTGTTTACAATCTCTCTTCTCTCTCTCTCTATATTTTGTGAAGCAATGAGACTTTGATAGGAGTTGTGGCATGCAGTGAACTAGGTGTACTACGACTGCTTCAATCTCTGACTTAATACTTAGCACATGCTGATTGTACTCGCACGCTTTCAGTGTGATTTTACCACCTGTGGAGGGCATTTTCGGTAGAATGGCGGCGGTCTTGTTATGTGAAATGACATAAACAACCCTTTGGTCGGGTATCGTGTAGCAACTACTCCTTCAGTCTGAACCCTGTACTCAGCACATGCTGATTGTACATACTTAGTACATGCTGATTGTGCTTGTACATTTATCGTGTGAGTTTACCATCTTTGGAGGGTATTTGCGGTAGAATAATTAATTGCTGTCTCGTTTTGTGAAACGATCGGTTGGAGGTAGCGTGTCGTGTTGAGATACGCTTGAATCTTGATGTTGTGTTCCATGTCGCTTTTCTCTGTCCAAGTGGGAGGCTACTTGTTTTGTCGTATTTAAATTAAGACTAGTACTTTATTCAATTAAATAAAGAAAGGGTTCGTTAATATAAATTTGGGGTATAAATTTTATATTTTTAGTTAATATAGAAAGGGTTAATTTTAGATTATTCTCGTGCATTAATTATTTTTAAATCATTCCATTACTTTTAAAATTTTTAATTTACTCTCTATTTTTATTAAGAAAATTATAAAAATCATCGACCCACATTTCTTTTTCTCTTATTTTTTCAGTTTTAATAAAAAATAATTTAAAATTTTTAGAATTTAAATATAGTTAATTCCTAAGAGAGCAATCCAAAATTTATCCATATAGAAAATGTAGTACGATTGCATAAAAAATTATGTACGTTTAATTTTAGGGTGGATTTATTTGTGCTATGAAAATTTCTTCGAATACTATATTACTTATAGTACAATTATTTATTGAGTTTAAAATTTTAAATTTTACTATGTACACACATTAAAATGTCAAAAATGTGCTAACTTAAACTATTTAAATTAATTTACTGAAAACAACATGAAAACTATCATAAACAGCAGAGTTAGAAATAAAAAATAAGTATACTTACAACGAATAGAATTAAGTTAAGTTGTAAACAAATTCTTTAACGCAATTTTAACACTTGCAATTCATTTTTACACTCATTTCTTTGCTTGCAATAACAATTGAAAAAAAAAAGTCCAATTCACAAAAGAAGCTAGGAGATGCTGCTATTGGATGCAGCAGTTGAATTTTCACTTCCTTTCCCTCTTCCGATCTTTTTTTTTTTTTTTAATTTAAACCAAAAGGCAGATATATGAACATCTTTATATAGATTGAATAATAAGCAATTATATTATATTAATTCATAATAAATTATCTTCAATAGTAATTCTTATAATGGGTATTTTTGTAATAAATTATTTTATCAAAATACGAGTGTTTTAAATAATTTTTAAAGTATAAATAACCCTACATTTTCATAATATGTTGGGCTATTTTATTTGTACAGTCTTCTTGTTTGTATTTTGTACCCAATCTTTTTCACTTTAAAATTCTAGTCAATTTAAACTATGATGAACGAAATTCCTCTTTTTCTCAAAAACTAAAATGTTATACTATTTATTCATATTTGTACATTTTTTTTTAAATTTCAAATCTATTTTTTTCATATATTGATTTTTGTATATTATAGTTGGACTTAAAGAATAAACGGCACCGAATAATTGAAATTGATAAATCTCTCTGCAATATAACTAATTTTGTGATCGTACTTTATTGTAACTAAATGTAATGAGTAGGCTACTCTTGAACTTGTAGACAAACAAGACCTAATAAAGAGAAAAGTCAGAAACATTCTTGCTACGTGAGTCATTGAGTTTTGACTTTAGTGGGCTATTAATTAGCATTATTGCCGGGTTCTTAGCCGTTAATGATGCTACATCAACTTTAATATATCATTTTTCTTCCCAACTTTCCACCGAGTTTGATATGTTAAAAGTTAATGAACTATCACTTCATTTTAATTTATCTAGTCTAAGTTCCTATTTAGAATTGAAGTTAAAATATTATAAGCCAATTATTTTATAGGTTTAAACAAAGATAGTATTTGATAAATTTTTAAAAAACTATTTATTTCATATATTTTTTCATTTTGACTACAATTTTTGTAATAAATTGGGAATTGCTTTTTATTTATTAAATAAGATATCATACTCTTTTTAAGTTCTTGTTATAACCTTAATATTTTAACAAAAAGATAATTATTTTTTTTTCATAAACGCTAATATTTACATTAAAGATATTTTAAACCTATGTTTATTTTCCCAATTACATAATAAATTTCGGAATAAAATTTATCAAACACATTTACTTTACTTTTTAAACTCACATTTACCATAACAATAGAGTTTATCAAACAGCAAGCTACTAAAAAGGTAATAATTCAATAATGAACTTTTTCTTTTTTTTGGGTTGAGTATTAAATAAGTGGTTATTTGATAAGTAAAATATAAAAATAAAATTAAAAATAAAACTTGATCAATGATTCAGTACTCAGCAAATACTCAACTCAGCACTGAATCATAATCCCTCTTTTAATCACATATTCATTTCATCCGCGTAATACAAGCAGCTTATTTCATCAACCACAACAATTACAAGCTAGCCCTAACTTTGATAAAATTCATAATCCCTCTTTTAATCACATATTCATTTCATCTGCGTAGTACAAGTGACTTATTTCATCAACCACAACAATCACAAGCTAGCTCTAACTTTAATTAAATTCATAATCCCTCTTTTAATCACATATTCATTTCATCCGCGTAGTACAAGCAGCTTATATCATTAACCACAACAATCACAAGTTGGCCCTAACTTTAATTAAATTCATAATCTCTCTTTTAATCGAATATTCATCCGCGTAGTACAAGCATCTTATTTTATCAACCACAACAATCACAAGCTGGCCCTAACTTTAATTAAATTAAATGAAAAAATATATACTAGGATCACAAACCAATTGCCATAAGCTTAACATTAAAAAAAAATTGATAATGTGAAGGTAAGGATATTTGCCTATTTGGTTTAATTTTATTCTTTTTTTTTTAATCAAACATTCTGCCAGCTTAACAGGTTGGTCAAGGGTATGCCTAGGTACACTGACGAGAAACCATAATTTTGTTTAATGGGAAGAAATCTAAGCTAGGGGAGGTCAAAATTAAAAACATGTAAACATAAGAGGCCAGAACATAATAATTTTTTAGCTAGGAGGCTTAGCCTCTAGCCTATAAATATTTATGCCCATGGCCTAGGTATTGCCCAATTAGGCAGGGGACACAGGTTCTCAACGTTTTTTTTTTCCCCTCTTTTTTACTTCTTTTTATTTAATGAGTGGTTAAGATTGAGTCTAATATTTAGTTTATTTACTTTATTTACAATATAAGCCAGTCTTTTTAACTAAATTAAATTATAAAGGCAAGAAGAGAGAAAAAGAAAAAAAAAGAAAAAGAAGAACAAAGAGAAGATCCTAATCCTTAATCGGGTGGCAAAAGGTTCTCTTAGAAAAATGCATATAAGGAACTATGTTGATTCATATCAGAACAACATGAATCAATTTTGACATTTAACATTGAATGCTGTTACCGAGAAGATGGCCTAACAGGGTCTCCTTGGCTTTTGAAAATTTTAAAATTAATTTATTTCTGTAATTTTTATACTGGTATAATACAATTTGTATCTACTACTTCAAAATTATTTTAATTGAATTTAGTGAATGAATTTATGTCATACCCGAATGAGAGATTAATAGTTGAATGATAGTATAATTATATATATATATAAATAATGTATTTATTATTAAAGGTTATTTTTTTAATAGTTTTAACATATGAAAATACATCGACCGTAATTTTAAATATAATAAATATTAATTTTGGTCCTCGTTATTTATTAAAAAAAATTTAGATTATATTACTGTTTAAACTAAACCCCATACAACATTGAACTTCTAACACCGCCAACGCCTAACAAAGTTAAGTAAAATTATCATCCTCAATTTTATTGATACAATATTACGACCTACTTTAGTCTATGTGTCCCCTTGGAATATAAATATCTAGCTATTTTATTATTTTATTAAAAGAAAATATCATGTCATTTCCCAATAAACAAAACATCTATAGACTTTTTTTTTCGCCCCTTTTTTGCCTCTTCTTATGTATAAGCTTGATTTCAATAATTATTAATTTGCTGTCACGTACTTTAAATTGGAAAGAAATATGGCTTCTATAAAATATTTATGTCCGACAAAAGTAATATTTGACTTTCTTGCTCTTTGTAATTATCCTTTTTAAACAGACTAATCATCACCGATTGTTTCAAGTAATTATAATTAGGATTATTCTCTCAATAACATATTATTCGACATTATCTGAATTCTACAGTGCAAGATTACAATTTTCATATTAAAATCTAGCTTCCTTAAGATTAAAAAAAGTATATGCTTGATTATCCGAATTTCACGAAATCAGATTGTAGATAAATTAGGGCTCGTTCGGTATCATTTTATAGGCTCTGTTTTTATTTTCCTTTTCTAAATTTAAGTTATTACGTGTTCAGTGGCTGAATTTTAAAAAACAAATCATAAAACAAATAATTTGGGATTCACTTTTATAACTTTAGAAGTGAGAACATGCTTAACATGTTCTTTACATATTCTAAAACTAAACTCAATAATAAATTCAAAGACAAATTCAGAAACAATACCAAACAGACTTTTAATATTCAAAACAATTTTACATCACAAAGAATATTATATGTGCCAATCACAAGTCTGTTTTTTTTAATAAAAAAAATTACAATATATACGAATTAAGGAGACTTTGAATTCTCGACCTCAAGAATGAAACGAGTTGAATTTGAAGTCTACAATAACTAATAAGTAAAACAAACAACGTTTATTATTATTATTTCTTTTTGGGAAGCAACAAATTTTCAAACCAAAAGATTGAGCACTACATATCTATTTACGTGTTAGAAAAGCTCCAAATGTACACACTGCAAGTTTTGCGCCCACAGCAATTATCTTTGCAGGCTATGAGTGGGCCTCATTTATGATTTTGTCGGTCCAGCAAAATATAATTTAATGGGTAAGCGGCCCATGGACCGACCCATGCGGATTATTCACTATAATTTTGTTTTCAAATGTACGCAAGTGTCATTTCATACAATCATTTCAAAATATATTTTAATTAATGAGAATAGTGATTAAAATAAATAATAAAAAACTTAGTAGATAACTTTTCTAAACTAATATTTTTTCACGACGTTACGCTTTTTGTCACATTTATTAAGATTTAAAAAAATCATTTATTTCAAATATATTGTATTATAAGTGTGAAATATATTTATAGAAAGATTTTATCAAAATTTCTTGTCTATTTTCTTGTTTATAATGTAAAATATCGGTATTCCTTAGTTAGTCTTTTCCAACCACCCCCCACTCCTCAAATAAATAGTGGTAGGCAAAGTCTAAATTAGTTAGGTTATTTAGACTCTTTTTTTCCTTACAAAAGATAGTGGTAGGCAAAGTTCAAATTGGTTATCTCTCGTCTCTCTAAAATTTTGAATTCAGTGGCTAGTCAAAGAAAATTACTTCAAAACCAATCGGTCAAATTCTTGAAGTGTAAATAGATTATTTTATGTATGTGTTGTTGTTACGTCACAATTATAGATCACAAAATTATTCACTATCATAAATATTTAGAAGAAGTTCTTTTTTCCCTCTCCTCATTTCATTTTGCTTATAGCTTGTTTGGTCTGAAAAAATGAAAAAAGGGAAAAGGATAGGAGAGTAGAGGAAAAATCATAAAGAAAAAAAAGAAGATAAATTATATGTCTAACCAAATAATAAAATTGAAATCGACCCTCTTTTTCTTCTATTTTTTCCTCCCCCTCTCCCTTTCCGATCCTCTTCTCTCCTCTCATTTTTTTTTTCCAACTAAATATGGGCTTAGTCTTAATTGATGGTGTTAAGTCCATTGAATGAGTTGCACAAGTTATACTTTTATTTCTTAAAATAACTCAATCAAATTTAGACCAAGATGCTTTCAGAATTCAAATATTAAACTAGAAATCTTGAACCATTTTTGAAAGCTTTTCAATCAATTCAATTAATCCAAATTTTCCATGCAACATTTCCTAGCTATATACAATTCACAATTCAAATTCAACAATTTCGTTGGCATAAGGTACCCCCCGAAGGCCCAAAGTCACGTTTGTATTCTGAACACCTCGTAATAAAATAATTAATAACTTCCAAATTAAACTTTTTATGTGGACTGAACAGGAGACTTCTTCTTCTTTCATAACATTTTAATTCAACTATTTGAATTTGATTTTGCCTTTGAAAATGAAATCTCTTGACCATAAAAGCTTTTTAAAACCTTGTCTCCTATCTCTTTGACACGAATTTCTAAGAGATTCAAAGGAAATTCTCAAATTTTTTAAAGAAAAGTTCGTAAGTTTAGAATTCAAAAAAAATACTTTGACCAGTAATTCGTTGAAAATTTATATATATATTTTTAATTTAAAAAAAAGGGCATGCGAAAATGCATGAAATTTACTCTTCAAGTTGGAGAGCAACTTCTTGTTGATTTAATCGGGCAGCATCCAAAGCAATTTCAAATTTGCTTTAGAAACTATGGCCTTATCCAATTCGGCACTTCGGGTGTAGATCGAGGAGGTCCCGATAGAGATCGAAACTTTATTATAATTATTGTGTTGTTCTGAAAATAGAATCATTTACTATAAAAAAAAAAAATTACCTTCCACCTTACAATTATCTTTCATGAAATAACAACACATTCTTTGAATCTCAAGGTGTAATACGGGGTGAATGTTCTTTAAGTTAATATATTTTGAATTAATTAATATATTTTAAATTAAGTATCTATTTAGTCCTTTTATTTTGAATTAAATATTTATTTAATTCTTATATTTTTAAAAATATCTCAAAATATTCATACCATTGAATATGTTACACTCATGTCCTTACTTTTTCTTTGTTTTTACAGTAACACCCTTACAATAATTTTTACAACAATTTTTATGTACAAATACAAATTAATATCTAATTAACTGTAAAAGTAAAATAATAATAAGAAATTTTATTTTATTTTATTAACTTTTATGGTTAGTTTGATAAATTAACATTTTTTTCTCTTTATTAATTTCCACAAGGTTATTGCAAGGATTTTTTTTTTTAAATTGAGAAAAAAATATAAGGACAAAAGTGTAACAAATTAAAAATATGGGTGTCTTGAGGCAAGTTTCAAAATAAAAGAATCAAATATGGACACTTAACTCAAAATATAGAGACTAAAAAATATTTACGCGTTCAATATATAACACACTTTGTAAATTAATTTAGTGTGATACACATACACATCATAAATTATGTTACTACCTTTGCTATTGGCTTTCTAAAATCATTACTGTAAAGCATACATTACTTTAATCAAAAGATGAGTAGACATATGTCATAAGACAACTCATTTTTCCTTTTTATGCATGAATTTATTTACTTCATTTATTTCCATTCTAAATATCAAAGTCAAAAATAAATTTGGTTTGTAGTCATAGGCCAAGGTAGCTTAGTGTCACGGGACGAGAGGTTTCGACCCCGTGCGGCACTCCCGCATCCCATACTACGAGAGTAAGCCTGGAGGAAGTGGCACAATGTCGACTGGTTTCGCCCTGCCTTGGGCTCGTCAGGAGAACGGCTCCAGTTCCCAACCAGTGTGCGTCAGGATATTCCTAGACCCCTCTTCAGCGTTAAGTCCTTGACTAGCGACAAGCTCCCCAAACTCAACCGGGTCGGCCTGCCTGAACTCCAAGGAGTCTAAGGTATTGTATCGCCACACACACTTTCCTAAAGCACGTCTCCAACAATCAGCACAACCAGCACGACACTAGTGTACGGGCGCATATCTTGGGTGTTACGATTGCGGTCCGTAACATTAGGGTATTACAAATTTTGACACCGTTAAATGGTTAGAAAATTAATAGAAACAAATAAAATCTAAGTTTTTTATGGTGCCAAGGCTATGGGGTATATTCCCCAATAGTTCTAGTTTTATGAGATTTAAAAATTTATAAGTAATTTTTTAATATTACATTACAATTTTATTGTTAATAGAATCATAAGTATGTTAGTATCTGTTTTGATTTAACATCCAGCACAAAAATTTATTAAAAAAATTACTACTAATAAAATTAGAAGTCTGCCAAAACTTATCTTTGATGTAATTTAATACTATAGCACACTAAGGGCTTGTTTGTTAAACGTCTAAAAATATGAAATTTAATTAATTTCAAACTTCTTTTAAAAATTCTTTTGTTTGTAATTTATGTTTAATTGTCAGATATGTACATCTGAACATAAAAATCAATTTTTATGGTTTTATAAAAAAAAATTGAGCAAAAATAAATATTAAATAAAAAAGATTTATTAAATTGTAAAACCTAATTCTTTTTTTCATTTTTGATTTATAAGAATATAAATATCAAATAATTATGTTTAAAATGTTTTTTCTTTGTGATGATGCTCCACCCTAATATTAAATACACCCCACAAAAGCATTGTAAATCAAGTTATCTTATGAATAAACCCCCTCTTATTACCAAACTACCCTTACATCAACAATTTTTTTTTCTCTCTTCGCTGTCCAGTCACCTCAATCATGCTTCCAAGCTTTAAAAGGAAGCAAGCGCACAAAACTTCAAATGGAAGCAACCGGCCACCATCATCATGAAGAAATTTGCAACAATTATTTGAGTTTTGGCACAAATAAACATGAATTATTGAACTCTCATGCAGTGTTTCCCATAATTCTTTTTTTTTTGGCCACATATTTTGTTGTCGAGTATTCCCAAACTAGTTGAACTTGGGGTGATTATCTCTGTTAAATTTTTTTACTTAATTTTTCATTAGGTGATTTTATATTTGATTTATCAATTATAGCAACATGGACTAGGTTGCTAATGCTTCTGATCATCCTCTTATAGTTAAAGAAAATGAATGATTTTAAATAAAAATGAAAAGACAAACGTGAATATGTTATATTAGGTCAATTGCGGCATAAATATTGAAATCGATAATAAAAATTTTAATTTGTCAAGACTAGGAATAGTCCTAAATAGAACGAGATTGAAAATGTGAAGCACAATATATAGAGGATAAAATTATTACAATAACAAAATATTAATAATTGAGGTGGAATTATACAAATATCGGAAAAAATTTACCCTCATCTATCTTATTTTCTATGAAAATTTTAAATAGCATTTATTTTTTATTTTTATCTAATATCCGAATGTGTGTATATTATCGTTTCACAGTCCGTCCCAGTCCCGTGAGGCGAGTCACGACGAAAATACAGTGTTGCGTGGGGTCAAAGCAAATTCGCAGTCCAAGCAATGCATTATGTAATTTACAGATGGACCCAAAACTTTTTGAAAAATGGTGTAGTGGGCCTTACGAATTTCTCAAATATATTGGTCATTTTGTTATTAGAATTTTTTAGATATTTCTTATAAAAAAAGAAAATTTTTTAGATAGTTTTTTGTGATGCAAAATGGTGTATAAAGAGAGTAAACCTGGCATTTTGTAGATTTCAAACCGGCAATGCTGTATCGCCGATCCTGTCAGCACTCCTCTTTTTTAGTATATTTAATTTTAAATAATTATATCATAAATACATATATAATTAATTTTATACAAATTGATTGACGTAATAATACATGATTTATTAATAAATTATAAAAAAATTAAAAATAAATTATGCATATCCTAGCATATGTTTAATTCAACCAGTAACATACTATCTTAGTTTACACACAAAGAGTGTGGTGGGGGTTGGCGGCGGTTGCATGATTACGATTACTCATCTTCCTGATATATTATTATTGAGCGCTGAATTATAAATTCGAGTCAAAAGAATAATAATAAACGTATCCGAAGGCCAACTGTTGCTGGATGGCATCATGGTAAGGCACACAATATTAACGCGCACCTGACTTGCACCGAATCGCTTATTATTTTATTGTCATAAAAATAATGTTGACACTGCGAGTCTACAGATTGGTCTTCAACTGGGAATCATCAAGCCGGGGAACATTAAACTACTACTATCACCGCCCCCATACCAGCATTCACCACGCGCTCAAAACTTCACTCGCCCGTCAAACCCATTAAACAAACCCCCTAACACACAACCACTTGTATGGTGAAAAATCTATAATATATTTATAATTTTTGTTAAAATTATTTTTTAAAAATCAAATTTATTATATAGTATAAATTTTTATTTCATACTTTTAACTTTCTTTCACAGCAACTGTAGTTTAAAAATTAAGGTATCTCAATATCAAATCAAACCTTAAAATTATATATTTCCACATATATTATAAATATCCAAATTTATCCTCATTAATTAGGATAAAATCATTAAATTTAAAATGATTATTATTTATCATCAAATTATATTAAGATAATAAGAAAAAAAATAATAATATAAAATATTTATTTTAGTTCTAATTATTATATATACAATAAAATATTTTATATACATATTTATAAATGTATAAATAAATTTTAAAATGGTAAGATTTACTAAATAACTTTTAAGACGGTGAGATTTACTAAATACATACAATTATTTTCAAAACTCACAACATTTTTTAAAATAAATTTTACTAAATGTTTAGCTGATTATCTTCGCAATTCATTATTTTTGTAGCACAATTAATAAAAATTATTTTGAAACAATAAAAATTATTTTATTTATTAATTATTATATATACAATAAAAATATTTTATACATATTTATAAATATGTAAATAAATTTTATTTAATATTTTAATATTATATCCATTTAAGTCATTTATATTTTTACAATGGTAAGAGATTTTTTGTATACATACAATTGCTTTCAAAATGCACAATACTTTTAAAATTAAATTTTACTAAATATTTAACTAATTTTCTTTGTGACTGATTATGTTTATAGCATAGTTAACAACAATTACTTTCAAAAGTTACTTACTAAACTTGCCTCGAGCCTAAAAAGTTTCATATGACCCACCAACATTCATGATATAAATTGTTATTGAGTTGATCTTTATTGGGTTAGGCCATTAATGGGTGAATCTATTAAAACTTATTTTATAATGGGTCAAATTTGCGTTTGAGCATCAAACAGTTAATATTAAATATTTAATAAATTGAATAACTTAAGTATTTATTGTAAAATTTAGGGTCGTCATTCACTTATCATAAGTTTGTTTTTTGTAACACATATTTCTTTTTATGATTTTTTGTGTCTTAAGATTTTAGTCAGTGCTATCGGTACCTATAACTAAATCATAATTTATTTGTGGACCATATTATTAGATCATGTTAAACATGAAAAATATTGAGATTTTCTTAAGTTTGATATTATATTTTCAAGAAGTCTGTTTTGCAAATTATTATGCGTTTAGATTAAAAATAAATAATAATAACTTGGAATAACTATTTTAAATTTATTAAAAAGAGCATGTTAAATATGTCGGTTCGGGAAATATCATAATGATAAAAAAAAAAAAAAAAGAGTTCAGAGTTTATATTCTTTTTACCCAAATAAGTTGATAAATAGATTTGGGTGCATGGAATTTAATGACACTGTAAGAACACGAAATGAAGCCGCCAAAACACGACCCGCTGTGGGTCTACGCTTACCACCCAACGCGTAATCCGCGCGTAACGTAAACATATGAAAAACACGTTGCTTGATTACGTCATTAGAGCAGCTCACGATGACGTCAGGACATAGGCTTCATCATATCAACAGTCCATCAAAGCCACGCCCTCTCGTCGTATCCAATCACACCCCTCACCAAATGAACAATATATACGCAAAACATTCTTCTAAACGAGTAAAAGAAAGAAAGTTAAGATCAACCCGATTTTCAGTTACCGTTTATATATGTTTTGATTTGAAAAGAGAAAGAATGGAATCAGACAAGAGGAAAAGGAGCGAGAAAGAGAAAAACGAAGAGAGGAAAAATAATAATAATAATAATAATAGTAAGAGGAAAAAGCAAAAGCAGCACGCGATTGAAAAAGTGACGAAGGAGGAGAAGGAGGCGACGGAGGAGGAAGTGGAGGAGTTCTTTGCGATACTGAGGAGGATCCAGGCGGCCGTCGACTACTTCGGCGGGGAGGGGTGGCGGGCGGCGGCGGAGGCGGCGGTTGTTGTCGACAAAGTTGGTGACGAAGATGAAGAGGAGGAGAGAGTTAAGGTGAACGAAGATATTAACGATGGTGTTCTGGATTTGAACACTGTACCGGAGGCAGATAGTCAAAGTCATTAAGCTAAGTAATTTTTATTTTTTGTATTTTTGGGGGGTTTGTTTGATCTTTTGACTAACTAGTCATGTTGTTTGATCAGTAGTTGCTTACTCCGAAATCTGAATTCGATAATCTACCTCTCTCTCTCTCTCTCTCTCTGTGTATATTATTAATTATTAATTAATATTACATGTAGCATTGTGAAAATGATTTTTTTTTATATATTAAAAAGAAAAAGACTTATCAGAGAATAAATTAATTATAAGAAATGAATAAATAAATAAATAAATACAAGAAAAGGATGTCCGCATAAAGGAAACGTGATAATTGGGCATGAATTCCGTCGGCAATCGGCATCCATATATAGTTGAGTCGTTGTGAGTGTGAATCTGACGGTGGCATGTTCTATTTGACGATCGCACTTTGATTTCTTTATGTATTGAAATTGAAGCATGGACACCTCTCTGGTCAGGATGTCAACAAAAGACGAAAGACGGAAAATTTTTTCTTTCTTTTTTTTTTTTTTTTTAAAAAAAATGTTGTTCTCGTTGAAAGAAGCTATGAATAGTAAAGATAAAGGGCGAGAGGGCGTGTATTTGAATAGTAAAGATATTTAAAAGCATCATGAATTTGGTTTGATATGAAAGATTAATTCTCAAACGAGTATACCCTCATTTTAATAAAGTGAAATAAATAAAAAAATATATAATTTTTATTCATTAAAATATATAAATTTTTTTTTCTGTTTACTAAACACACTGCTCTTTGCACTACCATGCAGCAATATATTTTACTGGATTTTTTTTTTCTAAAAAGAATATAATTTACAAGTTGAACTAGAATAGATAGTCCTCAAATGCTTAACGAAAATCTTCTATCGCTCTTAAGGACAATAGTACAATGTTAAAATTGATTTCCAACAAACAAGGTACAGTCTTATGAATTATGACTGACAATTAACATAACATGCACACAAATACATTGGAACTCAAACGAGATACCACCTTCATTCTTTTACACCACAAAATTACAAAAATGGGATTTTTTTAATTAAAAATAATAATAAACACTGAAACAAAAATAGACACAGCGTAGTCTTGGCATGGTAGAGACAAAATCGTAAAAGTCAAAAATTAAAGTGAGTCCTGAGTTTTTAAAAAAGAAAAAGAACAAAAAAAGTGAAAAAGAATAAGATGTTGCGAAAAAGAAAAAGAAAAAGCTAAAAGAGAGAGGGAGGGATAAGTAAAGGGCGTGAGTAGGGGTGGGCACGGTTCGGTTCGGATCGAAATTAAGTAGAACCGATTTAATTCGGTTTTTTTATAAAAAGAACCGAATAAGAACCGAATTAAAAAACTAACCGAACTCAAACGGTTCTTTTCGGTTCGGTTCGGTTCGGTTCGGTTTTTTCGGTTCTGGGCCTATTTTGAATTTTCAAATTTTTAGCCCATTGGGCTTCATGAATGTAATAATTTTTTTCAACAATTAATTCATCCTAATTTCATTACAAATATTAACAATAAATACAAAGTATTTAAAACACATTTTATCACTAATATCTTACTAACTATTAATAAATAATTAAATAAATAATCTATATAATAAGAAGCTAGTTTTAAAAAAAATAAAGAAAACTTACTGGTAAGCAACATCAATCAACTATCATTTACTCCTCAGCTACTTGCTGTTGTTTTTGAGATTGCATTGGCCTAAAAAATTCTTCAAGAAATTGAAACAATTATATTAAAATAATTAATTCTAATATACAAAATGTTATAAGTTAAATAGAAAAAAATAACATAATAAATTACAATATTACATGTTTCAACTAATTCATAGAATTCAGTTTCTTCCTGACTTGGTTGTATTGTGCGCTCTCCTAATAGAGTTGAGCGAAGCCAATTTTGAGTGCATATTAATGACTCAACTGTTTTATGAGTTAAAGAACTCCTAAAAGGATCAAGAATGCGCCCTCTTGTGCTAAATGCTGATTTAGAAGCCACAGTAGATATCGGAATTGCCAAAACATCTTTGATTGCAGTGATTGGGGTGGGTGATTTGGATTTGGTTCGATTTTGAATATTTGATTTTAGGGTTTATTTTGGAAAATAATGATTTACGAAATTGTAACACTAACATATATATATATATATATATATATATATATATATATATATATATATATATATATATATATATGTATATATATGCTCTGATTGTGTGTATGTAAGTTTATATTAATTATCTTACATAATCAGTTAAAAATTAATACATATTTAATTTAATAAAATTTAAAAATAATTCGGTTTTTCGGTTCGGTTTTTCGGTTCAGTTAAATGAACCGAATACCAAACGGATATTTCGGTTTTTTTTATAAA